>CM055126.1:50627402-51227402 GCA_029206835.1 Rana muscosa
ATCCTGTCACCCGCCCTCTCTCACTCAATGGCTCTCTGTGATATCCATCATAAACATCCCGCGCTATCCTCTTCCTGGCATCCCCTCGCTCACATCTTTCACAATCCCCAATTCCCCCCGGGTCTAAACATCAAGGCTTTTAGATGGTGGCTTGACAAGGGTTTATACAGAATAGGACAATATTTTAACAATGAGGGCCCCATCTCGCTCAAATACTGCACTTCCAAACTGGACATGCCCTCCTCCGAAACCTTCCGCTATTATCAGTTATTACATTTTCTGCGTGGGGTCTGGAAAAGTTCAGACAACCCACTCTCGGTTACCAAATATGAGCATTGGTGTTCCTCAGCCGTGGGCGTCAGGGGGGGCATCTCCCTGATCTATTCAGCGCTAGCTGACCCTCAGGGCAAAGCGAGCTATATGTTGAAATGGGAGTGTGACCTCCAGTTTGAATGGGATCTAGACACTTGGCACACAAATTTCTCCCGCTCATTCAAGGGTATCTTAAACACCTCCCTGATGGAGGCGGACGTTAAGGTCATCTCCAGATGGTACCTGGTCCCTACGCGCCTTTCTAGGCTCTATCCGCAGTCTTCCCCCCTCTGCTTCAGAGGATGTGGCCTCGTAGGCTCTCTCCTCCACACCCTCTGGGAATGCCCTAAAATTAGGGGGTTCTGGAATAGAATTTTCAGCCTCATTCGCAAAGTCACTGGTTTCGAGGTGAAGCAGAACCCTACTATTGCCCTCCTTAATGATGCTCTCCCTAAGGTCCCTAAATTGTCCCGCTCCCTCATACACTTCATCCTTCTGGGGGCCAAGATTACCTTGGCCCACACCTGGAAGTCGCCCTCGGCGTCATTTCGCCAAGCTAAACACAAGATTTCATGGATAATGACACAGGAAAGGGTTTCTAATACCTTACTAGACAATCCAGAAAAATTCCGTCTTATTTGGGAACCCTGGGCTATGCATGTAGGCATATCCCTTCTGCCCCAATAGGTGAGCACTGGACAGCCCCGATTCGGCACGTTGCTGACCATTTTTCCCCCTCTCCCCGAGGAATCCTGATTTCCCCCGCCCCCTTCCTTCCCTCTTATTCTCTGATTCGCTCCCCCTTCTCTTCCCTATCCCTATTTCTTCCTTTCTTCTCTTCCTATTCTTAATCTCTTTCTTAGACTGTCACTGGCTACTCAGGTTTTACATCGGTGTAGTCTTTCTTGTTTTATGTTGATGGATACAGCTAGATGCTCCGCCTTACAGGCATTTGGAAGCTATTCCATTAGTTGGGTTTTTCAGCCCCTTCAGAATATTAACAGAGGTTCAAGGTCAGACTCCCCCTGGATGGTCCGCATCCTCAGGGGATTAGCAATCTGGACAGGTTTGCGGGTTGCCAAGCCCTTTGTTCATATCCCTCCCTGGGTGTTCTGTTCCCGATTGTTCTGTGCACAGCAGGATCCCAATTGGGGTGCGTGGACTGGTCGGGAGTAGACGTAGGGCAGTTGTCCCTCAGGGTCTGCCCTAAATTTGATGGTGCCTACTTTTTTTCCTCTTTTTTTTTGTATGCTGAGTCTGCTCTACCCTCTATAATAGGTACTGTGGTCTATGATATTGTGATGGAGCATAACTCCAAGTGACCTTCTTTTGTTTGTTTCTGATGATCATACTTTGTACCGACCTCGCTTGGGGTCTTTTGTTACCTTCTTTTATAATTGTACTGCATCTAATCACAATAAACCTTTTTTTGAAAATTGAAAAAAAAAAAAAAAAAAAGTCCCCGCCCCGTTGCGATGGCAACCACAACGGTGCGTGCGTTCCCCTCGCCACGTGTCACATGTCGGGGCACCGCACTGACTCTTGGGAAGGATAACACTCAGCTCCCATGAGACAGTGCGGTGCCGGGGAATGCAGGGTGCACGCCTACTCCAGCGGGAGGGAGAAGCAGGAAGTAGCAATGAAAAGCAAAATAAATAGGTATTTAAACCGCAATTTTTTTTTTTAATGCAGCATTAGAAGATGTATGCTTTGTACTAAAGGCTATAAGATATACTTGTAATTTTGGGTGAACCTCCGCTTTAATAGAGACAAATTTCTATGGTCAATATCCAACAGGTACATACAAATAGAAGAAACTATGTAAACAAGATGTATCACATACTTGACATATTAAAATGGTGATAAATAAAAAAATAAAAATAAAAAAAATGGTCAAAAATCTAACCCCCGGCCCCTTTGCCCCAAAATGGTCCAAAATCGAACCTCCGGCCCTTTTCTTGAAAATGGTCCAAAATCTAACCCCCGGCCAATTTGTCCCCAAAATGGTCCGAAATCTAACCCCCGGCCTTTATGTCCCCAAAATGGTTTAAAATGGTCAAAAATCTAATCCCCGGCCCCTTTGCCCCAAAATGGTCCAAAATCTAACCTCCGGCCCTTTTCTTGAAAATGGTCCAAAATCTAACCCCCGGCCCCTTTGTCCCCAAAATGGTCCGAAATCTAACCTCCGGCCCTTTTCTTGAAAATGGTCCAAAATCTAACCCCCGGCCCTTTTGTCCCAAAAATGGTCCAAAATCTAACCCCCGGCCTTTATGTCCCCAAAATGGTTTAAAATAGTCCAAAATCTAACCCCCGGCCCCTTTGCCCCAAAATGGTCCAAAATCTAACCTCCGGCCCTTTTCTTGAAAATGGTCCAAAATCTAACCCCCGGCCCTTTTGTCCCCAAAATGGTCCGAAATCTAACCCATGGCCTTTATGTCCCCAAAATGGTTTAAAATGGTCAAAAATCTAATCCCTGGCCCCTTTGCCCCAAAATGGTCAGCCACTTTTTTTTTTTTTACACACTCCCAGCCCCTATAGCAGCTAGGAGTGTGTGTACTTTAGTAAAGCTGACTGTCGCCTTTCATGTGGAAGTTTTACAAGTGGCTGTGAAGCCGCCTATCACTTCCACCACTGCCACGATGTGTATCCCCCTTTACCATGTTTACCGGGCACCACTCTCCCACCTGCGGGCCCGCTGCTGTCATGGTGGGTGGCACTGGGAAGGGCGGCGGTAGCTCAGCAGACCTTCGTCCACTCAGCCACCCTCCTGTACACAGACTGGGAAGTGTCATGTATGACGTCAGGGGCGGGCTTGGCCGGGGGCAGAGTGGCAATTGCCCCCTAGGCCACTCTAACCTATGTTAAAAACAGCTGGCAGCCGCTGTCCACTGCCTTTTTTTTCTCTTCTGTAGGAAGTTGGGCCAGCGGCCCAGCCGGCCGCTGTTTTATTCCAGGAGTTGTAGTCCGCGCTCAAGCTTCTGAGCAGGGCAGAGGAAACTACAAAGTCAAAGTGTAACTGCAATCACTGTGGTGGCCCTGAATACAGTCAGTGGGCCTAAAGATACTGTGGTGTAGTTCTGAGCAAGTGCTCTCTCACCCAACCGGACTAGTCCTTGTCCGTTACTTCCGTTGCTGTGACTTGATTCACAGTGTCCACGACACCCGGGTCTTCGGTCCTCCTGATGACAGCACTCAGCAACAGGAGCAGACGTTCAGCAGGTTCCTCGGTGGAGCGGAAGGCTCTTTGGAAAAGCACAAGGCCCAGGCTTTAGGCCTTGTACACACAGCAGATCAGCACAGGGATCCTCTTCCTGGGAGGGCGGAGTCCAAAGAGAAATAAACTGGGGCCCGCCTCCCTCTTATAAAGTCCACCCCAGCAGTCCTTGCACGGGGCAATGCACCCTGGGTGCCTCAAGGTGTACTGGGTACTGTAGTCTCTTGAGGTTTAAAGGGCAATACCCCGCTACACCTTTATTACCTGAGGGCAGTTCTACTCTGCTTTGTGAACTGCACTTTTTGTCATTTATGCAAGTTCCTAATTCTAGACAAATAGTGTCTACCACTAAGCACGTGTGTAATTGTTTAATGCCTATATCCTACAGTAAGGTGAAAGTTACTATACGCTACGTGTGTCTGTAGTGATTCAATCAACCAGGTGTGTCAGAGGGGCTGAGAGTTCTTGGAGTTGAGGCGCAGAACAGGGAACCCAAAATGACCAAGCGGCTCCTTCAGGAGTAGTGCAACACACATTACCCCAGTTTTGGTTGACAGGGGACCTTAACACTGTTGTGCTCAGAGCCGTGTCTCACTTAAGCGTGCCAAACATCTGATCTGCAGCACATTAGAGGTCACAGCACATCTTAATGCCGCTGTGTGCAGGCAACGTTAAGAGCCCTGTTACCCTCACCTCTCGCGTAACCTAAGACTCCTGATGTTCTGCCTGCCAGCCAATGAGGAGTGATGTTGCGTCCGCACGCGTCACTTTTCCCATCCACCACACAAGCATCTCAATCTGGGAAGGCCTGCTGCGTAGTTCAAGGGCATCAGTGGGGCCTCACAAAGCCTAGAGCCGCCTCTGCCTGGTCATATAGGATAACATTGAATGAGTTCGGGGCAGTTGAAAAAAGCGTCCAACTGCCTCTGAACAAACGTTTAGCAGCATCCCGTGTACAATACATGGAGCCTAAACTGCAAAGAAATTTTTTTTTCTCTGCGTACCACTAAAGGAAGGTGACCAGATTTTTTTAATTAAATCCGGGGACATTTTTTTTTTTGGCGGCAATCAGCGACTCTCTGCCCGTCGCTTCACAGCCTGTCAAGTCTTAAGCCTTGTACACACTCTGATTTCCATCGGACAAATCCATGGAATTTTGTGCGAAGGGCGTTGGCCGTGAACTTGTTCTGCATACAGACGGCAGAACTTTTTCAGCCAACATACACGAAACTACGTAGTTTTTCAGCTCTTTAGCGCCACCCTTTGGGCAACTTCTGCTAATGTTGTGCTATGGTTAGCATTGGTTCAGAGCATGCGTGTTTGTACTTTGGATTTTTTTCCGACGGACTTGTGTACATCCGACAAGACACATTTGTTGTCGGACAGTTTTAAAGCATGCTATAAAACATTTGTTGTTGGATGGAGCGTGCAAACGTTAGGATTATCTGACAAAACCCTGCCATCACACATTTGTTGTCGAAAAATCCAATCGTGTGTATGAGGCTTTACTCTCCAGGCCCCGGCTACTACTGGGTGGGATGCGGAGGAAGATCACTCCACCAGGGAAGGCAAGGAGATAAGCAGGCAGGTGGCTTGCCTGGGACTTGAGCCAAGGCAGAAGAACATGTGAGCGGAGCTGAATGGGCACCTGAAACTGAAGAAATTATACCTCCACTCCGACCAACACATGATCATCAGAAAGGGGCACAGATAATGGAAAAAATACACCCCTCTAAGCTAGTAGGAGCGGCGGAGCGGGGGGGGGGGGTGTAATTCAGAATTATTTTTTTTATTCTGCACTGACTGTCTTTGAAATTGCCCCAGGCCCTGTTCAAATCCAATCCGGGGACAAAACCGGGGACAGACTTGGTCCGGGGACAGTGTCCTCAATCCGGGGACTGTCCCCTGAAACCGGGGATAAAGTGCTCGGGTTTGGCTTGATGAAAAAGGTGGCAACCCTAACTGTATATGCTAGATCAGGACCTCCAGCTGTTGCAGAACTACAAGTCCCATGAGTCATAGCAGGACACTGACAGCCACAAGCATGACACCCAGAGGCAGAGGCATGATGGGACTTGTAGTTTTGCAACAGCTGGAGGTCCGCTAATTGCATATCCCTGTGCTAGATTATTATTTTCTTATTTGCTATTTTTTTCCCCCCACGATAGTGGAGTTATCCTTAACCACTTCAATACTAGGCACTTTCACCCTTTTCCTGCCCGGGCCAATTTTCAGATTTCAGCGCTGTCACCCTTTGAATGACAATTGCGCGGTCGTACTACACTGTATCCATATGACATTTTTACCATTTTGTTCACACACAGTTTTCTTTTGGTGGTATTTTATCACCACTGGGTTTTTTTTATTTTTAGTTAAATAAACAAAACAGACTGAAAAGTTTGAAAAAAAAAGTTTTTTCTTTGTTTCTGTTAAAAAATGTTGAAAATATTCTTTCATAAATTTACGCCAAAATGTATTCTGCTACATTTCTTTGGTGAAAATAACCCAAATCAGTGTATATTATTTAGTCTGTAGGAAAGTTATAAAGTCCACAAACTATGGTGTGTATATATATATATATATATATATATATATATATGAAAATCAATTAATCCTGATGTACTGATGGCCTATCTCATTTCTTGAGGCCCAAAAATGCCAGGACAGTACAAAAACCCCAACATGACCGCTTTTTGGAATGTAGACAGTCCAAGGTATTTAGTAAGAGGCATGGTGGGTTTTTTGAAGTTGTCGATTTTTGTCATTATTTTATGGAAAATTAAGAAATACAATTTATTTTTTTGTTTTTACATACTGTCGCCAGTGCAGTACAGCGTTAAGGTGGCGATCAGGGACACTGACTGGTGACAGTACAAAAAAAAAATGTAATCTCTTTTTATATATATATATATATATATATATATATATATATATATATATATAAAATATAATTTTTTTTTTATTATTATTATTTTTTTTAAAACACCCTTTGACCAGAGCAATATAATGTTACCATGGTAACACTGTACTACTCTGCGGAAGTGATCAGCATTTATTTTTATTTTTTATACGTTATGTTTGCATATAGCAATGAATTTCATTGCTATATGCAAGCATTTTACTGAATGAAATCTATTCATCCAGTTTGTTTTGTTGTGATTAACTGTGATTGGTCACAGCTGATCACTTGGCACAGATGGGCCGTGATTGGCCCAGTCTGTACCATGTGATCACACTGACCGATCACAGCTAGCAACACAATTATACACAATGAATGGCATGAAAGGAAGCCATCCATTGTTTACAACTGTCTTGTAACCTGCTGTGATTGGTTGCAGCGGTCAAATGATAAGGGAAGTGGGCCGGTACAGTGTTCAGTCATCAACTGTGTCCGGTGGACGCAGATGGTGACAGATCGCATGCGGGACTTCATATGATGTCCACCCAGATCGATGAGAGGCCAGCCCCGGCGTCATTCCCCCATAGACCTGGCATGAACCAGTTAAAGTACATTCTTCCTCAGCATTGTGGAGTCAAACTATTTCATTCAACAGTCCTTAAAATTTTGGCCAGACTAGCTATTTAAATGGAACCTCAGACATGTTAAACAGGCTTCATTACTGATTTGTGTCCCAGGTCCTTTTCCCTCTGTGTAGCAGCAACCAGGTAAACAGAAACATTCACTTCTCTGGCTCAGTAAATAGTCTAGTTTATTGTAGAGTAACTTGGATGTTCGTTAGGGAAGCTGTTGGATACTCCAGAACACTGAACAGGAATGTGAGGACCCTCTCCCCTTTTGCTGCTGCTTCTCAGAACAGTTCCTTTAAGAGGAAGTAAACCCAGACGGGTTTTACTTCCTCTTTTGCTCTGTGCAAACCCTGCAAATGAAAAGCATAATGGGCTAGTATGTATCGCATACTAGCCCATTATATGACACTTACCTGCAAACGAAGCCCATGCCGTCCGCTCTGAACTCTGCGTCCATTTTTGCCCCTCTGTGATTGGCCGGACCCACGTGATGTCACTACATGCGCGCGGGAGCCGTCAGTAACCACACACGCTAGGGAAGAAATGGCATGGAGGTCCGTTTCTTCCCAGCGCATACACCAATTACATCATCGGCGCACTACAGGTGAAATATATCCTAAACGGCGCACGTTTAGGAGATATTTCCACTACTTATAGGTAAGCCTTATAAGGACAAGGGGAACTATACTCCAGGCAACACCGCAGAGCAGAGTCCAACCTAGCAAATCAACAGCCTGAGCCAAACTAATGCTCAGGTTACCCCTAAATTTAGAGTATAGCGCCCCCAAATTTGGGGGGTCCGCTACATTAATTATTCACACAGCAGCCTTTACCGATCACAAGGATGTGAATTAAATCACTTTCACCCTGTTTATAGCCTTAAATATTGTCCCTCTTACCTGCAATGACACAAACACGTGACCTTCAGCCTGATAGACTGGGTAGCAACTGCTATTGTGTTCCCACTAGGCATGTGCATTTCGTTTCGTTCCGAATCGAAATTCGGACGAATTTTCATTATTCGGACGTTCGGATGCATCAGAATTAACGAATTACAATGCTAACGAATTCAACCGAATCCGAACGTTTCGAATCGAAAAACCACAGACGAAATTCGAATCGAATTTGAAAAAAATTTGAATTGAAATCGAAAAAAAATTCTAGTCTAATCGAATTTGAAAACAATTAGAATAGAATCGAAAATATTGGAAATAATCGAATAGAAAAACAATAGAACAGAATAGAATAAAATACTATATTATATTTTATTCTATTCTGTTCTATTTTTTTCTAGTCTATTTTCTATTTCTATTCTAATCTTTTCTAATTGGAATTAGAAAAATCAGTCAACCAAATTCGAAAATATATCAACCGGATTCGATAATATTTCATCCGCATTCGTTAATATTTCAACCAAATTCGAAAATATTTCAACCGGATTTGAAATTATTTCAACCGAATAGAAAAGATTATAATAAAATAGAAAAACAGATAATAGACTAGAAAAACAATAGGACAGAATATATTATATTTTATTCTATTCTGTTCTATTTTTTTTTCTAGTCTATTCTTTTATATTCTATTCAAATCTTTTCTATTAAAATCAAAATCATTATATACTGAATTCGAATTTCGGAAGATGGTTATACATATATATATATATATATATATATATATATATATATATAATTTTTTTCCGACATTCGAATTTCGTATAGAATGAATTCTAATTTGAATAGAAAAGATTAGAATAGAAATAGAAAATAGACTAGAAAAACAATAGAACAGAATAGAGTATAGATACTATCTATTTAATTTTTAATTTATTTTTTTGCAGATTACTAATAGTCTGCAGGAGATCTGAAAAAAAATGAAATAGATGCTAATAGTCTGCAGGAGATCTTATGGAAACAAATAGTAATCTGCAAAAAAAAAAAAAATTAAATAGTATCTATACTCTATTCTGTTCTATTGTTTTTCTAGTCTATTTTCTATTTCTATTCTAATCTTTTCTATTCAAATTAGAATTCATTCTATACGAAATTCGAATGTCGGAATTTTTATTTATTTATATATATATATATATATATATATATATATATATATATATATATATAACCATCTTGCGAAATTCGAATTTAGTATATAATGATTTTGATTTTAATAGAAAAGATTTGAATAGAATATAAAAGAATAGACTAGAAAAAAAAATAGAACAGAATAGAATAAAATATAATATATTCTGTCCTATTGTTTTTCTAGTCTATTATCTGTTTTTCTATTTTATTATAATCTTTTCTATTCGGTTGAAATAATTTCAAATCCGGTTGAAATATTATCGAATTTGGTTGAAATATTAACGAATGCGGATGAAATATTATCGAATCCGGTAGATATATTTTTGAATTTTGTTGAAATATTTTCGAATGCGTCTGATTTTTCGAATTCCAATTAGAAAAGATTAGAATAGAAATAGAAAATAGACTAGAAAAAAAATAGAACAGAATAGAATAAAATATAATATATATATTGTATTTTATTCTATTCTGTTCTATTCTTTTTCTCTTCGATTATCTCCAATATTTTCGATTCTATTCTAGTTGTTTTCGAATGCGGTTGAAATAATTTCGAATCCGGTCGAAATATTTTCGAATCCGAACGTTTTTACGAATTCGGTCGAAAACGGAACGAAATCCAAAAACGAATTTAACGATTTTAACGAATCTAACTATACGAAATAAATTAATTAACGAATTAAAACGAAACGAAACAAAACAAATTTTTTCCTTTTGCACATGTCTAGTTCCCACCAGAAACAAAGGTGAAGCCTCGTACACACGACCGAGTTTCTCGGCAACAACCAGCAAGAAACTTGCTTGCAGAGATTTTTTGCCGAGAAATTTGTTTGTGTGTATGGTTTCTCGTCAAGAAAAGTGACAAGAATCTCGACGAGAAAATAGGGAACCTGCCTGTTTCTCGACGAGAAAATGGTGTGTGTGTACACTTACCTGTTCGCCGGGAAGCCTGCGCATGTTCGAAATGACTTTGACGCATGCGCGGTAGCTTCCTAGGCATAGGTAGGTTGAACCAAGATGGCGGCGACGGCATCGAATGTGACAAGCGCATGCTCGTCATATTCAATGACATCACCGCGTTCGCTCCTTTCAAAGAACCGCGGGTTCTTTGAAATGGAGCGTGTGTACACTCGGCCTGGACAAGTTTCTTGTCCAAGGATCTCGTCGAAAAAAACGACGTGTTTTTTTCGACGAGATTCTCGGCCGTGTGTACGAGGCCTGAGTCTTTTTTTTGTTCCCCCTGCTTATTAGCAATGGTTCCATTAGAAGGTGCTTTATGTCATTCAGGCTTTTTACTCTATGCTGCCATCTACTGGTGATTTAATAGAAATGCCCTGAGTTTTACTTTCTCCATTAGCAGAACTATAATCCTTTTCTATGGGGTACCTGTTCTTGACATCCCTTACAGACACAGGCTGCTTTGGTGGGCACAGGCTGCATTGGTGGCACAGGCTGAATTTGTGGGCGCAGGCTGCATTGGTGGCGCAGGCTGTATTGGCGGTCGCAGGCTGCATTGGTGGACATGGGCAGGCTGCATTGGTGGGCACCAGTGGTGGCTGGTGCTCAAATTTTTTGGGGGGCGCAAACAAACTGAAAAAAAAAATCATCAATTGCCGCCACTGTGCCCATTAAACGCAGCCACTGTGCCAAACGCCACTAGTTTGTCCCCAAATGCAGCCAGTTTCCCCCCCATATGCAGCCAGTTTCTCCCCCATAATGCAGCCAGTTTCTCCCCCATAATGCAGCCAGTTTCTCCCCCATAATGCAGCCAGTTTCTCCCCCATAATGCAGCCAGTTAATCCCCCATAATGCAGCCAGTTTGTCCTCATAATACAGCCAGTTTGTCCCCTATATGCAGCCAGTTTCTCCCCCAAATGCAGCCAGTTTCTCCCCTATATGCAGCCAGTTTGTCCCCCATAATGCAGCCAGTTTCTCCCCTATATGCAGCCAGTTTGTCCCCCAAATGCAGCCAGTTTGTCCCCTATATGCAGCCAGTTTCTCCCCCATATGCAGCCAGTTTCTCCCCCATATGCAGCCAGTTTCTCCCCCATAATGCAGCCAGTTTCTCCCCTATATGCAGCCAGTTTCTCCCCCAATATACAGCCAGTTTCTCCCCCATAATGCAGCCAGTTTCTCCCCCATAATGCAGCCAGTTAATCCCCCATAATGCAGCCAGTTTGTCCTCATAATACAGCCAGTTTGTCCCCTATATGCAGCCAGTTTCTCCCCCAAATGCAGGCAGTTTCTCCCCTATATGCAGCCAGTTTGTCCCCCATAATGCAGCCAGTTTCTCCCCTATATGCAGCCAGTTTGTCCCCCAAATGCAGCCAGTTTCTCCCTCATATGCAGCCAGTTTCTCCCCCATAATGCAGCCAGTTTCTCCCCTATATGCAGCCAGTTTCTCCCCCAATATACAGCCAGTTTCTCTCCCATAATGCAGCCAGTTTCTCCCCCATAATGCAGCCAGTTTCTCCCCCATAATGCAGCCAGTTCCTCCCCTATATGCAGCCAGTTTCTCCCCCAATATACAGCCAGTTTCTCCCCTATATGCAGCCAGTTTGTCCCCCAAATGCAGCCAGTTTCTCCCCTATATGCAGCCAGTTTCTCCCCCATATGCAGCCAGTTTCTCCCCCATATGCAGCCAGTTTCTCCCCCAATATACAGCCAGTTTCTCCCCCATAATGCAGCCAGTTTCTCCCCCATAATGCAGCCAGTTTCTCCCCCATATGCAGCCAGTTTCTCCCCCATAATGCAGCCAGTTTCTCCCCCATAATGTAGCCAGTTAATCCCCCATAATGCAGCCAGTTTGTCCTCATAATACAGCCAGTTTGTCCCCTATATGCAGCCAGTTTCTCCCCTATATGCAGCCAGTTTGTCCCCCATAATGCAGCCAGTTTCTCCCCCATATGCAGCCAGTTTGTCCCCCAAATGCAGCCAGTTTCTCCCCTATATGCAGCCAGTTTCTCCCCCATATGCAGCCAGTTTCTCCCCCATAATGCAGCCAGTTTCTCCCCTATATGCAGCCAGTTTCTCCCCCAATATACAGCCAGTTTCTCCCCCATAATGCAGCCAGTTTCTCCCCCAATATACAGCCAGTTTCTCCCCCATAATGCAGCCAGTTTCTCCCCCATATGCAGCCAGTTTGTCCTCATAATACAGCAAGTTTGTCCCCCCCAGCCCTGCACTTACCTTCCTCGAGTCAGCGCCGTCCTTCTTCCGTCCTCGATGTCTTCTCCCGCCCTCGATGTCACTTCAGCCAATCAGGTTACCGGTAACCAGACCCGGTGAACCTGATTGGCCAGGGAACGCACCCCTGTGCGTCCTCTCATTAGGTATTTAGAAGCCGATTACAGCCCTCAGGCTGTAGTCGGGAAGCCTATCAGAGCCTGCTGGCTCTGATAGGCACTTCTAAAGGCCAATCAGATGCTGTGACTCAGATGGCCGGCGCTCAAGGGGTCGGCCATCTGAATAGTGGGCGCCAGCAATACATAGGTTCATGCATTGCATGAACCTATGTATTGTTGTGGTGAGTGACGGCCGGGCGCAGAAGCGAGCGGTGGCGGCGCTTCTGCGCCCACTATGGTCGCGCCGCCATGTGTAAAAAAAAGACATTAAAAAAAAAAAAAACAACTCTTAAAGGGCCCGTTTTTTTTTTTTTTTTGGTGACCACAGGAGGGGGCCGCCACTGGTGGGCACATATAAAGTTGTTGTTAATATTTCTTTTTATAACTTAATTGTGCATAAAACATTTAAGTGTCATTTCATGAGATAATTTATAAGGGTGTGTTTAGAGGTGGAATTAGGGGCGGGGCAGGGTAGGGGTTGGGCGGGGCATCTGGTGGCGAGTAACCCTTGAGGCCTGGCTAGTAGGCTCAGGACTTGAAATTTTAAGCACTGCTAAAGCAATCACATGCTGCTCTGCTGATTACAGCCGCAAGAACTAAATTTGCCTAAGCAAACCTAGCAGCCTATCTGGGAGAGTGCTATATTACAATATATATAATTTGTTCCCAAATGAAAATCACTTTTGCTGTTAGAAATCTGTTCATTGCACAAAAAATGTTCTTTACCGCTCCTGCTTTTCCCATCACTACACTACTACAGTCAAAAATGAATGCCGATTTGACCCCATTAACCATTAGAAAATCCAATGAAATAAACATATTTGAAGAAAATGCTACTTGTATATGGCCTTCTTAAAGCGGATTTCCACCCTAAAATTGAACTTTTACTTTTCGGAATCCCCCCCCCCTCCAGTGTCACATTTGGCACCTTTCAGGGGGGAGGGGGGAGCAGATACCTGTGTAATGCAGGCATTTGCTCCCACTTCCGGGCATAGATAGCCGCAGTATCTGCGGCTATCTATGCCATATCCGGCCCCTCCTCTGTCCCCCCCCGCTGTCTTCTGGGAGACACACAGGTCCCAGAAGACAGCAGGGATCATTCAGATCGCGCATCGCGAGTCGCGCATGCGCAGTAGGGAACCAGGAAGTGAAGCTGCAAGGCTTCACTTCCTGATTCCCTTAATGAAGATGGCAGCAGCAGCACTCAAAAGCCGAGGGACAAATCGGCATTGGGTGCCGACATTGCGGGCACCCTGGACACTCTATTTTTAGCTGCTGATATTTTAAAAAAAAAATTGGGCGGAACTCCGCTTTAAGTCCCTGTATTATCAGGATTATCAAAAATTTTTTCCTTTTATTAATCAAACCTATTCTCATTTTTATTAGATGTAATGAGAGAAGCACCGAGTGTAAAGGAGGCTGTATTAGGCGCTGTGGGAGGAGCTGTCACCCTAAATGTCTGTCACACTGGGGCTACATCCATTACCTGGAATTTTGTTACAAAAGCAATAACAATTGCCAGAACAAAACCACAAGAATCACCTGAAATTGAACATAGTAATTATGACGGAAGACTGAGCAGCACATCTAATGGATCCTTAATAATAACTGAGCTAAGACTGGAAGACCAAGGGGAATACCGAGCACTATTCCGCAGAGATAAAGAGACAATAATCTGTTACTATCATCTCACAGTGTTCAGTAAGTACCACTGGATATTGGCTTTCTTTGTAATGTGTGGGTTCTTCCTTATGTCAAATGTCTGAGTAGATACAGTATCTTGCAGAATATATATGGATAGATTTTCATTAATGGGTAGTATGTTTCCTTTTTCGTATATGTAAAAAGTACTCAATTTCTTAGGAATAATGTTATTAACCATATATATATACATATATATATATATATATATATATATATATATATACACAGTGGGGCAAAAAAGTATTTGGTCAGCCACCAATTGTGCAAGTTCTCCCACTTAAAAAGATGAGAGAGGCCTGTAATTTGTCATCATAGGTATACCTCAACTATGAGAGACAAAATGTGGAAACAAATCCAGACAATCACAATGTCTGATTTTTAAAAAGAATTTATTTGCAAATTATGGTGGAAAATAAGTATTTGGTGAATATCAAAAGTTCATCTCAATACTTTGTTATATATCAATTGTTGGCAATGACAGAGGTCAAACGTTTTCTGTAAGTCTTCACAAGGTTGTCACACACAGTTGCTGGTATGTTGGCCCATTCCTCCATGCAGATCTCCTCTAGAGCTGTGATGTTTTGGGGCTGTCGCTGGGCAACACGGACTTTCAACTCCCTCCAAAGGTTTTCTATGGGGTTGAGATCTGGAGACTGGCTAGGCCACTCCAGGACCTTGAAATGCTTCTTACGAAGCCACTCCTTCGTTGCCCAGGTGGTGTGTTTGGGATCATTGTCATGCTGAAAGACCCAGCCACGTTTCATCTTCAATGCCCTTGCTGATGGGAGGAGGTTTGCACTCAAAATCTCACGATACATGGCCCCATTCATTCTTTCATGTACACGGATAAGTCGTCCTGTTCCCTTTGAAGAGAAACAGCCCCAAAGCATGATGTTGCCACCCCCATGCTTCACAGTAGGTATGGTGTTCTTTGTTTGCAACTCGGCATTCTCTCTCCTCCAAACACGATGAGTTGTGTTTCTACCAAACAGTTCTACTTTGGTTTCATCTGACCATATGACATTCTCCCAATCCTCTTCTGGATCATCCAAATGCTCTCTAGCAAATCTCAGATGGGCCCAGACATGTACTGGCTTAAGCAGGGGGACACGTCTGGCACTGCAGGATCTGAGTCCCTGGCGGCGTAGTGTGTTACTGATGGTAGCCTTTGTTACGTTGGTCCCAGCTCTCTGCAGGTCATTCACTAGGTCCCCCCTGTGTGGTTCTGGGATTTGTGCTCACCGTTCTTGTGATCATTCTGACCCCACGGGGTGAGATCTTGCGTGGAGCCTCAGATCGAGGGAGATTATCAGTGGTCTTGTATGTCTTCCATTTTCTAATTATTGCTCCCACAGTTGATTTCTTGACACCAAGCTGCTTGCCTATTGCAGATTCAGTGTTCCCAGCCTGGTGCAGGTCTACAATTTTGTTTCTGGTGTCCTTCGACAGCTCTTTGGTCTTCACCATAGTGGGGTTTGGAGTGTGACTGTTTGAGGTTGTGGACAGGTGTCTTTTATACTGATAACAAGTTCAAACAGGTGCCATTAATACAGGTAATGAGTGGTGGACAGAGGAGCCTCTTAAAGAAGAAGATACAGGTCTGTGAGAGCCAGAAATCTTGCTTGTTTGTAGGCAACCAAATACTTATTTTCCACCATAATTTGCAAATAAATTCTTTCAAAAATTAGACAATGTGATTGTCTGGATTTGTTTCCACATTTAGTCTCTCATAGTTTAGGTTTACCTATGATGACAATTACAGGCCTCTGTCATCTTTTTAAGTTGGAGAACTTGCACAATTGGTGGCTGACTAAATACTTTTTTGCCCCACTGTGTATATATATATATATATATATATATATATATATTTATTTTTAAATAAAGAGAGAATAAAATAGCGATCATTGCAATATTTTATGTCACACCGTATTTGCGCAGCGGTCTTTGAAGCGCAATTTTTTGGGGAAAAAATACACTTCAATTAATAAAAAAACAACAACTAAACAGTAAAGATAGCCCAATTTCTTGTATAATGTGAAAGATGATGTTATGAGTAAATAGATACCTAACATGTCACGTTTTAAAATCATTGTACAATGATGACAAACTACGGTACTTAATCTCCATAGGCAACGCTTTAAAAAATGTTAACGGCTACCAGTTTAAAGTTACAGAAGAGGTCTTGTACTAGAATTATTTTTCTCGCTCTAATGATCGCAACGATACCACACATGTGTGGTTTGAACACTGTTTACATTTTCGGGCGCGACTTACGTATGCATTTGCTTTGGCGCGTGAGCACGCAGGAACGGCTTTACATTTTCTTATTTTTTTTGCTTTTCCACTGACCCTTAAAAAATAATGTTTTTGATCACTTTTATTGCTGTCACAAGGAATGTTAACATCCCTTGTGACGGTAATAGGCAGTGACAGGTATTCGTATGGAGGGATCTGGGGTCTAAAAGACCCCAAACCCCTCCTCTGCACTTCAAAGTATTCAAAACGCCAAGATTGGCGTTGGCTGCAGAGTAAACCAGAAGTGACGTTGTGACATTGCCTCCGGGTTACTACATCAGAGACCCGATCAAAGCCGATTCCAGCTTTGTTTGGGTCTCTGGCCAGCCGACGGATGTGAGACTCGGGCGGAGAGGGAGAGGGGGCAGCGGGAGAGGGGGCGTCCCCTCCCGCTACTTGTTATAACGGCCGATCGGCTAATTAGCTGCATTGGCTGGTCGTCTCCTGGACTTCTCCAGAGCCTCTCCCATCCTCTGGAACTCACTACCCCAATCGGTCCGGCTATCTCCTACTCTGTCCCCTTTTAGGCGATCCCTGAAAACTCATCTCTTCAGGGTGGCCTATCCCACCTCCAGCTAACAACCGAATCTTCTACTCCCTTCATCAGTTCATCCCTCACAGTCCCTACCTTTTGCTTCACCAGCCCCTCCCTCTTAGATTGTAAGCTCGCAGGAGCAGGACTCCTCTGACCCTGTTTTTTTGAATTGTACTGTTGGTGTAAAGTCTCCCTACATTGTAAAGCACTGCGCAAGCTGTTGGCGCTATATAAATCCTGTATAATAATAATAATCACAAGAAAGCCGACTGTAAAAAACGGTACAACCACTTCAGCAAATGACGTACAGGTACGTGATTTTGCATGAAGTGGTTAATTTGCATTAACTATTTGTTAATTATTTTTTTTTCATACACGTGTTACATAATATAACACGGTACTAACATTTATAGGTAAAGTTGATCCAGGGAAAATGCCTCTCGGATCAGGAAGGAATTTTTTTCCCCAGCTGGAGCAAATTGGATCATGCTCTGCTGGGGTTTTTCACCTTCCTCTGGATCAACTGTGGGTATAGAATTGTTATTACACACAATTTGTGTAGCTAATTATCAAACACATATTTGAGGAAAAAAATACACTAAAATTTATTTTATTTATTAAATTCTTCATAGGTAACGCTTTAAAATCCCTTTAAGGTGATCAGTTTAGCAATAACAGAAAATGATGGCTCGAGAACTATTGCTCTCACTCTGAAATGGCGCAATTTATGTTTATATACGTGTATGTGCCTTATGCTGCGCGTTTGGGGTGTGTCGGTGGTGCTTTTATTTTTTTTATTTTTGTATTATTTTTGTAGCAAAGTCCCAGGCCTCTTTAGGCCTAATAGTTACCTCCAGAATTAGGGACAGATGACATCCTTCTGTGTAGAGTGGGGTACAAGGCATGGTGGCTGTAATGCAAGATGAACAGGTGGGCGCCAGACATTTTTTGTTTTCAATTTCTTTTTATTCGTTTTTAGACACTTTATAAAAAATATACATTACAAATACATTAATATGCCTATTATTTGGCTTGTAATCTTTGTTACTCTTTCGTCCATGGACCGACACAGCTTCTCTATTGACAAAGTGGGTATTATCCGTTAATTAGGAGTGACTAGGCAGAAAAACTTGTAAAAAGTGTTGCATCACACCTTCTACAGTACCGCCCAGGGGGCGGACCCTCTGGGTATACCCTCTCAGTCTGCACATCGCAGATCAGTTTTTTTCTGTCTAGCAAGGAGTAGGACATGGCTCCCTTCGGGCTCATTGGTCCGGGGAAAAAAGATATATATATTTTTTATTTTTTTGCTACATTTGTTGTTTCCTGCGATCTTCGATCAACTGCCGACTGGGTGACAGGCTGGATCCTCGATCCTTGTAGTCTCCCCAGTTTCGGCCATCGAGCGTGTGCCGACCCTAGCTACGCGCTGGGTTTTCCACGACATGCCCGTCGCTCCACGGGTGGCCGGTGAGCCTACGCTCCAGGGCCTGCATCGGACCGCTCAGCTTCGGCTGACCTTACGGCCGAGTCGCAGCAGCCTGGCCGGTGAGCTTACGCTCCAAGGCTTGCATCGGACCGCTCAGCTTCGGCTGACCTTACGGCCGAGTCGCAGCAGCCTGTCCGGTGAGCGTCATGCTCCAGGGCATACATATGATCGTCCCTTCTGGGTCCAATCACAGCATGCCTGGCCAACAGTCACCTTCCGTGCGCGGACGATGATCTGTTTGGAATGTCTTCCAGCAGAATACATGCAGGATAGGTAAGTAAAACTCCCCTGCCTCGGCTGGGTGATTTAGCTGGACATTCCTGGAGAGATCAAGTAAGTGGTTGTGGCCCCTTTCTTCCCTCTCTCCCTGCCTTTCCCTCCTCCCTGGGCTTCTAGCTAAAGGTTGCTGGGTGCTGGGGGTCACCTAGGGGGTCCCACTGGAGCGGGGCTGGCTGTAACTAACATTTAAAAGAAATGTCATTTTTGCTTACCTGTGTTTCTGTGTTTCTGTGTCTGTGTCCTGTAGTTCGGCCACACCCACTGGCCCCTATCAGGTGATCGGCGGCCATGTTTGTCCACCCTGTATGCAGATATTGCCGTTCGGCGGCCATCTTTTTTGTGGGCTATGGCTGCCTGACCTCTATCTTCTGTCGGCGGCCATTTTCTTAGAGCCCACATTATCTTCCATACAGACGGTTTTGGCAACCATTTTGCGAGAGCCTCCGGCCTCTAGGGTGCATTACACTGGCGCGAAAATTCACACAGGAAGTGCTGATAAAAGAAGCAGACTGACACAGCAGCAAGGGGACAGCATCATAGGCGCAGCATAGCAGTACCTATCCAGGGTGGTGAGTCCTCTGGGTAACCCAGCATCTCTGCAGCGCAGGAGGGTGGCCTATTGATATCTTGCCTGGAGCCCTGTGAGTGTCAGCGTGTGGTCAGCATGGCATCTGAGCCAGATGTCTTCTCCCCTGAAACACCAGATTTAGCAGCTGGTGTCCCTGAGGTGTCTATGGACGCTATGTCGGCAATCCTAGAGGCGTTTGCTGCCAGGGTGGAAGCAGCACACGGGAATACAGGGGGTAATAAACGCCCCCGTCCCCTGCAATCTTCTGGGGATATTTCTGATGCAGAACCAGGTCCAGCTACGGCTCATGGCCCAGATTCTGATGCATCAGAGACTGCAGACCGTGACCGATCGGACAGTGAGGAGGACTCCAAGTCCAGGTCAGTACGCGAGACGGCTTTGGTATCTGACCTTATTACTGCAGTGCGGGATACGCTAAAGTTGGAAAGGACTGAAGAAGTAGCAGATACTCCAGTCCTCTTTGGGTTTCGTAAACCTGCCCGCACTGCTAAGGTGTTCCCTTGTGTGTCTTATTTTGACAAACTCTTATACAAGGAATGGGAGAACCCACTGAGGGTCTTTACAGCCCCAAAGAGGTTTGCAGTACGGTACCCCTTTGAGGAGAGTTTTCTGAAGATATGGACCTCTCCCCCTATAGTGGACCCTTCGGTGTCCAGACTTAATAGAGCCACCACTATTCCAGTAGAAGGGGCTCCTGTTTTCAAGGACCCTGTGGATAAGAAGGCTGAAGCACTCGCTCGCTACCTATACTCAGTGGTAGGCTCAGCAGTACGCCCGGCATTGGCAGGGGCCCTAGTGTCTCAGACACTTACTGAATGGGCAAAATTGCTACTCCAGGGGTTAAAGGAGCGAGATGCTCCTCCTAATGAGATAACTTTGGCCGACCAGTTGGTCCAGGGCCTTAAGTTTGTCTGCGAGTCAGACATGGATACTATTCCCCTGCTGTCAAGAGCTTCGGTTTATGCAGTAGCAATACGCCGCCTGATCTGGCTAAAGGGCTGGTCTGCGGACCAGACTTCCAAGAAAGCCCTATTGGATCTGCCTTTTAAGGGCGACAGACTTTTTGGGGCTTCTCTGGATGACATCATCAAGGATGCTACAGGAGGTAAAAGCACTTTGCTTCCCCAAACTAGCAAGGGTAGGGGACCACGCCAAGGGCAAGGGCCCTCCTTTACTGCACGTAAGCGTTTTTTTCGCCCTCTTAAGGCGACAGGGAAAAGACCCCAGGCCGATAAAGCGCCTGCCCAAGGACAAAAGCGTCCTTGGTCCCGCAGACCCAACAAGCCTGTGGACAAATCTGCGTCCACATGAAGGTCCGCCCCCACCCAGCTCTCGGGTGGGGGGACGTCTTCGCAAATTCGCGACTCAGTGGACTGCTCTAGTCTCCGACAGGTGGGTTTGCGAAGTAATCTCCTCAGGCTACAAGATAGAATTTCTCTCTTGTCCACCAGACAGATTCATCACCTCCAATCTCCAGCTACTACCGACCCGTCGGGAGGCCCTGTATGGGGCGGTCCAGGGTCTACTGGAACGCGGGGTAGTTATTCCAGTTCCAGAACAGGAACGGGGTCAGGGTTTTTACTCAAATCTGTTCATTGTGCCAAAGAAGGAGGGGGTTCGTCCAATCTTGGATCTCAGAGCCCTCAATTGCTTTGTGAAGGTACAAAGATTTCGGATGGAGTCGGTTCGATCCGTAGTCACGGCTCTCCATCCGGGGGACTTTCTGGCCTCCTTGGACATCAAGGACGCATACCTGCATGTCCCCATATACTCCAGACACCAGAGGTTTCTGCGATTTGCTATCGGGAAGAACCACTACCAGTTTGTGGCCCTCCCGTTTGGCCTTGCCTCAGCACCCAGGACGTTCACCAAGGTGCTCGCTCCGATTCTGGCACTTCTAAGACAGCGGGGTATCGCTATCACAGGTTACTTGGACGACCTTCTGCTGAAGGGCCCTTCAAGCTCAGAATTAGAGGTAAGCGTGTCCATTACCTGTCAGACTCTTCGAGACTGTGGTTGGATACTAAACACGCAAAAGTCAGTATTGGTGCCCACTCAACGCCTAGTGTACCTGGGGTTGATTCTGGATTCCTCAGAGGCAAAGGTATTCCTCCCTGTGGAGAAGTTGCAGACCCTCCGGGCTGCAGTACGGCAGCTGACTTCCAGGAATTGGTCGTCACTCCGTTTTTGCATGCGAGTGTTGGGCCTCATGGTAGCCTCCTTCGAGGCGGTCCCATATGCTCAATACCACACTCGAGTGTTACAGAGGGAAGTTCTGTCCAGATGGAACAGATGCCCTTCATCTCTGGATTATCAAATCCGAGTGAGCCACCTAGTCAGGAGATCCCTGGTATGGTGGCTGACAGCACCGGCTCTAATGGCCGGGAAGTCATTTCTTCCGGTTTACTGGATAGTGATCACGACGGACGCCAGCCTTACAGGTTGGGGGGGAGTCTGGGGTGTCCAGTCGGCGCAAGGTCGCTGGACCCCAGAGGAAGCCCTCCTGCCGATCAATGTCCTGGAGATCCGGGCGATCAAGCTGTGCCTCTTCAAATGGTCTCAGAGACTGCAAGGGCGTCCAGTCAGGATCCAGTCAGACAACGCCACAGCAGTGGCATATGTCAATCATCAAGGAGGAACAAGAAGCTCAGCTGCAGCATCGGAGATCGCTCGCATCCTGAGGTGGGCAGAGAGGAGCGTACCGGCACTGTCGGCCGTGTACATTCCGGGTGTGGAAAACTGGCAGGCGGACTACCTGAGCCGCCAGATGCTGGACCAGGGAGAATGGTCCTTACACCCGGAGGTGTTCCAACTCCTCTGCCAAAGAGGGGGCACACCAGACGTAGATCTTCTGGCTTCCCGACTCAATCGGAAGGTATTGAGGTTTGTGGCCCGGTCAAGAGACCCATGGGCAGACGCAACGGACGCGTTGGTAGCATCGTGGGGCCAGTATCGGCTAATCTATGCCTTCCCTCCCTTAAGGCTTCTTCCTCTTCTGCTCCGCAGAGTGGAGGCAGAGGGAATTCCAATGATCCTAATCGCTCCAGATTGGCCTCAGCGTCCTTGGTACGCCGATCTAGTACGTCTGGTAGCAGACGTCCCCTGGCGCCTACCACTACGGAAGGACCTGCTGTCGCAAGGTCCCATATTCCATCCTGCTTTACAGTCATTGGCTTTAACGGCATGGCTGTTGAGAACCAGGTACTGAGAGACCGGGGCCTGTCAGACTCAGTAATTTCTACTATGAGAAGTGCTCGGAAACCGTCCTCTAGGAAGGTCTATCACCGCACTTGGAGGGCCTACATCTCCATGTGTGAGGAAATGAAATGGCATCCGCGTACCTATTTGGTTTCCAGAATCCTGCTGTTTTTACAGCATGGGGTAGACCAAAGGCTTGCCCTAAGTACGATTAAGGGACAGATATCTGCCCTGGCTGTCTTTTTTCAGCGACCCCTGGCGACTCACTCTCTCGTGAGTACATTTGTGCAGGGGGTTCGACATGTGGCCCCTCCGGTCCGCCCCCCGTTACCTCCGTGGGACTTGAACCTGGTCCTCTCGGTGCTTCAGAAGGCACCGTTTGAGAATATTAGAGATATTCCCCTGTTGACACTTTCTCAGAAGGTGGTCTTTTTGGTGGCTGTTACGTCAGTTAGACGAGTCTCTGAGCTGGCAGCCTTGTCCTGCAAGGCTCCCTATTTGATTTTCCACAAGGATAAGGTGGTGCTGCGGCCGCAGCCTTCCTTTCTTCCGAAGGTCGTTTCGGCTTTTCATCTCAACGAAGACATTGTACTTCCATCCTTGTGTCCTCAGCCGTCGAATCCTAAGGAGTCGGCGTTGCATTCCTTGGACGTTGTCCGAGCTTTGAGAGTATACATATCTGCTACTTCCCTGTTCCGGAAGTCGGACTCACTGTTTGTTTCGGTGGCTGGTCCCAAGAAGGGCCAAGCAGTCTCATCGGCCACCATCTCTAGGTGGATCCGACAGATAGTAATCCAGGCTTACGCCTTAAAGGGTCAGGCGCCCCCCTTTCCTGTCACGGCGCATTCGACCAGGGCAATAGGTGCCTCTTGGGCTTTCCGACATCAAGCGTCTGTTTCCCAACTATGTAAAGCGGCGACTTGGTCGTCCGCTCACACTTTCACAAAATTCTACAAAGTTGATGTAGGTGCATCTTCGGATGCCTCTTTCGGCCGCAAGGTTTTGCAGGCGGCTGTTTAGAGTTGCAACTCCTCCGTTGGAGGAGTGCTGTTTTGTGTTTTGGGGTGAAGTTTGTTTTTATGCTGTTACCACCCCTCGTTTTTTCTCTGACACTGCTTTGGGACGTCCCACTTTGTCAATAGAGAAGCTGTGTCGGTCCATGGACGAAAGAGTAAATAGGATTTTTTACTCACCGTAAAATCCTTTTCTCTGAGTCCATGGACCGACACAGCACCCACCCCTCCTTTTAAGTTTGTACTGCTTTTTGACGAACTGATCTGCGATGTGCAGACTGAGAGGGTATACCCAGAGGGTCCGCCCCCTGGGCGGTACTGTAGAAGGTGTGATGCAACACTTTTTACAAGTTTTTCTGCCTAGTCACTCCTAATTAACGGATAATACCCACTTTGTCAATAGAGAAGCTGTGTCGGTCCATGGACTCAGAGAAAAGGATTTTACGGTGAGTAAAAAATCCTATTTTACAATATAAAATCTGTTCCTCATTTAACCCCATTTGCCAAAAAAAAACAACAACATATAATTATGTTTTCCTTCCCCTCCCTCTCCCCCCCCCCCCCCCCCGTAAATGAGTTAGTTCCCTTTCATAGATATTTTATTAAATTAGTTGAGGTCCGAAATTCATCCCATCGTTGCCATATTTTATGCACTTGATTCTTTATAAATCCTTCTTCCCTTATCTGTCTTTCCATCAGTGTTGCCAACCCCCCCAAGTGAAATTTACTGGTAAAACACCAAAAATTAGAAACGGCACCAATTTTTTACTGACACTTCTAAAAAGTACCTTAAATTACTGTTTTCTGTGCCAAACTGTACAAATATTAGTTTTTAAACTATAAACATATAGCTAGTTCTATTAGCAATGTGTTTAAGTTAAACAAAAGTCAGTACTTGATTTAAAGGACAATGACACAGATCATGATCTAAGGGGGAACTCTGTAAGGGGGGGCTCTGCGCTCCCATTTACATCAGAGTTCCCACTTACATCAGGGTCTGCAGCATTGTCCTTTATATCAGGGTCCGCAAAGTTCACCCTTGCACTATAAGAAGAAATCCTGCAGATGCTGATGTAAAGGGGAACATTGGGAGCTCTAATGAGAGGGGAGGACTCTGGTGACCACAGATTACCTTCCGCAGAGTGAATACACTAAGGTAAAGAGGGGGTTACTGATATAAGGGTTAATCTTTATTTCCGTGCCCCCTTACATTATTGTGTTCACGCCCCCCTTACATCAGTGACCCCCCTCAGACTGACCTCCTCTCAGGTGCACCATTCAGGGCTCAGTCAGGCAACTCCAGCTTGGTGACTCTGGTTTTATTCTATAGTCTCCGCTACACAGTCCACACACATCTAACTTCTCTCGTAATCCCCAATCTGGTGGCGCTCCCACTCTTGACTCCTCTCCAGGCTCCCCCTAAGAGACTGCAGACATGATAAAAGATGAGATGGTCAGAGATTGCAGACATGGTACAGGAGATGGTCAGAGATTGCAGACATGGTACAGGAGATGGTCAGAGATTGCAGACATGGTACAGGAGATGGTCAGAGATTGCAGACATGGCACAGGTGATGGTCAGAGATTGCAGACATGGCACAGGTGATGGTCAGAGATTGCAGACATGGCACAGGTGATGGTCAGAGATTGCAGACATGGCACAGGTGATGGTCAGAGATTGCAGACATGGCACAGGTGATGGACAGAGATTGCAGACATGGCACAGGTGATGGTCAGAGATTGCGGACATGGCACAGGTGGTCAGAGGATATGGACATGGCACAGGTGGTCAGAGGATATGGACAGGGCACAGGTGGTCAGAGGATATGGACAGGGCACAGGTGGTGGTGAGAGGCTGAGGACAGGATACGGGAGATGGTCATGCGGACAGAATACGGGAGATGGTCATGCGGACAGGATACGGGAGATGGTCATGCGGACAGGATACGGGAGATGGTCATGCGGACAGGATTCGGGAGATGGTAATGCAGACAGGATACGGGAGATGGTAATGCGGACAGGATACAGGAGATTGCATAGTGCATACAATGATTTTATACAATCTCACCACTGCCATTTTTGTCTGGAAACTGCTGCCTGTGCCAGTCTGTGGCAGCCAGTCAAGCAATGGATGGATGTTGTAGCCAGGCCAGGGGACAGGGTCCAGTGGTGGGAGTTCAAAACAAGTAACTATGCATGCACAGCTGCACGCCACTTACTAACTAGGGGGCTGCAGCCAGGGCAGGGTCAGGTGTAGCGCTCAGTGCTGGCCAGGGGCCTTATGTTTCCACCCAGGGGGTCGGCCCGGCCGGGTCCACAGCGCCCCGCGCTGTCCATCTCTCGCGGTGCTGCTGGTGTATCCGCCTCAATTGCACGCCCGTGTCCACTCTGTCTGCTTGCGTGGCTTGCGGAATGACATCATCAGCAGGTGCAGGGGCGAGCCAGGCAGCGTGGGGCGGGCTCATGCTCGGATTATCTCTGGGATTTCCAGACTCCGGAGTTGGCGCTGCGCATGCGCAGTTCTCACCTGAGCCCGTCGTGGCCATTTTTACTGGCACCGTTCCGCTCCCACTGAGAATTACGGACACCAGAAAAGTGCCCTGTTTTTACGGACTGCCCGTAAATCTACTGTCGGTTGGCAACACTGCTTTCCATATGTTGGATTTCGTTCATCTCACATATCCATTCCATTATTGTAGGACTTTTTGTTTTCCGCCATCTACGGGCTATTATTGTTCTAGCTGCTGTAGTCATGTGCTGGAGGATATCAGTTTTTATGATTTTTATTAATCCTGGCATTATAGATAATAATGCCACCTTTATATTTCGATGAATCTCAGTTCCAGACATTTTTTGAATGCAAAGAGGTTTAGGGGATAATACCTTGAATGGGGATAGGAATTATGGGATGCCCAACTTGATAGTGACAAAACCAGGGACAACTTCCTCCCTATATACAACTCTAATTGATTCCTCTGCACAGGTTAATAGTCTCTGTTAGATTAGCAACAGCCTCTTACAGGCTAGGAACTCTCAGTCAGTTTAGTAACTAGCACAATGTAGTTTGATCTGCATCCTGGAGCACCTCCACTGCCTTGTACACACTGGTCCCAGCTCTACCATTGCAGGAAACAGACTGTTGATCGGCTGCTCCTGCGCTCAACAACAGTATCTGTGAGGCTTTACAATATTGTGCCACCACCACCACCACCTAAGGCCCAATTTTTCTGCCCCTGTTTAACAGGGGCATGTAATTACAATATTTGCTCTAATATTTTACAGCAGGGCTCGTTCCTGTGCCCACCAAGAGTAACTGTGAGGCCTTACAGTGTTCTGGTACCAACACCTAAGGCCCAATTTTCTGCAGAGTATATAGGGCAGGCCGTATAGTATATACAGGCGGTCCCCTACGTTCAAACATCCGACTTACAAACGACTCCTACTTACAAACGGAAGGAGACAACAGGAAGTGAGAGGAAATCTACCCCTAGGAAGGAAAATTCTCTCCTGTAACAGTTATTATGGGAAAAAGGTGTCTCCTCTCCACTGATGCTTTATCACCAATCCTTGTTTCCCTAACAAACCCAAATTTTTCAAATCCAATTGTCATTGGGACAGAAAGTGAGGTCAAATCTTCTAAACAGGGGCACAGACAGCAAAACAAATGTTACAGGGGTGATAACCCTTCCCTATGTTATCCAAAAAGCTTAAAAATAGATTCTTTGGCTGGAGCTACACTTAAAAAATGTACCTGTTTCAAATTACAAACAGATTGTACTTAAGAACAAACCTACAGTCCCTGTCTTGTTTGTAACCCGGGGACCGCCTGTATACTGCTGTTCAGAGTATATAGGGCCTGGGGGCCCCACGTCTTTTCTTTTTTTAATTTGGGTGCGGGGTTCCCCTTAATATCCATACAAGACCCAAAGGGCCTGGTAACGGGCTGGGGGGGGTACCCATGCCGTTTTTCTCAATAATTTTTATCCATATTGCCGGGACCAGACATCACATTAAAGCCGCAAGCAGTTTTAAATGACTTTTATTCCTTTAGAAATTTCATTTTGTGCAGGGACAGTTCTAAACATGGGAAAAACGTGCCACTTTACAGGCATACTATAGACACCCCCAGGTACGATATTTAAAGGAATATTTCACTTTTATTTTTTCACTTTAAGCATTATTAAAATCACTGCTCCTGAAAAAACGGACGTTTTTAAATATTATTTTTTTGCATTGATACATGTCCCCTGGGGCAGGACCCGGGTCCCCAAACACTTTTTATGACAATAACTTGCATATTAGCCTTTAAAATTAGCACTTTTGATTTTTCACGTTCGGGTCCCATAGACTTTAACAGTGTTCGAATGTTCACGCGAACTTTCAATCCGTTCGCATGTTCTGCCGCAAACCAAACCGGGGGGTGTTCGGCTCATCCCTATCTGCAATCAGTTCTGAACTTTTAACTTTCTTTATATGGTTTTAAATGTATTAATGTCATAGTTATGTTAATTCAGGAGCGCTGCTGGTATTGTGTGTTTATTGAGCAATAAAAACCTGATAAGGGCTCAAATCCCTCTCTACTCTGTCAAAAACGAAAAAAAGTTTTGCCTTTAGTTATACAGTAGAACCTCGGATTACGAGCATAATCCATTCCAGGAGAATGCTCGTAATCCAAAGTACTTGGATTAGAGACGATGGAGACGATGGAGACTGGAGACGATGAGGAGCAATACAGGAGAGAGGTTGATAGGGTAGTGGAATGGTGTACAGCAAATAACATGATCCTAAACACAGGGAAAACAAAGGAACTGATTGTAGATTTCAGAAGGAACAGGCCCGAACCAGCACCGCTTTTTATTAAAGGCGTGTGCGTGGAGCGGTCTCTACCTTTAAGTTTTTGGGAACATGCATTTCTGAAAATGTATCGTGGACAATCAACGTTAAAGCCATTATTAAGAAATCGCAACAGCGTTTATATTTTTTGCGACTCCTTAGGAAGAATGGCTTGGGAAGGAAGGTACTAGAGACCTTCTATCGCTCTGCCATTGAGAGTATATTAACGTATTGAATTCTAGTGTGGTACCCTAGTTGTACGCAGGCAGATAATAATGCTCTAAAGAGAGTGGTTCGAACAGTGCAGAAAATTGTAGGGTGTGAACTTGTTTCTCTAGATGAAATATATGAGACTAGTTGCCTTTGTAGATCAGGAAAAATAGTGAGAGACCCGACTCATCCTGGTTGTCATATATTTGAATTATTGCCATCTGGGAGACGTTTTAGGGTGATTAAAACAAGGACAAAAAGATTTAACCACTTGACAACTGGGCACTAAATCCCCTTCGTGCCCGGACCAATTTTCAGCTTTCAGTGCTCTCACACTTTGAATGACAATTACTCAGTCATGTAATACTGTACCCAAATGATTTTTTTGTCCTTTTTTTCATACAAATAGAGCTTTCTTTTGGTGGTATTTGATCACCTCTGAGTTTTTTATTTTTTGCGCTATAAATGAAAAAATACGGAAAATTTTGAAAAAAAAAATGCTTTTTTTTAGTTTATGTGATAAAATTTTGCAAATTATTAATTTTTCTTTATAAAATTTGGCCACAATTTATACTGCTACATATTTTTGGTAAAAATAACCCAAATTAGTGGATATTATTTGGTCTTTGTGAAAGTTATAGAGTCTACAAGCTATGGTGCGGATCATAAACAATTGATCACACCTAATGTACTGTTGGCCTATCTCATTTCTTACGACCCGAACAAGCCAGAAAAGCACAAATACCCCCCAAATGACCCCTTTTTTTAAATTAGACATTCCAAGGTATTTAGTAAGATGCATCGTGAGGTTTTTGATGTTGTAATTTTTTCCCACAATTCTTTGCAAAATGAAGATTTATTTTTATTTTTTAATTTTTTCCACAAAATTGTCATTGTAATAGGTTATTTCTCTCACATGGCATGTGTATACCACAAATGACACCCCAAAATACATTCTGCTACTCCTCCTGAGTATGGCGATACCAAATGTGTGAGACTTTTATACAGCCTGCCCACATACAGAGGCCCAATATTGAAATGGCACCTTCAGGCATTCTAGGAGCATAAATTACACATCTCATTTCTCAACCACCTATTACACTTTTGAAGGCCCTGGAGCACCAGGACAATGGAAACGCCCACAAAGTGACCCCATTTTGGAAAGCTAACACCCCAATGTATAATCTATGAGGCATAATGAGTCTTTTGAACGGTTCATTTTTTTCCTGAAGTTTTTGGAAAATGCGGGAAAAAAATGAAAACGCAATTTTTTTGCGCAAAGTTGTCCATTTATAAGATATTGCCAACACATAGCATGTACATAGCAAAAATGACACCTCAAAATTAGGGATGAGCTTCGTGTTCGAGTCGAACATACGTTCGACTCGAACATCGGCTGTTCGATCGTTCGACGAAGATCGAACGATTTGGGCCGTTCGCGCCAAATTCGAGTGACGCGAACGGCCCACAATGCACTACGCCATCGCAGTGTCATCCAGGCGCTGTGATTGGCCAAGCATGCACTGTGACCCCGCATGCTTGGCCAATCACAGCGCCGGCAGCGAGGAGAGCAATGATTGGCCACAGGCAGGATGCCTGTGGCCAATTATTGCTGAGGGTGTTTAGTACACGCCCCACACTATAAAAGGCCGCCAGCACGGCGGCCTAGTGTAGTGTGTTCCGGAGCAGGGAAAGAGAAGCATAGGCAGGGACAGTGACATTTATTTCTTTCTTGCTTAACCTGGATTCCTTTAGTTTAGGGAAAGAGAAGGATAGGTAGGGAGAGTGTCAGTGTGTTTTACTGTGTGAATCCTTGTTTCTAGGGACAAAGAAGGAAAGTGAGGGGAATTCTCCTTGTGCTATAGTGTGCTTTAAAAAAACATTTTTTCTAGGGACAGAAAACTCTAGGTAGGGAGAGTGTCAGTGTCTTTTACTGTGCGAGTCCTTGTTTCTAGGGACAAAGAAGGAAAGTGAGGGGAATTGTCCTTGTGCTATAGTGTGCTTTAAAAAAACATTTTTTCTAGGGACAGAAAACTCTAGGTAGGGAGAGTGTCAGTTTCTTTCACTGTGCGAGTCCTTGTTTCTAGGGACAAAGAAGGAAAGTGAGGGGAATTGTCCTTGTGCTATAGTGTGCTTTAAAAAAACATTTTTTCTAGGGACAGAAAACTCTAGGTAGGGAGAGTGTCAGTTTCTTTCACTGTGCGAGTCCTTGTTTCTAGGGACAAAGAAGGAAAGTGAGGGGAATTCTCCTTGTGCTATAGTGTGCTTTAAAAAAACATTTTTTCTAGGGACAGAAAACTCTAGGTAGGGAGAGTGTCAGTTTCTTTCACTGTGCGAGTCCTTGTTTCTAGGGACAAAGAAGGAAAGTGAGGGGAATTCTCCTTGTGCTATAGTGTGCTTTAAAAAAACATTTTTTCTAGGGACAGAAAACTCTAGGTAGGGAGAGTGTCAGTGTCTTTTACTGTGCGAGTCCTTGTTTCTAGGGACAAAGAAGGAAAGTGAGGGGAATTGTCCTTGTGCTATAGTGTGCTTTAAAAAAACATTTTTTCTAGGGACAGAAAACTCTAGGTAGGGAGAGTGTCAGTGTCTTTTACTGTGCGAGTCCTTGTTTCTAGGGACAAAGAAGGAAAGTGAGGGGAATTGTCCTTGTGCTATAGTGTGCTTTAAAAAAACATTTTTTCTAGGGACAGAAAACTCTAGGTAGGGAGAGTGTCAGTTTCTTTCACTGTGCGAGTCCTTGTTTCTAGGGACAAAGAAGGAAAGTGAGGGGAATTCTCCTTGTGCTATAGTGTGCTTTAAAAAAACATTTTTTCTAGGGACAGAAAACTCTAGGTAGGGAGAGTGTCAGTTTCTTTCACTGTGCGAGTCCTTGTTTCTAGGGACAAAGAAGGAAAGTGAGGGGAATTCTCCTTGTGCTATAGTGTGCTTTAAAAAAACATTTTTTCTAGGGACAGAAAACTCTAGGTAGGGAGAGTGTCAGTTTATTTCACTGTGCGAATCCTTGTTTCTAGGGACAGGGAAGGACAGTGAGTGAATTCTCCTTGTGCTATAGTGTGCTTTAAAAAAACATTTTTTCTAGGGACAGAAAACTCTAGGTAGGGAGAGTGTCAGTTTCTTTCACTGTGCGAGTCCTTGTTTCTAGGGACAAAGAAGGAAAGTGAGGGGAATTCTCCTTGTGCTATAGTGTGCTAAAGCATTCCTCATCAACCATCTTTGAAATCCTTGTTTTTTGGACAGTCAGGGAAATTGTCGTTGTGCTATTCTGTGCAAAAGAAATCATCCTCAACCATATTTAGAAATCCTTAAGTAAAGGGACAGAGAAGGACACCTGAAGGTAGCCCTTATTGCTTTTTTCCCATCTCCCTGCAGGCCATCTATTAGAATGTCTGGAAGGCAAACAAGGAGAGGCAGACAGTCAGGAGGCAATAAAAGAGGGCAAGCAGGCTCTGTGTCTGGGGGCAACAGTGCTGGTCGTGGACGCGGTGCATTGTCATCAGCACATGGCCATGGGACACGCTTGTCCTTCTTTTCGGCAGCTGGACATGTTGAGCCACATCATGCCGAAGACTTGGTAGAGTGGATGACCAAGCCCTCCTCCTCCTCCTCATCCTCTCTCACCCAGGCTCAGGGTACTGGCAAAGCAGCTGCCAAAGCATCCTCTTCCCTGGTATCAATGTCAGACTCATCATCAGTCACTCCTTCCCTAGACCCACCATGTCCTCCTCCTGAGGAGTCCCCCGAACTGTTTGAGCACAGTGTTGGGTACATGCTCCAGGAGGATGCCCAGCGTTTCGAAGGGTCTGATGATGAAACCCAGCTACAGGAAGGCAGTAGGGTGAGAGCAGACAGAGGGGATGCTCAAGAAGGACACCAATCTGGCAGTCATGTTCCAGCAGCTGCAGCATACTGCCAGATTGGCTCCAGTGATGAGGAGGGAGGGGATGATGAGGTCACTGACTCCACGTGGGTGCCTAATAGGAGAGAGGAGGAGGAGGAGGATGAGGAGGAGGCACATCTCCAACGAGGCAGGATGCCCTTCGGTGGCCAGCGTAAGGGCAGTACACCGACGGAATCACACCGCAGAGCTCCGCCTGTGCAGGGCGCTGCCTCTGCCCGTCATGCAAAAAGTTCCTTGGTGTGGGCCTTTTTTGAGGCTAGTGCATCAGATCGCACAGCTGCTGTTTGCAACATATGTCTCAAGCGTATATCGCGTGGCCAAAACATCAGCCGCTTGGGTACCACATGCCTGACCAGACATATGTTGACCTGCCATGCAGCTCGTTGGCAAGCCTACCTCAAAGACCCACACCAAAGAACAAAGCAGAGCTCTCCTTGCACCGCATCAGCTGGGATCTCCAACCCCACTATAACTTCAGTCCTCTCTGAAACATGCACTGAGAGGAATGAAGGTGTAGAATTAGGTGTGTCACAGCCAAGTACTTGCGGCCACTCTGCTAGCAGTACACCGACGTCCGATTCTAGCAGGCAAATTTCCCTGCCCCAGCTGCTGGACCGTCGAAAGAAGTTCACTCCCAGCCATCCACATGCCCAGCGGTTGAATGCTAGCTTGGCTAAATTGCTAGCGCTTCAACTGCTGCCTTTTCAGTTGGTAGACTCGGCCCCCTTCCGTGAGTTTGTGCAATGTGCGGTTCCTCAGTGGCAGGTTCCCAAACGCCACTTTTTCTCACGGAAGGCTATTCCGGCTCTCTACCGGCATGTGGAAGGCAATGTCTTGGCCTCGCTGGACAGGGCGGTCAGCGGTAAGGTGCATATTACCGCTGACTCATGGTCCAGCAGGCATGGACAGGGACGTTACCTTTCTTTCACGGCCCATTGGGTCACTCTTTTGGCAGCTGGGAAGGATGCAGGACAAGGTGCAGTAGTGTTGGAGGTTGTTCCACCGCCACGCCTCCAAAATGCTACTACTGGTTGTGACACACCTCTCTCCTCCACCCCCTCCTCTTCTTCTTCCTCCATGGCCGCTTCCTGTGGTTTGTCCTATGAACCAGCGGTGCTCCGTAGCCGTTCACGGGGCTACGCAAGTACGCAGGCAAAAAGATGCCATGCCGTGCTTGCGCTGGTGTGTTTGGGGGACAGAAGCCACACTGGGGCAGAGGTCCTGTCTGCTCTGCAGGGCCAGGCCGAGAGGTGGTTGACGCCACGCCAGCTTAAGCCAGGAATGGTGGTTTGCGACAATGGCACCAACCTCCTCTCCGCCCTCCGACAGGGACAACTGACCCATGTGCCCTGTGTGGCTCACGTCCTTAACCTGGTGGTGCAGCGCTTCTTGGGCAGGTACCCGGGCTTACAGGATGTCCTGAGGCAGGCCAGGAAAGTCTGTGTGCATTTCCGCAGATCTTATAATGCCAGTGCTCGCCTGGCTGAGCTGCAAAAGGAGTTGAACCTGCCCAAGAACCGCCTTATATGTGACATGCCCACCAGGTGGAACTCAACGTTGGCCATGCTGCAGCGGCTGCACACGCAGCAGAGGGCCATCAATGAGTACCTGTGCGACTACGGCACCAGGACAGGGTCAGGGGAGCTTGGTTTTTTTTCTCCATGCCAGTGGGGCATGATCAGGGATGCATGCACTGTCCTGGCACCATTTGAGGAGGCCACGAGGATGGTGAGCAGTGACAGTGCATGCATCAGTGACACTGTACCTCTTGTCCACCTGTTGGAGCACACGCTGCGTGGAATAATGGACAGGGCACTTGAGGCAGAACAGAGGCAGGAAGAGGAGGACTTCCTTGCCTCTCAAGGCCCCCTTTACCCAGACAGTGTTCCTTCTGTCCCACCCATCGCACAGGAAGAGGAGGAGGAGGAGGAGGAGGAGGATTGTGTCAGCATGGAGGTGGAGGCTGGCACTCAGCATCATCAGCAGCAGTCTTTTAGGGATGATTTACAGTCCCAAGAAACCAGTGGACTTGTACGTGGCTGGGAGGAGGTGGCTGCGGATCATGTCGTCCTTAGTGACCCAGAGGACTCCGGAGCGAATGCCTCAGCAAACCTACGCTGCATGGCCTCCCTGATCCTGCAAAGTCTGCGGAAGGATCCTCGTATTCTTCGGATCAAGGAGAGGGACCATTACTGGCTGGCCACTCTCCTTGATCCACGGTACAAGGGTAAGGTTGTGGACCTTATGTTACCGTCGCAGAGGGAGAAGAGGATGAGACAACTCCGGGAGGCCTTGCAGAAAGGTCTGTGCAACGCGTTCCCAGAGACTGGGAGGTTACAAACTCCTGGTCCTGGACAACGAGTTGCTGAGGCTTCGGCCAGTCAAAGAAGGAGCGGTGGGGAAGGTGGCCGTCTGACCGATGCGTTCAGACAATTCTTTAGTCCGCAGCCCCAAAGTATGATCGGTTCCAGCAACCATCGCCAGCGTCTGATAAACATGGTGCAGGAATATCTAGGGGCAAGGTCAGACTTGGACACCTTCCCCACCGAAAATCCTCTGGCTTACTGGGTCTTGAGGATGGATCACTGGCCAGAGCTTGCACAGTTTGCAATTGATCTACTGGCCTGTCCTGCATCCAGCGTTCTTTCGGAACGCACATTCAGTGCTGCTGGAGGATTTGTCACGGATCACAGGGTGCGCCTGTCCACCGACTCGGTTGATCGACTGACTTTCATCAAGATGAACCAGTCTTGGATCACCACCAGCTACCACACACCTGATGCTGATATAACAGACTAATTGATTTTAACATGTCACATCCCTTCAAGACTGATGCTGATGCTGAGTGCCTGTGCTGTTATGTTGACTGGCTATCCTCCTCCTCCGAGTCCTCAATGATACGATTGATGATGATAGCTTGGAAGATCATTTTTGTTTATGGGTGCCGCCACCAGTGGCTAAGGCCCAATTTTTCAGCCCCTGTTTTACAGGGGCGTGTAATTACAATTTTTTTAGCAATAATTTGCCATAGGGCTCATTGCTGTGCTCCAAGTACAGTATCTGTGAGGGGTTGTAGTGTTGTGCCACCAGTGCCTAAGGCCCAATTTTTCAGCCCCTGTTTAACAGGGGCGTGTCATTACAATTTTTGAAGCAATACTTTGCAACAGGGCTCATTGCTGTGCTCCAAGTACAGTATATGTGAGGGGTTGTAGTGTTGTGCCACCAGTGCCTAAGGCCCAATTTTTCAGCCCCTGTTCAACAGGGGCATGCAATTACAATTCTTGATGTAATAATTCACAGCAGGGCCCATTGCTGCACCCACCAAGAGTAACTCTGAGGGCTTACAGTGTTGTGGCAACGCCACCACCACCACCACCACCACCACGAAAGGCCCAATTTTTCAGCCCCTGTTCAAAAGGGGCATGTAATTACAATTCTTGATCTAATAATTCACAGCAGGGCCCATTGCTGCACCCACCAAGAGTAACTCTGAGGGCTTACAGTGTTGTGGCAACGCCACCACCACCACCACCACGAAAGGCCCAATTTTTCAGCCCCTGTTCAAAAGGGGCATGTAATTACAATTCTTGATCTAATAATTCACAGCAGGGCCCATTGCTGCACCCACCAAGAGTAACTCTGAGGGCTTACAGTGTTGTGGCAACGCCACCACCACCACCACCACGAAAGGCCCAATTTTTCAGCCCCTGTTCAAAAGGGGCATGTAATTACAATTCTTGATCTAATAATTCACAGCAGGGCCCATTGCTGCACCCACCAAGAGTAACTGTGAGGGCTTACAGTGTTGTGGCAACGCCACCACCACCACCACCACGAAAGGCCCAATTTTTCAGCCCCTGTTCAAAAGGGGCATGTAATTACAATTCTTGATCTAATAATTCACAGCAGGGCCCATTGCTGCACCCACCAAGAGTAACTCTGAGGGCTTACAGTGTTGTGGCAACGCCACCACCACCACCACCACGAAAGGCCCAATTTTTCAGCCCCTGTTCAAAAGGGGCATGTAATTACAATTCTTGATCTAATAATTCACAGCAGGGCCCATTCCTGCACCCACCAAGAGTAACTGTGAGTGCTTACAGTGTTGTGGCAACGCCAACAACTAAGGGGCCTATTTCTGCAGAGTATATACGGCAGGTCCCTACTTTCAAACATCCAACTTACAAACGACTCCTACTTGCAAACGCAAGAAGACAACAGGAAGTGAGAGGAAATCTACCACTAGGAAGGAAAATTCTCTCCTGTAAGAATAAATATGGGAGAAAGGTGTCTCCTCTGTACTGATGCTTTATCAGCAATCCTTGTTTCAAGAAAAACACCACATTTCAAAAACAGTTGTCATTGGGACGGAAAGTGAGGTGAAATGTTCTGAACAGGGGCACAGACAGCAAAACAAATGTTACAGGGGTGATAACCCTTACCTATGTTTTCCAAAAAGTTTAAAAATAGATTTTTGGGCTGGAGCTACACTTCAACAATGTACCTGTTCAAAATTACAAACAGATTCTACATAAGAACAAACCTACAGTCCCTGTCTTGTATGCACCGCCTGTATACGGCTGTTCAGAGTATATAGGGCCTTTTTTATTTTATGTGCGGGGTTCCCCTTAATATCCATACAAGCCCCAAAGGGGCTGGTAATGGGCTGGGGTAGGGGGGGGGTCATGGGGTAGCTATGCCATTTTTCTTAAAGATTTTCATCCATATTACCGGGACCAGACATTACATTAAAGCCGCAAGCAGTTTTAAATGGCTTTTTTTTCCTTTAGAAGTGTCATTTTGTGCAGGGACAGTTCTAAACACGGGAAACACGTGGCACTTCACAGGCATACTTTAGACACCCCCAGGTACGATATTTAAAGGAATATTTGACTTTTTTTTTTCACTTTATGCATCATTAAAATGACTGCTCCCGAAAAACGACCGTTTTTAAAACTTCTTTTTGCATTGATACATGTCCCCTGGTGCAGAACCCGGGTTCCCAAACCCTTTTTAGGACAATAACATGCATAATAGTTGTTATAATTAGCACTTTAGAATTCGAACGTTCGCATCCATTGTATTTAATAGGGTTCTAATGTTCGTACGAACTTTCGGTCCGTTCGCGGGTTCTGGTGCGAACCGAACCCGGGGGTGTTCGGCTCATCACTACTCAAAATACATTCTGCTACTCCTCCTGAGTATGGCGATACCAAATGTGTGAGACTTTTATACAGCCTGCCCACATACTTGAAATGGCACCTTCAGGCATTCTAGGAGCATAAATTACACATCTCATTTCTCAACCACCTATTACACTTTTGAAGGCCCTGGAGCACCAGGACAATGGAAATGCCCACAAAGTGACCCCATTTTGGAAAGCTAACACCCCAACGTATAATCTATGAGGCATAATGAGTCTTTTGAACGGTTCATTTTTTTCCTGAAGTTTTTGGAAAATGCGTGAAAAAAATGAAAACGCAATTTTTTCACGCAAAGTTGTCCATTTATAACATATTGCCAACACATAGCATGTACATAGCAAAAATGACACCCCAAAATACATTCTGCTACTCCTCCTGAGTATGGCGATACCAAATATGTGAGACTTTTATACAACCTGGCCACATACAGAGGCCCAACATGCAAGGTACACCATCAGGTGTTCTAGGGACACATAGCATGAACATACCAAGAATTACACCCCAAAATACATTCTGCTGAGCAAATGGTAAACAAAAGTTTACCTGTGGTTTTAGTAGCGCAGTTTTCCACAGGAGGATAGCACTGGTTCAGGCAGCAGGCAGGGACTTGGTCAGCAAAAGCGGTGTGGTCAGTTCATCCGACAGGCAGAGGCATGATGGCATAGGTCCTACAGGCAGTTGGCAGAAGTAGGGCCTCGTTCAGGACTGAATGGAGACAGGGGTAGAGGCTTCTCCCACCCAAATCTCTTTGAAGCCTCCGAGTCTCCAGACCCTAATCTGGGAATGAGAAAAACAAAAACAATTGTTTTCTTCATCCAGAAAAACAATTCTGGAGCCCCTCACATATGTGAGACCCCTGTGTTATGAATCCCACTAGTCCACTGGCAGGGTACAAGATCAGCCCAAGAGACAGGCAAAAAGCATGGTCAAACATTCCAGGGTCAGTTCCAGATCAGGCAGAGGTATGTACAGAATCGGTAGGCAGAAGCGTGGTCAAATAACAGTCCAGGGTCAGTTCCAGATCAGGCAGAGGTATAAACAGAATTGTTAGGCAGAAGCGTGGTCAAATAACAGTCCAGGGTCAGTTACAGAGAAAGCAGAGGCATAAGGGGTGTGAACATAAATGGCAGGAAGTGAACTAATAATTTATTTTGGTATGGTAATGGCGGAAGCAGTTGCCTATGCAGAGGCCTGGTTCTGAAGGACATTGGGAGCAATGATAAATGGTGTCTCTTCTCTCTCCTCTTTTGGAGCACACCCGGCATTTTTTCTGGCGTTTTTGGCCTGTTGGTCTGGGAGGGATTTTATCTGGGAAGTGGCGCTCGGAGAGTCGGCTAATGACATCGGATCTAATGTTTACTGGTGCGCCGTTCGGGTATAAAAGGGCAGTGGTGATTTCCTCCTGGAAGAAAAGGAAGGATTTGGGTCTTATAGTGGATTTCCGATAGATGACATAGGACATGGCCAAATTGAACAAATAAATTGAAACTTTCTTATACCACTGGTATGATCTTCTTGTGGAAAGATAGGGTTCGAGCATCTGGTCGTTGAAGTCGACACCCCCCATGAACTTATTGTAATCGTAGATGCATTTGGGTTTTTGGATCCGGCCATTCCTCCTGGTGACTTCAACAAATTCATTGTTGTGGATGGAAGAAAGCAAGTACACGTCCCTTCTGTCCCTCCACTTCACAGCCAAAATCTCCTCATTACGCAAACTCGCCGTCTCCCCTCTTCTCAATTTTTTGGTGACCAGGCTTTGAGGAAAGCCCTTCCGGTTCGTCCGTACGGTGCCGCATGCTGGAGTCTTCATTCTGTGCAAGTTTCGGAACAGGGGCAAACTTGTATAAAAATTGTCCACATACAAGTGGTATCCTTTCTCTAGGAGTGGGTTTATGAGTTCCCAAACTACTTTCCCACTGGTTCCAATGTAGATTGGGCAATTAGGGGGGTTCAGTTCGGTGTCCTTCCCTTCATATATGATGAAGCCATACACATACCCAGTTTCTCTGTCGCACAATTTATACAGCTTCACCCCATAGCGGGCCCTTTTGCTGGGTATAAATTGTTTTATGCCCAGCCTGCCAGAAAATTTGATAAGGGACTCATCTATGCATATATGTTGGTCTGGGGTAAACAACTGGGGGAAGGTTTCAGAAAAATAATTTAGTAGCGGCCGAATTTTATAAAGTTTATCAAAATTTGGGTCATTTCGGGGAGGGCACTGGGTATTATCATTGAAGTGTAGGAATCTCATAATCATTAGATATCTGGACCTGGGCATTACTGAGGAAAAGATGGGCATGTGATATATGGGGCGGGATGACCAATATGAACATAATTGATTTTTTCCATTTAGTCATATGCAGAATGTGAGGCCCAAAAAAATCCTAAACTCCTCCACTGTAAGGGCTTTCCACACGTAGGGACGGGCATAAGAGGACGTTGGGTTGCTGGTTATAAACTGTTGGGCATATAAGTTGCACTGGGCCACAATTGTTGCCAGCATGTCATCAGTAAAAATTAAATTAAAAAAATCTATAGGGGAAAAGTTTTCTGTATCCACCTGGACTCCTGGCTGGGCAGTGAAAGGGGGAATGTTGGCTTCTCCTGAATTAGGAGGAAGCCACAAGGGGTACTGAAGGGAATAGGGAAGGCTGGCATGGGACCTAACCCTTTGGGGCTGAGGTGACACCCCACTGGTACGTGGCCTTGCTTCCCGAGGTACTGCGGTGCTGGTGGATGGCACTGCAGTGGTGGTGGTGGATGGCACTGCGGTGCTGGTGGATGGCACTGCCTCCTCAGGAGAACGCCTTCGTCTGGCGGGCAGGCCCTCCTCCTCTTCTTCTTCTTCCTCCTCCTCCTCCTCCTCTGCCGTCTCCGTCTCCTCCGTCACTGATCCACTGCTTATGACAGGCTCGTAGTCCACGTCAGACTCATCTGAATATGCAGAGGAATCCGAATCGGAGCGCTCCCCGTTGCTCCCGTCGGCCGCAAGAATTTCGTACGCCTCCTCGGCTGAGAATACTCTTTTAGCCATTTGATGAGATGGCACTGACAGGTGGCACTGATGGCAGATGGCACTGGCAGGTGGGACTGGTGGCAGATGGGACTGGTGGCACAGATGGCACTGGCAGGTGGCACAGATGGCACTGGCAGGTGGCACTGGCAGCTGGCACTGGCAGGTGGCACTGGCAGGTTGCACAGATGGCACTGACTGGTGGCACTGGTGGCAGATGGGACTGGTGGCAGATGGGACTGGTGGCAGTAGGCACTGGTGGCAGATGGCGGTGGCAGGTGGCACTGGCAGATGGCACTGGCAGCAGATGGCACTGGCAGGTGGCACTGGCAGCAGATGGCACTGGCAGATGGCACTGGCAGGTGGCACAGATGGCACTGGCAGGTGGCACAGATGGCACTGACTGGTGGCACTGGTGGCAGATGGGACTGGTGGCAGATGGCGGTGGCAGATGGCACTGGCAGGTGGCACTGGCAGTAGATGGCACTGGCAGGTGGCACTGGCAGATGGCACTGGCAGATGGCACCGGCAGATGGCACTGGCAGATGGCCCTGGCAGGTGGCAGATGGCCCTGGCAGGTGGCACTGGCAGCAGATGGCACTGGCAGGGACTGTGGGCAGTGTTTTTAACTTGTGTGTGTGTTTTTTTTCACTCACTGACTGTAGCTGCAGCACAGATCTCTCTCTCTCTCCTCACACGCTGTCTCTGTGTGAGGAGAGAAAGCCGGCAATGAGAGATGATCTCATATGTTTACATTTGAGATCATCTCTCATTGGACAGTGAGATCGAGTGCTGAATGGCCTCTGTGATTGGCCATTCAGCACGTTCTGTGATTGGCTGTGTCCAAGGGACACGGCCAACACAGATTTTCCCCGATGCGCGCTCGCGGGGGCGCGCGGGGGGGGGGGAAGAGGAGGACGTCCTGTCAGCACTTCGGCGCCGCAATGCAGACGTCTTTTGAGCATTGCCCGGGCGCGAAGTGGTTAAAGAGAGCTTCTTTCCCAGGGCTGTTAAGGCAATCAATGCAGGAGTGAAATGAAAGGAGGTCACAAAGTCTTATTTTATTGTCTTGTTTCGTTTTTAATATGAGGACACTTTTCATACTTTTATAATATGGGGACACTTTTATATATAAATCCTGTGTGGTAAATGCATGGTTGATAATTGTGATGTATGAATAATGTGTGGAGTAGAAATGAAATTTCATTGTGAATTTGTTTTTACAATGACAATAAATAAATCAAATCAAAAACTTGCATATTAAAGCAAGTTTTCCCATTGAAGTCAATGGAAACTAAAATAATTTGTTCCGCATTGATTTCAATTGGATGCAATACCGCATCCGGCCAGAGTTGGGGGGCGCCAGAGAGCCTCAAACGGCCGGCAAGGCCCGAGGACACGTCGGCTGACCTCATCAAACGTCGGAAAGGCTTGGAAACTGAGTATTTCCGTGTATTTCTGAGCATTGCCCAACGGCTCGGCTCTGCTCGGCTCCAGCCAAATGCGGTACTGCAGGCCCTATTAGGTTGAATTCTGCTCGTCTTACGAGACAACACTCGCAAACTGAGTCAGAATTTTTTTTCAAAGTTACTCGCAAATCAAATTGCTCTCAAACCAAGTTACTCTTAAACCGAGGTTCCACTGTACTTTACATCATATGTACCTTGTTGGCTCTGCAGGGGCGAGATTGTTGGATGCTGGGAGTTGTAGATGCGGGTGAGGTTCATTTCTTTGAGCCTTAGGGTCCTTTCACACGGGGCGGATCCATGCAGATCCGCCCCGTGAAGCTCCGCTTGCTCAGTGGGGATCGCTCCGTTGATCCCCGCTGAGCCGACGGATGACTGGGCGGTCCCCGCACACTGTGCAGGGACCGCCCTGTCAGAGCGCCGCTCTCCCCTATGGGGAATCGGATGACGACGGACCGTAGGGTCCGTTGTCATCCGATCCGTTCCGCCGACGGAAGGAAAAATAGGGTTTTCCTCCGTCACACTTTGGCGGAGCGGAGCGGATGTCAGCGGACATGTCTCCGCTGACATCCATGCCTCCATAGGGGTACATGGAGGATCCATTTCAGGCCCGCCTAAAAAACTGACAGGCAGACCTGAACGGACCTCCGTGTGAAAGGGGCCTAAATATTTATTTGCAGACACTTTTTTAATATGTGATATTTCTTATCTCCAGGTAATCTAACGGCTGAGGATGTCACCATCAGCTCCAATGTGATCAAAAATAAGACATGTGAGGTCAGCTTCACATGTTCAGTAAATGGAAGCAATGTGACCATTATTTGGAGGTGTTTAAACATCAAAGACATTACCGGGATACAGAACGTTGTGTTTGTACCTTTCAGCTATATTAACTTCATCTATATATGTACAGCAAAGAATCCGGTCAGTAATGTCTCGAAAGTTGTGCACCCCTGGGAATACTGCGAGAGAGGTGAGAGTGTCTACAAGAATGGTAAGGGGAGGGGAGGGGGGGGGGAGTGGGCATTGATGGTATTATTGATGAGAACAGCAAGATTACTGCTGTGGGGGTATTGGATGGGCTTAAAAGAAGAATTCCAGGTATGGATATTTTAACATAATTACATTAGTCCAGCTTAGACTAATGTAAGTACCGGTATGTGCTGTATATGACATTCATCTTTACATAGTTGGTAAGGTTGAATAAAGACACCAGTCCGTCTAGTTAAACCTATGTAGATGTGTGTGTGTGTGTGAGTTTGTCTTTGTTTCTACCATTTACCATATTCCTGTATATTGTGTTCACTAAGATGCCCATCCAAGAGTTTTTTTTTTTAAATTATCAACCCTCTCCGCTGACACCACTAATTGTGGAAGAAAGTTCCACATCCTTACCGCTCTAACAGTTAAGAACCCCATATGCAGTTTAAGAATGAACCGCTTCTCCTCCAAGTTTATTGAGTGGCCACGTGTCTTCTTGATTCTTTTTTTTTTTTTCGTTATAAAATGCTATACTTATGTAGCGGGGTCTCTAAATTTAGGTGGGACACTCAGGTGTGTAAGTATGGGAATAGTGTACCACTTATGTTCGTGGAGGATTGGATGGTGTAATAATCTCCTTGGCCTCTGGGTGGCGGGGTACCTGGAGGCTCAAGGTAGATTTGCCATTACAGTGCTACCCTTTTTGTCCCTTTCCGGAGATGGTAGGGCGAGGGCGGGGAACCTGCCGTGGTGTCGATGGGAGGAGATAAAAGGGGGAGACGCCCTAACCACGAGGTCTTTCGGAGGATCTTCTTCACGCGCCCAGGCACCTTAGGCCTGGGTGCGGGCAGTTCTGGATTCCGGCCCAGGCGCCCTAGGCCTGACCGGAATGGAGTTGGAGTCCATCCCAGGCACCTTCAGCCTGGGGTGAGGTACTATACTAGGAGGCCTGGGGTCCAGTGACTTCGACTGGATCCCGCGAGGGTGGAGATGTCCGAGGGTCCCTGAGGTGGATGGGGCCCATGTCTGAGGTGAGGAGGCCGGGGAGGTTACCCATTCGGAGAGTCTGGAGCAGCATCAACCCAGTGACGGATGGGCCTCTGGTAACTCCCTTGGAGGGACATCTTCCCCTGATAGGGGCCGCAGCGCAGCGAAGGTACTCCTATCTACGTTCTCTTGAGTCGCTGGTAGAGACTCTCAAATTCTAAGTCCTTTCTAGCTAATGCTATAGTAATAGTAACCGCTGGCAAGATCGCAGTGGTTTAGCTAATAACCAGGATAGTGCCTCGACCTGCTCATTCCCTGTATCAAAATGTTATCAAGTCGCAACCAGTTGGCTACTGAAGCACTGTTTATTGTGAGATGTACAATAAAGCAAGAGTTGGACTGTGATCGGTGTGTGGAACTCTGGTTAATGGGAGCAGAGGGAAGTGTTGACACAGCGGGACTTGATTCTAGACAGAAGCACATAGGCCCAAGTAAATATCTGGTACTGGCCTTCACCTCACCCACAGCTATGGGGAGGACATGGGCCGTAGCGCATCTCACCCTGTCGTGTGACATACCCCTAGACAAAGGAGATGGGGTGAGGCCGCTACACGTGGGGGCTCGTGAGTCCGGGATGATATGTGTTTTAACTTTGGAAGAAAGAATGGCTGTGTCTGGACTTTGCTGCCCGGAGGAGTTCCGAGCAGGTCGCCATGTGATTGGCCAAAGTGCATCCCTGCTCAAAGTTGTGGAAATGACCCTAGGACGGGAAAGGCCCATGCAGAGGAGCGAGAAGAGGGAGGAGTCCAGCCGTGTGAAGTACTACATGTGTGGGCTTTTATTGCACTGCGCCACGAGGCACCCCGTGACTGTACAGTTCGTGGGCGGAGCTTGAAGGAAGCCCGCGAAAACGTGCAAGTCATGGGAGGAGTCTGGCCATGTGGAGGAACTCACGTGGAGACTTCGGCGCGTGGTCAGTGCGTGATGGAGCAGCAGACAGTCGGGATGGCCTCAAGCTCCCCGTGGATTCCGGTTCCCTACCCCACGAAAATGACTACATTCGCTGCTCCCCTTAAAGACACGGGGATGAGACTCAGGCCCGAGGACAGTTGGCTTTGTACTCATGCAGAGACACGGAGGCCTTCGGCGTGATCTGTCCCAGATGCTCGGGACTGGTGGTCCACCTGAAGTCATTCGAGCGTTGCGAGGCATGCAAAGAGTTCTTGTTCGAGGTGAAGCCATCCACAGTAAGGCCCCGGGCCTTCGCCTCAACAGCCTCACAGGTACCGCTACTCTAGAAGGAGAGATCCAGGCCTTTGCGGAGGTTCCCGTACGCACTGACCAGGGCGATGTGACTGCCCAATCAGAGACTGAGAGAGAAAAATCCGAGGATGCTGCTTCGGTCACCACAGATTCTCTTCTCCCACCTCCGAAGAGGAAAGTTGGCCTGGTGCAGGCCTCCTGTGGTCGTGGTCGAGCTTCACCCCGTCGCTTGCCTGGCCTGGATGGATCCGGTTGGAAGAGTCCTGGACATCCCAGTTCTACAAAAGGTCAAGGTGAGCCAGGGGCTGGGACTGTGGTGGTGGTTGGAGGTATCGGGGGTCCACAGTCGGTGGAGCCCACAAGGGAGGGTAGTACCACGTCTACCAGAGACTACCTTCCCGCCGAGATGTATGACACTTCCGACCTAGAGTCGCTGTCAGATTGTGGAGATGACGGGGAGATTGATGAACTGTTTCATCAGAAGGGCTGGGACAAACGCCCATTGCCTGTGTTACGTGTACCGCAGGATTCCCCTATGTCAATAGGAGACAGCACGCCCTGGGTACAAGCCCCGGAGTCTACGAGGAAGTCTAGTCCTCAGAGTGCCTATCCACAATCTACAACATCGCCCGTCTTGGTGGCGGGGATGCAGCGAGCCTCATTACGAGCACCGGGAGAAAATCCATCAGAGGTAGTGAAAGTACCTCGGCACCCGGAGGCCATCGTTCAACCTGGAGAAGGTGAGCGGGAAGCCATGCCTCCTTTGGCCAGATTGCAACGACTTTTCTCACAGAGAGTCGCCCGTGAGTATGGGTGGGAATATCCCTACTTGCCTCGGGACTTACTTTTTGAAGTTGAGGTCATACGCCAGAGATGGTATGACGAATTTGTTTGGGAAAAGCTCAAAGTACCCCATGAACGAAGATATTTGTCCTGTTCACCACCCGTATCGAAAAAGTTTCGGGACTGCAGAGCAGACTGGATGTGGGGCCGCCATATCCACGCAGACAAGGTGCGCATCTGCAGGAAAGATGGAGAGGATGCTGACTATTCAATTGAGGTTTTTGATAAACATCTGAAGCCCTTGTTCTTGCCTGACCCGAGGTTCTATTTGTGAGAAGAGACTCACTTGTTGTTTCCTTTCCTACAATCTTCTAGAAGTGTTCCTGCCGGAGCATCCGAACTGTGCCCTAGTTTTTTTTTTTTATTTGGGCTTTTGTTTTCTACTCTTTGGAGGAATGAGAGCAGTTTTTGTTTGTTCTCTCTTCTTCAAGGCTCAAAGACAGACTTTGGGGTAGAATTAGTGTAGGGACGCAGGAAGAATGAAGATTGCACCAAGTGTCATTACCGCGGCACTGTCACCAGGTGGCAGTGTTGTGCAACGGCTGTTTTTTTTTTTTACACGCACATCACTTTACTCGTTGGAGCGAATGGGTCTATTGGTTGATGGACCCATTCATTCCAAATTAACACAAAATTGTCAGGATGTGGCTTTTCTTGTGTGTTGTTTTTTTCCCTTCTGCAGGAGATTCGTCTGTCAAGACTGCTGAGTATGGGGTGGTTCTTAGACAGTGAAGGGAGGGATTGTATATGTGTACATGATAGATGTTTTAGGGAAAAGTTTTATTGTTTTATGTTCCCTTTCCCCTTTGAGCAGGTCTTGGTATTGTTGTGGTTCAAAAATTTAGGGATAGCCTCTGGGGCTAGACTTGTGTCATCACTCCATGGGAGACATGGGTTTGCACCAGACGCTGGGGACCAGCGTCAAATCACAGGGGGGAGTATGTAGCAGGGTCTCTAAATTTAGGTGGGACACTCAGGTGTGTAAGTATGGGAATAGTGGACCACTTGTGTTCGTGGAGGATTGGATGGTGTAATAATCTCCTTGGCCTCTGGGTGGCGGGGTACCTGGAGGCTCAAGGTAGATTTACCATTACAGTGCTACCCTTTTTGTCCCTTTCAGGAGATGGTACGGCGAGGGCGGGGAACCTGCCGTGGTGTCGATGGGAGGAGATAAAAGGGGGAGACGCCCTAACCACGAGGTCTTTCGGAGGATCTTCTTCACGCGCCCAGGCACCTTAGGCCTGGGTGCGGGCGGTTCTGGATTCCGGCCCAGGCGCCCTAGGCCTGACCGGAATGGAGTTGGAGTCCATCCCAGGCACCTTCAGCCTGGGGTGAGGTACTATACTAGGAGGCCTGGGGTCCAGTGACTTCGACTGGATCCCGTGAGGGTGGAGATGTCCGAGGGTCCCTGAGGTGGATGGGGCCCATGTCTGAGGTGAGGAGGCCGGGGAGGTTACCCATTCGGAGTGTCTGGAGCAGCATCAACCCAGTGACGGATGGGCCTCTGGTAACTCCCTTGGAGGGACATCTTCCCCTGATAGGGGCCGCAGCGCAGCGAAGGTACTCCTATCTACGTTCTCTTGAGTCGCTGGTAGAGACTCTCAAATTCTAAGTCCTTTCTAGCTAATGCTATAGTAACCGCTGGCGAGATGGCAGTGGTTTAGCTAATAACCAGGATAGTGCCTCGACCTGCTCATTCCCCGTATCAAAATGTTATCAAGTCGCAACCAGTTGGCTACTGAAGCACTGTTTATTGTGAGATGTACAATAAAGCAAGAGTTGGACTGTGATCGGTGTGTGGAACTCTGGTTAATGGGAGCAGAGGGAAGTGTTGACACAGCGGGACTTGATTCTAGACAGAAGCACATAGGCCCGAGGAAATATCTGGTACTGGCCTTCACCTCACCAACAGCTATGGGGAGGACATGGGCCGTAGCACATCTCACCCTGTCGTGTGACATACCCCTAGACAAAGGAGATGGGGTGAGGCCGCTACACTTACCTGCACTGTGTAGGGGTTTTGCACAGAGCAGCCCCGTTTCCTTTTTTCTCAGGTCCCCCAGCTGGCACTCCTGGTCCCTCCCTCCTGCAGAGTGCCCCCAGAGAAAGCACCTTGCAATGGGAGCACCCAAGCAGGCTTGTTCCTGAGCCATGGCTCTGATTGTCCATTCACACACAAGGCTGTGGCCCAGCCCCGCTCCCTCTTTCTCCTCTTTGGTTCACTGGTTGTAATTGACAGCAGCGGGAGCCAATGGCGACGCTTTAAAAATTGTTTCAGGTTACCTGTTTAGAGTTACAGAGGAGGTCTAGTGCTAGAATTATTGCTCTCACTCTAACGATCGCGGTGATACCTCGCATGTTGTGAACAATGTTTACATATGCGGACGCGACTTATGGATGCATTCGCTTCTGCGCGCAAGCACGGAGGGACGGGCACTTTAAACATTTTCTTTTTTTTTCTTATTTATTTTACTTTTTATTTTTTATTTTTACACTGACCCTTCATTTTTATTATTTTTTTGGATCAATTTTATTCCTATTACAAGGAATGTAAACATCCCTTGTAATAGAAATAAGCATGAAAGGTCCTTTTTATTAAGAGATCCGGGGTCAAAAAGATCCCAGATCTCTAATTTACTAATTTTTAAGAAAAAATTAATTTGGACACTTTGAGCCCGAGAACCAGAAGTGACGTCTGAGGTTTCTCCGGTCCTCCAAGGGCAAACAGCCGAGTGGGGGCTATCGTGCCCTCACTCATCCTCCTGCCTAGCCATAGGATCGGATCGGTTCCCAGGTTACAGACGGCTCCGGTAAGCTCGGAAACTACCTCAGTGGTAGGGGGGCACCTCTCCCGATGCCTATAAAAGTGATCTGGCAGCAAATCCGCTGTGGGGATCACTTTTATCTGAAAGCCGACTGCCTAAGGGAAAAAACAATACCGGAGTTATGGCAGCTACCTGCTGCCATAACTCTGGTATTTAACGTCAAAATAATGATGTGCATTCTCAGGCAATCGGCAAGTGGCTAGAGCAGGGGTGTCCAAACTTTTTTCAAAGAGGGCAAGATTTCATGAAGTGAACATGCGTGAGGGCCAATCATTTTGCCTGACTTTTTTTGAACCATTAAAAGCAAATTAAATACAGTATTTTATGCAAAGTTTATTGCAAACGGCATACTATTAATTTCATAACATTGATGACAATATATGATGATATATAATATATATTATCTTCTCTTCCCCGCTCAGGGTAATGATGAGCTCAGGCGTGTCATGTTTAAAAATATATATATATATAAATCTCTCTCTCTCTCTCTGTCTGTGTGTGTGTTTCTCTCTCTCTCTCTCTCTCTCTCTCTGTGTTTCTATCTCTCTCTCTGTCTCTCTCTCTCTCTCTGTGTTTCTCTTTCTCTCTCTCTCTCTGTGTTTCTATCTCCATCTCCATCTCCATCTCCGTGTTTCTATCTCCATCTCCATCTCCATCTCCATCGTGTCATGTTTAAAAAAAATATATAAATCTCCATCTCCATCTCCATCGTGTCATGTTTAAAAAAAATATATAAATCTCCATCTCCATCGTGTCATGTTTAAAAAAAATATATAAATCTCCATCTCCATCTCCATCTCCATCTCCATCGTGTCATGTTTAAAAGAAATATATAAATCTCCATCTCCATCTCCATCTCCATCGTGTCATGTTTAAAAAATATATATAAATCTCCATCTCCATCTCCATCTCCATCGTGTCATGTTTAAAAGAAATATATAAATCTCCATCTCCATCTCCATCTCCATCGTGTCATGTTTAAAAAATATATATAAATCTCCATCTCCATCTCCATCTCCATCGTGTCATGTTTAAAAAAAATATATAAATCTCCATCTCCATCTCCATCGTGTCATGTTTAAAAAATATATATAAATCTCCATCTCCATCTCCATCTCCATCGTGTCATGTTTAAAAAAAATATATAAATCTCCATCTCCATCTCCATCTCCATCTCCATCGTGTCATGTTTAAAAAATATATATAAATCTCTATCTCTATCGTTTGATGTGGCCCCCCAAGTATATCCATCTGTGGCCCCCAAAGCTTGAGCGTGTTATTTTCTTTTGCTGATAATATATCTATCTTCTTTAGCCTGACAAATCCCAGAGCGCCGCGCTCATTCTTAGGATGAGCCGGGGCGTGTTCACAAGTCTATGTACCCGAGCCCGCAAGGAAGCTGGCAGCGCCACCGCCAATCACAGGGCACTGTGACATTTCCCTGATCTCTGCATCTGCAGTCCGCAGATGCAGAGTTCGGGAAAAGTCACAGTGCCTGTGATTGGCTCTTAGCGCTGTCAGCTTCATAGTGGTTCTGGCACATCGACTTCTGAACACGCCCCGGCTCATCCTAAGAAGGAGCGCGCCACTCAGGATTTTTCAGGCTAAAGAAGATAGATATATTAACAACAGCATAAAAAACATAACACGCTCAAGCTTTGGGGGCCACAGATGGATATACTTGGCGGGCCACAGATGTGTATATATATGTGTAGCGGGTACATACTTTCCCGGGGTAAATTTTTAATTTGGCAAAGACTTTAGTAGTGTGTAATTCCCCGCAACCTACTGGGTGGCACTGTTGCCGCGGGTTGGGGTTGAAGCATTACAGGTCGTTCCTCCTTTTTGTCCTCTCCCGGCAGCTGTGCAGTGGGGCGGGGAACCCGCTGCGCATGCTGGGGGAGGGTATAAAGGGGACCGGCCATCTTTGTCAAGGGGTTATTAGTCCCAGGCACCTTCAGCCTGCGGACGGAGGTTTGGGTCCCTCCTCTAGGCGGCCTAGGCCTAGAGGACCACCGGAGATCGTGTTCCATCCCAGGCACCTTTAGCCTGGGATGAGGTACTTGGATGGAGGTCCGGAGCTCAGTGCCCAACACTGAGTTCCGCGAGGGAAGGATCCTAAGGCACTCCGGGGATGGATGCCTGAATCCAAGGTGGGCGCAATGGACCGGGAGGAGCTCCTCATCTGAAGACCTGGTGCAGCAGACTGCCGGTGACGGGTGAGTCTCTTGTCGGAGACCGTCCGGAAGGAAACTTTCCCTCGTGCGGAGACCATAGCCCACTCTCTAGGAGGAGAGTGGAGGATCGAATTTGTGTCTGGGCCTATTCGCACCCACACCTCCTTTTCTGTTCTGAAGCCAAGGGAGTCTATGTTATGTTCTAAATAAAGGAGTGTTAGACTTTAACGGTGTGGGGCTCAATTTCTGGCAGACGAAGTTCACGGAGACTCTTGGAGGGAGGATCCAGATGCACAGCACAGACCCGAAGGTAACAACAGACATTGCCGATACCACATGCACACCTGTGGTGGAAGCCTGGCGTAGCTCACCCTCTCCCTCCCCTGTCATACCCCTAGACTAGAGACATTGCGAGCTGAACTTTAATAGAGGGGACTGGGGAGAGGGTCCCGCTACACATGCAAATTCCAAGTGGGGGCCACATCAAACCGGAACGCGGCCTGCAAATGGCCCGCGGGCCGGACTTTGGACATGTCTGGGCTAGAGAAACACCGAGACTCCTACTTCTCATGCTGCAAATCTTAGTTTACTTGCTGCCATGCCGAACCTCAATGCTTTGCATCGCTGACCTGGAATACATTTGCTGATAAGGAGCTTCAACTAACTAATTTTCTTGATATTCATCAGGTCAAGGATTTATAAAGTATCGATGTCAGTTAGTCAGCATAACAGTCAGGAAATTGGAAAGAGGTTATCAAAAGCATTCCATGTCTCTGTCAGGAAAGGTTTCTTGTGACCCTTGTTATCAATGCAAGCCTCCTATTAGCTGCTTTCTTTGGGTTTGATTAGAATGGCTGGTATAACACAAAATAAAGTAATTATATATTTGATAGAGCTATATAACCTTTTATTTTACCTTCAATTCAGGAATGGATAGAGAGAACACACCAAAGGAAGATTATAGTATGGTGAATCTCATACGTCTGGCGATCTCTAGTTGTGTCCTGCTGATCTCCTGCTGTATATTCATCCATCATATGAAGACTGAAGTGATCACACGACCTCCAGAGACAGGCGCCATCTGAAGACCCTACACTGAGCTCAGTGCTCAATGTAGAGAATATGTGTCTGTTTAATTGTGCTTGACTTGTAGGTGAAGAGGAGATTCACATTGAGGGGTTTAGAAATGATAATCAATGCCATGTCAATAAACAGAACCCTCTGCAATACAAAGTAAAACTGTCTACGTATTATACAAGCTCACTTATTCCAATTATAGTGGAACCTAGGATTGTGAGTAACGCAGTTAACGAGCGTTTCGCAATACGAGCACTGTATTTTGAAAAATAATTTGGTTTGCGGGTGTTGTCTCGCATAACTAGCAGGATTCAGACCAAAGCGGTGTGCAGTACCGTGTTTGGCCTGAGGTGGGGGGGGGCGCCGGAGTCAATCGTAGCCGATTGGTGCTTTTCAGAAATGCTCAGAAAGACTCAGAAATACTAAGTTCCCGAGCCTTTTGCCAAAGTCAGCCGTGCTGTCCTCGGACCTTTCGGCTGTTTACGAGGCTCTCCGGCGCCCCCCGCCTCTGGCCGCATGCGGTATTGCATGCCATTGAAGTCAATGCGGAACAAATTATTTTCGTTTTCATTGACTTCAATAGGGAAACTCGCTTTGATATGCGAGTGCTTTGGATTACGAGCATTCTCCTGGAACGGATTATGCTCATAATCCAAGGTTCCACTGTACTTATCTAAAAGTAGGCTGTGCAGTCCCTAGAGTTGACATTTTTAGAAAATGCTTTGTAGGGTGTAGCTAGCCCTGGCATTGTGAAGACATTCTAGGTATGTACAGAGGGTGCCGTGCCAGGAAACACCAGAATTCTGAGCTTGGCTCCATTGGCCAACCTACAGGTGTTTTTTAAAATCACCTAAAATTTTCAAGTCCTTGCTTTACGGAAGTTAACATGGAAGAACTGTAGTACTTTTCACAAAGTTTTCAATTGATAAGTATGTGTTTTAGATTTGGGGGGCCCCATGTTGGTCCTCTCTAAAGTCCCCATGCTTAGGTCTACTTCATAAGTATGTTTCTATGAATTGATAGCCACCAAAGGCTATTAATGTGCCCATTGTATTGATGTCCAATTTAGAGTTATTACCACCTCTTGCTTTGCTAATTCAAATAATAAATCCATGTTCCAACCCTGATGACAGAAAAGGCTCCTCTGCTAAATGGGTGTATTTGTTATTGTATATGTATAGCTCCTAATTGCCTGAAATTAGAAAAAGGGACTTGTTTTCTTTTTTTTTTTTCAAAAATTTTAGGCAAAATATATGACTGTCACACCCCTATTCACTCTTTCCTTGGCTCATAAGAGTTACACTATATTTTCAAAAATATTGGGACACCTGCCTTTACACGTACATGAACTTTAATGGCACCCCAGTCTTAGTCCTTAGGGTTCAATATTGAGGTGGCCCACCCTTTAAAGCTATACCAGCTTCAACTCTTCTGGGAAGGCTGTCCACAAGGTTTAGGAGGGTGTCTATGGGAATGTTTGACCATTCTTCCAGAAGCGCATTTGTGAGGTCAGGCACTGATGTTGGATGAGAAGGCCTGGCTCACAGTCTCAGCTCTAATTCATCCCAAAAGTGCTCTATCAGATTGTGCCCTAGTTCAAATCATTTGCTTATTAGTACAAATGGCCAGAATTTAATGACAATATTTTATAGATATATAATATATAGATTTGAATTGGGGTCACAACAAAGTTTGCTAACTTCTAAGAAAAGTGACTCTTCCTGAAGTAATCAAATTTCCAAGAAAGTTTAGAGGCACATTGCAAGTCAAGAAAAATGTGTTTGTGGAAAGAAAAAATCCTACAAGCAAACATGTAAAATTGTAGCTTTATGGTGCTATTACCCTCAATTTTTTTTAAGGTGATACCAGGGTTTAAATATTTTTTATTTGAACCTTTCTTTTCATGTCATAGCCTAGGTAGGTATGGTTCATAAGAATTCTTACTGGACATTTCATTATTGTACTTGTAGCGGGGTCTCCTTTAAGGCCCCACGGACAACGATACCCAGAACCCCGTTTGGCACCCAAGGTGCATTGCCACCCGCAGAAACTCATGGGGTGGGGTATAAAGGTGAAGGGCGAGGCTAAGCTCGGCCTCTTTGGACACCGCACTTCTAGCAAAAGGATCCCCCTGTGCGGATTTGCTGCAGCTGCAAGGCCCGAAGCCTGGGCCTAGCGCACTTCCAAAGAGCCTTCCACCCCACTGCAGAGCCTGTGTGGCACCTGATTTCCATTTACCTCTCGCTGACATCAGGAGGACCGAAGACCCGGCTATCGCATACCCTGTGTGCAGATATACAGCGGTGGAAGTTACGGACGAGGACTAAGTCCGGTGTGGTGAGAGAGCATCTGCTCAAAGCTATAGCCAAGTACTTTGTTTAGGCCTACTGACTGCTTTGGCCCTTCGTGCTATACCTACTATCTTAGCAGGAGACTAGATCCAGAACTGAGTTTGATAGTCTCCTGGGAGTTGTTCCGTTGCTAGATACAGTTCGTTTGGATTTACAAATTGTTGTTCCTGAATGTGCACCACCGATTACCTTGCATGCGAAGATTCTTCACCATAAGACTGAACCTTAACTTAAGTCAGGCCTGACTGGGTAGTGTAGGACAGTATTGAGCGCCATATTGCTCATAGGGAGAATAGCTGCACGTGGTGGGATTCATTTCTGTACAGTATTGCTAGGTGTCATTATAATTGCTGCATGTGTTATGATGTACTGTATTGTTATCTAACTTTCATACCAAAGTAAAGTTGCTATGGTTAAGGATCTCTAGTATCAGTGTCAATTACTGCATGTTATTACTGTTTGCATTACTGTGGGATTGCTCATAGACAATTACAGAGTTATACCAATACCTCATCCCCTAGACTAGCTGTGCCAGAGGAGGGTTGAGTAGATTGCCGGGGGTTGACAGTGCTGTATACAGGGCCCGAAATAATACCAGCGGCCCTCTTAAGTTGGGGGTATGGCTACATACTTATATACCTTTGTTTGGATTTTCTGTAGTCTGTATCCATTAAAATGCAATGCAGCTTTTTAAAACAAGACCATACAGCAATACATTTCTAAAATATGCAATTACAAACATGTGGCATTTAATGATACAATAAAAAATAAAAATAAACAACAACATAGTACTATATAGTTTATTTATTGATTTACTTCTTTGTTTGTTTCTTTGTTTTTTGGACATTTAACCCCAAAAAAAAAATCAGTGGTGTGCAATGAGATTATAGTTCCTGAAGGACAGCATACCCAGAGTTAAATGAGAAGGCATTCTTAGTTGTGTTCTCTTTTTTCAACACTAGATGTCTCTCCAATGCAACTAAACCGGCAACCTAAGATAAATATCTGCCTGTTTAGTTATATTTCTATCTAGAGTTGGATGAACTCAGTTATGTAGGGATCTTTGTTGTCACAGTGGCAGATCTGGAGCTGTTACAGGCTATATTTTTATTAATGCTATCATTTTACCATGTAAAATAGAGGAAAAAAAGCATAATATTGATTAATTTAATAGGAAGCGTACACACACAAAATTATGGCTCATAAATTACTGCATACATCAGGTAAGTAGATAATGGGGGATATGGGGGTCCAAACCCCTACCACAGAACATCCATCAGTGCAGCAACTAGAACCGCACAAGCACCCCTTGGTTGCATCAATCACCAGGTGAGCCCCACCCAGGGAACCCACACTGCAGGGGAAGGAAGGAGGAAATGTGGGCAGAAACTGAAGTCCTGACCTTTGGAAACCAGAGCCAGGAAGGGACTAGAGTGACAGATGGAGGAGAGCCAGAAGAACGCTGTGTGCTGGGGATGGGGAAAGAGGGGATTGGGGAGAGAGTGGACGAGCGGACCTATAGAGAGGCTCGATATTGCACCCCCATATTCTTCTCTTTGCTGTTCACCAGAGACACCAGAGAGTAGGCTAACCAGACATCCCCGGTTTCAGGGGACAATCCCCATATTGAGGACACTGTCCCCGGACCAAGTCTGTCCCCGGTTTTATCCCCGGATTGGATTTGATCAGGGGTTGGGGAAATTTCAAAGACCATCAGTGCAGAATAAAAAATACAAATTCTGAATTACACACCCCCGCTCCACCGCCCCTACTAGCTTGGAGGGGTGTATTTTTTCCATTATCTGTGCGCCTTTCTGATGATCATGTGCTGGTCGGAGCGGAGGGAATATTTCTCCAGTTTCGGCTGCCCATTCAGCTTCGCTCGCATGTTCTTCTGCCTTGGCTCAAGTCCGGCCAGCCGCCTGCCTGTTTATCTTCTTGCCTTCCCTGGTGGAGGGATCTTCCTCCGCTCCCCACCCAGTAGTAGCTGGGGCCCCGGAGAGTAAGACTTGACAGGCTGTGAGGCGGGCGGCGGCGGCAACAGGCAGAGAGTCGCTGATTGGCGCCATTACTTGTAAAAAAAATAAATGTCCCAGGATTTCATTTTAAAAATCTGGTCACCTTACCAGAGAGGGGAATCGGGGAATATGGCCCACCTTGTCAACCCCTATTCTAGACCAACGGCTTCAAGTCAGGAAGCATATATTGTATAGGACAGTGTTTGTGAGACTGATCATCATCAGTAGGACATCTGCAAAGCATCTGTGTAGTGAGAAGACTTTGGCCACCCTTTATTATAATATAACTTGTTTACTGTTTGCTGTCACCAGTAGAGCTCTACCCAGGACACCTTGGGAGTATCAATTTTTAGAGGTTCATACGTGTCTGTTAGACTCTCTAGCTTTCAGTACTTTTTTGAAAATTTCACTTTTGCTGTCACATCTTACAATAGGAAAGACTTTTTAAAAATGTGTTGCGTCCCCCTCAAAATGCATACCAAACCCTTTGAGTCTGGTATGGATTTTAAGGGGGCGCTTTATGTAAAAAAAAAAAAAAACAAAGACAAATGTGCAAGGCCCCCCAAGAAATCCATACCAGACCATATATATAAAAAAAAAGTCCCTCTTTGCAAATCCATCATCAATCACGGTGCCTGCAAACTCACCAAAAAAGAAAAAAACACGCAAAGACCCAGAGCGCATGACCAATCCCGACAGTACAGCTCCCCAAGTGATAGCACCTCAAATTCTCATTACCTATATAAGGGAAGTGGTGGGGATAGTAGTGGCATCATTGACCGCCATGGCCATATTTTATCAGCCATTGCCAAACTATGCCTACAAAGTGACAGCGCTGTGAAAAACACTGTCACTGCCCTGGGAAGACGTCAAGTGACGAAACGCATAGGGTGGGGACTGGATGTGTCGTCACTCCGTATGCAGAGTCTTCACTCACAGCTACGATTGATGTCGGAGCGAGCCCTGCTTTGATTGTATGCGTACTTACTTACATGTGAGAGTGACATTTTAAATAAAAATTAAACTGTTTTAAAAGGTTTTTTTGCTATGCGAAGATTTTTATCTTCCATTGGGATATTTGCCATTTGAGGATTTGATACACCTACTGCACCGACAGATGATTGCATGTCAAAGATTCCTGCAGATGATTGCTCCCTATAGGAGTTTGCTGGTTTATAATTTTACCAGCAAATAAATTTGGTGAGTCAATTTTGGTATAAGTGGTGGCGGAATTTCTCACAAAGCTCTGGTGGAAGTATTATATGGAAGAAACTAGCACATTGAAGATATTATTTCATTTTTTTATTCTTGTTGTTTTTCTGGATTTTATTATTGAACTTTACACGGGAGTCAATATAATTATTTGGGACCTAAATTATTGCTTTTTATGACACAGTTGTTGTTTTTGGAGTAATATTTATTTTGCACAGTAGCACATTAACACTTCTACAGTCTATGGAATGTGATATTTTTTTATAAATATTTATTTGTATTTGTTATGCACTTTAACACTTGATAGGGATTAGGGAACCACAAACAGGAGTTTTTCACAGCGCTGTCACTTTGTAGGTATTTTTTTGGTTGAGGATTATCCCAACAGCAGCAATGTAAACTTTTGACACAGCATTTTAATTATTTTGTGGCGCGGTTCCATCTCCCCAAATTGTCAAAATATGGCCAGTGACCATATTTGGGCAGTGATGTCACTGCTATCCCCACCCCTTTGCTTACGTGATTGAGGATTCCTGGCCATCTAAGCAATCTGCTGGTGATTAGGGACGTAGCGGGTGCCAGCACCCACTGCTTCCTTAGGAACCATTGATAGCGAGAAGCTGTCATATATAAAAGCAGTGAAAATACGGTTTCTATATACACTATATTGCCAAAAGTATTGGGTCACCCTCCAAATCATTGTATTCAGGTGTTTCAAACACCTACACGGCCACAAGTGTATAAAATCAAGCGCCTAGGCATGCAGACAGCTTCTAGAAACATTTTTGAAAGAATGGGTCCCTCTCAGGAGCTCAGTGAATTCAATATGTAGCACAGGGGTTTGCTACAAAAGTTATTATGTTAAGTAGTTCATTGTTTAAGTAAGGGTTTGGCTCCCTCTAGTGACCGCTGAAACTTTATCAGGATCTTTTCTTCATTTAAGAAGTAAACAGTTATGCATTGTGGGATATATAGTTTGATGAGGAAGTGACTCATGTTGTTAAATCAGTCTGGGAACTACTTGACCCACAATGCCAAGTCACAGACCCACAATGCCAAGTCACAAAACTGCATACTGGGTAAACAGATAAAAGGACAGGTGTGGCCTGCTTTCGGCCTCTCTGGATGCCATTCAACAGCCAGCAGGAGGTCTGTGTGTGTGACCAGAACTGAGAGCCTGCGGCCTACAGCGGAGAGCGGATCGCCAGTCCCAGAGGGATCTTTGTGGACGGCCCTGCTGATCGAGCAGGAGGATCGTCCTATGCTTCAGAGTATTTGAAGCCATCTGCCTTCCAGCACACCGGGAAGAGCAGCACGGCGTGGCGACACCATCTACACTGACGGAGACACCTGTAGGAGGTCCCGGACGGAGTCTGCAGCCAGCTGGGATCCAGAGTGGTGAGAAGGCACCTGCCTATCCAAGCAGTGACTGTAATATTGCTAAGCGAGTTTCTTCCATACAGACTGCTGCTGAGACCTGTAGTTCCACGGCTGTAGATGTGCTGCACCTGAGCATCTTACAACCAGACTTTGGGGCCCTGCTTTCCTTTCCCCCATGCTGTAAGGTCAGTACTGTATTACTCACACATAGAACATTTTACAAGAGGGGATAGTTCTTCAGCTAAGGAATCCATAGCATCCTATTCCACCACAGTTATTGCTTTTCTCTGTTCTTGTGGATTACAATTATTCACACAACTCAACACTGCAGTATAAAATAAGCTAGCTGAAGACAGAACTCGAACTTAAGAGACATTCATCGCTTTATTCCTTTACAAAGCTCTACATTGAAGAATTGCTCTGAACTTAAACCTAGAGGGAGCAATTTAGTGGAATATCGTTAGACCTTGCATTGAATTACTGTATTCACTGTTTGTGCAATTTCTCTGTGCATTGGTCTGTGTGCCGAGGCCTCAGTGGGAAGGTAGTCAATACATGTGTTAAAAGTATTGAGGATCTATCTCCCTGGGCACCTGTTCACATATACCCCCATTAACTTATTACTGGGTACAAGTGTATGATATTACTGCATTGAACAAATACCTCCTACCAATCATAACCTGTGTTTATTCATCTGTTACTCATACCATTTCCTTGTGTTATTCTTTACCATAGTAAACATTTACAAGTGGTTCATTGATATTTTGTGTGAGTCTCTATTCACTACCACAGCTGGTGATGTGGCGGAACCCAGGGCCTTGGTAAGCGAGAACTCCCCTGGTATTTATGTGACTTCAGGTAGGGGGCAGGACTCAAAAAGCCTGGGAAAGGTCTAGACACAGTTAACCCATCCTGGGCAGCCTGTAACTGTCTGTATTCTGTCTGTATAACTACACAGTGCAATGAATGCAACAGCAGAAATACATCCAGTGACACCCCACAAGCACTCGCTGACACAGGTAAGTATAACCTTTTTTTATTTTAGGGAAAAAAAATACAAGTCTATGGAAGATTTACCCCCCTTCATGACCAGGCCATTAATTGTGATACAGCACTGCATTACTTTAACTGACAATTGCGCGGTCTTGCAACATTGTACATAAATTATATTTATGTAATTTTTTCCCCACAAAAACTTTCTTTTGGTGGTATTTGATCACCACTGCATTTTTTATCTTTTTTTATAAACCAAAAAGACTGACAATTTAGAAAAAAAAAACAATATTTTTTACTTTCTGCTATAAAACATATTCAATAAAAAAAATAGGATTTTTATAACAGCTTACCTGTATAATCCTTTTCTTGGAGTACATCACGGGACACAGAGCACCATAGTAATAACTATGTGGGTTATACGCCACCTATAGGTGAATGGACACTGGTACACTCAAAAGACAGGAAGTCCCCCTCCCTATATAACCCCTCCCATACTGGGAGTACCTCAGTTTTTGTAGCAAAGCAATATATATATATATCCCAATAAGAGGGGCGGGACCTCTGTGTCCCGTGATGTACTCCAAGAAAAGGATTTTACAGGTAAGCTGTTATAAAAATCCTATTTTCATATTGTACATCACGGGACACAGAGCACTATAGTAATAACTTTGTGGGATGTCCCAAAGCAAAGCCATCTGAGGGAGGGAGACACAAGCAAAACGCTCCACGCCAGGTGTGAGGACCTATACTGCTGCCTGCAGCACACTGCGCCGAAGGCGGCATCCTCCTGCCATCTTACATTTATCTGATAGAATTTTGTGAATGTATGTACTGACGACCAAGTAGAGGCCTTAAAAATCTGAGCCACAGAGGCTTGGTGATGCACTGCCCTTGAAGCACTGACTGACCTGGTAGAGTGCGCGTTAACCTGGAAAGGCGAAGACTATAAGCCTGACTAATCACCTGACGAATCAACTTAGCAATAGTTGATTTCGATGCTGCCTGGCCCTTTTTGGGGCCTTCTGGCAGTACAAACAAAACATCAGTTTTCCGTATCTGAGCTGTCGCCTTCAGATAGGCCTTGACTGCTCTCACTACATCGAGAGAATGCAACAATCTTTCTTCTGCAGAACGAGGTTCTGGAAAAAAGGAAGGCAGGGAAACATTCTGGTTCAGATGAAAATCTGACACTACCTTAGGCAAAAAAGCTTGGGTGAGGACGCAGCACCACCTTGTCTTTATGAATAATTAAGTATGGCTCTTTACAGGAAAAAGCAGCCAATTCTGACACTCTTCTTGCGGAGGTTACCGCAACTAAGAACACCAATTTCCTTGTCAAAAGAAGCAAGGGAATATTGTGTATCGACTCAAAGGGCTGTCCTTGCAAAACTGACAGAACTAGATTCAGATCTCATGGGCACAAGGGTGACCTGACTGGCGGACTAATCTGAGTTACCCCTTGTATAAAGGCCCGCACCAAAGAATGTGAAGCAAGCGGCCTTTGGAAAAATACTGCCAAGGACGAGATCTGACCCTTGATCATACTCAAGGCCAGCTTCATTTCTACCCCCAACTGTAGAAAGGCAAGAATTCTACCTATGACATACTTTTGAGGATGCCAACCCTTGGCTTCACACCAGGAGACATAGGCCCTCCAGACCATATAATAAATTGTCCTAGAGGTCAGGTTTCTAGCATTAATCAGAGTGGTAATCACTGACCCTGAAAACCCTTGACTCTTTAGGATGTGGGCTACAACAGCCAAACCATCAAATTTAGCGGCTGTAAGGAAAGATGGAATACCGGCCCTTGCTACAGCAGGTCTGGGCGAGATGGAAGAGCCCAGGAATCCCCTACTGCCATCCTCATGATCTCTGCACACCAGGATCTCCCGGGCCATGCCGGAGCTACTAGAATTACCGGCTTCCCTTCTTCCTTGATCCTGTGAAGAAGTCGCAGTAGCAGCTGAACTGGGGGGAATGCATAAATCAGTGAAAACTGATGCCACGGGGTCACTAAAGCATCTGTCCCGAGTGCAAGTGGATCCCTTGTTCTTGACACAAAGCTGTCCAACTTCTTGTTGAATCTGGATGCCAACAGATCTACGTCCGGGGTACCCCATCTCTGGCATATGGCCAGAAAGACATTGGGATGTAGGGACCATTATCCCGGGAACAACTGTTAGCAGCTCAAGAAATCCGCCTGCCAATTCACCACTCCTAAATAAAGAGATAAAGACTGCGGATAGGCAAGGAACATGTTCCTCTGCCCAAGCCAGAATATGGTTCACCTCCCTCTGGGCTGCGTGACTTCTGGTGCCCACTTGGTGATTGATATAGGCCACTGCTGTGGCATTGTCGGACTGTATCCTGATGGGAAATATCCGTAACCTGAACGTTCAGGCCAATTAGAGCCAGACGTACTGCCCGAATCTCTAGATGTTGATGGGTAAGGTTTTCTCGGACTCTGACTACTTCCCTTGGACAGTGGTTTCCTCTAGGACTGCTCCCCAGCCCCATAGGCTGGCATCCGTTGTTACCACCCTCCAGGTAACCGGAATGAAGGATTTTCCTTTCTGTAAATTCTTGGTTATTGACCACCAACTGAGATTTTGGCGCACTTTTAGGGCCAGATTCATTGGATAACCCAAAGCTTGGGTCTTCTTGTTCCAAGCAGACAGAATACTGTATTGCAACAGTCTTGAATGAAACTGGGCGTAGAAAACTGCTTCGAATGAAGCCACCATCTTAGCAACCTCAGGCAAAGGCAAATGGAAGGACCCTTCCTTGCCCTGACCACCTGGACCAGCTCTCTTATAGCGTTGATTTTTGCCTGGGGCAAAAACACTCTTTCCTGGGCTGTATCTATGACCAAGCCCAAATACTCCAGTCTCTTTACTGGTAGAAAGGATGATTTCGTCCGTCCTGGACACCCCCTGGTTTAACCGTGCTACTGACTGATCTCCCAGTAGCAGGTCGTCTAGGTATGTCATTACTGCTATACCCTGGCCCCTTAGTCTTGCTAGTACTAGGGTCAAAACTTTTGTAAATACCCTGGGAGCGGTGGCTAACCCGAAGGGCAAGGCCACAAACTGAAATTGGCGCTGTTCCACCGCAAAACGCAGAAACTTCTGATGAGCGGGGAAAATTGGCACATGTAGATATGCATCTTTGATGTCTATTGATGCTAGAACTTCTCCTCCCCGTAGGGTGGATACGACTGACCGGATTGACTCCATGCGGAAAAAGCGGATGTTTAGGAAGCGATTCAGATCTTTGAGATCTAAAAATGGGTCTGACATCTCCAGTCGGTTTCGGTACCGTGAAGATATTTGTATAAAAACCACATACCCTGCTCTTCTGAGGGGGTCTCTATGATTACACCCCGAGACATCAATCAGTCTAGCGCCAAAAATAAAGACCTTCTTTTCATTGGGTCTTTGGGGAGTAGCCTAGGGCTACCACAGGGATGACCCATCCGTCAAGGATCTCTTCTTGCCAAGCCCCTGAAAACCACAGAAGTCTTTCCCCCACCTCGATTGAGCGGGGGCGCCCCTTCATAAGGAGTAGTGATGAGCCGAACACCCCCGGGTTCGGTTCGCACCAGAACCCGCACGAACTTTAGAACCCTATTAAATACAATGGATGCGAACGTTCGAAATCTAAAGTGCTAATTATAACGACTATTATGCATGTTATTGTCCTAAAAAGGGTTTGGGAACCCGGGATCTGCACCAGGGGACATGTATCAATGCAAAAATAAGTTTTAAAAACGGCTGTTTTTCGGGAGCAGTCATTTTAATGATGCATAAAGTGAAAAACAAAAAGTCAAATATTCCTTTAAATATTGTACCTGGGGGGTGTCTAAAGTATGCCTGTGAAGTGCCACGTGTTTCCCGTGTTTAGAACTGTCCCTGCACAAAATTACATTTCTAAAGGAAAAAAAGCGATTTAAAACTGCTTGCGGCTTTAATGTAATGTCTGGTCCCGGTAATATGGATGAAAATCTTTAAGAAAAATTACATAGCTACCCCATCACACCCCCCCCCCCCCTTACCCCAGCCCATTACCAGCCCCTTTGGGTCTTGTATGGATATTAAGGGGAACCCCGCACACAAAATAAAAAAGGCCCTATATACTCTGAACAGCCGTATACAGGCGGTGCATACAAGACAGGGACTGTAGGTTTGTTATATAGAATGTTTGTAATTTTGAACAGGTACATTGTTTAAGTGTAGCTCCAGCTAAAAAATATATTTTTAAGCTTTTTGGAAAACATGGGGAAGGGTCATCACCCCTGTAACATTTGTTTTGCTGTCTGTGCAGTGTGCACCTGTTCAGAACAGTTCACCTCACTTTCCGTCCTAATGACAAATGTTTTTTGAAAATTTGGGTTTTTTATTGAAACAAGAATTGGTGATAAAGCATCAGTGGAGGGGAGACACTTTTTTCCCATATTAACTCTTACAGGAGAGAATTTGCCTTCCTAGGGGTAGATTTCCTCTCACTTCCTGTTGTATCCTTCCGTTTGCAAGGAGGAGTCGTTTGTAAGTTGGATGTTTGAAAGTAGGGGCCTGCCGTATATACTATGCTGAAATTTGCCCCTTACATGTTGGTGTTGCCACAACACTGTGAGCCCTCACAGTTACACCTTGGTGGGCGCATGAATGGGCCCTGCTGTGAATTATTAGATCAAGAATTGTAATTGCATGCCCCTGTTGAACAGGGGCTGAAAAATTGGGCCTTAGGCACTGGTGCCACAACACTGCAACCCCTCACAGATACTGTACTTGGAGCACAGCAATGAGCCCTGTTGCAAAGTATTGCATCAAAAATTTTAATTACACGCCCCTGTTAAACAGGGGCTGAAAAATTGGGCCTTAGCCACTGGTGCTGGTGCCACGACACTGCAACCTCTCCCAGATACTCTAGTTGGAGTGCAGAAATGAGCCCTGCTGCAAAGCATTGCATAAAAAAATGTAATTACATGCCCCTGTTAAACAGGGGCTGAAAAATTGGGCCTTAGCCACTGGTGGCGGCACCAAGAAACAAAAATGTTCTTCCAAGCTATCATCATTGTGACGGACCTAGCCGGGACAGAGGCTTTTGGAGGGGACTGAATGCAAGCCTCTTGCCTTGCGACCATGGGCCCTGGCATTTGGGGGAACGGTGCTCTTTGTGAGCTGTATGCCTGGGGACCCTTGAGGGGGTGTTACTTTGGATTCAGGTCCATGTCCCCCCAAGACACACAGACTCTGGGGACCCTGTAAATGCCATATTAGAGTGACTAATTCATACTGTTGGGATTTTCACACATTCCCTCTAAGGATATGCGAATGCAATCACCTCCAGCCATCTGTCTGTCCTCTGTGCTATTTTGACCCTGCTAAATGTGTGATGTTTACACTTAGGATAATGTATATTGTATAGCAGGTGAGACAGGTAGGAGCCGGGATGTCTACCCTGAATGGTCATATCTATGAGTCACCTTGGCTGGCTAAAGGATTTAGTTAATTAGCTCATGTTAATTTATGTTCTGGTTACACCTTCTGTTACTGTATATAAGACTTGTTTTTGGTTCTAATAAAGTCTCTCTTGGTTGAACTTACATACAGCCTGCCTGGTGTTTGTTCTGACTGACCACAAATGGATTCGAATAACACATTGCTGTAGTTTGAATCCTGGAGCACCGGATGATCCAATAGAGCAGAGGAGTGTCGGGAGAGGGGAGCCGAGCAAGCAAAGGGGCTTGTTACATTGGTTGGCAGCGGTGGGATTTGCTCTCCAGTTACTGGGACACTCCAAACCACCACAGTGAAGGACCAGCTATGCAGCCTGCAGGAAAGTCATGCTGAAAGACCTACTTGAGAACCGAGATGGACCAGAAGAAGGGTGATGCAGGACCCCGGTCAGTTGAAGATTTGTTTCAGCAACGAGTGCGGCAGCGGTTGGCATTATATGGGGCTAACCCATCAGAGACCGCCATACAGGAAGCCATTAAAGACATCCAGCTGCAGGATGCCCGACAAGAGAGAGAACGAGAGCGACAAGAGAGAGAACAAGAGCGACAAGAGAGAGAACAAGAGCGACAAGAGAGAGAACGAGAGCGACAAGAGAGAGAACGAGAGCGACAAGAGAGAGAACGAGAGCGACAAAAGAGAGAACTAGAGCGGCAACATGAGTGGAGAATGGCGGTAATATAGCAATCGGAGACAACGCCTAAAGAACCAGCCGCCATGGAAGAGGAATTCAGAAGGAGGTTGCGAGAGATGCAGGGAGGAGAAGCAGGCTATCTCCCCCCCCAACAGTTAACCAGAGCAGATGGTGTGGAGTCCCCAGCAGAAGTGCTGGCAACAGGGCAGAGTGATACCCACCTCTGCCCAGCACCGGAAACCACTGTGGAGTTTCAGGGAGCCGAGGCAGTTGGCCCCTCTCCCCAGCAACAAGCTGAGGCAGTAAAGCTTTTACTCCCAGCTGAATCACTGGCAGCAGGGCAGAATGCTACTGGCATCGGCACACAACTGCCACAGGAGCGGATATCGGTGGATGGGACTGCGGTCTCCACTCACAGCAACCCAGCAGAAGTGCTGGCAACAGGGCAGAGTGATACCCACCTCTGCCCAGCACCGGAAACCACTGTGGAGTTTCAGGGAGCCGGGGCAGTTGGCCCCTCTCCCCAGCAACAAGCTGAGGCAGTAAAGCTTTTACTCCCAGCTGAATCACTGGCAGCAGGGCAGAATGCTACTGGCATCAGCACACAATGGCCACAGGAGCGGATATCGGTGGATGGGACTGCGGTCTCCACTCACAGCAACCCAGCAGAAGAGCTGGCAACAGAGCAGAGTGCTGCAGGCCTCTGCTCTCAACTAACAGAAGAGGGAGGTCCTGTGGTACTGGATGGGACTTCAGTCCTCACTGACACAACCCCAGAAAATGGTGTGACACTGAGACAGGAGGATGTCAGCCTTGCTTTGCAAGCACTGGGGGATTTTCACCTACCACAAGTGGATGGGACTTCAGTCTCCACTTGTAAACCCCAGGGATGCCGGGCAGTCGACCCAGATCCCCAACAGCATGACGGACTGAGCCCAGTCACCCTGTCTTCTCTCCAGCGGCTGAAAGGACTCCAGGGAGAAGGGCCAGTCCAGGCCTCTCCCCAGCGGCGGGTATGTTCTCTGAGAGAGGCAGAGGTTGGCTGGGTAAGTAATGCTCTGTTTGGAGCAATTTGTTTGGGGTACTGTGTGGATGCCGGCATTGGGGGAATGGAACTATGGACTAACTTCGGAGTCAACCCGTTTGGGGTCTCCTCCTATGTTAGTTTCCTGCCGAAAGGGGAGATGTGTGACGGACCTAGCCGGGACAGAGGCTTTTGGAGGGGACTGAATGCAAGCCTCTTGCCTTGCGACCATGGGCCCTGGCATTTGGTGGAACGGTGCTCTTTGTGAGCTGTATGCCTGGGGACCCTTGAGGGGGTGTTACTTTGGATTCAGGTCCATGTCCCCCGAAGACACACAGACTCTGGGGACCCTGTAAATGCCATATTAGAGTGACTAATTCATACTGTTGGGATTTTCACACATTCCCTCTAAGGATATACGAATGCAATCACCTCCAGCCATCTGTCTGTCCTCTGTGCTATTTTGACCCTGCTAAATGTGTGATGTTTACACTTAGGATAATGTATATTGTATAGCAGGTGAGACAGGTAGGAGCCGGGATGTCTACCCTGAATGGTCATATCTATGAGTCACCTTGGCTGGCTAAAGGATTTAGTTAATTAGCTCATGTTAATTTATGTTCTGGTTACACCTTCTGTTACTGTATATAAGACTTGATTTTGGTGCTAATAAAGTCTCTCTTGGTTGAACTTACATACAGCCTGCCTGGTGTTTGTTCTGACCGACCACAAATGGATTCGAATGGCACATAGCGGTAGTTGGAATCCTGGAGCACCGGATGATCCAATAGAGCAGAGGAGTGTCGGGAGAGCGGAGTCGAGCGAGCAAAGGGGCTCGTTACAATCATCAATCGGATCATTGAGGAGGAGGAGGATAGTCAGTCAACATAACAGGACGGTCTCTCAGCATCAGCATCAGTCTTGAAGGGATGTGACATTTGAAAATAAATTAGTCTGTTATATCAGCTTCAGGTGTTTGGTAGCTGGTGGTGATCCAAGACTGGTTCATCTTTATGAAGGTCAGTCGATCCACCGAGTCGGTGGACAGGCGCACCCTGTGATTTGTGACAAATGCTCCAGCAGCACTGAATGTGCGTTCTGAAAGAACGCTGGATGCAGGACAGGCCAGTAGCTCAATTGCATACTGTGCAAGCTCTGGCCAGTGATCCATCCTCAAGACCCAGTAAGCCAGAGGATTTTCGGTGGGGAAGGTGTCCAAGTCTGACCTTGCCCCTAGGTATTCCTGCACCATGTATATCAGACGCTGGCGATGGTTGCTGGAACCGATCTCACCTTGGGGCTGCGGACTAAAGAATTGTCTGAACGCATCGGTCAGACGGCCACCTTCCCCACCGCTCCTTCTTTGACTGACCGAAGCCTCAGCAACTCGTTGTCCAGGACCAGGAGTTTGTAACCTCCCAGTCTCTGGGAACGCGTTGCACAGACCTTTCTGCAAGGCCTCCCGGAGTTGTCTCATCCTCTGCTCCCTCTGCGACGGTAAGATAAGGTCCGCAACCTTACCCTTGTACCGTGGATCAAGGAGAGTGGCCAGCCAGTAATGGTCCCTCTCCTTGATCCGAAGAATACGAGGATCCTTCCGCAGACTTTGCAGGATCAGGGAGGCCATGCAGCATAGGTTAGCTGAGGCATTCGGTCCGGAGTCCTCTGGGTCACTAAGGACGACATGATCCGCAGCCACCTCCTCCCAGCCATGTACAAGTCCACTGGTTTCTTGGGACTGTAAATCATCCCTAAAAGACTGCTGCTGATGATGCTGAGTGCCAGGCTCCACCTCCATGCTGACACAATCCTCCTCCTCCTCCTCCTTCTCCTCCTTCTCTTCCTGTGCGATGGGTGGGACAGAAGGAACACTGTCTGGGTAAAGGGGGCCTTGAAAGGCAAGGAAGTCCTCTTCTTCCTGCCTCTGTTCTGCCTCAAGTGCCCTGTCCATTATTCCACGCAGCGTATGTTCCAACAGGTGGACAAGAGGTACAGTGTCACTGATGCATGCACTGTCACTGCTCACCATCCTCGTGGCCTCCTCAAATGGTGCCAGGACAGTGCATGCATCCCTGATCATTCCCCACTGGCGTGGTGAAAAAAACCCGAGCTCCCCTGACCCTGTCCTGGTGCCGTAGTCGCACAGGTACTCATTGATGGCCCTCTGCTGCGTGTGCAGCCGCTGCAGCATGGCCAACGTTGAGTTCCACCTGGTGGGCATGTCACATATAAGGCGGTTCTTGGGCAGGTTCAACTCCTTTTGCAGCTCAGCCCGGCGAGCACTGGCATTATAAGATCTGCGGAAATGCACACAGACATTCCTGGCCTGCCTCAGGACATCCTGTAAGCCCAGGTACATGCCCAAGAACCGCTGCACCACCAGGTTAAGGACGTGAGCCACACAGGGCACATGGGTCAGTTGTCCCTGTCGGAGGGCGGAGAGGAGGTTGGTGCCATTGTCGCAAACCACCATTCCTGGCTTAAGCTGGCGTGGCGTCAACCACCTCTCGGCCTGCCCCTGCAGAGCTGACAGAACCTCTGCCCCAGTGTGGCTCCTGTCCCCCAAACACACCAGCGCAAGCACGGCATGGCATCTTTTTGCCTGCGTACTTGCGTAGCCCCTTGAACGCCTATGGAGCACCGCTGGTTCCGAGGACAAAGCACAGGAAGAGGCCATGGAGGAAGAAGAAGAGGAGGGGGTGGAGGAGAGAGGTGTGTCACAACCAGTAGTAGCATTTTGGAGGCGTGGCGGCGGAACAACCTCCAACACTACTGCACCTTGTCCTGCATCCTTCCCAGCTGCCAAAAGAGTGACCCAATGGGCCGTGAAAGAAAGGTAACGTCCCTGTCCATGCCTGCTGGACCATGAGTCAGCGGTAATATGCACCTTACCGCTGACCGCCCTGTCCAGCGAGGCCAAGACATTGCCTTCCACATGCCGGCAGAGAGCCGGAATCGCCTTCCGTGAGAAAAAGTGGCGTTTGGGAACCTGCCACTGAGGAACCGCACATTGCACAAACTCACGGAAGGGGGTCGAGTCTACCAACTGAAAAGGCAGCAGTTGAAGCGCTAGCAATTTAGCCAAGCTAGCATTCAACCGCTGGGCATGTGGATGGCTGGGAGTGAACTTCTTTCGACGGTCCAGCAGCTGGGGCAGGGAAATTTGCCTGCTAGAATCGGACATCGGTGTACTGCTAGCAAAGTGCCCGCAAGTACTTGGCTGTGACACACCTAATTCTACACCTTCATTCCTCTCAGTGCAGGTTTCAGAGAGGACTGAAGGTATAGTGGGGTTGGAGATCCCAGCTGATGCGGTGCAAGGAGAGGTCCGCTTTGTTCTTTGGTGTGGGTCTTTAAGGTAGGCTTGCCAACGAGCTGCATGGCAGGTCAACATATGTCTGGTCAAGCATGTGGTGCCCAAGCGGGTGATGTTTTGGCCACGCGATATACGCTTGAAACATATGTTGCAAACAGCAGCTGTGCGATCTGATGCACTCGACTCAAAAAAGGCCCACACCAAAGAACTTTTTGAATAACGGGCAGAGGCAGCGCCCTGCACAGGCGGAGCTCTGCGGTGTGATTCCGTCGGTGTGCTGCACTTACGCTGGCCCCCCGAGGGCATCCTGCCTCGTTGGAGATGTGCCTCCTCCTCATCCTCCTCCTCCTCCTCCTCTCTCCTATTAGGCACCCACGTGGAGTCAGTGACCTCATCATCCCCTCCCTCCTCATCACTGGAGCCAATCTGGCAGTATGCTGCAGCTGCTGGAACATGACTGCCAGATTGGTGTCCTTCTTGAGCATCCCCTCTCTCTGCTCTCACGCTACTGCCTTCCTCTAGCTGGGTATCATCATCAGACCCTTCGAAACGCTGGCCATCCTCCTGGAGCATGTACCCAACACTGTGCTCAAACAGTTCAGGGGACTCCTCAGGAGGACATGGTTGGTCTAGGGAAGGAGTGACTGATGATGACATTGATACCAGGGAAGAGGACGCTTTGGTAGCTGCTTTGCCAGTACCCTGAGCCTGTGTCACGTACCTGACGGTGACGAGCCCGGATCTGCAGAGGGAGGCCTCTCTTACGGCTTCCACCGGCGGCCCCTGGTACTGAAGACAGGAGGCACGGAGGTAGAAGGGGTACGAGTGCCTGGCAGGATGGATCAAGGTAGAGTAGAGTCTGAAGACTGGGACGGATCCAGGCACCCAGGAAGAATGGCAGGCTGAACCGGAACCAGGAACACAGCAACTGGACTGGAACTGATGAGACTGACTGGACTGGAACCAGGATACAGCAACTGGAGAGATTGGTCGGACAAGCCGGGTCGGTAGAATTGGCTGGCGGCAAGGTACTGGAGGATCAGGCAGAAGATTGGTCAAACAAAGCCGGGGGTCAGAGGCAGGCAGGAAACTGGAAGGGTCAAGGTAAGCCGGGTCGGATGCAGGTAAATTCACGAATCAGGTCTCTTTGGGTACTACACGCTGTAGAGCAGACAGCAGGGACTGTCTGTCACAGGCATGTTTAAATAGCTCTTCTGGCGCGCTTTGTGGAGCGTGCGCGCGCCCCCGCTAAGCGCGTGCGCGCACGTGCTCGCCATCGCGCGCGCGCGTGCCCGCGCGAGTGGACGTGCCCGAGATTCGGAATCAGGAAGTCCAGGAATCCTGTAGCTGACAGGATTTCTATGACATTGCCCCCCCCAAGGGGCAGCCTCCGGATGCCCAGCCGGGTGAACCTTCCAGGGTGAGTCCTTTTGAAAGCCTGTACCAAACTCCTGGCATGGATATTCTCCTCGGGTTCCCATGAGTTTTCCTCGGGTCCGTAGCCCTTCCATTTAATTAGGAATTGGTTCTGGTTATTTCTTCTCCTGAAGTCCATGATAGCTTCTACTTCGAATTCCTGCTCACCGTCAATAATGATCGGATCAGGGTGATCCGGCTTCCGATCTGGAAACGGATTGGAGACTGTGGGTTTTAGGAGAGAGACATGAAAAACTGGATGGATTCTAAGAGAGAGTCAGGAAGTTCCAATTCATAAGCTACTTCATTAATTTTCCTCTTAACAGGGAATGGACCTAAAAATTTGGGGCCCAGTTTTTTTAGAAGGGCATGCCATTCTTAGGTTTGTGGTAGATAGCCATACTTGGTCGCCGGGTACCAACACTAATTCACCCCGTCTCTTCTTGTCATAGATTGTCTTGTTGCGTTCTTGAGTCTTGGTCATGGTCTCTTGTAAAAGCTGGTTATTGACCGAGAAAAAATTTAACTTTTCCTGGACTGCAGGTACAGGACACTCAGGAAGGGAATTAGGCAGAAAAGTAGGATGAAAACCATAGTTTGCAAAGAAAGGAGTCTGGCAGGTAGCGGAGTGAATGGAATTGTTATACGCAAACTCGGCCAACGGAAGTAGGGAAACCCAGTTGTCCTGAGCAAAAGAGGAGAAGCATCGCAGGTATTGCTCGAGCGTCTGATTCGTTCTCTCCGTCTGTCCGTTGGTCTGTGGATGGTAAGCAGAGGAAAACGATAATTCGATTTTCAAGGTTTTGCAAAGGGATCTCCAGAATCGAGAGGTAAATTGAACTCCGCGATCGGAAACAATATTGGCTGGTACCCCGTGGAGTCTGACTATTTCTCTGATGAATACCTGTGCGGTTTCAGGAGCGGAGGGAGTCCCTTTCATAGGGATGAAGTGTGCCATCTTGGACAGACGGTCCACTATAACGAAGATGGTGGAATGGTTCTCAGCCGGAGGTAACTCGACAATGAAGTCGATGGACAACATTCTCCAGGGCCTATCTGGAACGGGTAAGGGTTTTAGTAGTCCCCAGGCCTTGGATCTGGAACCCTTGTTTCGGGTGCAAGTTGTACAAGAATCTACAAACCTCCTACAGTCTTCACGTACTCGAGGCCACCAGAAGGTGCGCTGTACCAGGTCAGTAGTGATGAGCCGAACACCCCCGGGTTCGGTTCGCACCAGAACCCGCGAACGGACCGAAAGTTCGAACGAACATTAGAACCCTATTAAATACAATGGATGCGAACGTTCGAATTCTAAAGTGCTAATTATAACAACTATTATGCATGTTATTGTCATAAATAGGGTTTGGGAACCCGGGTTGTGCACCAGGGGACATGTATCAATGCAAAAAGAAGTTTTAAAAACGGTCGTTTTTCGGGAGCAGTCATTTTAATGATGCATAAAGTGAAAAAAAAAAAGTCAAATATTCCTTTAAATATCGTACCTGGGGGGTGTCTAAAGTATGCCTGTGAAGTGCCACGTGTTTCCCGTGTTTAGAACTGTCCCTGCACAAAATGACACTTCTAAAGGAAAAAAAAGCCATTTAAAACTGCTTGCGGCTTTAATGTAATGTCTGGTCCCGGTAATATGGATGAAATTCTTTAAGAAAAATGGCATAGCTACCCCATGACCCCCCCCCCTACCCCAGCCCATTACCAGCCCCTTTGGGTCTTGTATGGATATTAAGGGGAACCCCGCACATAAAATAAAAAAGGCCCTATATACTCTGAACAGCCGTATACAGGCGGTGCATACAAGACAGGGACTGTAGGTTTGTTCTTATGTAGAATCTGTTTGTAATTTTGAACAGGTACATTGTTGAAGTGTAGCTCCAGCCCAAAAATCTATTTTTAAACTTTTTGGGAAACATAGGTAAGGGTTATCACCCCTGTAACATTTGTTTTGCTGTCTGTGCCCCTGTTCAGAACATTTCACCTCACTTTCCGTCCCAATGACAACTGTTTTTGAAATGTGGTGTTTTTCTTGAAACAAGGATTGCTGATAAAGCATCAGTACAGATGAGACCCCTTTCTCCCATATTTATTCTTACAGGAGAGAATTTTCCTTTCTAGGGGTAGATTTCCTCTCACTTCCTGTTGTCTTCTTTCGTTTGCAAGTAGGAGTCGTTTGTAAGTTGGATGTTTGAAAGTAGGGACCTGCCGTATATACTCTGCAGAAATAGGCCCCTTAGTTGTTGGTGTTGGCACAACACTGTAAGCACTCAGTTACTCTTGGTTGGTGCTGGAACGCCCTGCTGTCAACTATTATATCAGGAATTTTAATTACATATAATTGTTGAACAGTGGTAGTAAAAATTGGGGCTTTGATGGTGGTGCTGGTGCCACAACACTGTAAGCCCTGACAGTTACTCTTGGTGGGTGCAGCAATGGGCCCTGCTGTGAATTATTAGATCAAGAATTGTAATTACATGCCCCTTTTGAACAGGGGCTGAAAAATTGGGCCTTTCGTGGTGGTGGTGGTGGTGGCGTTGCCACAAGACTGTAAGCCCTCAGAGTTACTCTTGGTGGGTGCAGCAATGGACCCTGCTGTGAATTATTAGATCAAGAATTGTAATTGCATGCCCCTGTTGAACAGGGGCTGAAAAATTGGGCCTTAGGCACTGGTGGCACAACACTACAACCCCTCACAGATACTGTACTTGGAGCACAGCAATGAGCCCTGTTGCAAAGTATTGCTTCAAAAATTGTAATGACACGCCCCTGTTAAACAGGGGCTGAAAAATTGGGCCTTAGGCACTGGTGCCACAACACTCCAACCCCTCACAGATACTGTACTTGGAGCACAGCAATGAGCCCTATGGCAAATTATTGCTAAAAAAATTGTAATTACACGCCCCTGTAAAACAGGGGCTGAAAAATTGGGCCTTAGCCACTGGTGGCGGCACCCATAAACAAAAATGATCTTCCAAGCTATCATCATCAATCGTATCATTGAGGACTCGGAGGAGGAGGATAGCCAGTCAACATAACAGCACAGGCACTCAGCATCAGCATCAGTCTTGAAGGGATGTGACATGTTAAAATCAATTAGTCTGTTATATCAGCATCAGGTGTGTGGTAGCTGGTGGTGATCCAAGACTGGTTCATCTTGATGAAAGTCAGTCGATCAACCGAGTCGGTGGACAGGCGCACCCTGTGATCCGTGACAAATCCTCCAGCAGCACTGAATGTGCGTTCCGAAAGAACGCTGGATGCAGGACAGGCCAGTAGCTCAATTGCATACTGTGCAAGCTCTGGCCAGTGATCCATCCTCAAGACCCAGTAAGCCAGAGGATTTTCGGTGGGGAAGGTGTCCAAGTCTGACCTTGCCCCTAGATATTCCTGCACCATGTTTATCAGACGCTGGCGATGGTTGCTGGAACCGATCATACTTTGGGGCTGCGGACTAAAGAATTGTCTGAACGCATCGGTCAGACGGCCACCTTCCCCACCGCTCCTTCTTTGACTGGCCGAAGCCTCAGCAACTCGTTGTCCAGGACCAGGAGTTTGTAACCTCCCAGTCTCTGGGAACGCGTTGCACAGACCTTTCTGCAAGGCCTCCCGGAGTTGTCTCATCCTCTGCTCCCTCTGCGACGGTAACATAAGGTCCGCAACCTTACCCTTGTACCGTGGATCAAGGAGAGTGGCCAGCCAGTAATGGTCCCTCTCCTTGATCCGAAGAATACGAGGATCCTTCCGCAGACTTTGCAGGATCAGGGAGGCCATGCAGCGTAGGTTTGCTGAGGCATTCGCTCCGGAGTCCTCTGGGTCACTAAGGACGACATGATCCGCAGCCACCTCCTCCCAGCCACGTACAAGTCCACTGGTTTCTTGGGACTGTAAATCATCCCTAAAAGACTGCTGCTGATGATGCTGAGTGCCAGCCTCCACCTCCATGCTGACACAATCCTCCTCCTCCTCCTCCTCCTCCTCCTCCTCTTCCTGTGCGATGGGTGGGACAGAAGGAACACTGTCTGGGTAAAGGGGGCCTTGAGAGGCAAGGAAGTCCTCCTCTTCCTGCCTCTGTTCTGCCTCAAGTGCCCTGTCCATTATTCCATGCAGCGTGTGCTCCAACAGGTGGACAAGAGGTACAGTGTCACTGATGCATGCACTGTCACTGCTCACCATCCTCGTGGCCTCCTCAAATGGTGCCAGGACAGTGCATGCATCCCTGATCATGCCCCACTGGCGTGGAGAAAAAAAACCAAGCTCCCCTGACCCTGTCCTGGTGCCGTAGTCGCACAGGTACTCATTGATGGCCCTCTGCTGCGTGTGCAGCCGCTGCAGCATGGCCAACGTTGAGTTCCACCTGGTGGGCATGTCACATATAAGGCGGTTCTTGGGCAGGTTCAACTCCTTTTGCAGCTCAGCCAGGCGAGCACTGGCATTATAAGATCTGCGGAAATGCACACAGACTTTCCTGGCCTGCCTCAGGACATCCTGTAAGCCCGGGTACCTGCCCAAGAACCGCTGCACCACCAGGTTAAGGACGTGAGCCACACAGGGCACATGGGTCAGTTGTCCCTGTCGGAGGGCGGAGAGGAGGTTGGTGCCATTGTCGCAAACCACCATTCCTGGCTTAAGCTGGCGTGGCGTCAACCACCTCTCGGCCTGGCCCTGCAGAGCAGACAGGACCTCTGCCCCAGTGTGGCTTCTGTCCCCCAAACACACCAGCGCAAGCACGGCATGGCATCTTTTTGCCTGCGTACTTGCGTAGCCCCGTGAACGGCTACGGAGCACCGCTGGTTCATAGGACAAACCACAGGAAGAGGCCATGGAGGAAGAAGAAGAGGAGGGGGTGGAGGAGAGAGGTGTGTCACAACCAGTAGTAGCATTTTGGAGGCGTGGCGGTGGGACAACCTCCAACACTACTGCACCTTGTCCTGCATCCTTCCCAGCTGCCAAAAGAGTGACCCAATGGGCCGTGAAAGAAAGGTAACGTCCCTGTCCATGCCTGCTGGACCATGAGTCAGCGGTAATATGCACCTTACCGCTGACCGCCCTGTCCAGCGAGGCCAAGACATTGCCTTCCACATGCCGGTAGAGAGCCGGAATAGCCTTCCGTGAGAAAAAGTGGCGTTTGGGAACCTGCCACTGAGGAACCGCACATTGCACAAACTCACGGAAGGGGGCCGAGTCTACCAACTGAAAAGGCAGCAGTTGAAGCGCTAGCAATTTAGCCAAGCTAGCATTCAACCGCTGGGCATGTGGATGGCTGGGAGTGAACTTCTTTCGACGGTCCAGCAGCTGGGGCAGGGAAATTTGCCTGCTAGAATCGGACGTCGGTGTACTGCTAGCAGAGTGGCCGCAAGTACTTGGCTGTGACACACCTAATTCTACACCTTCATTCCTCTCAGTGCATGTTTCAGAGAGGACTGAAGTTATAGTGGGGTTGGAGATCCCAGCTGATGCGGTGCAAGGAGAGGTCCGCTTTGTTCTTTGGTGTGGGTCTTTGAGGTAGGCTTGCCAACGAGCTGCATGGCAGGTCAACATATGTCTGGTCAGGCATGTGGTACCCAAGCGGCTGATGTTTTGGCCACGCGATATACGCTTGAGACATATGTTGCAAACAGCAGCTGTGCGATCTGATGCACTAGCCTCAAAAAAGGCCCACACCAAAGAACTTTTTGAATGACGGGCAGAGGCAGCGCCCTGCACAGGCGGAGCTCTGCGGTGTGATTCCGTCGGTGTACTGCCCTTACGCTGGCCACCAAAGGGCATCCTGCCTCGTTGGAGATGTGCCTCCTCCTCATCCTCCTCCTCCTCCTCTCTCCTATTAGGCACCCACGTGGAGTCAGTGACCTCATCATCCCCTCCCTCCTCATCACTGGAGCCAATCTGGCAGTATGCTGCAGCTGCTGGAACATGACTGCCAGATTGGTGTCCTTCTTGAGCATCCCCTCTGTCTGCTCTCACGCTACTGCCTTCCTCTAGCTGGGTTTCATCATCAGACCCTTCGAAACGCTGGGCATCCTCCTGGAGCATGTACCCAACACTGTGCTGAAACAGTTCGGGGGACTCCTCAGGAGGAGGACATGGTGGGTCTAGGGAAGGAGTGACTGATGATTTGTCTGACATTGATACCAGGGAAGACGACGCTTTGGCAGCTGCTTTTCCAGTACCCTGAGCCTGGGTGAGAGAGGATGAGGAGGAGGAGGAGGGCTTGGTCATCCACTCTACCAAGTCTTCGGCATGATGTGGCTCAACATGTCCAGCTGCCGAAAAGAAGGACAAGCGTGTCCCATGGCCATGTGCTGATGACAATGCACCGCGTCCACGACCAGCACTGTTGCCCCCAGACACAGAGCCTGCTTGCCCTCTTTTATTGCCTCCTGACTGTCTGCCTCTCCTTGTTTGCCTTCCAGACATTCTAATAGATGGCCTGCAGGGAGATGGGAAAAAAGCAATAAGGGCTACCTTCAGGTGTCCTTCTCTGTCCCTTGAAACAAGGACTTTCACAGTGAAAGAAACTGACACTCTCCCTACCTACAGTTTTCTGTCCCTAGAATAAATGTTTTTTTTAAGCACAATATAGCACAAGGACAATTCACTCACTGTCCTTACAGGTCCCTGGAAACAAGGACTTGCAGAGTGAAAGAAAAAAAACACTCTCCCTACCTACAGTTTTCTGTCCCTAGAAAAAATGTTTTTTTTAATCACAATATAGCACAAGAACAATTCACTCACTGTCCTTACAGGTCCCTGGAAACAAGGACTTGCAGAGTGAAATAAACTGACACTCTCCCTACCTACAGTTTTCTGTCCCTAGAATAAATGTTTTTTTTAAGCACAATATAGCACAAGGACAATTCACTCACTGTCCTTACAGGTCCCTGGAAACAAGGACTTGCAGAGTGAAAGAAAAAAAACACTCTCCCTACCTACAGTTTTCTGTCCCTAGAAAAAATGTTTTTTTTAATCACAATATAGCACAAGGACAATTCACTCACTGTCCTTACAGGTCCCTGGAAACAAGGACTTGCAGAGTGAAATAAACTGACACTCTCCCTACCTACAGTTTTCTGTCCCTAGAATAAATGTTTTTTTTAAGCACAATATAGCACAAGGAGAATTCACTCACTGTCCTTCCAGGTCCCTGGAAACAAGGACTTGCAGAGTGAAAGAAAAAAAACACTCTCCCTACCTACAGTTTTCTGTCCCTAGAAAAAATGTTTTTTTTAATCACAATATAGCACAAGGACAATTCACTCACTGTCCTTACAGGTCCCTGGAAACAAGGACTTGCAGAGTGAAAGAAAAAAAACACTCTCCCTACCTACAGTTTTCTGTCCCTAGAAAAAATGTTTTTTTTAATCACAATATAGCACAAGGACAATTCACTCACTGTCCTTACAGGTCCCTGGAAACAAGGACTTGCAGAGTGAAATAAACTGACACTCTCCCTACCTACAGTTTTCTGTCCCTAGAATAAATGTTTTTTTTAAGCACAATATAGCACAAGGACAATTCACTCACTGTCCTTCCAGGTCCCTGGAAACAAGGACTTGCAGAGTGAAAGAAAAAAAACACTCTCCCTACCTACAGTTTTCTGTCCCTAGAAAAAATGTTTTTTTTAATCACAATATAGCACAAGGACAATTCACTCACTGTCCTTACAGGTCCCTGGAAACAAGGACTTGCAGAGTGAAAGAAAAAAAACACTCTCCCTACCTACAGTTTTCTGTCCCTAGAAAAAATGTTTTTTTTAATCACAATATAGCACAAGGACAATTCACTCACTGTCCTTACAGGTCTCTGGAAACAAGGACTTGCAGAGTGAAATAAACTGACACTCTCCCTACCTACAGTTTTCTGTCCCTAGAATAAATGTTTTTTTTAAGCACAATATAGCACAAGGAGAATTCACTCACTGTCCTTCCAGGTCCCTGGAAACAAGGACTTGCAGAGTGAAAGAAAAAAAACACTCTCCCTACCTACAGTTTTCTGTCCCTAGAAAAAATGTTTTTTTTAATCACAATATAGCACAAGGACAATTCACTCACTGTCCTTACAGGTCCCTGGAAACAAGGACTTGCAGAGTGAAATAAACTGACACTCTCCCTACCTACAGTTTTCTGTCCCTAGAATAAATGTTTTTTTTAAGCACAATATAGCACAAGGACAATTCACTCACTGTCCTTACAGGTCCCTGGAAACAAGGACTTGCAGAGTGAAAGAAAAAAAACACTCTCCCTACCTACAGTTTTCTGTCCCTAGAAAAAATGTTTTTTTTTAATCACAATATAGCACAAGGACAATTCACTCACTGTCCTTACAGGTCCCTGGAAACAAGGACTTGCAGAGTGAAAGAAAATAAACACTCTCCCTACCTTCAGTTTTCTGTCCCTAGAATAAATGTTTTTTTTAAGCACAATATAGCACAAGGACAATTCACTCACTGTCCTTACAGGTCCCTGGAAACAAGGACTTGCAGAGTGAAATAAACTGACACTCTCCCTACCTACAGTTTTCTGTCCCTAGAATTAATGTTTTTTTTAAGCACAATATAGCACAAGGAGAATTCACTCACTGTCCTTCCAGGTCCCTGGAAACAAGGACTTGCAGAGTGAAAGAAAAAAAACACTCTCCCTACCTACAGTTTTCTGTCCCTAGAAAAAATGTTTTTTTTAATCACAATATAGCACAAGGACAATTCACTCACTGTCCTTACAGGTCCCTGGAAACAAGGACTTGCAGAGTGAAATAAACTGACACTCTCCCTACCTACAGTTTTCTGTCCCTAGAATAAATGTTTTTTTTAAGCACAATATAGCACAAGGACAATTCACTCACTGTCCTTACAGGTCCCTGGAAACAAGGACTTGCAGAGTGAAAGAAAAAAAACACTCTCCCTACCTACAGTTTTCTGTCCCTAGAAAAAATGTTTTTTTTAATCACAATATAGCACAAGGACAATTCACTCACTGTCCTTACAGGTCCCCGGAAACAAGGACTTGCAGAGTGAAAGAAAAAAAACACTCTCCCTACCTACAGTTTTCTGTCCCTAGAAAAAATGTTTTTTTTTAATCACAATATAGCACAAGGACAATTCACTCACTGTCCTTACAGGTCCCTGGAAACAAGGACTTGCAGAGTGAAAGAAAATAAACACTCTCCCTACCTACAGTTTTCTGTCCCTAGAATAAATGTTTTTTTTAAGCACAATATAGCACAAGGACAATTCACTCACTGTCCTTACAGGTCCCTGGAAACAAGGACTTGCAGAGTGAAATAAACTGACACTCTCCCTACCTACAGTTTTCTGTCCCTAGAATTAATGTTTTTTTTAAGCACAATATAGCACAAGGAGAATTCACTCACTGTCCTTCCAGGTCCCTGGAAACAAGGACTTGCAGAGTGAAAGAAAAAAAACACTCTCCCTACCTACAGTTTTCTGTCCCTAGAAAAAATGTTTTTTTTAATCACAATATAGCACAAGGACAATTCACTCACTGTCCTTACAGGTCCCTGGAAACAAGGACTTGCAGAGTGAAATAAACTGACACTCTCCCTACCTACAGTTTTCTGTCCCTAGAATAAATGTTTTTTTTAAGCACAATATAGCACAAGGACAATTCACTCACTGTCCTTACAGGTCCCTGGAAACAAGGACTTGCAGAGTGAAAGAAAAAAAACACTCTCCCTACCTACAGTTTTCTGTCCCTAGAAAAAATGTTTTTTTTAATCACAATATAGCACAAGGACAATTCACTCACTGTCCTTACAGGTCCCTGGAAACAAGGACTTGCAGAGTGAAATAAACTGACACTCTCCCTACCTACAGTTTTCTGTCCCTAGAATAAATGTTTTTTTTAAGCACAATATAGCACAAGGAGAATTCACTCACTGTCCTTCCAGGTCCCTGGAAACAAGGACTTGCAGAGTGAAAGAAAAAAAACACTCTCCCTACCTACAGTTTTCTGTCCCTAGAAAAAATGTTTTTTTTAATCACAATATAGCACAAGGACAATTCACTCACTGTCCTTACAGGTCCCTGGAAACAAGGACTTGCAGAGTGAAAGAAAAAAGACACTCTCCCTACCTACAGTTTTCTGTCCCTAGAAAAAATGTTTTTTTTAATCACAATATAGCACAAGGACAATTCACTCACTGTCCTTACAGGTCCCTGGAAACAAGGACTTGCAGAGTGAAATAAACTGACACTCTCCCTACCTACAGTTTTCTGTCCCTAGAATAAATGTTTTTTTTAAGCACAATATAGCACAAGGACAATTCACTCACTGTCCTTACAGGTCCCTGGAAACAAGGACTTGCAGAGTGAAAGAAAAAAAACACTCTCCCTACCTACAGTTTTCTGTCCCTAGAAAAAATGTTTTTTTTTAATCACAATATAGCACAAGGACAATTCACTCACTGTCCTTACAGGTCCCTGGAAACAAGGACTTGCAGAGTGAAAGAAAATAAACACTCTCCCTACCTACAGTTTTCTGTCCCTAGAATAAATGTTTTTTTTAAGCACAATATAGCACAAGGACAATTCACTCACTGTCCTTACAGGTCCCTGGAAACAAGGACTTGCAGAGTGAAATAAACTGACACTCTCCCTACCTACAGTTTTCTGTCCCTAGAATTAATGTTTTTTTTAAGCACAATATAGCACAAGGAGAATTCACTCACTGTCCTTCCAGGTCCCTGGAAACAAGGACTTGCAGAGTGAAAGAAAAAAAACACTCTCCCTACCTACAGTTTTCTGTCCCTAGAAAAAATGTTTTTTTTAATCACAATATAGCACAAGGACAATTCACTCACTGTCCTTACAGGTCCCTGGAAACAAGGACTTGCAGAGTGAAATAAACTGACACTCTCCCTACCTACAGTTTTCTGTCCCTAGAATAAATGTTTTTTTTAAGCACAATATAGCACAAGGACAATTCACTCACTGTCCTTACAGGTCCCTGGAAACAAGGACTTGCAGAGTGAAAAAAAAAAAACACTCTCCCTACCTACAGTTTTCTGTCCCTAGAAAAAATGTTTTTTTTTAAGCACAATATAGCACAAGGACAATTCACTCACTGTCCTTCCAGGTCCCTGGAAACAAGGACTTGCAGAGTGAAAGAAAAAAAACACTCTCCCTACCTACAGTTTTCTGTCCCTAGAAAAAATGTTTTTTTTAATCACAATATAGCACAAGGACAATTCACTCACTGTCCTTCCAGGTCCCTGGAAACAAGGACTTGCAGAGTGAAAGAAACTGACACTGTCCCTACCTACAGTTTTCTGTCCCTAGAATAAATGTTTTTTTTAAGCACACTATAGCACAAGCACAAAACACACTGACACTCTCCCTACCTATCCTTCTCTTTCCCTAAACTAAAGGAATCCAGGTTAAGCAAGAAAGAAATAACAGTCACTGTCCCTGCCTATGCTGCTCTATCCCTGCTCCGGAACACACTACACTAGGCCGCCGTGCTGGCGGCCTTTTATAGTGTGGGGCGTGTACTAAACACCCTCAGCAATAATTGGCCACAGGCATCCTGCCTGTGGCCAATCATTGCTCTCCTCGCTGCCGGCGCTGTGATTGGCCAAGCATGCGGGGTCACAGTGCATGCTTGGCCAATCACAGCGCCTGGATGACACTGCAATGGCGTAGTGCATTGTGGGCCGTTCGCGTCACTCGAATTTGGCGCGAACGGCCCAAATCGTTCGATCTTCGTCGAACGATCGAACAGCCGATGTTCGAGTCGAACGTATGTTCGACTCGAACACGAAGCTCATCCCTACAGGTCAGTGGTCTTGGCAACGCCAAAATGCCCGCCAGGGCGTGGTCGTGGCAGAGTTCTAATGCGGTTACTCTTAGTTTCTCAGGTACGTAGATTCTGTCTTGGTACCACAATAGTCCATCCTTAACCTGCAATTCCGGCTCGGAGAACTGTCTCTGCCCGGTGGAAGCTCGTTTGATTTGAGTGAACAGGTTCTCCTGTAGAAGAAGGAAATTTCCGGGGGCAAGGATGGTATCAGGCGGAGAAGTCTCCTTGGACTTATGGAACATCCGAGACAGGGCATCAGGCTTAATATTCTTGGCCCCAGGACGATAAGTAACATGAAAAGAGAACCGGGAGAAGAAGAGTGCCCACCTGGCTTGCCGTGGATTCAATCTTCTCGCGGCTTTCAGGTACTCCAGGTTCTTGTGGTCAGTGAATATCAGAATTGGATGAGCCGCGCCCTCCAGCAGGTACCGCCATTCCTCTAGTGCAGACTTGATCGCTAGTAGCTCCCGATCCCCCACGTCGTAGTTCCTCTCCGCTGCAGAAAGCTTGCGGGAGAAGAAGGCTACTGGGTGGAGCAAGGCTTTGACTCCCTGTCTTTGGGACAGTATTGCTCCTACCGCTATTTCGGAGGCGTCTACCTCAAGTACGAATGGTAGTGAGGAGTCTGGGTGTTTCAAGATAGAGGCTGAGGTAAATAGGGCCTTCAGGCGTTCAAAAGCTTCTTGGGCTTCAGGAGACCAGTGAAAACGAGTTGAGTAATGGGTGCGATAATAGCTGAAAACCCCCTGATGAACTTGCGGTAGAAGTTGGCGAATCCAACGAAACGTTGGATTCCCTTCTTGTCCACCGGTTCTGGCCAGTCCAGGATTGCGGTAATCTTTTGAGGATCCATCTTGATGCCCTCGCTGGAAATGATTAACCCCAGAAATGATATACTCTCTTGCTCGAACTCGCATTTTTCGGCCTTCGCATACAGGCCATGCTGGCGGAGCCGACCCAACACATCTTTGAAATGTCTGCGATGAGAATCAAGGGAGGAAGAAAAAATTAAGATATCATCAAGATAAACAATAACAAAGAGGTCTAGGAAGTCCCGTAGAACATCGTTGATAAAATACTGGAAAGTGGCAGGGGCGTTACACAACCCGAATGGCATTACCAAGTACTCAAAATGTCCATACCGGGTACGGAAGGCGGTCTTCCATTCGTCCCCTTCTTTGATACGGATCAAGTTGTAGGCTCCGCGGAGGTCAAGTTTGGTAAAGATGGTGGCAGTTCCTAGTCTCTGAAATAGCTCTGGTACCAGGGGGAGAGGGTAGCGATTTTTTACTGTAATTTTATTCAATTCCCGGTAATCCACACAAGGTCGAAGGGTGTGGTCCTTTTTCTCTACAAAAAAGATGCCTGCGCCTGCTGGGGATGTGGAAGGGCGGATGAACCCCTTTTGCAAGTTCTCATCAACATAATTTTTTAAAGCCCCTTGTTCCACCTCCGTTAAAGGGAAGACTCTACCGAACGGAATCTTTGCTCCAGGAAGTGGGTCGATGGGGCAATCGTAGGCCCGATGGGGCGGTAGAGTCTCTGCCTTTTGTTTACTAAATACGTCAAGAAAGTCGTGGTAAACTTCTGGGATGGATTGACGGGTGCCATCTTCTGTGTCAATGCATAGTAACGAGGCTGGCCCAGGAGGTTTATATGAGCCACAGGACTGCTGGCAATAGGAAGAAGGAAAGGCAACTATTCCCGTAGTCCAGTTGATAGTGGGATTGTGGGCTTGTAACCAAGGCATACCAAGGATCAAGGGAAACAACGGAGAAGAGATGATGTCCAGACATAAGCATTCTTGGTGGGTTCCAGAGGTGGTAAAAATGGTAGCGGGTATAGGAGTGGTCTCCTGGCTCACAGGTCCTGACTTAATGACGGAACCATCAGCCAGATGGACACGAAGTCCGTGGGTCTTGGTACGAAGGGGAATTTGGTGTTTAATGGCAAAGGTTGAGTCCATAAAGCAGCTGCATGCTCCGGAATCAATAATGGCGGGTACTTGCAAAGTCCTTCCTGGGAGCTGTAATGAAACAGAGAGGGCAAGGTGAGATGTGGTTTTGGCTTGTAGGTTAGTCATGTTAGAAGAAACTGAAAGAAACTTACGAAGCTTCAGGGGACAGGTTCTAACGAAATGTCCGAGGTCCCCGCAGTACAGGCACAGATTATTTATTCGGCGGCGCTGGCGTTCCTCAGGAGCGAGGGATGGACGAAGGAGCCCGAGCTGCATTGGTTCAGGCGTGTCAGATGTGGGAGTTGGAGGTGTAGCAGGAGCCGAGTACAGGTGACTAGGAGCCCAAGGAAGCATCCAGGTTGGGCGGGAGAAGCCAGTGGTCCTCTCAGCCCTCCGTTCCCTCAGACGTCGGTCAATCTGGATGGTTAGATCAATCAACAGGTTGAGTGTCTGTGGTACACCGACTCTAGCTAGCTCGTCCTTCAAGGAATCGGAAAGTCCTAAGCGAAACTGATGGCGGAGGGCGGCATCATTCCAATTGGTATCCGCACTCCACCGCCTGAATTCTGCCACATAGTCCTCCGCTGGTCTGCGTCCTTGTTGAAGGGAACGCAAGGCGGCTTCTGCGGTTACCGAGAGTTGGGGATCTTCGTATAGCTGGGCCATGGCATCGAAAAAAGCAGCGAGGTTGTTTAGTGATACATCCTTCTGTTCAAAGAGACGGTGGGCCCAGCTCTGAGGGTCTCCAGCGAGCAAAGAGACCACAAAGCCCACCTTGGTGGCCTCTAGAGAAAAGGTACGGGGCTGTAGGGCAAAATACAGTTCACATGAATTCCGGAAGGCCCTAAACTTGCTCCGATCCCCGGAAAATCTTTCGGGTGTAGGAACCTTAGGTTCAGGAGGAAGCATGACCACTGTGGGTGAGGAACTTGTTCCGGCTGTGGAAGCAGAGGCGTGGGGCCCCTCTTGGATGGCAGAAGGATTGGAGAGGGCCCGCACTTGTTCTTCCAAGCGGGTGTATCCTTGTTGAAGACTCTTGACTGCTTCAGACAAACCTGCCAGGTGCCGACAGAGTTCCTCCATAGGTGAGGCTCCCTGCCCGGGCTCAGACATGGCTGTCTGCTACTGTCACGTACCTGACGGTGACGAGCCCGGATCTGCAGAGGGAGGCCTCTCTTACGGCTTCCACCGGCGGCCCCTGGTACTGAAGACAGGAGGCACGGAGGTAGAAGGGGTACGAGTGCCTGGCAGGATGGATCAAGGTAGAGTAGAGTCTGAAGACTGGGACGGATCCAGGCACCCAGGAAGAATGGCAGGCTGAACCGGAACCAGGAACACAGCAACTGGACTGGAACTGATGAGACTGACTGGACTGGAACCAGGATACAGCAACTGGAGAGATTGGTCGGACAAGCCGGGTCAGTAGAATTGGCTGGCGGCAAAGTACTGGAGGATCAGGCAGAAGATTGGTCAAACAAAGCCGGGGGTCAGAGGCAGGCAGGAAACTGGAAGGGTCAAGGTAAGCCGGGTCGGATGCAGGTAAATTCACGAATCAGGTCTCTTTGGGTACTACACGCTGTAGAGCAGACAGCAGGGACTGTCTGTCACAGGCATGTTTAAATAGCTCTTCTGGCGCGCTTTGTGGAGCGTGCGCGCGCCCCCGCTAAGCGCGTGCGTGCGCACTTGCGCGCCATCGCGCGCGCACGTGCCCGCGCGCGTGGACGTGCCCGAGATTCGGAATCAGGAAGTCCAGGAATCCTGTAGCTGACAGGATTTCTATGACAGCCTGGGTGAGAGAGGATGAGGAGGATGAGGAGGGCTTAGTCATCCACTCTACCAAGTCTTCGGCATGATGCGGCTCAACAAGTCCAGCTTCCGAAAAGAAGGACAAGCATGTCCCATGGCCACGTGCTGATGGCGATGCACCGCGTCCACGACCAGCACTGTTGTCTCTAGACGCAGAGCCTGCTTGCCCTCTTTTATTGGCTCCTGACTGTCTGCCTCTCCTTGTTTGCCTTCCAGACATTCTAATGGCCTGCAGGGAGATGGGAAAACCAGCAATAAGGCCTAGCTTCAGGAGTATATTTTGCAGGAATCACACTACGCCTGCTGTAAGTGTTGCAAATGCCTGTTGGTGTAACACACCAGGAAAACACAGCAATACAGGCTAACTTCAGGTGTAAAATGATCAGGAGGCACACTCCGCCCACTGTAAGTGCTGCAAATGCCTGTTGGTGTAACACACCAGGAAAACACAGCAATACAGGCTAACTTCAGGTGTATAATGTGCAGGATGCACACTCCGCCCGCTGTAAGTGCTGCAAATGCCTGTTGGTGTAACACACCAGGAAAACGCAGCAATACAGGCTAATTTCAGGTGCAATATGATCAGGAGGCACACTCCGCCCGCTGTAAGTGCTGCAAATGCCTGTTGGTGTAACACACCAGGAAAACGCAGCAATACAGGCTAACTTCAGGTGTAATATGATCAGGAGGCACACTCCGCCCGCTGTAAGTGCTGCAAATGCCTGTTGGTGTAACACACCAGGGAAACGCAGCAATACAGGCTAACTTCAGGTGTAAAATGATCAGGAGGCACACTCCGCCCACTGTAAGTGCTGCAAATGCCTGTTGGTGTAACACACCAGGAAAACACAGCAATACAGGCTAACTTCAGGTGTATAATGTGCAGGATGCACACTCCGCCCGCTGTAAGTGCTGCAAATGCCTGTTGGTGTAACACACCAGGAAAACGCAGCAATACAGGCTAACTTCAGGTGCAATATGATCAGGAGGCACACTCTGCCCGCTGTAAGTGCTGCAAATGCCTGTTGGTGTAACACACCAGGAAAACGCAGCAATACAGGCTAACTTCAGGTGTATAATGTGCAGGAGGCACACTCTGCCCGCTGTAAGTGCTGCAAATGCCTGTTGGTGTAACACACCAGGAAAACACAGCAATACGGGCTAACTTCAGGTGTATAATGTGCAGGAGGCTTAGCAACAATGACACTGACACTCTCCCTGCCTATCCTTCTCTCTCCCTGCACACAAGGTTTAGCAAAGAATATGACACTGACACTGTTCCCTGCCTATCCTTCTCTCTCCCTGCACACAGGGTTTACCAAAGAATATGACACTGACACTCTCCCTGCCTATCCTTCTCTCTCCCTGCACACAAGGTTTAGCAAAGAATGTGACACTGACACTGTCCCCTGCCTATCCTTCTCTCTCCCTGCACACAAGGTTTAGCAAAGAATATGACACTGACACTCTCCCTGCCTATCTTTCTCTCTCCCTACACACAAGTTTGAGGTACAAATAGCACTGACACTGTCCCTGCCTATGTAACTCTTTCCCTGCGCCGGAACACACTACACAAGGCCGCCGCGCTGGCGGCCTTTTATAGTGTGGGGCGTTTGCTAAACCCCCTGAGCTATAATTGGCCACAGGCAACCTGCCTGTGGCCAATTATGGCTCTCCTAGCTGCCGGCGCTGTGATTGGCCAAGCATGCGCGGTCACAGTGCATGCTTGACCAATCACAGCGCCGGGATTACACTGCGATGGCACAGTGTATTGTGGGCCATTCGCGTCACTCGAATTTGGCGTGAACGGCCCAAATCGTTCGATGTTCGTCAAACAGCCGATGTTCGAGTCGAACTTATGTTCGATTTGAACACCGAGCTCATCCCTAATAAGGAGGCCTTGGGACTCTGTTTTGTAGGCTTCTTCCGTCCGGCACTTCTGTAGTCCTATGCAATAAAGACATAGGTAAATAGTTAAAAAAAAAAAAAAGTACATATGTGTTAAAGCAATATGCCTCTATGGAAGCGTGCATTTATGGAAGCATGAGTCCATACAAATACGCTTTTAAGCAAAATATGAAAAGTGTGCACTGTACACACGCATTCATGTAGCACGTGTGCCATGGAACAAGCCTCTTTGCAAAGCAAGCATGTGTTTATAAAACGTGTTATGCAACATTCCGCAACACGTATCTATGCAGTATCTATGCAGACATGTATTCCTATGCAATCATGAGGAATTATGTATATTTAAGTAAACATGTATTAACATGCCTCATTATGCAACCATGCATCTTTAGGCAATAATGCATCCTTATGCGATCCAGCATCTTTATGTGATCAAGCCTTTCTGTGTGATCAAGTACCCTTTTGCGATCCAGCATCCCTATGCGATCAAGCATCCTTGTGTGATCAAGCACCCTTGTGCGATTGAGCCTCTCTGTGTGATCAAGCACCCTTGTGCGATCAAGCATCTTATGCGATCAAGCATCCTTGTGCGATCCAGCATCCTTGTGCGATCCAGCATCCTTGTGCGACTAAGTATCTTTATGTGATCAAGCATTTTTATGTGACTATGAAAAAAAAAATGCATATCTATACAAACATAATCATGCATCTTTATGTGACCATTAAGCGATCATGTCACCTTATGCGACCACGCGTTTTTATGTGATCAACAATAAACATGTTTTTTGGGGGGTTTTCTTTTTTACACAAACATGTCCAAACATGCATTTTGTACACCCATGATCATGTATCTTTATGCAAACATGTGAACTGGTAAAAACAGTTATCTTCAGCAACCGTGTGTTTCAGCAACCGTTTGCTCCAGCAACTGTTCGTTTCAGCATCTGTGCATCTTAGCAACTGTGTGTTTAGCCAGCAACAGTGCATTTTAGCAACTGAGCGTTTCAGCATCCGTGCGTTTTAGCAACTGTGTGTTTCAGCATCTGTGCGTTTTAGCAATTGTGCGTTTCAGCAACTGTGCGTTTTAGAATCTATGCGTTTTAGCAACTCTGCATTTTAGCATCTGTGCATTTTAGCATCTGTGCCTTTTAGCAACTGTGCCTTTTAGCAAGTTTGTAAGCAAGCACCTGCTCAGCTGCAGATGGTCCTATACTTTAGACCTGTAGGATACCAAGCACATATGCACTATAATGGAGATTCAACTCCCTAAAATGCACCCACGCTCATGTCTTTCAAGCATGTACTTTAAAAACATGCAATTAAGTGTAGCGGCCTCACCCTGACCTCTTTAACTAGGGGTATGTCGAGCGACAGAGTGAGGTGCGCTACGGCCCATGTCCTCCCCATGCATGTGGGTGAGGTGAAGGCCAATATCAATCTTTTCCTCGGGCCAAATGTGTGCTGGTTATGAGGGTCAGTCCTTCCGTGCCGGAATCTCCCTTTGTTCCCATCAACAGAGTCCATACACCCATCAAAGTCCAAACTCAGGTTTATTGCGTATCTCCACATACAGTCAAATGCAACGGCATGATACGATGGGGAAGCAGGTCGAGGCACTGTACAGGTTCCTAGTCCCTACACTCCCTGTGCTATGACCAGGGGTTGCAGGAGTCTTGATGGAAGCTCCTCCGCTGCGCTGTAGCCCATATCAGGGGAAGATGTCCTCCAAGGGAGTTACTGAAGGCCCATCCGTCACCGGGTTGACGCTACACCGGGTCTTCGGACGGGTGACCCCCCCAGCCTCCTCACCTCAGATGCGGGTCCCCTCGCAAGGGGCGCCCTGGAGCAACTTCACCCTCGCGGGACCCAGTCGGAGTCACCGGGTCCCAGGCCTCCTTAATAGTACCTCACCCCAGGCTGAAGGTGCCCAGGATGGACTCCATCTTCGTTCCGACCAGGCCTTGGGCGCCTAGGCCGGAACCTTGAACCGCCCGCACCCAGGCCTAAGGTGCCTGGGTGCGTGAAGAGGTGATCCCCTCCCACAAGAACAACAGACCTCGTGGCGAGGGCGTCTCCCCCTTTTATATCCTCCCATCGACACTACGGCGGGTTCCCCGCCCCAGCCGTACCATCTCCAGGAAGGAACCAAAGAAGGGTAACACTGTGATAGCGATTCTACCTCGAGCCAGCAGGTACACTGACACCCACTGGTCAAAGAGAATATTACACCACCCAATCCTCCACGAATAAGAAAAGGGGTCTAATCCCTGACATAATTACACACCTGGGTCTCTCTACCCCCAGGTGTATCCCACAAACTTTGAAGACCCCGCTACACACTCCCCCTGGTGATTTGACGCTGGTCCCCAGCGTCAGGTGCACACCCATGTCTCCCAAGGAGTGGTGACATGAAGTGGGCCCCAGAGGCTATCCCTAATATTTTGGATACTGTATGTGCCAAGACCTGCTCAACAGAAAAGGGACCTATAAAACATTAAAACTTTTGTATAAAACATCTGTCATGTACACATATACAATCCCTCCCGTCACTGTCTAAGAACCACCCCATACTCAGTAGTCTTGACCGACGAATCTCCTGCAGAAGGGAAACAAAAAAAACAACATCCTAACACTCTGTGTTAACTTGGCATGAGTGGGTCCGTCAGCCGAGAGACCCACTCACTCCAATAAGTAAGTAATGCATGTGTAACATTTTCAAACAACCGTTGCACAACACTGCCACCTGGTGACAGCGCTGCGGTAATGACACTTGGTTAGATCTTCATTCTTCCTGCTTTCCTACTCTAACTCTACCCCAAAAGTCTCTGCCTTTGGCACATGAAGAAAAGGGAGAAAAAAAAACAACAGCTCCCTAATCTCCAGTGAGTAAAAGAAAAGCCCAAATCAAAACAAAAGTAGGGCACAGTTCTAGGCGTCTGGGAATGTCTCTTCCAGAAAGTTTCAATAGCAACAAGATAGGAGCTCACTTCTCCTATAAATAGAACCTTGGATCCGGCAGAAACAGGGGCTTCAGGCGCCCGTCAAACACTTCCACCGAATACTCGACATCCTCTCCATCTTTCCTGCAGATGAGCACCTTATCGGCATGAATATGGCGCCCAAGTCTCCAATCAGCTCTGCAGTCCTTGAACTTTTTAGACACAGGCGGCGAACATGACAGGTATCGCCTGGCATGGGGTACTTTAAGCTTTTCCCATACAAACTCGTCATACCACCTTGGTCGCAGGACCTCGACTTCATACAATAGGTCCCGAGGCAAGTAGGGGTACTCCCACCCATATTCACGGGCGACTCTCTGGGAGAAAAGTCTCTGCAACCTGGCTAGAGGCGGCATCACATCTCGCTCACCTTCTCCTGGCTGTACGATGGCCTCCGGGTGCCGAGGTACCTTCACCATCTCGGGTTTCTTTGTCTTTGGTGCCCGCAACGAAGCACGCTGCATCCCCACCATCAGAGCGGGTGATGTAGTTGAATGCGGAAAGTTGGTCGGAGGACTAGATTTCCTCGGGAACTCCGGGGCCTTCACCCGAAGCGTACTGTCTTCTATGGACATGGGAGAATCCTGCGGTTTACTCAGCATAGGTAGTGGGCGTCTGTCCCAGCCCTTCCGGTGAAACAGTTCGTCTATCTCTCCGTCATCCCCACAGTCTGACAATGACTCTAAGTCGGAGGTGTCATACATCTCAGCGGGAAGGTAGTCTCTAGTAGACGGAAGGCTACCCTCCCCTGCGGGCTCCACTGACTGTGGACCCCCGACACCTCCAACCAACACCACAGTCCCAGCCCCTGGCTCACCTGGACCTTCTGAAGAACTGGGATGTCCGGGACTCTCTTCTCTACCGGCGCCATCCAGGCCAGGCAAGCGGCGGGGTGAAGCTCGACCACGGCCATAAGATGCCTGTACCAGGCCGACTTTCCTCTTCGGAGGTGGGAGCAGGGAGTCTGTAGTGACCGAAGCAGTGTCCTCTGATTTTTCTCTCTCAGTCTCTGGTTGGGCAGTCACTTCGCCCTGGTCAGCGCGCACGGGAAACTCCGCAAAGGCTTTGATCTCTCCCTCCGGAGTGGCGGTTCCTGTGATGCAGTTGAGGCGTAGGGCCCGGGGCCTTTCCGTGTGTGGTTCAATCTCAAAAAGGAACTCCTTGCATGCTTCGCATCGCCCGAATGGCTTTAGTTGGACCACCAGTCCCGAGCATCCCGGACGAGCCCCCACGTGTAGCGGCCTCACCCCGACCTCTTTAACTAGGGGTATGTCGAGCGACAGAGTGAGGTGCGCTACGGCCCATGTCCTCCCCATGCATGTGGGTGAGGTGAAGGCCAATATCAATCTTTTCCTCGGGCCAAATGTGTGCTGGTTATGAGGGTCAGTCCTTCCGTGCCGGAATCTCCCTTTGTTCCCATCAACAGAGTCCATACACCCATCAAAGTCCAAACTCAGGTTTATTGCGTATCTCCACATACAGTCAAATGCAACGGCATGATACGATGGGGAAGCAGGTCGAGGCACTGTACAGGTTCCTAGTCCCTACACTCCCTGTGCTATGACCAGGGGTTGCAGGAGTCTTGATGGAAGCTCCTCCGCTGCGCTGTAGCCCATATCAGGGGAAGATGTCCTCCAAGGGAGTTACTGAAGGCCCATCCGTCACCGGGTTGACGCTACACCGGGTCTTCGGACGGGTGACCCCCCCCAGCCTCCTCACCTCAGATGCGGGTCCCCTCGCAAGGGGCGCCCTGGAGCAACTTCACCCTCGCGGGACCCAGTCGGAGTCACCGGGTCCCAGGCCTCCTTAATAGTACCTCACCCCAGGCTGAAGGTGCCCGGGATGGACTCCATCTTCGTTCCGACCAGGCCTTGGGCGCCTAGGCCGGAACCTTGAACCGCCCGCACCCAGGCCTAAGGTGCCTGGGTGCGTGAAGAGGTGATCCCCTCCCACAAGAACAACAGACCTCGTGGCGAGGGCGTCTCCCCCTTTTATATCCTCCCATCGACACCACGGCGGGTTCCCCGCCCCAGCCGTACCATCTCCAGGAAGGAACCAAAGAAGGGTAACACTGTGATAGCGATTCTACCTCGAGCCAGCAGGTACACTGACACCCACTGGTCAAAGAGAATATTACACCACCCAATCCTCCACGAATAAGAAAAGGGGTCTAATCCCTGACATAATTACACACCTGGGTCTCTCTACCCCCAGGTGTATCCCACTAACTTTGAAGACCCCGCTACATAAGCAATAAATTTGCAAGCACGTATATTATGCTGTTCCTGCCCACAAGCAGATAATAACACCTTTAAAGTGAACTGCTAATCATCCAGGGGTGTATCTAATTACAGATGTACATGCCCCTCGGATAGGCAGAAAATATGCAGCATGTAAACATGACTTGTCTGTAACCAGTTCCCCAAGCAAATACTCACACACTCACGGGCGGCCGTTCTGTCTCCAAGGCCTATCTGACCTGTCACCACATGGCAATGGTCGCCCTTCCTCTTCCTGCCTAAATAAAAAATAGGCTAGACTTGAGCAAACCTGCGCCCTCTAGTGTCTGGGGAGAAACAGCAGCCCGCATGAGTAAGCACATGATTGAACAGACAGTCAGATCTCTCTCTTTTTAAAAGAGAAACTGCAAACGAAGGCAGACTCACCATTCCTCGCTGCAGGACTCTGTAGAAAACAGGAGTCCAATCTTCACTCATCGCAGCAAGCTTTTGCCATGACAGATCTTCAAGGGTCCCCTTTGTATATAGGGTCCACTACCTTGGACCTGTATAGCACCCTGCCAGAGCAACTCTTTGGTATAGTTTTCATGTGACCAAGGTGCCGACTCAGAGTCCAGCTCTCAAAGGAGAAGCATTACAAGCAGAAACCTCGCTCTTCTTCCACGAGGCTCGGGTACCATCCGTTTTGGCTGTTTCAGGCACTTTAGATGGATCCGATTGCACAGCCCCTTGATCCCGAGGGATTTCTTAGCGGAGCTTTTCCCAGCACATCATTAACCATGACCAACACCTTAGACCAGGGATGCCCAACCTTTTGAAGCGCGAGGGCCACTTAAGCGACTTGGTAACTGGTCACGGGCCACAATCAGCGGAGCGGGAGGGTGGCAGGTTCGTGTCCGCTCTGCATATACAGAGTGGATACGGACACAGCCTGATCGGATTGGAGGTAGGACACAAGTCGGTTTACATCTGCCACTCTTTAGAGGTGAATGGAGGGTCCAATTGGGTCGAATTGACCGTGTAAAAGGGACCCATGGCTGCTGTCACACTGATGCGCTGCGGTTTACTCGCACCGCGGTTGCAAAGCAGTGTACCTTTTGGCTTTTCTGCACTTTGCAATAGACTTCTATTATATTCTGCAGGTTTGGTGCACTTTCAGAAAGCTCACCAAACTCTCAGGTAATAACAGAAGTCTATGGCTCAGTGCAGGTAACCCGCAGGTGCTCTGCTCTGCATCTGCGGATTAGTTTGAAAGCAGCTCAGTAACCACTGCAGAACAGATATGCTCATATATACACTGTGATTTTAGTAATAAACTGACCTTTAATAACAGTATTCTATTCCATCCCAGAGCAGGAGGTCGTGGGCCACATCAGAGGGCTCCGCGGGCCACATGTGGCCCCCGGACCACTGGTTGGGCACCCCTGCCTTAGACACTGGCGAAAAAACTGAGGTACTCCCTGTATGGGAGGGGTTATATAGTGAGGGGGACTTCCTGTCTTTTGGGTGTGCCAGTGTTCTTTCACCTATAGGTGGCGTATAACCCACATAGTTATGACTATGGTGCTCGGTGTCCCGTGATGTACAATAAAGAAATCTCTTCTGCTGCTTCTCAAAACTCATCTCTTCTCCTCAAATACAAATACAATACCCCTCTCACTAACTTCTCAGGAATACACTTTGCCAGTATTATTAATCCAATCTCCAGCACAAAATTAATCAGCTGATTGGGCTGTAAAATTTACTCCGAGTCAACCTGCTGTTTCATTAGACCTTTAACGAATTAACGAATCATACCAAATTAATTCGTTATTTTCTTTCATATTAGATGAAATTATGTATCTTTTACTTCAGACATTCGGATGCAAAATTTGCCCGAATTTCGTTTCGTTATGAAACAAGTTGCACAGGTCTACTCTACATCCATTCAAAGTGCAGAATTTATAAAGCCTGTCTGAGCTGTCAGATAAAAAGGGGGCATAAAGCTGAAGTTACACTTGGCAGAGCTCAGTGAGGACAAGCTCTAAAAGCTGATTGGAGGATAGGCACACCACCCTCCCAGTCCCTTCACACAGCATACAGGAACCGAGCTGTGGCTGTCAATCTGCTGGAGCTCCATCCCCTGTCACCATTTTTCTCTTGCTGTCAGGAAAACTTGTCAGAAGTGACTCATGCTGATGGCAGAGGAAGGAGGCAACAGACAGAAATGACACTTAGTGCTCTGGATTAAGACAAGTACACACTATAGAGCAGTGTTTCTCAACTCCAGTCCTCAAGGCGCCCCAACAGATCATGTTTTCAGGATTTCCCTCAAATGAAACGGCTGTAGTAATTACTAAGGCAGTGAAACTGATCAAATCACCTGTGCAAAATAATGGAAAGCCTGAAAACCTGACCTGTTGGGGGGCCTTGAGGACTGGAGTTGAGAAACACTGATCTAGAGGGATACAGTGGCGGCCAGTGGTAATTTTTTACAGTACCGACCACCCCCCCAGTTTGTCGTCGGCTCTGGAGCACTTACCCCATCTATGGTGGGCAGCACTTCTCCCGGACCTTACCGGCAGCTTCCCTTGCTCGGCGGCGACAGCTTTCCATTCCCCTGCTCTCCACGGTTATCGCAGCTTCTGTTTCCTCCCTCCTCCTTGGGAGTCTTCTCTTTTCAGCCAATCAGAAAACAGGTCTCAAACCTGCTTCTGATTGGCCAGATTCAGGATCAGTGTTGCAACAGGGAATACTCACTGTTGTAACATCTGGGTGGGCTCATGGCGCAATGCTTTGCTCTCAAAGCCTATTTTGAAGCCTATTAGAGCCTATGGCTCTAATCAGGTGCTTCAAAAAAACACCCCCGCCGTTGTAATTCAGGCGCCCTGAAAGGGGCCGGATGCATGAATAGGGGGTGGCCGCGGCGGCCGTGGAAAGATTCATGCATGAATCTATCCATTATTCATATAGGGGGTGGCGAGGATAGAGGGGGCGGCGCCCAGACACCCCTAATGGACGGGCCACCACTGGAGAGATATGGTTTGTTCATATTCCATGTCTGAGGTTTAATACCACTTTAAATTGACCATCCAGAAGAAAAGCCCAGAGCAAAAAGACAGAATGCCATAGGCGGAGGGCTGGGCATGACTGAGTGAACAGAGTATGTAATAAGAGAAGATTAACTATTGGCTAATGGAAATATAGAGGGGAGGGGTGAAGGCTAGATAAAAGGAAGACCCCGCCCCTCTGAGTTAACACAGTGCAGGGGAAAGTTTCCAGCAGCATGTCAGCTAGCAGCAGCATGTCTTCTGTAGACAAACTTCTGGCACAGCGCAGGGGAAAGTTTCCAGCAACATGTCAGCTAGCAGCAGCATGTCTTCTGTAGACAAACTGAAAGTTTCCAGCAGCATGTCACCTAGCAGCAGCATGTCTTCTGTAGACAAACTGAAAGTTTCCAGCAGCATGTCACCTAGCAGCAGCATGTCTTCTGTAGACAAAGCAGAGACAGCGTGGAGGCAAGGCGGTTAAGAAATCGGCGGGTGGGTCAGGTGCGCGGAGGTGGGACCAATCAGGTCCTGACCCCTCGGCTTCCAGGGACAAATCACCTGGTGAGCTATCGTCCGGTCGTGAGGAGCTGGCTGGTGTGCTGTCAGAGGGTGAAGTGTGCAGCTCGGAGGAGGATCGGAGACCCGGACGGTCGGAGGCAGCGGTGGATTTGAGTGGATCGGCTGGTGTGAGTTCTTCCAGGCAGCCCGGTAAGTCCCTTTCAATTGTTTCTGCTGGGGGCCAGGAGGGGAATGGTGCCCAGGTGGGTATGTCGGCTGCGGGTGTGGGTTTTGCGGTGCAAGTTCGGGGTCAAGATGATGGACAGGCAGGGGGGGGGTGCGTTCCAGGATGGGGGAGGTGCACGGCCGGACGGGCTGCAGGGGTTTCTTGCGGGCATCAAATCCTTAGTCAGCCAATTTGAACAGGGGGACGGCGGGCGAGTCAGTCCGGTGGTGGCGTGGGTCCCGCCAACAGGGACGGCTGGGCCCGCTGCCGTGGTGGGGTCACCGGTTACACCTGCGGGGAATATTGGGGTGGGGGATGCTGTAGGGTTGGGTTCTGCAGCTGTGGCCACAAAAGAGGGTGGTGCGGTGGAACAGGCGGCAAGGCAGGATGTCATTAGGTTGGATGATGCTGCTAAATGTGAGATGTATGTGTGTTATGAGGCATTGCTGGGATCTCACCTGAAACCCGAAGTGAAGGAAAAGATATGGAAGGGTGAGTATGTGGAGATGTTCTCACTTCTGCCATTAGAGAAGTTTCATCTGGACAGGGTAAAACCGGATGATTAAAAAAAAAGAGGATGAGGAGAAGAGGAGATATAGGCTGATCCCACGGACGTTTACAAACTGGTTGCAAGCGTTCTCCATCATGGCTAGTGTTATAGGGCAGAAGAACCCGGAACATTGTTCGGCACTATTTGGTTATCAGGACTCTATAGGGGAAGCATACAGAGTGTACGGGGGCACGGGGTGGCTCAGATACGATGAACAATTCAGGCAGAGGAGAGCGGTGAGGCCTGGTCTGCGGTGGGATAATAAGGACATAAGCTTATGGATGCGGTTGATGACGGCGCCGAGGGCTTCTAGTCTTTTCAGGGGGGGGGGCGGTGGAACCTCTTCCCCAGGACAATCGGCCGGGAAACAAAAGGGGGTGTGCTGGCAATATAATGAGGGCTCCTGCAAGTTTGGGGGGTCCTGTCGTTTCAAGCATGAGTGCTCCGGTTGCGGAGGCTCCCATACACCAAGGTGTTTTCCCTTCGGTGCGGTGGCGGGTGTTTGGTCTTTGCGGGAGAAGGAAGTACCTCGAATAAGCAAGTGGTCAGGAACCATCGGTGGTATGGGTTCTGAGGATGGTTTCCAGCTAACAGGAGTTTAGCTGGATGAGTTGGATAATGGGGGCACTGCTGTCAGTGGTCGTCTCTGAGTAGCTGATCGGCTTGAGGCCTATGACCATTGGTAAGGTACCGCAGTGTCCCGGGATAATAAGAATTTAATATGATGAGGAATATCGGGTTAATATGATTATGGTGAATTTGAGGTTCCTGCAAAGACCAACACTAGGGGGCAATATTTCTGTTATGTTTCTGGGTTTATGTGTTTTGATGGTTAAAGTTTTTGATAACTGATGGAACAGTTAAAAAAAATAAAGGAGGCTGCTACGGCCATGTTTTACTCCAAAACAGCAATGTGTGGTCTCTTTGATTAAGATAAGTAAGGTATGGGGTATAATGTGGTGGGCAGTACTGGAATACATCGGTTTTACAATAGTCAAGAATTTCTCAGGTCCTATCTGTACTGTCAATACATATTGTCCAATCTGATCCACCTTGATCAGGTGTCCTTGTTGGTGCCTATGAGGTCTGCCAGCCTGTCTTTAAAGACACGTGAAAAAGGAACAAATTCACCACTAGTAGTAGCAGAGAGGGGAACCTCAACCACATACCTCCCAACTTTTTGAGATGGGAATGAGGGACACCTATCAGCAAAAGTATGCAGACATAGGACACACCCCTTCACATGCCCCCTTAAAGGAGAATTGTACAAGAAAACAAGATTGGTTAAACCCACAAGTGCTTTTTTTACCATTACTATTCCTTTATATTGGATTTTGGAATTTACAAATGCAGCAATTTAGAAATCAGATGGAAGGTTTAGCACTGGGAAACACTTTTTTAAGATAAAAAGTGCATTTTATATACATCTATAGATCAGACCAAAATGAGGAGGAATGAGGGACAGAGGGACATTGCTCCAAATCAGGGACAGTTGGGAGCTATGCAACAGAGGTGGGGGACTTGAGTCACATGACTTGACTTAAGTCAGACTTGAGTCACCTGTTTGAGGACTTGCGACTTGCTTGACAGAATTCAATAAATGACTCGACTTGACTTTGACTTGTCACTAATGACTTGCGACTTGACTTTGACTTGGGCTATATGACTTGCAATGACTTGGCACCACTAACACTAACCGCAAGCCGCCGTCTGCCTACCTGATTAGCGTGTCATGCAGACAGACGGCGGCCATTGCAGCGTTCAAAAGCTTTCACAGCAGGCAGTGTTCAGCCTATCACGGACATCCTCTTATCCTCGTCTGTGTTATGAGGATGAGCGGATGTCCGTGATAGGCGGAACACTGAATGCTGGGAAATTGAGTGTTCCGCCTATCACAGACGAGGAGGAGGCGCGGCTTTTGAATACTGGAATGGCCGCCGGGATGCCGCCGATCAGGTACATGGCTGACGGGCACAGTGAGGCACGGGCACAGTGAGACACGGGCACAGTGAGGCATGGGCACAGTGAGGCACAGTGAGGCATGGGCACATAACCAATATTTATTGTTATCCCTCCTATTATTTTTATACAGTATGGGGTAGATCAGTATTTTGACTTGATTTGTGACTTGACCAAAAGAAATGACTTGACTTGCTTCACTTTTAGCAGGGACTCGACTTGACTTGCTTGCTTTTCGTCACAGTAACATGGGACTTGCTTGAGACTTGAAGGTTAAGACTTGAGACTTGATTGTGACTTGCACATGTGTGACTTACTCTCATGTCTGCTATGCAACCAGAACTACAGCTCTGTGTCTGCACTGCAAAAGATCAGGAAATAAAATTGTATTGTAGGCAATGGAACGTAACTTCATGCAGAACTTCCTTTTTTTAATGCTGACCACTCACAAACTTCCTGTGTCTTATACCAGATGTATGATATCAATCAGTCTGAGGTGTCCACTGACCACCAACTTAAACATTCAGCACACAGAAAGAAGCAAGATGTCTCGTTTCTACCTCTGGATCGTTGTGTTGGCAACTCTTCAGAACTGTAAGGATCTCCTCATTTGTTTCTGTAGTAATTTATCCATCATTTTGACTATCACAGGAGATCCAATTTTTCGGACCTTGAGGCTTCATGTACACTAGCATTTTTTAAGCTCCTAGAAGCTAGCAAGTGTTAACCTATGGGTCCATGCACACTACTTTAGGCTATTAGCGTTTTTTGAGCTTTAGGCTCCATGCACAGTAGCATTTTTTTGACCACTTAAAGCGGTTGTATACCCGCTGCTGTTTTTTTTTTTTTCATACCTAAAAGGCAAAAGGCATAATGAGCTAGTATGCACCGCATACTAGCTCATTATGAAATACTTACCTTAGAACGAGGCGTCGGGAACTTACCTGGTCAACGCTGAGGGAGATGTCATCTTGCCTCGGCGTGTCATCCGGGTATCACCGCTCCAGCGCTGTGAGTGGCTGGAGCGGCAATGTCGTCACTCCCGCGCGCCGGCAAGGTCCGGCGGCTGCCGGGCTTTAGCCGAGAATCCCTGATGCGCATGCGCTGCTGCAGTCAGCAGATCATTGCGAGGGGAATATCTCCTAAACCGTACAGGTTTAGGAGATATTCTTTTTACCTACAGGTAAGCCTTATTATAGGCTTACCTGTAGGTAAAAGTAAAAAAATGGGTATAAAACCACTTTAAGGACCGGGCCTATTTTTCAGACTCTGTGTTTACAAGTTAAAATCATTTTTTTTTGCTAGAAAATTATTTAGAACCCCCAAACATTATATATATTTTTTCTAACACCCTAGAGAATAAAATGGCGATCGTTGCAATACTTTATGTCACACAGTATTTGCACAACGGTCTTACAAGCGCACTTTTTTGGGGGAAAAAAACACTTTTTTTAAGACAGCAGTAAAGTTAGCCCAATTTTTTCTTATATTGTGAAAGATATTGTTACGCCGAGTAAATTGATACCCAACATGTCACGCTTCAAAATTGCACACGCTCGTGGAATAGCGACAAACTTTTACCCATAAAAATATCCATAGGCAACGTTTAAAAATGTCTACAGGTTACCAGTTTTGAGGTACAGAGGAGCTTTAGTGCAACAATTATTTCTCTCGCTCTAACGATCACGGTGATACCTCACATGTGTGGTTTGAACACCATTTTCTAATGCGGGCGCGACTTACGTATGCATTCGCTTCTGCGCGCGAGCTCGGCATGACGGGGCGCTTTCAATTATTTTTTTCTTATTTATTTGGTTTTTTTTTTACACTGTACTTTTAAAAAAAATGTTTGAGGTCGCTTTTATTCCTATTACAAGGAATGTAAACATCCCTTGTAATAGAGAAAAAAACATGACAGGTCCTCTTAAATGTGATATCTGGGGGTCAAAAAGACCTCACATCTCATATTTACACTTTAATGCAATTAAAAAATAAACAACTTTTTTTTTCCCACTTTAAGAGCATTGGGCGGAAGTAACGTTTGACGTTGTTTCCACCATCCAATGCTATGGAGCCGAGCTGGGGCCAACTTCCCCTCACTTTGGCACCAGGCTGTGGACGTGACCGGACCCGATCGTCTCCACCACTACCGGCGGCGATGACCGAAACGCGATGGGAGGGGGGGCTATCCCTCCCCTGATAAAAGTGATCTTGCGGCGAATCCGCCGCGGAGACCACTTTTATCTGAAAGTGGACCGCCCGCTGAAGAAGAGGATACAGGGGTTATGGCAGCTGTCTGCTACCACAACAACGGTATTCCTCTTCAAACAGCCGCCGTATAATGACGGTGGACGGTCCGTCAGTGGTTAAGAAAAAAAAACGCTGAAAAAAATGCTGGATAATAAATGCTGGTAATAGATTTTTGTAGTAGTGTTTTAGTAGCGTTTAGAAACGTAAGCGTTTTAGTAGCGTTTGTGCCGTTCCTTTAAAAAAAAAAAGCTAAAAAAACGCTATTAGTAGAAAGCAGAAAAGGAAATTGTTTTTGTAGAGTTTCTGGGAGCGTCTTTCCAGCAGAAACTTTCCTAAATGCTGCTAATAGAATTTTTTTTTTCTTTTTTTTTTTCTTGTTCAAGTATTTTATTAGGCTCCATGTACACTGAAGCTCAAAAACGGCCGTTTTGAACGCCAGTTTTCTGGCAAAAAAAAAAGCTGTTTTTTAATATAGCTTTTATCAGCGTTTTGTACTCACGTTTATTAGCGTTTATGAGCGTTTTTTAGCGTCAGCGTTAACGAGCGTTTTTATTGTATAACCACTTCCCTACTGTGCACGAAAACCCCCTTCCTGCCCAAGCCATTTTTCAGCTTTCAGCGCTGTCACACTTTAAATGACAATTGCGCGGTCGTGCGACGTGGCTCCCAAACGAAATTTGCGTCCTTTTTTTCCCACAAATAGAGCTTTCTTTTGGTGGTATTTGATCACTTCTGCGGTTTTTATTTTTTGCGCTATAAACAAAAGAAGAGCGTCCAGTTTGGAAAAAAAACACTATTTTTTACTTTTTGCTATAATAAATACCCATTTTTTTTTTATAAAATTTTCCTCAGTTTAGGCCGATACGTATTCTTCTACATATTTTTGGTAAAAAAAAAAAATCGCAATAAGCGTGTATTGATTGGTTTGCGCAAAAGTTATAGCGTCTACAAAATAGGGGATAGATTTATAGCATTTTTTTTTTTTTATTAGTAATGGCGGCGATCTGCGATTTTTATTGTGACTGCAATATTGCGGCGGACACATCGGACACTTTTGACACATTTTTGGGACCATTCACATTTATACAGCGATCCCTGCTATAAAAATGCATTGATTACTGTATAAATGTGATTGGCAGGGAAGGGGTTAACCACTAGGGGGCGGGAAGGGGTTAAATATGTTCCCTCAATGTGTTCTTACTGTGGGGGGAGGGGACTGACTGGGGGAGGTGACCGATGGTTGTCCCTATGTACAAGGGACACACCATCGGTCCCCTCTCCCTCACAGGACGTGGATCTCTGTTTACACTTTCCTGCTCGTTTCCCGGGCAATCGCGGGTGCCCGGCGGCAATCGTGGCCGCCGGGCACGCGCATTGGGGCCTTGTGAACGCGGCGCGCCTCCTAGCTTGTTTTAAAGGGAGGACGTCATATGACGTCCTCCCAGAACGAGAGTGTCCTCCGCCCGCCGTCAATTGACAGTGGGCGGGGGACAAGTGGATAAACACCAAGGACACTCCAAAAATCCCAGAATGCTTTTTTTTTTTTTTACATATTCATAAAAACGCCAAATGCTAATTAGCGGCCGTTTATGCGCGTTAATGAGCGTTTGGCTTTTTTGGAGATTTGCTACATTTCTTTGGTGAAAATAACCCAAATCAGTGTATATTATTTAGTTTGTAGCAAAGTTAGAGTCCATAAACGATGGTACCGTATATACTCGAGTATAAGCCGAGTTTTTCAGCACATTTTTTTTGTGCTGAAAATGCCCCCCTCGGCTTATACTCGAGTATTTTGCGCCTGATCTCCCAGATTTTGGGGACCCGGTACCAGATGGACGTAGGTCCTCTGGACCCCAAACTTGGCACACATGTAGCTCCACTCCTCCTCTACAAGTGTGCAAAGATTGTTGTCCGGGGGACCCACGGTTAGGGAGCATCGATTTTTCAAACCCGGGCACCCCTTCCATAGACTCCCATGTTAAACGGTAATTTCTCCGGTGATTTTGTGGACCCAGTACTGGCCGGTCGTAGGTCCCCTGGACCCGGAACTTGGCACACATGTAGCCCCATTTCTACTCTACAAGTATGCAAAGTTTGTTGTCCGGGAAACACCGATTTTTCAAACCTGGGCACCCCTTCCATAGACTCCCATGTTAAACTGTAATTTCTCTGGTGATTTTGGGGACCCGGTTCCCATGTTAAAAGTCAGTCTAGTCATGGACACAGTGAGGCATGGGCACAGTGAGGCATGCAGATGGACATCCTAGGCTTATACTCGAGTCAATATGTTTTCCCATTTTTTTGTGGTAAAATTGGGTGCCTCGGCTTATATTCGGGACGGCTTATACTCGAGTATATACGGTATATATCTGAAAATTGTTCTTAATTTTTGAAACAGAGGGCAATCATGTTGGAACAGGAAGGGGCCATCCCCAAACTTGTCCAACTTGTCCAAAATTGTCCAAAATGTCTTGGTATGCTGACACCTTAAAGTGGAGTTCCACCCAGAAAAAACTGTTTTCACTAAAAATCCTTAAAAAAAATAGCAAAAAAAAAAATTGCAAAAAAAATTGCAAAAAAAACTAGCAAAAAAAAAACTGTTATACTCACCCGAAATACCCGTTGCTATGCGGAAGTCCGTAATCTGCCTCTTCCGTAACCACGGTCTGTTTTCTTCCCCATCCTCTTCTAGTGAATGGGGTGCGCTGCTTTCTGGGAACTGCGTGTAATCCCAGAGAGAAGCCGCCCATTCACAAGTCGGCGCGAGACTCGCGCATGCGCAGTAGGAAACGGGCAGTGAAGCCGTAAGGCCTGTTTCCCATAGTGTGGATGGCGGCGCCGGGACCTGCACTGACCGAGGGATCGGCATCGGGGGGGCCATCAGCGCGGGAGAGTAGGACAGGTAAGTGTCCTTATTAAAAGTCAGCAGCTACACTGTTAGTAGCTGCTGACTTTAAAAAAATATATATTTGTGGGTGGAGCTCCGCTTTAAGAATTCCCTTCACTGGAACGAAGGGGCCAAGCCCAACCCCTGAAAAACAACCCCCACATCATAATCCCCCCTCCACCAAATGATTTGGGCCAGTGCACAAAGCAAGGTCCATATAGACATGGATGAGCAAGTTTGGGGTGGAGTTTGGGGTGGAGGAACTTGACTGGCCTGCACAGAGTCCTGACCTCAACCTGATAGAACACCTTTGGGATGAATTCGAGTGGAGACTGCGAGCCAGGCCTTCTCGTCCAACATCAGTGCCTGACCTCACAAATGTGCTTCTGGAAGAATGGTCAAACATTCCCATAGACACACTCATAAACCTTGAAAACAGCCTTCCCAGAAGAGTTGAAGCTGTTATATCACTTTAAGAGTTCCCTTCACTGGAACTAAGGCGCCAAGCCCAACCCCTGAAAAACAACCCCCACATCATAATCCCCCCTCCACCAAATGATGAGTGCGTTTGGGGTGGAGGAACTTGACTGTCCTGCACAGAGTCCTGACCTCAACCCGACAGAACATCTTTGGGATGAATTAGAGTGGAGACTGCGAGCCAGGCCTTCTTGCCCAACATCTGGAAGAACAGTCAAACATTCCCATAGACACACTCCTAATAAACCTTGTGGACGGCCTTCCCAGAAGAGTTGAAGCTGTTATAGCTGCAAAGGGTGGGCCAACTCAATATTGAATCCTACGGACTAAAATACAGAAAATTCTGCGCTGCTATAAAAATGAGCAGCTACAAAACCAATAGACAAAAAGGTGCAAAACAGATAACAAATAAATTGTAGTGCTAATGAATGTGTGTAACACCCAGCGAATAGAAGTGATACCCAGTCCAAAAATCAAATGACAATAGTCCATGTAAAAAAAAAACATATGAAAAGAGTCTCTGATGAAATGAATTCAAAACAGATACATGGCAAATATGTATATATGGTGCTCCCAAAATTTTGAAAAGTGAGGATGACCACCACCGATGAGAGAGAGGCTTACCGGAATAAGTGGACCCTAGTAGACATACGTCTAAAGGGTCAACTTCAGCTTTGAGTGTATTTCACTTGAAGAAGCTGGATCCTCTGTGAATGTTTCCGCCAAGGAACGTTGCTCACGACAAACAATGGCAGGAGGATAAGTGGAAAATGCAACAGATGCTCCACACATTCCAGCCTCATGCCGCATACACACGATCGTTTTTCACGTCGTTAAAAATGCAATTTTTTAAATTGGGCATTAAAAACGATCTTGTGTGGGCTCCAGAGCATTTTTAACGACGTGAAAAATGGCCTAAAAAAATTGAGAACCTGCTCCATTTTTTCATGTCGTTTTTCACGTCGTTTTTTTTAACGACGTGAAAAACGGTAGTGTGTAGGCTTTTACGAGGGGGAAAAAAACGCGCATGCTCAGAATCAAGTATGAGACGGGAGCGCTCGTTCTGGTAAAACTAACGTTCGTAATGGAGATAGCACATTTGTCACGCTGTAACGGACTGAAAAGCACGAGGCTGAAAAGCGCGAATCGTCGCTCAACAAACTTTACTAACATGAAGGGGTGGCGCCATTCGAACGGAACTTCCCCTTTATAGTGCCGTCGTACGTCACTGCCTTTACAAGTGTGTGTAAAGGCAGGTGTCCCAATACTTTTGACAATATAGTGTGTGTGTGTATGTGTGTGTGTGATTGTGTGTGTATGTGTGTGATTGTGTTTGTGTGATTGTGTGTGTGTGTATGTGTGTGTGTGTATGTGTGTGATTGTGTGTGTGTGTGTATGTGTGTGATTGTGTTTGTGTGATTGTGTGTGTGTGTATGTGTGTGATTGTGTGTGTGTGTGTGTATATGTGTGTGTGTGTGTGTATGTGTGTATATGTGTGTGTATATGTGTGTGTGTGTGTATATGTGTGTGTGTGTATGTGTGTGTGCATGTGTGTATGTGTATGTGTGTGTGTGTGTATATGTGTGTGTGTGTGTGTGTGATTGTGTGTGTGTGTGATTGTGTGTGTGTGTATGTGTGTGAGTGTGTGTGTGTATGTGTGTGTGCATGTGTGTATGTGTATGTGTGTGTGTGTATATGTGTGTGTGTGTGTGTGTGATTGTGTGTATGTGTGTGAATGTGTGTATGTGTGTGTGTGTGATTATGTGTGTGTGATTGTGTGTGTGTGTGTATGTGTATGTGTGTGTGTGTGATTATGTGTGTGTGTATGTGTGTGATTGTGTGTGTGTGTGTGTGATTGTGTGTGTGTGATTGTGTATATGTGTGTGTGTGTGTGTGTATATATCTATCCCAGTCCATTTTTAGCCCTAACTGTAATCTGTCTCTGCACTCAACCATGTTAAATTATACAATTGAAATACACAGCAAAAGGTCCATACTGAAAAATCTGAGGTCAGGTATTGCAGCGAGTAAAGCCCATTTCTTCATGAGATATAAGAATATAAAGGGGTGATTTAGTCTTCCATAGGAAAATATAATATTTGGAATGAAATGTAATATAATGTAACGGCCGGTGGCTGATAACACCAAGTCTTGTTCTTCTTTATCAGATGTGATGAGTGAGGACCCCTGTGAGGACAGGAATGTAACTGGCGCTGTGGGAGGAGCCGTCACCCTAAATGTCCGCTACACTGGGGCCAGAAAAATTATTTGGACTTTTGTAAAAAGTGGTGTTATCGCTACAACAAAACCAGGAGCACCGATTCAAATTGATGATGATAAGTATAAAGGAAGACTGAGCAGCACATCTGATGGATTCTTAATAATAAATGAGCTAAGACTGGAAGACCCAGGAACCTACCGAGGACAAATCATCAAAGATATTGTGACACTGCACTGCAACTATCATCTCACAGTGTTCAGTAAGTATAATCTTTTAATTTGTACCAATACCAATTTATCACTAGACATGTGACCAGAATTCATAATGTTTCTTTTAATCTGTTTTATATAGAAAAATCGGCATTCCTTTATTTCTATTCCACGTATTCTTCTTATAAGGAGAATAATATATTTCTAAGCACACTTTCACATTAACCACTTGACCTCCGGAAGATTTTATCCCCTTCATGACCAGGCCATTTTTTTGCTATTCTGCACTGCTCTACTTTACCTAGCAATTGCACTGTTATACAACACTGTACATAATTTATATATTTGTTTTATTTTTTACACAAATAGAGCTTTATTTTGGTGGTATTTGATCCCCTCTGGGGTTTTTAATGTTTTATTTTATAAATGAAAAAAGGCCGAAAATTGTGAATTTTTTTTTTCTACTTTCTGTTAAAAAACATATCCGATTTAAAAAAAAAATCGAATTTCTTCATAAATTTAGGCCAAAAAGTATTCTGCTACATGTGTGGCAAAAAAATAAATAAAAATCTCAACAAATATACAGTGGAACCTTGGATTACGAGCATAATCTGTTTCAGGAGAATGCTTGTAATCCAAAGCACTCGCATATCAAAGCGAGTTTCCTCATAGAAGTCAATGGAAATGAAGATAATTTGTTCCGCATTGAGTTCTATGGCATGCAATACCGCATGTGGCCAAAGGCGGGGGGGCACCAGAGAGCCTCGGAAATACTCGGGGGCAGCTCGGCTGATCTCGGAAACCCTCGGAAAGGTTCGGAAGCACTCAGGAACAGTGTATTTCCGAGTGATTCCGAACGGCTCAGAACCGTTCCGAGTGTCACCGGCACCCCCGCACCTCTGGCCAATTGCGGTACTGCACACCCCATTGGCTTGAATTCTGCTCGTTTTGCAAGACAACACTCGCAAACCAAGTCAGAATAAAAAAAAATAAAGTTGCTCGTTATTCAAAATGCTCGTTAACCACTTAAGCCCCGGACCAATACGCAGCATAAAGACCAGGCCCCTTTTTGCGATTCGGCACTGCGTCGCTTTAACTGACAATTGCGCGGTCGTGCAACGTGGCTCCCAAACAAAATTGACATCCTTTTTTTTCCCACAAATAGAGCTTTCTTTTGGTGGTATTTGATCACTTCTGCGGTTTTTATTTTTTGTGTTATAAACAAAAATAGAGCGACAATTTTAAAAAAAATTCAAGATTTTTTACTTTTTGCTATAATAAATATCCCCAAAAAATATATAAAAAAAACATTTTTTTTCCTCAGTTTAGGCCGATACGTATTCTTCTACATATGTTTGGTAAAAAAAAATCACAATCGGCGTTTATTGATTGGTTTACGCAAAAGTTATAGCGTTTACAAAATATGGGGTCGTTTTATGGCATTTTTATTCTTTTTTTTTTTTTTTTACTACAATGGCAGTGATCAGTGATTTTTTTTGTGACTGCGACTTTATGGCGGACACATCGGACACTTTTGACACATTTTTGGGACCATTGTCATTTTTACAGCGATCAGTGCAATAAAAATGCACTGGTTACTGTAAAAATGACACTGGCAGTGAAGGGGTTAACCACTAGGGGCGCTGAAGGGGTTAAGTGTGCCTAAGGGAGTGATTCTCACTGTTAGGGGGGCGTGGCTACGAGTGACACGTCACTGATCTCCGCTCTGATTACACAGAGGGGAGATCGGTGACAGTGTCAGTAGGCGAGCGGGGAGATGTTGTGTTTACACTAACATCTCCCCGCTCCATCTCTCCGTAAGACGATCGCAGGGATCCCCGGGGATCGGCAGGCAGTTAAAGGGGACGTACAGGTATGTGTTTGCGCCTGTACGAGCCATTCTGCCGACGTATATATACAGTGAGCGGTCGTTAAGCATTTAACTGCGTTACTCGTAAATCTGTATATTAATTGGTTAGTGTGAAAGTTATAGCGTCTACTATATATATTGGAATTTACGCAGCTATAGACGCTACACTGGTAATGGTGGTGATCAGCGACTTATAGTGGGACTGTTATAGTGTGGCGGCCAATCTGGTCCTAACTGACACTGACTGGGAGGGACACTAACTGACTGACACTGATGTCGCTAGTGACACTAATACAGTGATCAGTGATAATACTATACACTGTACTAATGACAATAATGGGTAACAGGGGTGATCAGAAGAGCAATTTAAGGGGTTAACTGTGAATCTAACAAGTGTATGTGTGCTGCTTGTATTCACAGGATCTGGCTGTCGTTTCTCCCTGAACTCAGAGTTGATTTCAGGGAGAAGAAACATCCAGAATTGCTGTTCTGTTTTCTGTGTGTTTGTAAACACAGAACTCTGTGCTGTGATTGGCCACAGCCGATCAGCAGGTACACAGCCAAAATCATTGGCTGTAACCTGCGGACAAACTCGTGATGTGTCCAATCACAGCACAGATCAGCAAGGGGCGTGTGCACGTGTGCCAGAAATACGGAAAGTGGATCGTTATGTACCAGTACATTGCTGTGCCGCCCCCCCCCCCCCCCCTGAGGGCAGTAAATGTACTGTTAGCGGGCAGTAAGTGGCTAAGAAGCAAGACATGTCTTCTGGTAACAATAATAACAACTAACACTAGTGACAGTGACTTTCCCACACACATAGGGATGCAAGAGGACTAAAGGAAGTCAACTGAGATATTTACACTGCTAAAAAAAATACATTTTAATTATTATTATTATTATTATTATTATTATTATTATTATTATTATACAGGATTTATATAGCGCCACAGTTTGCACAGCGCTTTACAACACGAGGGTCAAGGAGTTGGGACTTTAAAAGGACCGAGACTCTTTTTGAGATTTGGTGTTTACAAGTTAAAATCATTTTTTTTGCTAGAAAATTACTTAGAACCCCCAAACATTATACAGTTGTGCTCATAAGTTTACATACCCTGGCAGAATTTATGATTTCTTGGCTATTTTTCAGAGAATATGAATGATAACACAAAAACTTTTCCTTTCACTCATAGTTAGTGTTTGGCTGAAGCCATTTATTATAAATCAACTGTGTTTACTCTTTTTAAATCAGAAACGACCCAAATCACCCTGATCAAAAGTTTACAAACCCCATTTCATAATACCGTGTATTGCCCCCATTTAACATCAATGACAGCTTGAAATCTTTTGTGGTATTTGTGGATGAGGCTCTTTATCTTCTCAGATGGTAAAGATGCCCATTCCTCTTGGCAAAAAGCCTCCAGGGCCAGATACCTCACATATGGGGTTTGAACGGCATTTACATATGTGGGCAGGACTTACGTGTGCGTTCGCTTCTGAGCACGAGCTATTGGGGCCAGGGGCGTTTTAACATTTTTTTTTTTTACTTTTTTTTTTTATTTTTACTTTTTTTTTACACTTTTTTTTTTTTTAATCACTTTTATTCCTATTACAAGGAATGTAAACATCCCTTGTAATAGGAATGTGTGTGACAGGTCCTCTTTATGGAGAGATGCGAGGTCAATAAGACCCCACATCTCTCCAGGCTGAAAAGCATGAGATCGTGAAAAAAAATTCACCGATCTCATACTTACTAGCCGCAATGGCGGCTTTGTTTACATCTGAGGACCCGGGCGTGACGTCATCACATCGCGCCCGGGCCTCCGACTGTCATAGAGATGACTGGTGACCATCTGGTCACCAGTCATCTCTATGCTCGTCACGTGACCCACCACCGGCGCCGGACGATTCTCTCGGGGCCCCCGATGGCACGGGAGAGCCCGGAGAAGCACCGAATGGCGGCGGGGGGGGGGGTGATGTCCCCTCCCGCCGCCTATAAGAACGATCAAGCGGTGGAACCGCTGCTATTATCGTTCTTATGGTGCGCAGAATTGCCGGCTGAAAACAAGGATATCTGAAGGATGCCTCTAGCTGCAGGCATCATTCAGATATCTCCCCTCAAACCCAGGACGTCATATGACGTCTACCCGGAGGGAGAGAGGGTTCCTGCCGGCATCATTTCACAATGACCTGGTATGGAAGGGGTTAAATACCACCAAAAGAAAGCTCTATTTGTGTGAAAAATTATAAAAATGTCATATATGTACAGTGTTGCATGACCGCATAATTGTCATTCAAAGTGTGACAGCGCTGAAAGCTGAAAATTCGCCTGGGCAGGAAGGGGGTAAAAGTGCCCGGTATAAAAGTGGTTAAAAAAAACCTTTAGGTGTAACCCCCCCCCTAAATACCCGATCTTGATCCAGTGCTGTGCCCGAGAGCAGAGGTGCTGCTCTCTTTCCCTCCTCACTGGACTCAGTGAGAGCAGCGGGAGCCATTGGCTCCTGCTGCTGTCAATCAAATCCAGTGAGTGACAAGGTGAGTGGGGGCGTGGCCAAGCCGCACTGTGTGTGTCAATAGATGCACACAGTGCGGCTTGGGACGGTGCCGCAAGTAGCTTGCTATGGGGGCACTCGGAAATCAGAAGGATCCAGGAGCGATGGCGGGGGACCCAATTGTCATGGATATGCAGTAATGTTCATCTGTCAGCTTACCTTCCTCTCCATGTGTTCACCTTAGAGGCCAGACACTCTCACCTGGCAGTTTAAATAATCTCTCCTCCTAGCATGGCCCCACCCCAGGCCCTATCAGAGAACTCTATATTAACCTGTGCACTGCAAGTCTGCCTTGCTGATCAACGTTGTTTGTTAAGCATTGTGTGTTTGGGTTCCTGCTTGCCGTGTGCTACGTCTGTCTCTGTGTTACTGATCTTGGCTTGTTCACGACTATCCCTGTCTGCTTGTGACCCTGACCTTTGGCTTGACCTTTGTTTATCCTTGTCTGCTTGTCGCCCGGACCTTGGCTTGTCCCCTCACTATCTCTTGTATCCTGAGCTGCTGCTTCCCCTCTATCCTCTATACCCTACGGAGCGTGAGCTGGGGGACTCTGGGGGCCGTGACCTGGATCCAGTTGCAGCTTAGTCCATCCTCACCACTAGAGGCTCTGGTGAACACCTGCTAGATCTTAGACTCCGCGCCCTGGGGAATCTTGGGCTCTAGCTCCCTGTGGGATCCCTGTTTGTGCTCCAGTGGATCTGCCTTCCTTAACCTCTCAGTGTTCTATCCGCAGCAGTCAGCCATAGGGTTCACTACCTTAGCGGTGCACTCCTGACCCCAACGGTGTGCATCTGTCACCTGTCTTCAGGTGACCTGACACCCGGCTTCAGGTGACCTCACACCCATAAGAGTAGGATCTGGACTGCTCTGTTCAAAACCATTACACAGAGCAGGTAAGTATAACATGTTTATTTTTTTAGTTTATTTTTTTAAAGATCATTTATAATCACTTTAAGAAGTTTTTTTACTTCTCCAGAGAGACATCTACAATGTTCTTCCCACCAGGTAACTTAACAGTTGAGGATGTCGCCATCAGTTCCAATGTGACCGATAATAAGACTTGTGAGGTCATCTTGACGTGTTCAGTAAATAGAAGCAATGTGACCGTCACCTGGAGGAGTGTAAACAGCAGTGACATTACCGGGACACAGAACGTTGTGTTTGTACCTCCCAGGAATATCAACTTCACCTATATATGTACAGCAAAAAATCCGGTCAGTGATGTCTTGAAAGCTGTGCACCCCTGGGAATACTGCGAGAGAGGTAAGTACATTTACAAGTCGCATATATACACATTAACCTGTTGCCCACCGCCCACCGTCAAATGACGGCGGGCGTAAGACACTCTCGTTCTGACAGGACGTCATATGACGTCCTGCCTTTAAAACGAGCTAGGGGTAGGGTGACCACATTTCCAAACTACCATTCAGGGACACCCTCCGTTCCCAAAAATCAGCTTGTGCTGTAACGAATCACAGCACAGTGATTGGACACAAGAGGCGGGATTTATGATTTCTCCAATCACAAGCAGGGGGCGGGGATTGTGCTCCTCCAGGCATTCCTGGCCAGGACAAGTACTGTCAGTGAGTAAAGCGGTGATGTGGCAGCCTTTTTTGGGGGCATCAGATTGGCCCGGGGGGTGGCTGTGTCAGTTTCATTCCGGGACACTGTATTGTCCTGAAATGAATGTGCCCGGGACAGGCCTGCAAAATGCGGGACTCTCCCAGGCAATCCGGGACATGTGGTCACCCTAGCTAGGGGGTGCGCGCGGCGCGTTGCTGGGGACCCGATGCGTGTGCCCGGCGGCCGCGATTGCCGCCGGGCACCCGTGATTGCCCAGTAACCGAGCAGGAAAGTGGATCTGTGTGTGTAAACACACAGATCCACATCCTGTCGGGGAGAGGAGACGGATGGTGTATCCCTTGTACACAGGGACAACCATCGGTCACCTCCCCCAGTCAGTCCCCTCCCCCCACAGTTAGAACACATCTGGGAAACACATTTAACCCCTTCCTCGCCCCCCTAGTGTTAACCCCTTCCCTGCCAGTCACATTTATACAGTAATCAATGCATTTTTATAGCACGGATCGCTGTATAAATGTGAATGGTCCCAAAAATGTGTCAAAAGTGTCCGATGTGTCCGCCGCAATATCGTAGTCACAATAAATATCGCAGATCGCCGCCATTACTAGTAAAAAAAAAAAAAATGCTATAAATCTATCCCCTATTTTGTAGACGCTATAACTTTTGCGCAAACCAATCAATAAACGCTTATTGCGATATTTTTTTTTTTTTACCAAAAATATGTAGAAGAATACGTATCGGCCTAAACTGAGGAAAATTTGAATTGAAAAAAAAAATGGATATTTATTATAGCAAAAAGTAAAAAATATTGTGTTTTTTTCCAAACTGGACGCTCTTCTTTTGTTTATAGCGCAAAAAATAAAAACCGCAGAGGTGATCAAATACCACCAAAAGAAAGCTCTATTTGTGGGGGAAAAAAGGACACAAATTTTGTTTGGGAGCCACGTCGCACGACCGCGCAATTGTCATTCAAAATGTGACAGCGCTGAAAGCTGAAAAATGGCTTGGGCAGGAAGGGGGTTTTCGTGCCCAGTAGGGAAGTGGTTAAACATGTATTGAGCTAAAAACACATAGAAAACACAGGCTCGTAGTTAAGATATAAACAATAACCAAAGGCTCAAAAAGAGCCAGTTGACCATATGATGTAATACCTTTATAAAGCATAGGCTAGGGAATTAGTTATAGTCCAGATAGTGTAGTTCCATTGTCCAACGTGTTTCGAGACTGAAGCTCTTCTTCAGGGACAGTTTTGGAAAAACACTTAAGCCCTGTACACACGATCGGATTTCCTATGGTTTTTAAACCAATGGATTTTTCCATCGGAAAACCGATGAAGCTGACTTCCATCAGTCTTGCCCACACACCATCAGTCAAAAAACCGACCGTTCCAAACGCGGTGACGTAAAACACTCTGATGAGCCAAGAAAAATGAAGTTCAATGCTTCTGAGCATGCGTCGACTTGATTCTGAGCATGCGTGGGTTTTTTAACCGATGGACTTGTCCATAGACGATCGGAAATTACCATCAGTTTTTGATCCATCGGAAAATTTTAAAACAAGTTCTATTTTTTTAAACCAATGGAAAAAAGACCGATGGGTCCCATACACGATCGGTTTGTCTGATGAAAACAATCCATCGGACGGTTTTCATCGGTAAAACCGATCGTGTGTACAGGGCTTTAGGAGTATGGTCAGGCAACGTCAACAGAGATCCATGGGAGCTGGTACCATTCATGTAGGAGACCAACCTGGCCACATGGCCGCACAACCATTCAGCATACACTAAATTACCAAAAGTATTGGGACGCCTGCCTTTACACGCACATGAACTTTAATGGCATCCCAGTCTTAGTCCGTAGGGTTCAATAATGAGTTGGCCCCGCCCTTTGCAGCTATAACAGCTTCAACTCTTCTGGGAAGGCTGTCCACAAGGTTTAGGAGTGTGTCTATGGGAATGTTTGACCATTCTTCCAGAAACACATTTGTGAGGTCAGGCACTGATGTTGGACGAATAGGTCTGGCTCGTAGTATCCACTCTAATTCATCCCAAAGGTGTTCTATCGGGTTGAGGTCAGGACTCTGTGCGGGCCAGTGACGTTATTCCACCCCAAACTCGCTCATCCATTTCTTTATGGACCTTGCTTTGTGTAGTGGTCCAAATCATTTGGTGGAGGGGGGATTATGGTGTGGGGGTTGTTTTTCAGGGGTTTGGCCCCTTAGTTCCAGTGAAGGGAGCTCTTAAGACGTCAGCCTACCAAGACATTTTGGACAATTTAACCACTTCAGCCCCGGAGGATTTGGCTGCCAAAGGACCGGGCCACTTTTTGCGATTCGGCACTGCATCACTTTAACTGATAATTGCGCGGTCGTGCGACGTGGCTCCCAAACAAAATTGACGTCCTTTTTTTTCCCACAAACAGCTTTCTTTTGGTGGTATTTGATCACCTCTACGGTTTTATTTTTTTGCGCTATAAACAAAAATAGAGCAAAATTTTGAAAAAAACAAAACAATATTTTTTACCTTTTGCTATAATAAAAATCCCCAAAAAATATATAAAAAAAACTTTTTTTTTCCTGAGTTTAGGCCGATACGTATTCTTCTACATATTTTTGTAAAAAAAAATCGCAATAAGCGTTTATTGATTGGTTTGCGCAAAAGTTATAGCGTCCACAAAAAAAGGGGATAGTTTTAGGGCATTTTAATTGTTATTTTTTTCTTTTATTAGTAATGGCGGCGATCAGCGATTTTTATCGTGACTGCGACATTATGGCGGACACATCGGACACTTTTGACGCATTCTTTGGGACCGTTCACATTTATACAGCTCTCAGTGCTATAAAAATGCACACGGTGGCAAATTTAAAGGGACGTACCTGTACGCCCATTTGCCTGTCCGTGCCATTCTGGCAACGTAAAAGTGCGTGTGCTGGTCGGCAAGTGTTTTAATTGCTCCCAACTTTGTGGGAACAGTTTGGGGACGGCCCCTTCCTGTTCCAACATGACTGCGCACCAGTGCACAAAGCAAGGTCCATAAAGACATGGATGAGCGAGTTTGGGGTGGAGGAACTTGACTGGCCTGCACAGAGTCCTGACCTCAACCCAATAGCACACCTTTGGGATGAATTAGAGTGGAGACTGCGAGCCAGGCCTTCTTGTTCAACATCAGTGCCTGACCTCACAAATGCGCTTCTGGAAGAAAGGTCAAACATTCCCATAGACACACTCCTAAACCTTGAGGACGGCCTTCCCAGAAGAGTTGAAGCTGTTATAGCTGCAAAGGGAGGGCCAACTCAATATTGAATAGATCCCCACTATGCCTTCTTCTGTCTGAAAGAAATGTTTGTTTGTAGATGGGATACTATAGATGTGTTTGCATGTCCTTCTACCCCAGTGTCTATGTGGTGTATGGTTTGTGTGATTACTAATATTTCTCACAGTACTCCACGAAAATGCCTTCATCTGCTTTTCTTTCCCTGAAAAATGGCGCCATCTTGGATCAGGCATCATCCATGGTCACCATCAATTTCCTGGACTGAGGAACCGGCTCATGTAAATGTTGGTGCCTGTGCAGTTTTCCTGTAACCCCTCTCTAGTCATCCAAGTCTTTTTTTAGCTACTTTTTTGATTAGCCTAGCATGGTTGGTATAATACAGGGGAAAGTGAATACAGTGGAACCTCGGATTACGAGCATAGTCCGTTCCAGGAGAATGCTCGTAATCCAAAGTACTCGCATATCAAAGCGAGTTTCCCCATTGAAGTCAATGGAAACGAAAATAATTTGTTCCGCATTGACTTCAATGGCATGTAAAACCGCATGTGGCCAGAGGTGGGGGGGCGCCAGAGAGCCTCTGGAACAAACGGAAAGGCCAGAGGACAGTTCGGCTGACCTCAGCAAACCTCGCAAAGGCTCGGGAACTGAGTATTTTCGAGTCTTTTCGAGCATTTCCGAACGGCGTGGATCAGCCCTGCTTTGGCGCCCCCCCCCCCACCTCAGGCCAAATGCGGTACTGCACACAGCTGTGGCTTGAATCCTGCTCGTTTTACGAGACAACACTCGCAAACTGAGTCAGGATTTTTCCAAATACAGTGCTCGTATTACGAAACGCTTGTTAAGCGCATTACTCGCAATCCGAGGTTCCACTGTATACAGTAAATTTAGTGGGGCTTTATTTAACCCTTTCTTCTCTCTTCATTTCAGAAAAAAGCTCAATTCACACTACCATGGTTGATTATTCCAGGGTGAATCTCATACGTCTGGTGATCTCTGGCTGTGTCCTGCTGATCTCCTGCTGTATATTCATCCATCATATGAAGACGGAGGTGACCACACAACGTCCAAGGACAGACGTCATCTGAAGACCATACATTGGGCTCAGTGCTCACTATAATGAATATCTGTGTGTTTAGATGAGAGAGAAGAGAAAGAGAAGATGGACTTTTTTTAGGGAAAGAAAAGGACTTAACTCTAAATACCAATCTATAGTATCTGAACACACTGAGATGGAGATTATCAATCTCTCCTCTCATAAATTATCTGAAGAGGAAAATTCAATTCTTAAACTTGGTTTATCTTTCTGTCCAAATTCTCAAATGGATAAATTCCATGCCATTAAAGATATCCACCTTTTTGCTCGAAGATTGTTATATAAAGTTCTTTTTGATAAACCATCTAGTGACCCTTTTTGCGAAAATGTGACTACTTCTATTGAAAACATGACTGAACATCGGGCCCTTGAGGATCTGATGGCCTTATGGGAGGAGGGACACACCGGGGATGACGCCTCCGGCATGTTTCCCATGCCGGATGTGTCTGTGGCCGGTGTGTCCTTTCCCCCACCTTCTTTGTTTAAGCCAAAATCAAGAGCATTTCCTTTACTTTACACGAATCCAAATATCTGGGCCTTTGTTCAGCAAACCACCAGAGAAATTGAAAAAATAAATTTTGACCATCATGGATGTACTAACCTTACTAGAGAGCAGCAAAAGGCAGTCAAATCACTCCAAAAAAATAGTGGCATAATCATCAAGCCTGCTGATAAAGGAGGGAACCTTGTTATTATGGACACTCTGCAATATAAATCTATGTGTAAAGATATCCTAACTAATGACATTTGTTATCGTAAAATCTCGCAAACAGTAATTGAAAACTATGTAAAACAGTATCGCGGTATTATTTTTAGAGCTTACCAACAAGGTGTCATTGATCTCAATACCTGGAACTTTCTAAACACAAAAGATCCCAAAGTACCCACCTTTTATGCCCTGCCCAAGGTTCATAAGAGTCTTACTCGACCTCCTGGTCGCCCCATTATATCAGGCTGCTTAAGCCTTACCGAAAACGCCAGTGCATTAATTGATGATTATCTGCAGCCCCATGTTGCAGCTTTATCATCCTATGTTAAGGACACCATACATTTGCTAAAAATTATTGAAGGAGTTGTACCGCATTGGTCAATTTTTTTCCTCTATAGGCCCTTTACCTATTGAATATTTTATGAACAAATTAGATCTCCCTTTATCCGAAAAACCGAGATTTCATCAAATCGCTAATTTAATTCATTCTAGGTGTAAAACTGGATATTCATCCCGAGACTTTACAGATTATGAAAATTGGTGTGGACAGACAGTGGAGCGAAGGGGGGGGGATCTCTGTGATCTACAAGTCACTGGCATCCAATTTAGTGAAACTACCATACATGTTGGCCTGGGAGAAGGAACTCCTAATTGATAGAAATATTGTAGACTGGCATGCAAGCTACTCTCGCTCGACTTCAGGCCTCTGCAATACTTCGCTCATAGAGGCCAATATAAAACTTTTTACAAGATGGTATCTAGTTCCCACGAGATTGACTGTTATGTACCCCTCTGTTTCACCTCTTTGTTATAGGGGATGTCAGGGACTGGGTACTATGATCCACATATGGTGGGAGTGCCCAAGAATTTGTGGATTTTGGAATAAGGTATTTCACATTTTACGCAATATTACAGGTTGCCCGATACATCAATCTCCCACAATTGCTTTACTCAATGGACATTTACCTCATATTCCTAAAGCCACTCGTAAACTAATTTTGTTTATTTTAACGGGAGCAAAACTAACTATTGCAAGGGCATGGAAGAAACCTTCGGTATCTATATTATCCATGAAACGAAAAGTTTCCTGGATTATGGAACAAGAAAAACTGGTTAGCTTCTTGTTAGACGAGACCTCAAATTTTGAAGCCATATGGGAACCTTGGGCGCGATTTATGGAAATCTCTTTGTCACATAACTTGGTCATCAACACCAATCACTGATCTTTAGAATGTATATTTGGTTTGTAGGCATTCTATAATCTTTTCACTTCATATCTTTGAGAATTTTTTTTTTCTCTCTTTCTCTCTCCTCTTTTTCTTTCTCTTCTTTATTTTTATCCTATACTTTATTCTCTCGGTTTTGGCTTTTATTATTTCATAGTATGTTTATTGTTTTATTACATCAGATAAAATATAATAGTTTCAGGCTCAGATTCCTTTTTTTATTGTTTGAGGCTTGGACTGTTGAACTTAGCTCTAACAAGTCTGAGAACAACTCTTAATTTTCATGCTTAGGTCGAGTATTGTGGTTTTTTTTGCATGTACAAATGAAATTTTTTCTATTATATCTCTCCAGTTGTCTCTACCGACGATTGTTGGTGGTGACAGGAAGGCCGGGCAGGGGACGTTCTCTCCTTCCCAGTCACAGTGTGTTCCCGTTAGGGGTGGCTGGGGAGGGGAGTAGGAGCCCTTCATATTTTCGGTTTATTTTTGTGGGAACTAGATTTTCTTAATATAAGTTATTATCAGTTTATAAGATTACTTGATTATATACTTGACCAAGATGAGGCTAGATATTATTACTTTTTGTTTAAACATTGTCAGTATTGGTTTTTACAATAATAATTTGTCTAAGTTTCTATGGTAATAATACCTGAGATTTTTGTTGAGTCAATTGTAATCATCTTTAATATTTATGATTCTGTAATGATTTTTTTCTGATGAAAAATAAAAAACTTAAATGACAAAAAAAAAAATTATTGAAGGAATCACTCTCCCCAGGAATACATGGCTCGTAGCCTTGGATATTGAAGGCCTGTACAGCGCCATCCCTCATAACGAAGGGATTGCAGTTGTACAAGACCTTCTACAGGAAAGAGGACCCAATTCAGCTATTTATAACTCTTTTGTTCTCGAGTTGCTGAGATTTATACTCACTCACAACGTGTTTATGTTCGGACTCTCCCACTTCCTCCAGGTGCAGGGGGTTGCGATGGGGACCAGGTGTGCCCCATCGTATGCCAACCTGTACCTGGGGGGGTGGGAGAGGGAACTGTTTTCAAGTGAGGATTCGTCGATGTGCCTGGACAGGATTATATCCTGGTACAGGTACATCGATGATGTTCTCATCTTTTGGTCAGGTGACAGAGAAGAACTTGATCTATTTTTGAAAGGTATTTCTTCGAATATATTCAACCTTAAATTTACTATGTCTTGTAGTCAAACAGAGATAAGTTTTTTGGATCTCATGCTCCATCTGGACAGGGATGGGGTTTTACACTCATCTCTTTATAGAAAACCCTCAGCCGGAAACACTGTTCTGCATGCGTCAAGCTTTCATCCTGCACCACTTATAACCAGTATTCCTTACAGCCAGTACCTTCGTGTTAAGCGCAACTGCAGTCGAGAGGCAGATTTTAAAAAAGCTGCCGATGATTTATATGTACGCTTGAGGGAAAGAGGATATAGCCATTCTGTCCTAAAGAGAGCCTATAATAGAGTATTAGAAAAAGATCATAGCTCTCTTATCTTTGGTCAAAAATCTACTACCAGAACTGACCAAGTAAGAATTATTACAAGGTATTCAACTGAACACCATAAGATTCGAAAGATAGTGGAAAACTTCTGGCCCCTTTTGTCAGCTGATCCAATAGTTAACAAGTATATTGGAACAAGACCACAAATAACTTATCAACGAGCACCTTCCCTTAAGGACAATTTAGTCCATAGTCACTTTGAATTGTCTGCTAACAAGAAATGTTTGAACCCAGAAACTTTTTTATGTGGACATTGTGATATGTGCCCATATATGCTTAACAGCTCTATGTGCACACTTCCCAATGGTCAGATACTCCATGCTAGACATCGGATCACATGTCAAACTCCAGGCATTGTATATATGGCTATTTGTCAATGTGGTGGATTCTACATAGGGAAAACAAAGCGTCCCTTTTTGAAGCGAATTCGTGATCACATCAAACCCATTTACAAAAAAAGAATGGAGACAGCAGTAAGTCATCACATAGGAATGTATCATGAATTCGATGCAAAAAAGATACGCTTTGTAGCTTTGGAACACATTTCGCTTCATGTAAGAGGGGGAAGTGTCGATAAAACCCTATTACAGATGGAAGCCCGTTGGATTTATAATTTGGAGGCAACAGCATTTCCCTGCTTTAATGAAAATTTGAGTTTTAAACCATTCCTTTAGACGTTTTGTTTTTCATTTTTGGTAGATCCCTCCGCACCCTCTTTGTTTAAGGATTGCTGTTGTCTTCTCTCCCTTCCCCCTCCCCCCCCCTCCCTTTCCCCCCCCCCTTTTTTTCCCTTCCTTTCCTTCTTTCCCTGCCCCTCCCTTCTTTTGGTCCTTTTCCCCTTCTTATTTTCCCTTTCTTTATATAACCTTTTTCTTCATTTTATTTTTATTTTTATATTTATTTTTATTTTATATTTATTATTATTTTTATTTCTATTTTCATTATTTATTTATTTTTATTTTTTTCTCTCTTTTCTTTTTCTTTTTCTTTTCTTTTTTCATATATGTATTCCTGTGTATATGAATTTACTAATACAATTATAGAACAAACATTGGATAATATGGCTTTATTGTGAAATATATTGTTTTATTCATAGCGATTGTATCCATCTATGTATTTGCTCATAATAGTATGTTGTCTCTTTAAAATAATTGAATTTGCCATATATGTCCTTGCATGTTGATGGGTCAGATAGCTCTGTTGATTAATAATAATTCTCCTTTCTTTGTGGATTTCTCTGTAAATTTATCCCTGGAAAATGGCTGGGACGATGTTTGTGGTTATGTGTCTCTGCCCTTATTGACCAAAATGTGACTTCACTAGTACCCGCTTTAGTGGCACTCCTTGATGGCCCCCACAAGGTGCTTGGAAGTGACTGAGCCGCTAGGCTACATTCTGCCCTCATATGGACGCCCGGGGCAGAAACCTGTATTTTTACCGGTTCTGCCCAGTTACGCTTCATTGTGCTTATGCAATCCCATTTTCCTTTAGGTTTTAACATCTATAAAACCTGGTCCAATCACCATCGGTACTGCCAATGAGTATTATCGCATAGGAACACGGTGTTCCTATAGATTCCATCGCGCCCCGAGCGCCTCCCTTTAGGCGCTTGGCCTTCTGGGTCTTGTAGTCTGGACGCAGGCTTCTGGAATTCTGGGCGCATGCGCACGGACGCTTTCACGTCCGCATTCGGCCGGTGACGTCAGACGCCGGCTGAGTGGTGATTCCTTATAAACCGGCAACTCTGGCTTCAGATCAATAGACCCGGTTGGCGAGACGTCCTGATGCGTGTCGACAGTTTAATATCTAAGGTAATAATTTCGTTTTCGCCTAGAAGCTTGATGTTCCTCTCCTCTTTATGGAGTTCAATAGCCATGTGTGTTTAATTTGATAGTCTGTCCTGTTTGGGCTTCAGATGCACTGTCTGTTTGTCAACTATTTAACCATTCAGTGGCTATCTTAAATATATCTTAGTCTGTCTTGATTTATATTTAGATAGACAGCCCTCTGCTATTGTCATTCTGAGATGTCTGTTTTTTGAAAACATTAACTTGGTATATCTAAATTAAATTTTAAATAAAAAGTGGAATATATATATATATATATATATTTTCTTGTTTAATTTATTTTATATTTAGAACATCAATTCAGTTCTTGTGATTTCTTTCACAACCAGATTGAAATTCTTGGTGGCACATACTCCTTGGACTCTGACTAAGTGGGTATACCCCAACTTGTGGACCCAATATCACCAGGCGCCTCCTTTTTGGTTACTTGCTTTTTGAAAAGCTGACTCGTTCTTTGCTTCTTTTCAACTGCTGGTTTTAAGTGAGTATATTTTTAACATAATGATCATTGAAAATTTGTGTGTACTTTATTGGGTCAGTAGGATTGTTTAATTCAATCTGAAGCTGTGATCCATAAGCCATGATATATATGTGCATGGATCTATGAGGGCCCTATGTATTATAAGTAATATAAATAATATATATAACAATAATGTCTAATCTCAAGCTGTGGTCTATAAGTTGCGATATATATGTGCATGGATCCATGGTGGCCCTATGCAAAATATATATAATAATAATAAAAACCTTTGGGTATTTGACACATTATAGATATATTTCTCTACATCCTTTCTTTTTGGCCAGGTTTTATGAGAAGTCACTGTGAGGGTTTGTTTTGCTTGGGACTCTGTCTCTGCTCATCACCGAGGAGGAGATTCCATCTTCCCCCCTAGTGTGTGGGGTCACTCTTGGCTTTGCCGCTAATTTCTTCCAGCTTGGGTCATTTGGTGGTAAGTCACCACTATTGTGTCAACTGTGGATTTGTTTACAGATTAATCTTCATGAAATATATGAGTTTGTTGGTAATACACTAATGTGTTTCTCTTCTCTTTTATTAGTTGTTCCCATTCAAACCAAAAAAACGATATTAGAGACATACTTCCCCTGACGAAGCCCCGATGGGCGAAACATGTTGGGACCATGTATGATCTCTTCAACTAAATATCAATATAACCGCCATGCACAGTGCCTCATTATGTAAATGTGTTATATATACAATTCCCTTTTTTCAAAGAATGTATATATATATATTTTTTGTATTGATTGTTCAAATAAACTATATATATTTTTTTACTAAATAATAATTGAGTTTTCTACTGCTATATAGATACTAAAATCAGCACCGCTATAGCCCCTCCCACTCTTTTCTTCATATTTTTCCAAAAAATTGGGATGAGGTGCATAAAAGCGGGTGTCTACCCTTAACCAGACCACAAAACCACTTTTCTTCAGAAGATGGACTTCTCAATGAGGGACATTAAAATGCTAAGGAATTGTATTTCTTTATATAATACTCACTGCAATCTGAATCTAAACTGTCTTTCCAACAAGATCATGTATGGAGGTCACCTACCTATTATTAGGAGGCTGTGCAGCTCAAAGGGCTGGAATTTGTAATACATCACTTTGGTGGATGTAGCTGGAACAGCCCCGGCAATGGACATTCAGGGTATGTACAGAGGGTGCCATGTCTGAAAACACAAACCAACTATTTCCGGAAAGCCCATTTGGTATTACAGTGGAACCTTGGATTACGAGTATAATCCGTTCCAGGAAAATGCTCGTAATCCAAAGTACCGTACTCGCATATCAAAGTGAGTTTTCCCATTGAAGTCAATGGAAACAAAACTAATTAGTTGACTTCTATGGCATGCAATACCGCATGCGGGCAGAGGCGGGGGGGGCGCCGGAGAACCTTGGAAAAGGGCGGAAAGGCCCGAGGACAGTTCGGCTGACCTTGGCAAACCTCGGAAAGACTTCGTTCACGAGCCTTTCCGAGGTTGTCCTTGGGCCTTTCTGTCCATTTCCAAACGCTGCCGATCTGCGCCATTTTTTGCGAGACAACACACGCAAACCGAGTTAGGATTTTAGCAAATACAGTGTTCGTATTGTGAAACGCTCGTTAACCGCGTTACTCGCAATCCGAGGTTCCACTGTATTAGCTAACTTTTCAGCATGTTCTGAAACTGCTTTGGGAATTCAAATCTTTCTTTCCATGCATAGGGGGCAGGGCCGTCTTTAATGTTGATCGGACCCCGAGCAAAAAATTTCTTGGGCCCCCCCATGCAATTTTGCTCTCCACCTGTTTTGAGACATACAATAAATATCAGCTAGACTTAAAATCAGTTTACTGTATCAGATCAGGCAGTGATTTTGATTGGTTGCCAGAGGTTACAGCATATCATTACCATTTACTGACTGGTTGCTAGAGGTTACAGCACACATTATGGCTCACTGATTAGTTGCCAGAGGTTACAGCACATGATTTATTTTAGTTGATTGGTTGCTAGAGATTACTGTATAGCAATACTGCTCACTGATTGGTTGCTATATGGCATGATATACATATGAATGCCGCCGGTCTCAACTATTTACATATGAATGCTCCCGTCAGGGCCGCCATCAGGAATTTTGGGGCCCCTTACACAGCTTCAGGCATGGGCCCCCTGGAGCAGAGGAAGAAACGGGGGGGGGGGGGTGCTGCTGCCGCAAATTGAATTTTGCCATGAATTGTTGAGGTCGTGGGGGATTTGGGTGCTGACGAACAAAAACAATGTAATGGGCCCCTTACAGGAAAAAAAAATTATAAAAAAAAAGGGGGGTCGCCATCCGGGGCCCTGGGGATCTCTGGGCCCCTTACAAAAAAGAAACTTTTATAAAAAAAAAAGGGGGGTTGCCATCCGGGGCCCTGGGGATCTCTGGGCCCCTTACAAAAAAAAAAGAAACTTTAAAAAAAAAAAAGGGGGGTTGCCATCCGGGCCCCTTACAGGTGTACTGCCTGTACCCCCCTGATGGCGGCCCTGGCTCCCGTTATTTACATGAATGACGGTTATTTACATGTAAACACAGGGTCTGCAGGTGAGTCATCTGTACACAACAATAGGACTGAGCTGGACAGCATTAGTAGCAGCACTTCACACTGAGATACCAGGACACAGCACAGGACTAAAACTTCAAGGGACAAGGGAATTTAAACTGGGATAGTTGGCAAGTATGAGGCAGCTGCTTTGGTCCCCACAACAATGACAGGGCCCAGGGCAGCTGCCCCTATTGCCCTGCCTTAAAGATGGCCCTGATAGGGGGAGAACTGAAGGACTGGAAATTTCCAAATGAAAAGACGTTTTTTACATTTTGGGGCCCTTCACTGGTCTTCCCCCAAAGCCCCCATAATTAAGTCTTCCGCATGACTCTGATTATTTGGGCTGATAGCCATCAAAGTCTCACCAGCGATATGCCTAAGTTATGAAGAAAGTTGTTTTAGTTCAGTACTGTGATATGTACACAAGTCTCCAAGTCTGAAAACTTCAGACAATGATTTGGAAAACGTCTTCCAGGTCTGGTTCCACTGACAACCTTGAGTTGTGTTTTGAAACTACTTAGAATTTGAAATCCATCTTTCATGACTTATGTACCATAGAAAAACCACAGGGCCTGCTCCTTCACTGGTCCTCATTAATCCCCTTGTACCTAGCGCTTCTTCATAAGTCTGTTTATATAGACTTGCAGTCACCAAAGACTATAAATTACTTATGTGTGTTACTGTATGTCCGTCCTGTTGAAGTTGTTGCCATTGCTTACTCTGTCAGGTAAGCTAATAAAGCCATGTTCTAAGCTATATACTGTGTGTCTTTGTTATTTTAGGATTATAGCTCCCAATGTCTTGATATTTTAACACTCACCCCCTAAAGGACCGGCTCTTTCCCAGTAGATGTATTAACAGCCAGGCACACTATTCATGCCTCGTACACACGAGCGGTTTTCCCGTCGGAAAAAAAAACGATGGTTTTCCCAACGGAATTCCTCTCAAGCCTGCCTTGCACACACACGCTCACACAAAAGTCCGGTGAACTTTTGACTGCCAAGAACGTGGTGACGTAAAAGACTACGACGAGCCGACAAAATTAAGTTCTATGCTTCCAAGCATGCGTCGAATTGTTTCTGAGCATGCACGTTTTTTTCCTTCGGAAAAGCATACAGACGAATGGTTTTCCCGCTAGGATTTTTTCCTGATGCCTCGTACACACAAACGGTTTTCCCATCGGATAAACTGCGATGAGAGCTTTTGGCCGGGAATCCCGGCCGTGTGTATGCTCCATCTGAGTTTTTCTGAAAAAATCCTAGCAGGAAAACCGTTCATCTGTATGCTTTTCCGACGGGAAAAAAAACGTGCATGCTCGGAAACGATTTGAGTAATGCTTACTCTAATACAAGAGTTATAGCAGAAGCACAAAGTCACCAAGATCTCACACACCAGTCTGTACTCACTAATGTCCTTGGATAATTGAGTGCCTCATTCCAATATCTTTTAGACACTTCTTTTGTGAAGACTTCAGACCAGATCCCCGCAAAGAAAAACCCTCAGTCAGCTCCAGTAAAGTTTAGCAGAATAGTTTAGCACACATCCCTGATGAAGGGATACTGCGTGGCTCCGAAATGTCACTTTTATTGATACTATGTGATAAATTTGGAGATCCTGGTGTGCCGGTGACACTTTCTTCTCAGTTTTAACTTTCTGACATGGCATCTGTCTCTCTCTGTAGCTGAGAACACAGATGAGAGGTCCGCTGTGATGATAGGACAGTCAAAACTAGAAGCTACAGCCCCCCCCCCCCCACAGTTGCACCCCGCATACTGGCCCGGTGCGGCCGCTTTATGGGGGGGCCAGACCAATTTGCCTGCCGGCCCAGTCCGCCCCATAAGACTGGCACTTCACTAAAAGTGTACTGCAAGCCTGCAGGGACCTTTTTGTGCCGCCCCCCCCCCCCCCCCCTGCAAAGTAGGCCTGGGCCTTGTCGGCCTAGTCCAAGAAACAAAATTTACACTGACATTTATACACACAAATATATATAGACAAAATAAAAAAATAAAAAAACACATAATCATATGGCCTACAAGAAATAATATCCAACACACAACTGACATGCATCATAGTAAAAATCTAGGGAATCCAACAATTATATGTACGAACTGCTACCTATAAATAAAACCAAACGCACAACTAACATGTGTCACAATATAAACCAATAAACCAGCAATATTGGTGAGAATAATGAGGACTATACAAGGGGAAGAGAAAGGACATCCTACAAAATGGTCCACACTTCAAGCTCCTCATTCCATCCCCCTGGCGATAGAGTATTGAGATGACATATCCAAAAGGTTTCTCTGCTGCAAAGGGTATGAAACCTCTCCACTGTCGCAGAGTCTAAGGGGGGAATCTGCTTGAGGACCCAAACACAAAATCCCATAGTGGAACAGTTATGCGTAAACCTAAAGTGTTGAGGGCCACTGTGATACGTGCTGCCCTCTTCAATCAGTCTCCTGTGCTCACCAAAACGTGCCCGGACAGTGCGAATTGTCTGGCCCGCATAAAGGAGGGGAAAGAGAGACAGTAGATGACAAAACCTGTGGAGCAGAAGAAAAAGGAGCCGGTGGTATATGTTTTACCCTTAGACCCGGTTCACACAGGGGCGACTCGTCAGGCGACTCAGTCGCCTGACAAGTCGCGTCCCGCTCTGTTCAATGGAACCGTTCTAATAGGAGCGACTTGAGTCGCTCCGACTTAGAAAAAGGTTCCTGTACTACTTTGGGGGCGACTCGGGGCGACTTGCATTGACTTCTATACAGAAGTCATTTTGCAAATCGCCTCTCAAGTCGTCTTGAGATCGCCTTGCCGAGTCGCCCCCAAAGTCGTGCCGCCCCAGTGTGAACCGGGTCTAACTTTTTTCAGATGATCAACAAATTTACACATTTTACATTTTGGTTTCTTACACTGAAACATTCCCACAATATTGTATAAAAGTTGCTAGAGTATGTAGTCTAGTTAGTAGATGGTAATTTACTAGGGGCAGTCCTACTTTTCACTTTGGGGGCCCTTCAGTAGACCAATTTAGGGTCCTTCACGAGGATCTTCCAATGTCGGGGAATCACCTTCCACACCTGTCTGAACTGAGAATGGAACTAAGTAATACATTTGCCTCGCATGTTCCATCACTCACACTAGTGCTGATAAAACAGAGACCACCACTGGGTCTAATATCACATTTATTACTCAGTTCCATTCTTATTTCAGACAGATAGAGAAGGTCATTGCATTGGGAGATCCTCCTGACCTGAGGGACCCAAAGCTAAGGGCCAGTACTCCCCAGCAGACCTATATTTGTCTATTGAAGGACCCCTTATGTGAAAAATAGGATTGCCCCTAGTAAATTACCATCTACCAACAAGCATACATCCCATACTTTGGCAATGTTTTACAATATCGTAGGGGAACATTCTCCCCACTGACCATCACTTTAATGCAGGGATCCTCAAACTACGGCCCTCCAGCTGTTGCGGAACTACAAATCCCATGAGGCATTGCAAAACTCTGACATTCACAGACATGACTAGGCATGATGGGAATTGTAGTTCCTGAACACCTGGAGGGCCGTAGTTTTAAGACCCCTGCTTTAATGTATTGTAAATTAGCAGGGGTCCTGAGTCCTTGAAAGTTATATCAATGGTTCCTCCATATTAAAAAGGTTGAGAAAGGCTGCTCTATATTATTCTCCTTTTACCCTCCCATGATAGCTACACAAATGTAGGGAGGGGAGGGGCAAAGGAGCTGGGCCAGCACAAACAGTAAGTAGACACTCCATGAAGTCAAGAGGCCTATGACTAGGGATGAGGTTCAGAGTATGGATTTGATTGGAGCTGATGCATTTTAGGGGGAGGGACTTTCATAGTCCTCTGGCCCCTCTGTGCAGACACCGTCCATGCCCAAGCATGCTGTGTGACCGCGACCCGGAAGTCCGTTGTGACTTCCGGTTTCCAGGTGTCAGTCTGTGACACGTGGACCCTCTTCTTTTTGCGTCCGTGATGCGTCATCGCGGCGTGATGTCACACGCCGCGCTTTGACGCAACGGGGAGGGATATTTAAAGCCCACATGGTGATGGCCATGTTGGGATCGCTGGGAGCCTTTGCAAAGCTTAGACGAGATTGCAGGTAGATATCGGAACTAGGAGGGGCTGGTTTGGACACAGGCACATTGAATACAGAGAACAGTCTATACTTTTTGGCTTATACACCTTTTATTTTTATTGATGGACAGGTGCAGAGTTGACTGCTCTTGGGATCCAGCTTCTCTCTTGTCCCCCCCCCCCCCCCCTTTCATGTGCCCTCCTCCCTCTCTGCCTTTGTGCGGACTGTGGAAGGGATCTGTGGATGGGCAATAGTGAACCAATGTGGGGACATATACAGGTGAGATTATATAGGAAATGAGGATACAAATAACAATGTGACGTAAATAGTTACAAGAGTCCTTGATTTATATTCCTGTGGTATTTCAGATGCCTGTATCTCCAGCTCTGTATCAATAAAACAGCGATATCAGCCTCTCGGCCGGCTCAAGGCTCCCAGTATGTTTATTAAATTACAGAAGGGATTGAGGTGAGTTCATGTTTCAGGGCCTGTTATGAACTTTTATGCTCTACCTACATCCAATTGTTTCAAGAGTCTCTGTGATAAGTGCGTTATCCCTCCCTACGGGTGATTTGGCACTCCTTGGACCGGGTCTGGTCGTGGGGTTGCAGTGTCTTCCAGCTCAAGTCCCCGTGTGGATCATTTTCTATGCTCAATTGGAGAGGTAGGGAGTTGTTTCATATGGGGGTTACCCGTTCTATTTTAGGGCATACAGTCATGCATTTACAAATTTGTATAATGTTAATTTACTAAAGCATAATATGATGTATTAATAATGTCTGATTTATTTTTCATACACACCTAAAGCTGATTGAACAAATGATTTTCTATATCCAATAAACGAGTCCATACGTCCTTTCCTGAAGAAGCCGTTTCGGCGAAACATGTTGAAAGAAGTGGACGTAAATTTGTATGTGATCACAGCAACTCATCGTCAGTAATAGGATGTGTGTGTACATCTATGGCCATGATTCTACTGTTTTCATAAATTTTATGATATTGGTTTTTCAATAAATAATTTGTATATTTTTATACTAAATCTGAGTCCATTTTTATATGATGCACCTTAAAAGTCCCATATCTCCAATCAAATCCATACTCTAGTTTCTAGGGATGTTGGTGCTATATTTATTTACTGTATATACTCGAGTATAAGCCGAGTTTTTCAGCACATTCTTTTGTGCTGAAAATGCCCCCTCGGCTAATACTCGAGTCACCTTTTTGCGCCTGATCTCCCGGAATTTGGGGACCCGGTACCAGCCGGCCATAGGTCCCCTGTACCCCAAACTTGGCACACATGTAGCCTCACTCTTCCTCTACAAGTGTGCGAAGCGTGTTGTCCAGGGGACCTACGGCGGGGGAGCACCGATTTTTCAAAGTTGGGAACCCCTTCCATAGACTCCCATGGTAAACGGTCATTTCTCCGGTGATTTTGGGGACCCAGTACCGGCCGGTCGTAGGTCCCCTGGACCCCAAACTTGGCACACATGTCCTCTATAAGTGTGCAAAGTTTTTTGTCTGGGGGACTTACGGCCGGGGAGCACCGATTTTTCAAAGCCGGGCACCCCTTCCATAGACTCCCATGTTAAAAGTTAGTCTAGTCATGGGCACAGTGAGGCATGCACATGGACACAGTGAGGCAAAGTGAGGCATGCAGATGGACACCCTAGGCTTATACTCGAGTCAATACGTTTTCCCAGTTTTTTGTGGTAAAATTAGGTGCCTCGGCTTATATTCGGGTCAGCTTATACTCGAGTATATACAGTAAATCATTTTCTCTGCTGATCTCTGCCACACCCTTGACCATAGGGATGAGGTTCAGTTTCAATGCTTCTATGGGTTTGCTGCTAATCCCCTGGGCTAAATCAAAAAAATCAGTGGTGTATGTAATGGTGTAATAGTTCCTACAGGAGAGGAAACCCAGAGTCAGCATTCTGAGCTGTGTTCTCTTTTTTGCCGCTAGATGTCTCTGCAATGCAACTAAACCGGCAACTTAAAGGATAACTAGACTAGACCCAAGAACGAAAATGTAATACTCTACATTGCAGCTTACCAGTCCTTAGATGTGGTGGCTGCATTCATCTCTTTTTTTTTTCCAAGCTTTTTCAACAAAAACAGAAAATAACATGTTTATCCTGCCAAAAATGCAGTGTCCTTGTCACTTACTGTGAGCTGCACCAATGAAGTCCATAATAGGGAAGACTTTGCCCCCTTTATAAATACATGGCAGAGAAATGTAGCTACCCAGAGACAGTAAGGGCTCATGCACACTGCAGCTTAAAAAAAAAAGCTGCTTTTACAGGCATTTGAGCTTTTCTTTCTGTGCCTAAAAGCTTGAAGAAGCTTGCGCTTTTTTGTGCTTTTTTGTGCGTTTTTATTGAGCTTCTTCAAGCTTCTTTGAGCATTTTTTGAGCATAATGCGGCGTACACACGATCCTTTTTCATGCCATTTTTTAAACCAACGTTTTTCTCGTAGTTTTTTTTTCATGTTTCCTCTCAAGCCTGTCTTGCGTACACACGATCATTTTAAAAAACGTTCAAGCAAAGCGCAGTGACGTACAACACGTACGACGGCACTATAAAGGGGAAGTTCCGTTCGGATGGCGCCACCCTTCATGTTAGTAAAGTTTGTTGAGTGACGATTCGCGCTTTTCAGCCTCGTGCTTTTCAGTCCGTCACAGCGTGACGAATGTGCTATCTCCATTACGAACGCTAGTTTTACCAGAACGAAAGCTCCCGTCTCATACTTGATTCTGAGCATGCGCGTTTTTTTTTCACCTCGTAAAAGCATACACACTATCTTTTTTCACGTCGTAAAAAAAAACTACATGAAAAACGATGTGAAAAAATAGAGCATGTTCGAAATTTTTAATGGCCGTTTTTCACGTCGTTAAAAATGCTCTGGAGCATACACACGATCGGTTTTAATGCCTGTTTTTAAAAATGGCATTTTTAACGGCATGAAAAACGATCGTGTGTATGGGGCATAAGTGTTTTTTTCACCAACCCTCCCCTCGTTTTATCTTCTTTTTTTTGGTGCATTTTAAAGCTTCTTTGAGCTCCTTTCAGCCTTTCCACGCTTTTACATGCGTTTTTAAGCACTCAGGCATCTTTTCTGCTCGAAAGCTCCTCTCAAAAAGCGAGTTTGGTGCAGGGTTTTCTTCTGTCTGTAGGAGCATATGCCTTTAAACTCCTGAAAAAGCCATAGTGTTCATGTACACATTGGCTAATGTAGCACCCTCTACCTTAGGTAGGTACAGTAGGTGCTAGTGTAGGTTTTTGTGTAAGCTGTCAGCGCAGGTAAATTTAAGTAGGCTTATGCTGCGAGCTAGGCCTGTTTGTTTTGATCTGGGGGCAGGGGAGGGGTTTAGTGTAGCAGTGGGTGACTGACATGTACTTCAGCTCTTGGGCGCCTCCTCTGTTTCCAGGGAGAATGTTCTGGAAAAGGGACAGGGCAGAGAGCTGGAGAGACATGGGGTACATGTGAGGATCTCTGACCAATCCCCAACTAGGATTGGCAGGGGGCAGGCCTCCTACATATACCCATGGTCAGCCTGCTGGGGAGGAGTTGTCGGCTGGGTGAACTGGATGATGGAGTGTTAGACAGAGGGAACCCCCTTTCTGGGGGGCGTACCTCAGGCCGGGAGTATGGGAGCTGGGAGGGAGCCTCTCCTTACACTATCATGGAGAGGTGTCCTGGAACAGGAGCTGGAGGAGACAGTTGGTCCGCACGTCCGGAGTAAAGTCATTCAGGAAGGATCCAGGGCAGGTGTCGGTGAGTGGACAGCACAGTGTAAAGCTCTGGTAGAGACATGCCAGGGGAGCTGGATGTAGAGCCAGAGGGAGAGACTGTGGGAGTTTTGTGTCAAGTCGCTGCAGCCAGGAGTACGGGCAGGATTTGCATGTCGGACTTGCTGGGATCAGTAGTCCATCTACATTTATTCTTCTCAAGTAAATCGGTTGCTACTACAAAGGGGTACTGCAGGCCCCGGCCTACAAAGGGCTATCAATTAAAGACACTAGGACTTATTCAGAGTGAGGCCTAGCCATGCTGATGGTGTGACAGGTGTACTAAAGTTGGACAGTGAAGTAGTGTGCTGGAGGAAGTGTTCTGGAAAAAGTGTTCAAGTTTAGGGTCAGCCATCTTGTTCTGCAGAGAAGTGTGACGCAGTTACTTTTATTCTACAAAGTACAATTTATCATATGGGCATCCCATGTCCCTTTTCTCCAACCAAGTTCAATCCCCTAAAAAAAAACAACAAAAACAAGCAAGAGACTGTTCATTGACTGAGAAATGTGTCTAATGGATGTCTGGCAGCAGGGGGAAATGTGTGGATGCTGTAACACGTAGCAACCCCGCGGGGCCATCGCTACACTAACATGGAGGGGAGTTTCCAGGCAAAAGAAATAGGAGCTCAAAAAAGCTCAAAAGCCTGTAGGAGACACTTTTTTGAGCTTCTTTGAGATGCAGTGTGCATGAGCCCTAAGTGCGTTATTTGCATAAGATACATAGCTGCCTGTGTAGTCATGTTTCTAGCAAGAGTTAGATGGAACCCATTTAAAAAAGAGAAGAAAAGTTTAAAATTAACACATAGAAAGGGAAGTCCTATCTATCTAATTTTGTTATTCAGCTCTGATTAAGCGATAAATACTTTGGTCAGGAGTATGTAATGTACAGCGGTCAGCATTACTGTAATGCACAACACAATATATAGAGTACAGCGACGGGAACGATTTACTGTAAAACACAATACTGTATATAGACTGTAGCAGCCATGTGTCATAATGCCCCTTATACTGCTGGTCGGGGGGGGGGGGAGGAAAAATGCTGAGAGTTTGTGGTCAGCGGGTTGGAATAATGTTCAGCCTTAGTGGTCAGTGAGTCCATCATCTGAGATCAGTGGGAATAAAAAAATGCCCACTATCGGTGATTGGGGGAGAGGATGGTTGTGCCTGTAATTTGTGATCAGTTGGAGAGAAAAAATGCTCGATATTTGTGGTCAGTGGGAGGAAAAAGTGCCTGCTATTTGTAGTCGGGGGGAAAACCCAACATTTGCGGTCAGAGGAAAAAAAGACCCCTATTTGTGTTCAGTGAGGAGGGGGTGCCCAATAGCTTTGGTCGGTGGGAGGAAAAAATTTCCACCATCCTTCCAGAGAAAGGAAAAATGGCCACTATCTGTTTTCAGTGGCAGGAAAAAATGTCCACTAGTTGTGGTCAGTGAGGGGTGGGAGGGGGGATGCTTACCATCTGTTGTCAGTGAGAGAGAAAAAATGTCTGTGTCCAGTGTGGGGGAATGTCTGCTATCTGTGGTGAGTTGTGCTTAATGTGAGGGGCAGGGAAACAGTGGGGTAGACAGGTGGACAATGAAGTGAGCGGTGGGGTTTGCATGGACAGGGGGTGGTGGGTGAACAGAGGGGCGGTGGGGTGAAAAGGGGGCAATGGGGTGGATAGCAGGGCGGCAGGGTGGATACAGGGAAGTGGTATGGACAGGAGGGAGTGTTGGGGTGGACAGGGGGAAGTGTGGTGGACAAGGGGGCAGTGGGTTGAACTGGGGGGGCAATGTGATGAACAGGGGAGCAGTGAGGTGGAAAAGTGGCCAGTGGGGTGGACGGGGGGCAGTGGGGTAAAGTGGGGGCAGTGAGGTGGACAAGGGTCAAAGCGATGAGTAGGGGGACAGTGGGGTGGATGGGGGGCAATGTAATTAACTGGGAAACAGTGGGATGGATAAGAGGCAATAGGGTGAACAGGGGGAAGTGGGATGGACAGGGGAACAATGAGGTAAACAGGGGGGCAGTGCAGTGGATGGGGGGGCAGTAGAGTGGACAGGGGGGTAATGGAGTAATCAGGAAGGCAGTGGGGTGGATAAGAGGCCAATAGGTTGGATAGGGGCCAATAGGGTGGATAGGAAGACAGTGGGGTGGATGGGGATCAGTGGGATTAACTGGGGGGGAGTGCGGTGGATGGGGGGGCAGTGGAGTGGACATGGGGGTAATGGGGTAAACAGGAAAGCAATGGGCTGGATAGGGGTCAATAGGGTGGATAGGGAGACAATGGGGTGGATGGGGGATCAGTGGGATGAACTGGGGGCAGTGGGGTGGATAGAGGGGCAGTGGGGTGGATGGGGGTTAGTGGGATGAACTGGGGGGCAGTGCGGTGGATAGAGGGGCAGTGGGGTGGATGGGGGTCAGTGGGATTAACTGGGGGCAGTGCGGTGGATGGGGGGGCAGTGGAGTGGACAGGGGGTAATGGGGTAAACAGGAAGACAGTGGGGTGGCTAAGAGGCCAATGGGTTGGATAGGGGTCAATGGGTTGGATAGGGGTCAATAGGGTGGATAGGGAGACAATGGGGTGGATGGGGGATCAGTGGGATGAACTGAGGGCAGTGGGGTGGATAGGGGGGAGTGGGATGAACAAGGGGGCAGTGCGGTGGATGGGGGTCAGTGGGATGAACTGGGGGCAGTGCGGTGGATGGGGGGACAGTGGAGTGGACAGGGAGGTAATGGGGTAAACAAGAAGGCAGTGGGGTGGATAAGAGGCCAATGGGTTGGATAGGGGACAATGGGGTGGATAGGGAGACAATGGGGTGGATGGGGAGAAAATGGGGTGGATGGGGGATCAGTGGGATGAACTGGGGGCAGTGGGGTGGATAGGGGGGAGTGGGATAAACAAGGGGGCAGTGGGGTGGACAGGGGGCAGTGGGGTGGATGGGGGTCAGTGGGATGAACTGGGGGGCAGTGCGGTGGATGGGGGGGCAGTGGAGTGGACAGGGGGTAATGGGGTAAACAGGAAGGCAGTGGGGTGGATAAGAGGCCAATGGGTTGGATAGGGGTCAATAGGGTGGATAGGGAGACAATGGGGTGGATGGGGGATCAGTGGGATGAACTGGGGGCAGTGGGGTGGATAGGGGGGAGTGGGATGAACAAGGGGGCAGTGGGGTGGAAGGGGGTCAGTGGGATGAACTGGGGGGCAGTGTGGTGGATGGGGGGGCAGTGGAGTGGACAGGGGGGTAATGGGGTAAACAGGAAGGCAGTGGGGTGGATAAGAGGCCAATGGGTTGGATAGGGGTCAATAGGGTGGATAGGGAGACAATGGGGTGGATGGGGAGACAATGGGGTGGATGGGGGATCAGTGGGATGAACTGGGGGCAGTGGGGTGGATAAGGGGGAGTGGGATGAACAAGGGGGCAGTGGGGTGGATGGGGGTCAGTGGGATGAACTGGGGGGCAGTGCGGTGGATGGGGGGACAGTGGAGTGGACAGGGGGGGGTAATGGGGTAAACAAGAAGGCAGTGGGGTGGATAAGAGGCCAATGGGTTGGATAGGGGTCAATAGGGTGGATAGGGAGACAATGGGGTGGATGGGAAGACAATGGGGGATCAGTGGGATGAACTGGGGCAGTGGGGTGGATAGGGGGGAGTGGGATAAACAAGGGGGCAGTGGGGTGGACAGGGGGCAGTGGGGTGGATGGGGTCAGTGGGATAGACTGGGGGGCAGTGCGGTGCATGGGGGGCAGTGGAGTGGACAGGGGGGTAATGGGGTAAACAGGAAGGCAGTGGGATGGATAAGAGGCCAATGGGTTGGATAGGGGCCAATAGGGTGAATAGGGAGACAATGGGGTGGATGGGGGATCAGTGGGATGAACTGGGGGCAGTGCGGTGGATGGGGGGACAGTGGAGTGGACAGGGAGGTAATGGGGTAAACAAGAAGGCAGTGGGGTGGATAAGAGGCCAATGGGTTGGATAGGGGACAATGGGGTGGATAGGGAGACAATGGGGTGGATGGGGAGACAATGGGGTGGATGGGGAGAAAATGGGGTGGATGGGGATCAGTGGGATGAACTGGGGGCAGTGGGGTGGATAGGGGGGAGTGGGATAAACAAGGGGGCAGTGGGGTGGACAGGGGGCAGTGGGGTGGATGGGGGTCAGTGGGATGAACTGGGGGGCAGTGCGGTGGATGGGGGGGCAGTGGAGTGGACAGGGGGTAATGGAGTAAACAGGAAGGCAGTGGGGTGGATAAGAGGCCAATGGGTTGGATAGGGGTCAATAGGGTGGATAGGGAGACAATGGGGTGGATGGGGGATCAGTGGGATGAACTGGGGGCAGTGGGGTGGATAGGGGGGAGTGGGATGAACAAGGGGGCAGTGGGGTGGATGGGGGTCAGTGGGATGAACTGGGGGGCAGTGTGGTGGATGGGGGGGGGCAGTGGAGTGGACAGGGGGGTAATGGGGTAAACAGGAAGGCAGTGGGGTGGATAAGAGGCCAATGGGTTGGATAGGGGTCAATAGGGTGGATAGGGAGACAATGGGGTGGATGGGGAGACAATGGGGTGGATGGGGGATCAGTGGGATGAACTGGGGGCAGTGGGGTGGATAAGGGGGAGTGGGATGAACAAGGGGGCAGTGGGGTGGATGGGGGTCAGTGGGATGAACTGGGGGCAGTGCGGTGGATGGGGGGACAGTGGAGTGGACAGGGGGGGTAATGGGGTAAACAAGAAGGCAGTGGGGTGGATAAGAGGCCAATGGGTTGGATAGGGGTCAATAGGGTGGATAGGGAGACAATGGGGTGGATGGGGAGACAATGGGGGATCAGTGGGATGAACTGGGGCAGTGGGGTGGATAGGGGGAGTGGGATAAACAAGGGGGCAGTGGGGTGGACAGGGGGCAGTGGGGTGGATGGGGTCAGTGGGATAGACTGGGGGGCAGTGCGGTGCATGGGGGGCAGTGGAGTGGACAGGGGGGTAATGGGGTAAACAGGAAGGCAGTGGGATGGATAAGAGGCCAATGGGTTGGATAGGGCCCAATAGGGTGAATAGGGAGACAATGGGGTGGATGGGGGATCAGTGGGATGAACTGGGGGCAGTGGGGTGGATAGGGGGGAGTGGGATGAACAAAGGGGCAGTGGACTGGACAGGGGAGCATTGGGGTGAACAAAGGGGCAGTGGAGTGGACAGGGGAGCATTGGGGTGAACAGGGGGTCAGTGGAGTGGACAGGGGAGCATTGGGGTGAACAGGGGGTCAGTGCCCCATGCTTTAGGCTGTTGGGAGATTCCTCTGCGGCTGTGGCTACAATGGCTGATGTCCTCTCCAATGTTATTGTTTGTTGTTCCTGGGCAAGGCTGTCTGAACCCGTGCACTAAGCAGCATGAGTGACACAGCAGTGTCAGGGAGAAGCAGGGGGGTTCTTCAGCTGATGGCAGTCTGCCACAAAATCTGAGCTCTGAAGTGCAACTGGCACAGGAGAACTGGTAGTGGAAAATTGAAAAGTGTAGGAAGTACAGTGTCAGGAGGGACCTGGGGCAGAAATTGGGGGCAAGTGCCTTGAGTGGTAGGCACTAGGGATGCCTATACCTCACACTGTCTTCTCTGGACACTCAGACTCAGTCAGTGCGGGACAGCAGAGCTAAAAGCAGGACTGTCCCGGAAAATCCGGGACAGTTGGCAAGTATGCCCTTTGGTGTTTAGAATAATGAGATACAATAGTTATCACCTTCCTGCCAGCAGCCTAATACAGTACCATATATCAATAAAACCTAGACACCCACCATTTGGATGACATGGCAGTTCTTTCAACTACCAATGACAACTGCAAACTCCTTCTTTTATCCAGGACAGTAGTTCACCAGCAAAATGATGTCCCTGGAAATCATCATAAAAAAGTACCTGTGAAATTGCAACAATAGCCCCACAAAAAACCTTGAAAAAAAATTGAGTGTTAGAATACATGTATATAAAGTTCAGATATATAACAATCTATCAGTTTGGGGGGGGGGCATAAAGTAGCTGCAGTTACAGTGATATGTACAATGGTCTTCCAGTCATCTGAAAAAGCCCAAAGCCTAGGCAAAGATGAAATGGTCTCTGGCTGCCAGAACATTGTAGGTGTTTCAAGCCATTAGAGACTGAAGGGAGTCAAATAGACTATATTGCCTTTATACACTCACATGAACTTTAATGGCATCCCAGTCTTAGTCCGTAGGGTTCAATACTGAGTTGGCCCCGTCCTTTGCAGCTATAACAGCTTCAACTCTTCTGGGAAGGCTGTCCACAAGGTTTAGGAGTGTCTATGGGAATGTTTGACCATTCTTCCAGAAGTGCATTTGTGAGGTCAGGCACTGATGTTGAACGAGAAGGCCTGGCTTGCAGTCTCCGCTCTTATTCATCCCAAAGGGGTTCTATCAGGTTAAGGTCAGGACTCTGTGCAGGCCAGTCAAGTTCCTCCACCCCAAACTCGCTCATCCATGTCTTTATGGACCTTGCTTTGTACACTGGTGCCCGTCAGTGCAGCCGATCAGTGCCCATCAGTGAAGGAGAAAACATACTTATTTACAAAGTTTTGTAACTGAAACAAAAAAAAACGTTTGTTTTTCAAAGTTTTCGGTCTTTTTAAAAAAAATATTGCAGAAAATAAAAATCGCAGAGGTGATCAAATACCACCAAAAGAAAGCTCTATTTGTGGGAACAAAATGATAAAAATTTAGTTTGGGTACAGTGTAGCATGACCGCGCAATTGTCATTCAAAGTGCAACAGCGCTGAAAGCTGAAAATTGGTCTGGGCAGGAAGGTGTATAAGTGCCCGGTATGGAAGTGGTTAATGTATGAAACATCTCAAAGTACGAATATGCAAGAATGAGTTATAAACATATTGAAGGCTATAATTAAAATAAAAGTCTATAGAAAAGTATTTTTTCTATATATATTCCAGTAATACGTTCACAAACAAAAAAATGCAGAGTTCCATCAAGTCTGTACACTTCACTTATAAACTCATGAATATATTATGCATGCATAACCTTAGCAAAAAAAATAAAAAAGCTGAAAAAACGGTATTCGATAAAGGTGTTGACGTCATTGTCACCGCAATCGTCCGCCTAAAAAAAGGACGTACAGGAAGCTACAAATGCACACTTCCTCCTTTTCTTCTCCACTTGACTTCAATTAAAAAACATGTTAAATAATGAAGGATGAAAAACCTAAACTTTCCTATAAGTATCCTGATCATACCTCTCCTCCTCGCCTCATGTAAGTCACATCTTGTATCATATTATACATCCTAACGGTGCCGCTTTTTTACTTTTTTTTTTTAAGTTAATTTATAGTCGTAGGAAAAAACCTTACAGCTTCTGCGTGGTTAGCAAGCCTCCGAATTCAAACCGAAAAATGATTAATTTTTGGTGGTTTTTGTTCGCTACAGAATTTTTTTTTTTTTTTAGAATTACTTTAAAATGTACAGGTTGATGTAGCTTAAGTCTTTCTAGTATTTATTTAATATATTTATTATTAAAGAAATGTGACTATTTTAACTATTCTTAATATTTTTTTTTTTATAATAATAATAATAATACATGTACAATAATACAATAATAATAATAATAATAACAATAATACAAATAATACATGTACAATAATACAATAATAATAAAAATAACAATAACAATAATAATACAATAGTACAAACTCTGGTGTACAGTGCTAGTATTTGGTATAACGTTAGCAACTCAGTTACATTGTAGATAATTGCACCTGTGAGAAGTAGCTATTTACATGTACCTACTTTTTCTACATCTTTCATAAAAGTTAAAAATTTTTAATAAAAGTCTATTTAAACTTTTCTTAACCCCTTCAGCCCCGGTGGATTGGGCTGCCAAATGATCAGAGCACTTTTTTGCGATTCGGCACTGCGTCGCTTTAACTGACAATTGCACGGTCGTGCGACGTGGCTCCCAAACAAAATTGACGTCCTTTTTTTCCCCCACAAATAGAGCTTTCTTTTGGTGGTATTTGATCACCTCTGCGGTTTTTATTTTTTGCGCTATAAACAAAAATAGAGCGACAATTTTGAAAAAAAAGCAATATTTTTTACTTTTTGCTATAATAAATATCCCCAAAATATGTATAAAAAAACTTTTTTTTTTTTCCTCAGTGTAGGCCGATACGTATTCCTCTACATATTTTTTTGGTAAACAAAATCGCAATAGGCGTTTATTGATTGGTTTGCGCAAAAGTTATAGCGTCTACAAAATAGGGGATAGTTTTATGGCATTTTTATTAATGATTTTTTTTTTTACTAGTAATGGCGGCGGTCAGCGATTTTTATTGTGACTGCGACATTATGGCGGACACATCGGACACTTTTGATGCTATTTTGGGACCATTGTCATTTATACAGCGATCGGTGCTATAAAAATGCACTGATTACTGTGCAAATGAAACTGGCAGGGAAGGGGTTAACCACTAGGGGCGAGGAAGGGGTTAAGTGTGTCCTAGTGAGTGATTCTAACTGTGTGGGGGATGGGCTTACTGTGACACGACAGAGATCACTGCTCCAGATGACAGGGAGCAGTAGATCAGTGTCCTGTCACTAGGTAGAACCGGGAGATGCCTTGTTTACACAGGCATCCCCTCGTTCTGCAGCTCCGTGATACGATCACGGAACACGGGCGGACATCGAGTCTGCGGGCACGGTCACGGAGCTCGCGGCAGGGGCGCGCGCCTGCCACCGGCGGCGCCTGTCCGTGCCATTCTGCCTGCATAAAAGTGCGTGCGGCGGTCGGGAAGTGGTTAATAATAAAAAAATAATAATAATACATATGTATTATTAAGTGTTAATTAATAAGTGTTAATTAATAAAGTACAAACTCTGGTGTACAGTGCTAGTATTTTGTATAATATTAACAACTCGGTTACATTGTAGACCTGCGAGAAGTAGCTATATACATGTAACTACTGTTTCTACATCTTTCATAAAAAAATTCATTTTTTATTTATTTTTTTATATAAAAGTCTGATTAACCTTTTATTATTTAAAACCTGTTATTATTTTATTATTTAAAAAAGATCTAATTTAAGCCTTTTAATACTTTTTTTTATGCTTTCATTTTGTTTTTATCTTTTATAGCTTTAGCATAATAATAATAATAATAAAAGAATATTTGTAAATCACTCCACCCTACTTTTAAAGAGATAAACAACCTTACAACTATAGCAACACTGGCTATTTAAATTCTAGTTTTGATTTTCATTAAGTCAGCACAAACTTCTAGGTTGGATTCACACTTGTGCGTTGCGTTTTTGAGCTCCGGAGTCTTTGCCAAGTTCGCAATCAGTCGTTCAGCGGTTCCTTTGCGTTTTAGCTGCGGATTTGCTGACCTGGGAGAGGAGAGGGAACTGTACAGTGGCTGACCGCGATCTCGCCGCTGTTATCATGAGGGGGAACTCCACGCCAAATTTTAAATAAAAAAACGGCATGGGTTCCCCTCCAGGAGCATACCAGGCCCTTAGGTCTGGTATGGATTTTAAGGGGAACCCCCTACGCGTGAAAAAACGGCGTGGGGGTCCCCCCAAAATCCATACCAGACCCTTATCCGAGCATGCAGCCTGGCCAGTCAGGAAAGGTGGTGGGGACGAGCGAGCGCCCCCCCCCTCCTGAACCGTACCAGGCCGCATGCCCTCAACATGGGGGGGGGTGGGTGCTTTGAGGCAGGGGGGCGGCGGGGGGCTTATCGGAATCCGGGAGCCTTCTTTAATAAGGGGCCCCCAGATCCCGGCCCCCCACCCTATGTGAATGAGTATGGGGTACATCGTACCCCTACCCATTCACCTGGTGGAAGAAAAATGTCAATAAAAAAATACACTACACAGGTTTTTATTAGGTAGCTCCGGGGGTCTTCTTCCGACTTCGGGGGTCTCTTCCGACTCTCCGGCCTCTTCTCCTGCTCTCCGGTGCCTTCTCCACGCTCTCCGGTTCTCTTCCCGCTCTCCGGTGCTTTCTTCCTTCTGCCGGGCGCCTCCGCTATCTTCATCCAGCTCTTTTGCTAGCGGGGGCCCGGTCTTCATCGTCGTCTTTTTCCCTCTTCTCTCCTCTCGATGTTGCCTCAACGCTCTCTGCCGCTGTAATGCCGGTTGTACGGTGCGCAATGATTTATATAGGCATGGGCGTGGTCACCGGCTGATGCCACCCGGTAACCCCCCCCCCCGTATGACGTCACAGCCCCGGGGAATGATGGGACTGCCACATTTTGGACAATTTCATGCTCCCAACTTTGTGGGAACAGTTTGGGGACGGCCCCTTCCTGTTCCAACATGACTGCACACCAGTGTACAAATCAAGGTCCATAAAGACATGGATGAGCGAGTTTGGGGTGGAGGAAATTGACTTGCCTGCACAGAGTCCTGACCTCAACCCGATAGAACACCTTTGGGATGAATTAGAAAAGAGACTGTGAGCCAGACCTTCTCGTCCAATATCAGTGCCTGACGTCACAAATGCGCTTCTGGAAGAATGGTCAAACATTCCCATAGACACACTCCTAAACCTTGTGGACAGCCTTCCCAGAAGAGGTGAAGCTGTTATAGCTGCAAAGGGTGGGCCAACTTAATATTGAACCCTACGGTCTAAGACTGGGGTGCCATTAATGTTCATGTGTGTGTAAAGACAGGCGTCCCAATATTTTTAGTAATATAGTGTATATGATGTAGACGTATAATGCTAAAGGGAGAATCTCTGTTAAAGCGATGTCCTGGTGACAACATTTTACTAGTCAGGAAGTGAGGGTAAATCTCCAACAGACAGAAAAAAAAGAAAAAAGAAGGCCACAACCCCTATAAGCTTTGTACTTTTGCTGAAAGCAATCAATGTACAGTGATCACAGACTGAGGAAATGCTTCCTCCTGCCTGCAGCAAAGCCTAGACAAAGTCACTGACTGGAGTTTAAGGATGGTGTTTTTATAACTTATAATGATAAAGGGTGGAGCTCTATTTGCTGTGTAGCGGGGTCCTCAATTTAGGGGTAGTGTTTGAGTGGTAGTTATGCTCAAACGCCCAAATTGTTAGGACATTATCAACCATTTTGTCTGCAGGAAGAGTATTGGTGTACCGTTCCCTGTGGCCTGCAGGTGGCGCTGCCATAGTGGGCCAGGGTTGAACTGCTGATACAGTGCTGTGCCTTGTGTGTCCCCTCTCGGCAACCATACAGTGGCAGTGGTCGGCCTGCTGTGTATGCTGGGAGAGGATATAAAAGGGGCAGACGCTGCCTGTTCAGGGGTTCGTTGTCGGGAGCCCTACTCCCAGGGAGTGTGTGTTCCTGTCCGCCCTGGGCACCTTTGGCCCAGAGGCGGAGGTCGGTTAATCAGTCCCAGGCACCTTTAGCCCTGGGGCTGCGACTGAAGGCCTTGGGCCCAGCACCTTCGGCTGGGGCCCGTCAAGGATCGAGGAATCTCAGGGTGCCGCCTTGCGAGGGGACCCGCATCTTAGACGAGGATGCCGGGGGAGGAACTGTTCCGAGGGACTAGTGATAAGTCAGTGAAGGAAGGGGCCGGGTAACTCTCTGGAGGGATGTCTTCTCCTTACAAAGAGGCCAAGCTTTGAAAACCAAGTTCACCAGGTCTGTGGCAGAGACCAAGTTCACCAGTTTGTGTAGTGATTGTGCGGTTAGTTAAAGCATACCTCCCAACTTTGTAAAGTCCCTTCGCGGGACATTCTGATGTCCCCTCTCCTGCCAACCAGAGTTGTTGAGCGGGGGGGGGGGGGTGGGGGGGTGCGGGACATTGGCAAAAAATACCAGGAATTGCCACAGAAGGTGTTTGGCCGGGGGGGGGGGGGGGGGTGATGGTTGCCGCCGGAACATTTAAAAAAAAAAGAAAAGTACTTGCAAAAAAAAAATTTTTTAAGCGGGGGGGTTTGGGGACTCGCGGCGGGGGGCCGCCGATCAGGGGGGGGGGAATATTAGTGCGCCGATCGCGGGGGGGGCTCTTACCTGCTGCTGCTGCTCCTCTTCTTCTCTTCATGTTTCCTGCTGTGCGGGAAACATGATAGTCTCGCGGGAGTGCGGGAAGGAGGAGCCTCTGCAGGTAAAACCCGCACAATCCGTGCCAGTTGGGAGGTATGGTTAAAGTACCATTCTGGTTGCTAGTCCCTATCTAGGGAGACTATCCAAATGGGCTAAGTCTGCTTGAGAAGCCAAACAGTGAAGTTTATTACATTTGTGCCTGGACCTCTCCCACACCTTATGCTGTCCTGTTCTCTCTCTCCAACCTTTCCTATCAGAGACTGTCTTTTAAAGAGAAATAAACTCTACGTTGGAGTTAAAGCTAGGGTGACCACGTGTCCCGGATTGCCCGGGACAGTCCCGCATTTTGCAGGTCTGTCCCGGGCACCTTCATTCCAGGACAATACAGTGTCCCGGAATGAAACTGACACAGCCACCCCCCGGGCCAATCTGATTCCCCCAAAAAATGCCTCCACATCACCGTTTTACTCACTGACAGTACTTGTCCTGGCCAGGAATGCCTGGAGGAGCACAATCCCCGCCCTCTGCTTGTGATTGGAGAAATCATAAATCCTGCCTCTTGTGTCCAATCACTGTGCTGTGATTCGGTACAGCACAAGCTGATTTTTGGGAAGGGAGGGTGTCCCTGAATGGTAGTTTGGAAATGTGGTCACCCTAGTTACAGCTGGTGTGGACATTGAAGTCATTGGGGGAAATAGAGACTTGTCTTTATTGACTATAGAGTAAGGTGACCAGATTTTTAAAATGAAATCCGGGGACATATTTTTCTTTTACTAGTAATGGCGGCAATCAGCAAATCTCTGCCAGTCGCCGCCGCCTGCCTCACAGCCTGTCAAGTCTTACTCTCCGGGCCCCGGCTTCTACTGGGTGGGGAGCGGAGGAAGATCACTCTGCCAGGGAAGGCACTGAGAAAAGCAGGCAGTCGGCTGGCCGGGACTTTAGCCAAGGCTGAAGAACATGCGGGCGGAGCTGAATGGGCACCCGAAACTGAAGAAATATTCCCTCCGTCCAAACAGCACATGATCATCAGTAAGGGGCACAGATCATGGAGAAAAAAAATACACCCCCCTAAGCTAGTAGGGGTGGGGGAGTGTAATGCAGATTTTTTTTTTTTAAATTCTGCACTGACTGTCTTTGAAATTGCCCCGGCCCCTGTTCAAATCCAATCCGGGGACAAAACCGGGGACAGTGTCCTCAATCCGGGGACTGTCCCCTGAAACCGGGGATGTCTGGTCACCCTACTATAGAGATAAGAACCATTCTGTGGGAGAATCTGGCTGTGGAGACTAGGGATGAGCTTCGTGTTCGAGTCGAACATACGTTCGACTCGAACATCAGCTGTTCGATCGTTCGACGAAGATCGAACGATTTGGGCCGTTCGCGCCAAATTCGAGTGACGCGAACGGCCCACAATGCACTACGCCATCGCAGTGTCATCCAGGCGCTGTGATTGGCCAAGCATGCACTGTGACCCCGCATGCTTGGCCAATCACAGCGCCGGCAGCGAGGAGAGCAATGATTGGCCACAGGCAGGATGCCTGTGGCCAATTATTGCTGAGGGTGTTTAGTACACGCCCCACACTATAAAAGGCCGCCAGCACGGCGGCCTAGTGTAGTGTGTTCCGGAGCAGGGAAAGAGAAGCATAGGCAGGGACAGTGACATTTATTTCTTTCTTGCTTAACCTGGATTCCTTTAGTTTAGGGAAAGAGAAGGATAGGTAGGGAGAGTGTCAGTGTGTTTTACTGTGCGAATCCTTGTTTCTAGGGACAAAGAAGGAAAGTGAGGGGAATTCTCCTTGTGCTATAGTGTGCTTTAAAAAAATATTTTTTCTAGGGACAGAAAACTCTAGGTAGGGAGAGTGTCAGTTTCTTTCACTGTGCGAATCCTTGTTTCTAGGGACAAAGAAGGAAAGTGAGGGGAATTCTCCTTGTGCTATAGTGTGCTTTAAAAAAACATTTTTTCTAGGGACAGAAAACTCTAGGTAGGGAGAGTGTCAGTGTCTTTTACTGTGCGAATCCTTGTTTCTAGGGACAAAGAAGGAAAGTGAGGGGAATTCTCCTTGTGCTATAGTGTGCTTTAAAAAAACATTTTTTCTAGGGACAGAAAACTCTAGGTAGGGAGAGTGTCAGTTTCTTTCACTGTGCGAGTCCTTGTTTCTAGGGACAAAGAAGGAAAGTGAGGGGAATTGTCCTTGTGCTATAGTGTGCTTTAAAAAAACATTTTTTCTAGGGACAGAAAACTCTAGGTAGGGAGAGTGTCAGTGTCTTTTACTGTGCGAGTCCTTGTTTCTAGGGACAAAGAAGGAAAGTGAGGGGAATTGTCCTTGTGCTATAGTGTGCTTTAAAAAAAAAAAATTCTAGGGACAGAAAACTCTAGGTAGGGAGAGTGTCAGTTTCTTTCACTGTGTGAGTCCTTGTTTCTAGGGACAAAGAAGGAAAGTGAGGGGAATTCTCCTTGTGCTATAGTGTGCTTTAAAAAAACATTTTTTCTAGGGACAGAAAACTCTAGGTAGGGAGAGTGTCAGTGTCTTTTACTGTGCGAATCCTTGTTTCTAGGGACAAAGAAGGAAAGTGAGGGGAATTCTCCTTGTGCTATAGTGTGCTTTAAAAAAACATTTTTTCTAGGGACAGAAAACTCTAGGTAGGGAGAGTGTCAGTTTCTTTCACTGTGCGAGTCCTTGTTTCTAGGGACAAAGAAGGAAAGTGAGGGGAATTCTCCTTGTGCTATAGTGTGCTTTAAAAAAACATTTTTTCTAGGGACAGAAAACTCTAGGTAGGGAGAGTGTCAGTGTCTTTTACTGTGCGAGTCCTTGTTTCTAGGGACAAAGAAGGAAAGTGAGGGGAATTGTCCTTGTGCTATAGTGTGCTTTAAAAAAACATTTTTTCTAGGGACAGAAAACTCTAGGTAGGGAGAGTGTCAGTGTCTTTTACTGTGCGAGTCCTTGTTTCTAGGGACAAAGAAGGAAAGTGAGGGGAATTGTCCTTGTGCTATAGTGTGCTTTAAAAAAACATTTTTTCTAGGGACAGAAAACTCTAGGTAGGGAGAGTGTCAGTTTCTTTCACTGTGCGAATCCTTGTTTCTAGGGACAAAGAAGGAAAGTGAGGGGAATTCTCCTTGTGCTATAGTGTGCTTTAAAAAAACATTTTTTCTAGGGACAGAAAACTCTAGGTAGGGAGAGTGTCAGTTTCTTTCACTGTGCGAATCCTTGTTTCTAGGGACAAAGAAGGAAAGTGAGGGGAATTCTCCTTGTGCTATAGTGTGCTTTAAAAAAACATTTTTTCTAGGGACAGAAAACTCTAGGTAGGGAGAGTGTCAGTTTCTTTCACTGTGCGAGTCCTTGTTTCTAGGGACAAAGAAGGAAAGTGAGGGGAATTCTCCTTGTGCTATAGTGTGCTTTAAAAAAACATTTTTTATAGGGACAGAAAACTCTAGGTAGGGAGAGTGTCAGTGTCTTTTACTGTGCGAGTCCTTGTTTCTAGGGACAAAGAAGGAAAGTGAGGGGAATTGTTCTTGTGCTATAGTGTGCTTTAAAAAAACATTTTTTCTAGGGACAGAAAACTCTAGGTAGGGAGAGTGTCAGTTTCTTTCACTGTGCAAGTCCTTGTTTCTAGGGACAAAGAAGGAAAGTGAGGGTAATTCTCCTTGTGCTATAGTGTGCTTTAAAAAAAACATTTTTTCTAGGGACAGAAAACTCTAGGTAGGGAGAGTGTCAGTGTCTTTTACTGTGCGAGTCCTTGTTTCTAGGGACAAAGAAGGAAAGTGAGGGGAATTCTCCTTGTGCTATAGTGTGCTTTAAAAAAACATTTTTTCTAGGGACAGAAAACTCTAGGTAGGGAGAGTGTCAGTGTCTTTTACTGTGCGAATCCTTGTTTCTAGGGACAAAGAAGGAAAGTGAGGGGAATTCTCCTTGTGCTATAGTGTGCTTTAAAAAAACATTTTTTCTAGGGACAGAAAACTCTAGGTAGGGAGAGTGTCAGTTTCTTTCACTGTGCGAGTCCTTGTTCCTAGGGACAAAGAAGGAAAGTGAGGGGAATTGTCCTTGTGCTATAGTGTGCTTTAAAAAAACATTTTTTCTAGGGACAGAAAACTCTAGGTAGGGAGAGTGTCAGTGTCTTTTACTGTGCGAGTCCTTGTTTCTAGGGACAAAGAAGGAAAGTGAGGGGAATTGTCCTTGTGCTATAGTGTGCTTTAAAAAAACATTTTTTCTAGGGACAGAAAACTCTAGGTAGGGAGAGTGTCAGTTTCTTTCACTGTGCGAGTCCTTGTTTCTAGGGACAAAGAAGGAAAGTGAGGGGAATTCTCCTTGTGCTATAGTGTGCTTTAAAAAAACATTTTTTCTAGGGACAGAAAACTCTAGGTAGGGAGAGTGTCAGTTTCTTTCACTGTGCGAATCCTTGTTTCTAGGGACAAAGAAGGAAAGTGAGGGGAATTCTCCTTGTGCTATAGTGTGCTTTAAAAAAACATTTTTTCTAGGGACAGAAAACTCTAGGTAGGGAGAGTGTCAGTTTATTTCACTGTGCGAATCCTTGTTTCTAGGGACAGGGAAGGACAGTGAGTGAATTCTCCTTGTGCTATAGTGTGCTTTAAAAAAACATTTTTTCTAGGGACAGAAAACTCTAGGTAGGGAGAGTGTCAGTTTCTTTCACTGTGCGAGTCCTTGTTTCTAGGGACAAAGAAGGAAAGTGAGGGGAATTCTCCTTGTGCTATAGTGTGCTTTAAAAAAACATTTTTTCTAGGGACAGAAAACTCTAGGTAGGGAGAGTGTCAGTGTCTTTTACTGTGCGAGTCCTTGTTTCTAGGGACAAAGAAGGAAAGTGAGGGGAATTCTCCTTGTGCTATAGTGTGCTTTAAAAAAACATTTTTTCTAGGGACAGAAAACTCTAGGTAGGGAGAGTGTCAGTGTCTTTTACTGTGCGAGTCCTTGTTTCTAGGGACAAAGAAGGAAAGTGAGGGGAATTGTCCTTGTGCTATAGTGTGCTTTAAAAAAACATTTTTTCTAGGGACAGAAAACTCTAGGTAGGGAGAGTGTCAGTTTCTTTCACTGTGCGAATCCTTGTTTCTAGGGACAAAGAAGGAAAGTGAGGGGAATTCTCCTTGTGCTATAGTGTGCTTTAAAAAAACATTTTTTCTAGGGACAGAAAACTCTAGGTAGGGAGAGTGTCAGTTTATTTCACTGTGCGAATCCTTGTTTCTAGGGACAGGGAAGGACAGTGAGTGAATTCTCCTTGTGCTATAGTGTGCTTTAAAAAAACATTTTTTCTAGGGACAGAAAACTCTAGGTAGGGAGAGTGTCAGTTTCTTTCACTGTGCGAGTCCTTGTTTCTAGGGACAAAGAAGGAAAGTGAGGGGAATTCTCCTTGTGCTATAGTGTGCTTTAAAAAAACATTTTTTCTAGGGACAGAAAACTCTAGGTAGGGAGAGTGTCAGTGTCTTTTACTGTGCGAGTCCTTGTTTCTAGGGACAAAGAAGGAAAGTGAGGGGAATTCTCCTTGTGCTATAGTGTGCTTTAAAAAAACATTTTTTCTAGGGACAGAAAACTCTAGGTAGGGAGAGTGTCAGTTTCTTTCACTGTGCGAGTCCTTGTTTCTAGGGACAAAGAAGGAAAGTGAGGGGAATTCTCCTTGTGCTATAGTGTGCTAAAGCATTCCTCATCAACCATCTTTGAAATCCTTGTTTTTTGGACAGTCAGGGAAATTGTTGTTGTGCTATTCTGTGCAAAAGCAATCATCCTCAACCATATTTAGAAATCCTTAAGTAAAGGGACAGAGAAGGACACCTGAAGGTAGCCCTTATTGCTTTTTTCCCATCTCCCTGCAGGCCATCTATTAGAATGTCTGGAAGGCAAACAAGGAGAGGCAGACAGTCAGGAGGCAATAAAAGAGGGCAAGCAGGCTCTGTGTCTGGGGGCAACAGTGCTGGTCGTGGACGCGGTGCATTGTCATCAGCACATGGCCATGGGACACGCTTGTCCTTCTTTTCGGCAGCTGGACATGTTGAGCCACATCATGCCGAAGACTTTGTAGAGTGGATGACCAAGCCCTCCTCCTCCTCCTCATCCTCTCTCACCCAGGCTCAGGGTACTGGCAAAGCAGCTGCCAAAGCGTCCTCTTCCCTGGTATCAATGTCAGACTCATCATCAGTCACTCCTTCCCTAGACCCACCATGTCCTCCTCCTGAGGAGTCCCCCGAACTGTTTGAGCACAGTGTTGGGTACATGCTCCAGGAGGATGCCCAGCGTTTCGAAGGGTCTGATGATGAAACCCAGCTACAGGAAGGCAGTAGGGTGAGAGCAGACAGAGGGGATGCTCAAGAAGGACACCAATCTGGCAGTCATGTTCCAGCAGCTGCAGCATACTGCCAGATTGGCTCCAGTGATGAGGAGGGAGGGGATGATGAGGTCACTGACTCCACGTGGGTGCCTAATAGGAGAGAGGAGGAGGAGGAGGATGAGGAGGAGGCACATCTCCAACGAGGCAGGATGCCCTTTGGTGGCCAGCGTAAGGGCAGTACACCAACGGAATCACACCGCAGAGCTCCGCCTGTGCAGGGCGCTGCCTCTGCCCGTCATTCAAAAAGTTCCTTGGTGTGGGCCTTTTTTGAGGCTAGTGCATCAGATCGCACAGCTGCTGTTTGCAACATATGTCTCAAGCGTATATCGCGTGGCCAAAACATCAGCCGCTTGGGTACCACATGCCTGACCAGACATATGTTGACCTGCCATGCAGCTCGTTGGCAAGCCTACCTCAAAGACCCACACCAAAGAACAAAGCGGACCTCTCCTTGCACCGCATCAGCTGGGATCTCCAACCCCACTATAACTTCAGTCCTCTCTGAAACATGCACTGAGAGGAATGAAGGTGTAGAATTAGGTGTGTCACAGCCAAGTACTTGCGGCCACTCTGCTAGCAGTACACCGACGTCCGATTCTAGCAGGCAAATTTCCCTGCCCCAGCTGCTGGACCGTCGAAAGAAGTTCACTCCCAGCCATCCACATGCCCAGCGGTTGAATGCTAGCTTGGCTAAATTGCTAGCGCTTCAACTGCTGCCTTTTCAGTTGGTAGACTCGGCCCCCTTCCGTGAGTTTGTGCAATGTGCGGTTCCTCAGTGGCAGGTTCCCAAACGCCACTTTTTCTCACGGAAGGCTATTCCGGCTCTCTACCGGCATGTGGAAGGCAATGTCTTGGCCTCGCTGGACAGGGCGGTCAGCGGTAAGGTGCATATTACCGCTGACTCATGGTCCAGCAGGCATGGACAGGGACGTTACCTTTCTTTCACGGCCCATTGGGTCACTCTTTTGGCAGCTGGGAAGGATGCAGGACAAGGTGCAGTAGTGTTGGAGGTTGTTCCACCGCCATGCCTCCAAAATGCTACTACTGGTTGTGACACACCTCTCTCCTCCACCCCTTCCTCTTCTTCTTCCTCCATGGCCTCTTCCTGTGGTTTGTCCTATGAACCAGCGGTGCTCCGTAGCCGTTCACGGGGCTACGCAAGTACGCAGGCAAAAAGATGCCATGCCGTGCTTGCGCTGGTGTGTTTGGGGGACAGAAGCCACACTGGGGCAGAGGTCCTGTCTGCTCTGCAGGGCCAGGCCGAGAGGTGGTTGACGCCACGCCAGCTTAAGCCAGGAATGGTGGTTTGCGACAATGGCACCAACCTCCTCTCCGCCCTCCGACAGGGACAACTGACCCATGTGCCCTGTGTGGCTCACGTCCTTAACCTGGTGGTGCAGCGGTTCTTGGGCAGGTACCCGGGCTTACAGGATGTCCTGAGGCAGGCCAGGAAAGTCTGTGTGCATTTCCGCAGATCTTATAATGCCAGTGCTCGCCTGGCTGAGCTGCAAAAGGAGTTGAACCTGCCCAAGAACCGCCTTATATGTGACATGCCCACCAGGTGGAACTCAACGTTGGCCATGCTGCAGCGGCTGCACACGCAGCAGAGGGCCATCAATGAGTACCTGTGCGACTACGGCACCAGGACAGGGTCAGGGGAGCTTGGTTTTTTTTCTCCACGCCAGTGGGGCATGATCAGGGATGCATGCACTGTCCTGGCACCATTTGAGGAGGCCACGAGGATGGTGAGCAGTGACAGTGCATGCATCAGTGACACTGTACCTCTTGTCCACCTGTTGGAGCACACGCTGCGTGGAATAATGGACAGGGCACTTGAGGCAGAACAGAGGCAGGAAGAGGAGGACTTCCTTGCCTCTCAAGGCCCCCTTTACCCAGACAGTGTTCCTTCTGTAACACCCATCGCACAGGAAGAGGAGGAGGAGGAGGAGGAGGATTGTGTCAGCATGGAGGTGGAGGCTGGCACTCAGCATCATCAGCAGCAGTCTTTTAGGGATGATTTACAGTCCCAAGAAACCAGTGGACTTGTACGTGGCTGGGAGGAGGTGGCTGCGGATCATGTCGTCCTTAGTGACCCAGAGGACTCCGGAGCGAATGCCTCAGCAAACCTACGCTGCATGGCCTCCCTGATCCTGCAAAGTCTGCGGAAGGATCCTCGTATTCTTCGGATCAAGGAGAGGGACCATTACTGGCTGGCCACTCTCCTTGATCCACGGTACAAGGGTAAGGTTGCGGACCTTATGTTACCGTCGCAGAGGGAGCAGAGGATGAGACAACTCCAGGAGGCCTTGCAGAAAGGTCTGTGCAACGCGTTCCCAGAGACTGGGAGGTTACAAACTCCTGGTCCTGGACAACGAGTTGCTGAGGCTTCGGCCAGTCAAAGAAGGAGCGGTGGGGAAGGTGGCCGTCTGACCGATGCGTTCAGACAATTCTTTAGTCCGCAGCCCCAAAGTATGATCGGTTCCAGCAACCATCGCCAGCGTCTGATAAACATGGTGCAGGAATATCTAGGGGCAAGGTCAGACTTGGACACCTTCCCCACCGAAAATCCTCTGGCTTACTGGGTCTTGAGGATGGATCACTGGCCAGAGCTTGCACAGTATGCAATTGAGCTACTGGCCTGTCCTGCATCCAGCGTTCTTTCGGAACGCACATTCAGTGCTGCTGGAGGATTTGTCACGGATCACAGGGTGCGCCTGTCCACCGACTCGGTTGATCGACTGACTTTCATCAAGATGAACCAGTCTTGGATCACCACCAGCTACCACACACCTGATGCTGATATAACAGACTAATTGATTTTAACATGTCACATCCCTTCAAGACTGATGCTGATGCTGAGTGCCTGTGCTGTTATGTTGACTGGCTATCCTCCTCCTCCGAGTCCTCAATGATACGATTGATGATGATAGCTTGGAAGATCATTTTTGTTTATGGGTGCCGCCACCAGTGGCTAAGGCCCAATTTTTCAGCCCCTGTTTTACAGGGGCGTGTAATTACAATTTTTTTAGCAATAATTTGCCATAGGGCTCATTGCTGTGCTCCAAGTACAGTATCTGTGAGGGGTTGGAGTGTTGTGGCACCAGTGCCTAAGGCCCAATTTTTCAGCCCCTGTTTAACAGGGGCGTGTCATTACAATTTTTGAAGCAATACTTTGCAACAGGGCTCATTGCTGTGCTCCAAGTACAGTATCTGTGAGGGGTTGTAGTGTTGTGCCACCAGTGCCTAAGGCCCAATTTTTCAGCCCCTGTTTAACAGGGGCGTGTCATTACAATTTTTGAAGCAATACTTTGCAACAGGGCTCATTGATGTGCTCCAAGTACAGTATCTGTGAGGGGTTGTAGTGTTGTGCCACCAGTGCCTAAGGCCCAATTTTTCAGCCCCTGTTCAACAGGGGCATGCAATTACAATTCTTGATCTAATAATTCACAGCAGGGCCCATTGCTGCACCCACCAAGAGTAACTCTGAGGGCTTACAGTGTTGTGGCAACGCCACCACCACTACCACCACGAAAGGCCCAATTTTTCAGCCCCTGTTCAAAAGGGGCATGTAATTACAATTCTTGATCTAATAATTCACAGCAGGGCCCATTGCTGCACCCACCAAGAGTAACTCTGAGGGCTTACAGTGTTGTGGCAACGCCACCACCACCACGAAAGGCCCAATTTTTCAGCCCCTGTTCAAAAGGGGCATGTAATTACAATTCTTGATCTAATAATTCACAGCAGGGCCCATTGCTGCACCCACCAAGAGTAACTCTGAGGGCTTACAGTGTTGTGGCAACGCCACCACCACCACCACCACGAAAGGCCCAATTTTTCAGCCCCTGTTCAAAAGGGGCATGTAATTACAATTCTTGATCTAATAATTCACAGCAGGGCCCATTGCTGCACCCACCAAGAGTAACTCTGAGGGCTTACAGTGTTGTGGCAACGCCACCACCACCACCACCACGAAAGGCCCAATTTTTCAGCCCCTGTTCAAAAGGGGCATGTAATTACAATTCTTGATCTAATAATTCACAGCAGGGCCCATTGCTGCACCCACCAAGAGTAACTCTGAGGGCTTACAGTGTTGTGGCAACGCCACCACCACCACCACCACGAAAGGCCCAATTTTTCAGCCCCTGTTCAAAAGGGGCATGTAATTACAATTCTTGATCTAATAATTCACAGCAGGGCCCATTCCTGCACCCACCAAGAGTAACTCTGAGGGCTTACAGTGTTGTGGCAACGCCACCACCACCACCACCACGAAAGGCCCAATTTTTCAGCCCCTGTTCAAAAGGGGCATGTAATTACAATTCTTGATCTAATAATTCACAGCAGGGCCCATTGCTGCACCCACCAAGAGTAACTCTGAGGGCTTACAGTGTTGTGGCAACGCCACCACCACCACCACCACGAAAGGCCCAATTTTTCAGCCCCTGTTCAAAAGGGGCATGTAATTACAATTCTTGATCTAATAATTCACAGCAGGGCCCATTGCTGCACCCACCAAGAGTAACTCTGAGGGCTTACAGTGTTGTGGCAACGCCACCACCACCACCACCACGAAAGGCCCAATTTTTCAGCCCCTGTTCAAAAGGGGCATGTAATTACAATTCTTGATCTAATAATTCACAGCAGGGCCCATTGCTGCACCCACCAAGAGTAACTCTGAGGGCTTACAGTGTTGTGGCAACGCCACCACCACCACCACCACGAAAGGCCCAATTTTTCAGCCCCTGTTCAAAAGGGGCATGTAATTACAATTCTTGATCTAATAATTCACAGCAGGGCCCATTCCTGCACCCACCAAGAGTAACTCTGAGGGCTTACAGTGTTGTGGCAACGCCACCACCACCACCACCACCACGAAAGGCCCAATTTTTCAGCCCCTGTTCAACAGGGGCATGCAATTACAATTCTTGATCTAATAATTCACAGCAGGGCCCATTGCTGCACCCACCAAGAGTAACTGTCAGGGCTTACAGTGTTGTGGCACCAGCACCACCATCAAAGGCCCAATTTTTACTACCACTGTTCAACAATTATATGTAATTAAAATTCCTGATATAATAGTTGACAGCAGGGCGTTCCAGCACCAACCAAGAGTAACTGTGAGTGCTTACAGTGTTGTGCCAACACCAACAACTAAGGGGCCTATTTCTGCAGAGTATATACGGCAGGTCCCTACTTTCAAACATCCAACTTACAAACGACTCCTACTTGCAAACGCAAGAAGACAACAGGAAGTGAGAGGAAATCTACCACTAGGAAGGAAAATTCTCTCCTGTAAGAATAAATATGGGAGAAAGGTGTCTCCTCTGTACTGATGCTTTATCAGCAATCCTTGTTTCAAGAAAAACACCACATTTCAAAAACAGTTGTCATTGGGACGGAAAGTGAGGTGAAATGTTCTGAACAGGGGCACAGACAGCAAAACAAATGTTACAGCTGTGATAACCCTTACCTATGTTTTCCAAAAAGTTTAAAAATAGATTTTTGGGCTGGAGCTACACTTCAACAATGTACCTGTTCAAAATTACAAACAGATTCTACATAAGAACAAACCTACAGTCCCTGTCTTGTATGCACCGCCTGTATACGGCTGTTCAGAGTATATAGGGCCTTTTTTATTTTATGTGCGGGGTTCCCCTTAATATCCATACAAGACCCAAAGGGGCTGGTAATGGGCTGGGGTAGGGGGGGGGGGGGGTCATGGGGTAGCTATGCCATTTTTCTTAAAGATTTTCATCCATATTACCGGGACCAGACATTACATTAAAGCCGCAAGCAGTTTTAAATGGCTTTTTTTTCCTTTAGAAGTGTCATTTTGTGCAGGGACAGTTCTAAACACGGGAAACACGTGGCACTTCACAGGCATACTTTAGACACCCCCCAGGTGCGATATTTAAAGGAATATTTGACTTTTTTTTTTTCACTTTATGCATCATTAAAATGACTGCTCCCGAAAAACGACCGTTTTTAAAACTTCTTTTTGCATTGATACATGTCCCCTGGTGCAGAACCCGGGTTCCCAAACCCTTTTTAGGACAATAACATGCATAATAGTTGTTATAATTAGCACTTTAGAATTCGAACGTTCGCATCCATTGTATAGGGTTCTAATGTTCGTACGAACTTTCGGTCCGTTCGCGGGTTCTGGTGCGAACCGAACCCGGGGGTGTTCGGCTCATCACTAGTGGAGACCCATCACAACACCGCTCAACCTCCTCACACAGGAGGGTACGGGCATATAGAGCTGGGTGTGCCCTTTCCTCCTGAGAGGAGCCAAAGATACAGGAGGAGAGGGTGGTAAGCTCTATAGCTGTATTTAGTGACATGTTGGGGATTTCTTTATGCAGACTTGTAAAGTTATAGAAATGTCCGCTGTAAGGCTGGCCACAGAAGTTAGAGGGTCGTGTCTCTTGATTGCATGGTGTGCAAACTTGCATGCTTGGCTGGCTGTGGATGAAGTGTGACCTGACATTTCACAGGAAAGAGATAAATGACAGCAACTTCTAACTGTACATCTGTAACTCAGGATGTGGTGATAGTGGGAAGGCTCCTATTTCCGTTTTAAATGCAACCATAAGTTTCCAATGTAGAGCTGATTTATACCAGATGTGTTACGTGTCATGTATGTGTAGCACACGGACCTTTTTCTCGCCTGGCTCACTTGCAAGACAAGGCACACTGTGCTATATGCCCGTACCCTCCTGTTTGAAGAGGTTAAGCGGTGTTCACAAATTGTTGGGTTCCGCAGCGAGTTACCTCCTTCCACTGGTTCTCGTCTCCAGAATGTAGAGAGGAGTCTGACTTTCTTTAAATATTCTTTATTTATACTTCAAAAAGGGATACATCCAATACATTATTTATACCTTTTCCATTGCATATCTATTCATAATATATTTCTCATCCCAATCCTTTACTTCAATCTTATTTATTTAAACATCAGTCTCACCTCGAGACCTCTATGTCAATGGGTTCCCTGCCCTTATGTCCTCTATATGTCTCTCCTTAGCCGGAGAGGCACACAGAGTCCCTTTCTATACTAAGTTATCTTTGATATCTTTAATTTTCACAACCTTACTTATTCTCCCTTTCCTTTTTATTTATTCCCCCCTACCTCCCTCCCAAAGCAAACCCAAACAACGAGGAGAAAAAAAAAAAAAGAATTTCTCTCCCCCACCTCCCCTCTCCACCTCTAAGTAAACCGCAACCTCTTAATTACTTCTTTGACCGGGCGGGCTCACATCCCCATTAGTCTTTTCCCTTCTTCTGTCTGCATAAATTTATTCCAGGGTGCCCAGATCTTAATATGTTGCTCTTTTCTGTCTTGGGCCGAAAACACCAATTCCTCTATAGTTCCCACTTTCCTGACCCTATTAAGCCATTCTGCAATTGTAGGAGGGTTGGAACTTTTCCAGCCTCTCGCAATGCATGCCTTGGCCTCATTAACTAAGTGACATAATACTGAGTTTTTATAGGTTTGTGTAGGTATTTGCATTTCGTGCAGTAGAAAAAAGCCTGGGTCGTCCGGTACAAAATAAGGCTCAATTCTTTGAGCAATCCTTCGTACCTCTGTCCAATATTGTCTAATTCGAGCACATGTCCAATATATATGGAACAAGGTTCCCCGCTCCCTATTACATCTCCAGCACTTATCAGAAATATCGGGATAGAACCTACCTAGTTTTGAAGGCGTATAGTACCACCTCGTCAATAATTTATAATTTGATTCTTGCATTTTCGTGCTTATTGATGAGTGTAACGCAAGGTATATTATCTTCTGGTGTTGAGCTGGTGTGAAAGTCCTACCAAGGTCTCTCTCCCACTTTCTAATTGCTGTCATTTCAAAATTCTCTGATGGGGTCGTTAGCATCGTATATATCTTTGATATTATTCGGTTGATGGGTTCCTTCTCCTCACAATATACTTCAAACCTAGTTAGTTCCCGTTTAAAGTTACTTATTGGCCCTAGTGTCCCCAGGTAGTGTCGGAGTTGTATTGCCTGCCAATACTCTACTTCGAATTGGCCACCTACTTTTGTCAATTCCGCTATTGTTGGCCATGTTTCTGCTTGCGTAAAATGCGATACCTGCGTATATCCCTTCTCTCGAAGTCTCCAAAATGCCCTTTTCTCCATCCCCGGCTCGAAACTTGGGTTTCCCAGTATTGGGTACAGTGGGGAATATCTTGGCGAGTATTTAGGGTTTCGACACGTCTTAACCCCTATAGACAGTGTCGGCCCTATCAAGGGATGTTTTTTAAGTGTGTCTGGTAATTTTGTACAGCACCAAGGGGCTCTACCCAGTGGTATCTGACTGATCTCCTGCTCCACTTTTATCCATAGTTTAAGTTCTTTATGTCTGCACCAGTCTATGACCCTTCCCAAGTGAACTGCTTGATGGTATTTAGATATATCTGGGACTGCTAAGCCCCCGTAACACTTGGGGAGGGTCATTTGACTTCTGCTAATCCGTGGTCGCTTATTGGCCCATATAAACTTAGTGAAAAGTGCATTTATTTGCTGAAAGTAGGCCTTGTCAATTCTAATTGGTACAGCTTGAAACAAATACAAAAATTTGGGCAAGATATTCATTTTGATAGCGTTGCATCGGCCGAACCATGAGTGGAATCCCTGTTGCCATTTATCTAATAAGGATCTGACTACTTTATATAGTGGGGGAAAATTTACAGCGAACACCTTCTCTAATCTTGCTGGTATATTTATCCCTAAGTATTTTAGTGAAGACCCTACCCATTTAAACTTAAAATTTGGCTGTAAGTTTTGCTGGGCTTCCCTAGAAAGGGCTACCCCCATCGCTTCCGATTTTACGTAATTAATTTTTAGATTTGCTAATTTCCCATATCCTTCTATTTCCTTCATCAAATTTGGCAATGAAACATGGGGTCTTGATAGGGAAAACAACAGATCATCTGCGTAAGCAGAGGTTTTATATTCTTGCTTACCTATTTGCAGTCCCTGTATGTCTGAATTTTGCCGAATCCTATTTAATAGGGGTTCTAGAGAGAGGGAGAACAACATCGGAGAGAGTGGGCACCCTTGACGCGTGCCATTTGAGATTTTAAATGGCTCAGAGTAAACTCCGTTCACTTTTACTAAGGCTTGGGGTGTAGCGTAAACCCCCGCTATCCAACTCCGTATATGTTCTCCCAGTCCCATTTGCCTCAGTACTTCAAACATAAATCGCCAGCTAATCCTATCGAACGCTTTCTCAGCGTCGGTACTTAAAAAAATACTAGGCGTTTTTGAAATATTAGCATAGTGTACCAGGTTGAGGACCTTTACGGTATTATCCCTGGCCCCGCGGCTGAAGACGGGAGGCAAGTAGTTTAGTGAAAAGTTTTAAATCTGTATTTAGCAGTGAGATCGGGCGATAGCTCCCGCACTCCGCCGGGTCCTTCCCTTCCTTCGGAATAACCGAAATGTGTGCCGTAAGGGCATCCGGCGGTAGTGCGGGACCCCGGCCGATCTCATTGAATGCCTTTGTCATTTGAGCCCCTAGTATTGGTAAAAAATATTTGTAATATTGGATAGTAAAGCCATCCGGGCCCGGCGCCTTCCCTCGTTTAACGGTCTTTATCACTGTCTCCAGTTCCCCTACTGAAATAGGTATCTCCAGTTTATTACGGTCTTCTAGGGCCAACCTAGGCAAGTTTGCTGAGAGGAGGTACTCTTCCATCTTAGCCTGAGGCACCTGGGTTGGGGTTAAGTTATAAAGGGAGGAGTAGTATTCTCTAAATCTCTGCGCGATCTTTTTAGGGAATGAGATCAGCTGCCCGTTTTTCCCCTTTATATGGGGTACATATACTGTCTTCCCTTTCTCTCTAAGTTTCCCCGCTAATATTTTACTACATTTTTCCCCAAGTTCATAGGTTACTTTTTCCCCTACTTGTATTGCTGCTTCTGCTTTGTATCTAAGTAAGTCTGTTAGTTGTCTCCTCAGGTGGGCCAGTTCTATACCCACTTGCGGTATCTGTATTATTTTATGTTGTACCTCTAATACTTGGATTTCTTTTAACAGGTTAGCTATCTGTCTTTCTCGCGCTCTTTTTAATCGGGAACCATGTTTTATCAAAACCCCTCTCATTACTACTTTATGCGCTTCCCATATCATTCCCGGATCACTCCCCGGGGTGTCGTTCGTCCGGAAATATGCCTCCATTTCTTTTGCTACATCTTCCCGAACCTCGGGGATCTGCAGCAAACTCTCATTTAGACGCCAACGCCACTCCGGAGCCGTAGATGAGTCGGACAGCGCAATATGTAGCGTCACTGGTGCGTGATCTGACCATGTTATATTCCCAATTTTTACTTCTTTCACCGCCGTCAACAGATAGTGTGGTACCAGGAAGAGGTCTATACGAGAATACCGTTGGTGTGGGTTGGAGAAAAATGTATAATCTCTTTCCCCAACATGTAATAATCTCCACACATCTACCATCTGCAATTCCCGCAACTTCTGCAGAATATTCCTCCTGGTCCCCCCTGATATGGAGGAGACCCCCGTTGATGTATCAACCTTAGGTTCCAATGTTGTGTTAAGGTCTCCCCCTACTATTAGCTTCCCTTCTGCAAACCCTACCAGCTTATCCAGGGTTTTACTCAAAAAGGCGTCTTGATGTGTATTTGGTACGTAAACATTCGCCAGTGTCACCTTTGTACTTCCAATATGTCCTTTCAGAAAAATAAAACGGCCCTCTACATCTACTCGTTTATCCAGCAGGGACCAAGGTATCTTATTGGAGATTAAAATTGACACCCCTTTGGACTTTGATGTCTGGCTACATGCGTGGTATGTACATGGGTAGAACCTATTTTGTAGGTACGGGAGTCCACCCATCTTAAAGTGTGTTTCCTGCAGAAATACTACATCTGAACGGGTTCCTTTTAACTCATTCAGGAGCATTCTCCTTTTTTGTGGGACATTAAGTCCTTTGGCATTAATGGTGGTTATCCTTACTTCCTCCATCCCTAAAGATTCAAAGGACAAAGTGTGGGGAGAAAAAAAAAAAAGAAGAAGAAGAAAGAACAACAACAAACCCCCCCCCGTTCCTCTCCCCTCCCTTAAATTTTCAACTAAACCCTCCCCCCTTACCCTCGCCCCCAAGGGAGGCACCCCCTCCTGGACCTTTAGCCTTACGGTCCAGGTGGGTGCACGCCTAATTGGGGTGTAGGGTTGGTACGGCAGAGGTGCATCCCCCTCCCCCCCCCCCCGGACACCCCTTTCTTCTATCTCTCTTCAGCTCCTCTCTCCATTTCTTCTCCCCCTTCCTCTCTCCCTTCTCCTCTTTTCTCCTCCCCTCGCCTTCTCTTACTTTATAAATCCTTAATCCGAGGGTGCCTCCGTCTTTTACTTATTCCCTAAATTCTCTTAATTATTCCCCCTTATTGTCCTAAAATAAACAAGTAATATTTGTCATTCATATCACATTTACATTTGTTTTTGTTTATATTTGTATACATATAATACTTATAACCTTCTTACTTTGAAGGATTTAATATAACTTCATTTAATTACCGTATAACAGGGCCATTTTCCCTCCTTTCTCACCTTTCTTCCCATTTCCTCTGTACTGTTTCCCTTTACTTATTTTACCCTAGTCCCTCTACCCCCTCCCCCCTTCCTTCTTTCCTAGTAATGGGTCTTTTGGTTACTAACTTACTCCATTTCCCTGCTTGGGGCTCCCTCCTCTTTCTAACCTCTAGCCACTGGCCTCCTTAATCATATCCATTTATATCCAAGTGTGTGTACCACCTATTTATCCTATATATTTATGTGTAGTGCAATATGTGAATAACCCCCTCTTCCTACTCTTTACGAGTCTTTCCTCTCGTGAGCTCCCCTAAATCTTCACCCCCTACCCTTGTTTATTCACCCCCCTTCTACCCTTGTTATCTCTATCAACCCTCTATCTACCTCCCTGTTTCCCCACTTACCCCTTGTGTCTATGTGTTTGATTCTTGTTTACTCCTTTCTTAACCAGTGTGTCCAAACCTATTCCCACTGTTATATGTTTACGTGTCTTTGTGTATCTTTCTAAATCTATTAAAATAGATGTGTGTCTTTTGTGTGATATCTATAACATTTACACCCCCCACACTTGGCGTTATCTTCACTTTCTTCTATTCAGGCCGATGCCCTTACTTGAATATTCCATTCCATTGTGGGAACCCCATTCCTCTCTTCCCCTCTCCCTCTTCCTCCCCTTTTCCTCTCTCCAATACTCCATTGGTTTCTGTTATTCTCTTCTCTTATTTTCTTATTTCTGAGTCCCTACTTATTGTTATCTCCTTCCTGTACCCCTTCTTTTTCAAAGTCACTTCTTATCAAATCCTTCTCCCCCCTTCATTTCATCATACAGCATTTGTACACGTTTTTTTTTTACATTTATACATTATATCATATTTATACATTATTAAAACTTCGTACATTATCTTCCAAGCTCCCTCTAATTCCTACCAAGAGTACGGAGAGAAAAAAAAAAAAAAAAAAAAAAAAAAAAAAAACATCCTTAACCATACCGTCCCCTAATTCCAGTGTATTTAAATCAATAGTTGGGGCGGGGGGGTAGACCCCCCCCAAGAGCTCCCCTCCATGGGGGCAATAAGTGAATACAAAACCTGCAAAGCGGTCATAACAGTCATCACTTTACATCTTACATTTTCCAATATCCTCCATATAGCACATCCTATTTCTCATCACCCTTTACAGTGTCCCCTTTACCCAAACTCGAAACATCGGAAAACAAACCCAGAATCCCACCCCTCCCCCTCTTTCATTTCCCTCCCCTTTTCCCTTCCCCCCCCCCAAAAAAAAAAAAAAACAAACAAAAAAAAAAAAAAAAAAAAAAACGTTTTCCCCTTTTCCCCTCTTTTCTCTCTTCTCTCCATTCTCCCTCCCCTCTTCCTCCCTCCTTTCTCTTTCTATCTTCCTTTCTTTCTTTCTTTCTTCTCTATTCAACAATAGTAATAAATGAGGGGGGAGAGGCAGATAACAGGGGTGGAGACATTTCCCATAGTTCCAGAGTTCCATATTCCAAAAGTCTCCCAAAACCACTTAAAAGTGGGGAGAGGAAAAAAAAAAGGGATGGGGATATATATTTAGGCCCCGTTTACTGGAGTAGCATCCAGAACAAAAAAAAATAAAAAAATTACCCAGTCAGGAGAGAGGAGAAAAAAAAATCCCTCCTTTTTCAAAAATACCCAATATAGGGACTCCAAAAAAAAAAAAGGGACACTTCCCCCTTTCCTCTTCCAGAGGGCAAGAGAGTGCTAGGGCAGGTCTCCTTTAGAGGAACTCCTCTAATCCTAGCCCCCCCCAAAAAAAAAAAAAAGGAAAGAGGAGGAGAGAGGGGGAAAACATCAGGTCTGTTCCCTTTACCCCTATCCCCCTATTCCCCTTACTCCTATACCTTTTATTTTTTTTTATTTTTTTTTTATTTTGGGGGGGTAGATTCTTTATTACTTCCTTCTCCCCTCCCCCTTGAAGCCCTGAATCTCCTGTCCCCTATTGTCCCCATTTTTCTTCCAGTTCCTGGAATTTCCTGCAACCAATTTGGGATCTCTATAGCTTCCATCTCCATAAAGGAAAAAAAGTCTAATAATTCCCCTGGATGCCGCAAAGTAAATGTATGGGAGTTCTTTTTTACTATCAAGGAAATAGGGTATCCCCACCGATATGACCCCCCCAAAAGTTTGATTTTTTCCAAGAGTGGGCGTAACATAGCCCTTCTCTGCAGTGTAGCTCGTGAGAGGTCTGGCAGGATTTTAACCCTGAATCCTTCATGCTCCATTTCACCTTTTTCCCAAGCCATGCGACTTATTAGTTCTTTATGTGCGTATCGGTGAAAACGGCCTATTACATCCCTTGGTCTGTCCATATTTACTGAGGGGGGTCCCAAGGCCCTATGTAATCTCTCAAATTCCAATGTTTGGGGTGGTGCTGGGGTAGCCAACCGCTCACATATTGCTAAAATTGTTGCATGTAGCGTTTCTCTCCCTACTGTCTCAGGGACCCCTCTAAACCGTAAATTCAGGCGACGACCACAGTCCTCAATTTCCTCTAGCTGTAATTGTGTTGAGGTAGCATGTACAGAGTGTAAACCCTGTACCAGCTCCAACTGCTGTACCCGTTTCTCTAGGGTAGTTACCCGACCTTCCTCCTCAGACAGTCTCTCTAAGATATGCTTCACCTCAGTGTGCATCTGATTCCATTCCCTTCGATGCATCTCTTCCAACCGTGTCAACATTGACTCTATATCCTCACGAGTCGGGAGGGATTCTATGTCCGCACGAGTTGGCAGGGCTTGCAACAGGGCTCTAAGATCCAAGTCTCCCACATCAGCTGTTCCCTGGGACTTCTTATCCTGGGGCTCCCGGGGGCCATACTCCTGCCCCCCTTGCTCAGTCCGCATCACCCCTTCCATTGCCCCCTGTACCTGCACCTGCATCTGCAGTTGTGGGCTGTGAGCTGCTGCCTCCTCCTGTGTGTCAGGGTCACCTGTGGCCAGGTGACAGATGCACACTGTAGGGGGACAGGAGTGCACCGCGAGGTAGTGAACCCTATGGCTGGCTTCTGCGGATAGGGAACTGGGTGGTTGTGGAAAGCGGGACCAGAGGAGCACAACCGGGATCCAAACGGAAGCTAGAGCCAAGATTCCCCAGGGCGCGGAGTCTAAGACCCAGCTGGTCTTCTCCAGGGCCTCTAGTGGTGAGGATGTTAGCTGCAGGCTGGGACCAGGTCGCGGCCCCTGGAGTTTCCTAGCTCACGCCCCGTAGGATAAGGGGAAAAGAGGGGAAGCAGCAGCACACGAAGAGAGAACCGAATAACAAGCTGAAGGTCAGGGGCCACAAGCAGACAAGGATAACGAAGAACGAGTCGAAGGTCAAGGGTCACGAGCAGACAGGGATAGTCGGGGACAAGCCAATAACGTAACAGAGAGACAGATGTAGCACACGGCAGGCAGGAACCCAAACACACAATGCCTAACAAACACGTTGATCAGCAAAGCAGGCTTGCAGTGCACAGGTTAATATAGTGTTCAGTGATAGGGCCTGGGGTGGAGTCAGGCTGGGAGGAGATTATAAAGGAAGCCAGGTGAAGGAGGTCTGGTCTCTAGATGAACACATGAGGAGGAAGGTAAGATGGCAGACAGACATTAATGCATATCCATGACAGTACCCTCCCTCTTACGAGGCCTCCTCCTTCCCCGCCTGGGCCCAGGTTTAGAGGGAAACTTCAGATGAAACTCCTTTAACAGACGAGGTGCAAAGACCTCAGATGCAGTGATCCAAGACCTCTCCTCAGGACCAAACCCTTTCCAATGAATGAGGTACTGAAGAACGCCTTTACAGAGTCGGGAGTCCAGAATTTGACTGATCTCGTACTCCTGATTATCCTCAGAGACAGGCGCCACGGTAGGGAGAGGACGAGAGAATTTATTGAGAACTAAAGGCTTTAGAAGAGCAACATGAAAGGAGTTAGTGATTTTAAGGCTCTTAGGAATCTGGAGTTTGAAACAAACCGGATTCAGTTTAGCAGTTACCGTGTATGGACCGATGAATCGTGGAGCAAACTTCAGAGAAGGAACTCGGAGCTTGATGTTCCTGGTAGAGAGCCAGACTTTGTCCCCTGGCTGAAGAGAAGGCGGTTTACGCCTGCGGCGGTCGGCAAAGCCTTTGAATTTTTCAGCAGCTGCCCGGAGGGAATCATGAACGTGACCCCAAACAGAATTGAGAGACTCCTGAACCGAAGCCAAAGCTGGAATGTCTGGAGAACAGATCATGGGAAGAGGAAGTTGAGGGTGTTTTCCATAAACTGTGAAAAAGGGTGTCTTCTGCGAACTGGTATTCACATGATTGTTATGGGAGAATTCTGCCCACGGGAGTAGAGAGGACCAATCGTCATGGTGAGAAGACACAAAGGTGCGAAGAAAGACCTCTAACTCCTGATTAACCCTCTCAGTCTGTCCATTGGATTGGGGATGGTAAGAAGAAGAAAAATCCAAGACAATATTGAGGGATTTGCAAAAGGCTCTCCAAAAACGAGACGTGAATTGGACTCCCCTGTCGGAAACAATATGAGAAGGGACCCCATGTAGGCGGAGAATTTCCCGAATGAAAATGGGAACCAAGGCAGGGGCAGAAGGAAGACCAGGAAGAGGAACAAAATGAGCCATCTTGGAGAATCGATCGATTACCACCCAAATGACTGTATTATTCTCAGACAGTGGGAGATCGGTGATAAAATCCATGGCAATATGGGCCCAGGGTTCCTTAGGAATGGGCAAGGGCATGAGGAGACCAGCAGGAGCTTGTGTGGAGGATTTGGACTGAGCACAGACATGACAAGCTTTAACGTAGTCTTTGACGTCTGAGCGGAGATTAGGCCACCAGTAGTGACGACTGATGAGTAGGAAGGATCGGAGGAATCCAGAATGCCCTGCCACCTTGGAATCATGTCCCCAACGAAGGATCTTAGCTCTTAGCTCAGTGGGGACAAAGGTCTTACCAGGCGGAATTTTTGACTTCAGGGTGGTAGAGTGGGCAACAATGCATGAGGTGGGAATGATCGGCTCAGGTTCAGGGGCGGACTCCTCGTCCAAAGTGTCAAATGACCTAGAGAGCGCATCAGCCCGACCATTGCAGGAACCAGGTTTGTAGGTAATCGTGAAATTAAAACGGGCAAAGAAGAGACTCCACCTGGCCTGTCTAGGATTCAGACGTTTAGCATTCTGTAGATACTGTAAATTCTTGTGATCGGTAAAGATCGTTATGGAGTGAGGGGAACCCTCCAAGAGATGACGCCACTCCTCTAACGCCAATTTAATTGCGAGAAGTTCCCGATCACCGATGGCATAATTCCTCTCTGCCTGAGAATTTTTTTTGGAGAAGAACGCACATGGTTGGCGTCTCTTCTCAAAGATTTGAAGAAGCACAGCTCCCACCCCCATTGAGGAAGCGTCCACTTCAATAAAAAATGCATTCCCAGGATTTGGTCTCCTCAAGAGGAGGCCAGAAACAAAGGCCTGTTTCAGGTTGTGAAATGCAGAGACAGCTTCGGGAGGCCAGTCTCTGGCATTCACACCCTTCTTGGTCAAAGCGATAATAGGCGCGGCAATGGAAGAGTAATTCCTTATGAACTGCCTATAATAATTAGTGAAGCCAAGAAAGCGCTGTGTGGCCTTGAGGCTAGCAGGAAGAGGCCAGTTGGTGATAGCCAAGACCTTCCCAGGGTCCATACGAAGACCCGAACATGAGACGAAGCACCCGAAAAACAGGACCTCAGAACATTCAAAGGAACATTTCTCTAGCTTAGCATAGAGATTGTTCTCTCTAAGACGTTGAAGTACAGTGCGGACATGGTTTCTGTGGACGAGCAGATTTTCAGAAAAGATCAGAATGTCATCCAGATAGATGACAACAAACTGGTACAGCAGATCTCTGAAGATTTCATTGACAAAGTTTTGAAACACGGCTGGAGCATTACACAGACCAAAAGGCATCACCAGATATTCGTAATGCCCGTCTCTAGTGTTGAATGCAGTCTTCCATTCGTCACCCTCCCGTATTCGAATGAGATTGTACGCGCCTCTGAGATCCAACTTGGTGAAAATGGAGGCCCCCTTCAACCTATCGAATAGCTCAGATATTAAGGGTAAGGGGTATCGATTTTTAATAGTAACCGCATTTAAACCCCGATAATCGATGCAGGGTCTTAAGGTACCATCCTTTTTGGCAACAAAAAAGAACCCTGCCCCTGCAGGCGATGAGGATTTCCGGATGAAACCTCTCTCCAGATTCTCTGCAACATACTCCGACATGGCCTGGGTCTCTGGGATGGACAGAGGGTAGGTACGACCCCTGGGTAGAGTTGCTCCAGGGACAAGATCAATAGCACAGTCAAAAGACCTGTGGGGAGGAAGCACCTCAGCTGATTTCTTACAGAACACATCCCGGTAATCGCTGTATGCAGCAGGAAGATCAGAAGAAACAGAAGTGGCAGCAACCGGAAGACTCTCCTTGGGGGTCACCTTGAGAAGACACGACGAGAAACATGAGGAACCCCAGGCCAGGATCTGCCCAGAGACCCAGTCCACATGTGGAGAGTGGAGCTGTAGCCAAGGGAGGCCCAATACAACTGGGGTAGAGGCCTTGGGTAGAATAAGAAAGGATATCCACTCCTGGTGGAGAATCCCTACCGACATCCTAATGGGTAGCGTCTGGAAGCGAATAGGGCCCCCTGGGAGAACAGTGCCATCAATTGCCGAGACTACCAATGGGGTAGTGAGAGGTGAAAGGGTAAGCTTCATAGAAGAAGCAGTTCTCCAATCCATAAAATTGCCGGCAGCCCCGGAATCCAGGTATGCAAGGGTTGACTGAGGAGAAGTGCCTACATGAAGGAACACCGGCAAGAGCAGGCGAGAAGGTGATGTTTCTGGGTCCAATACTCCACCTTCCAAATGTATTAGACCCGAGCGTTTCCCGGACGAAGCGAGCAGGAGTCACGAAAATTACCCTTGCCCCCACAATAGAGGCACAAGCCCAGAGTTCTGCGCCTAGCACGTTCTTCGGGGGTTAGTCTGGTCCGGGCCAGCTGCATAGGTTCTTCAGCAGGTAGAGGATGCTCCACGGAATGAAGGGAGGGGAGCTCAGACTGGCTAGGACCCAGAGAGTGCTGGCGTTTTTTTTTCTAAGGACCTCTCTTGAAAACGAATGTCGATCTGGTTGCATAATGAAATTACATCGTCCAGACCGACGGGAATGGCTCTTCCCGCTAATTCGTCTTTCACTCGGTCAGAGAGGCCATGTAAAAAGGTAGCGACCAGGGCCTCATTATTCCAGCTCAATTCAGCTGTGTGGATACGAAACTGAAGAGCATATTGCCCCACTGAACTAGATTCTTGGCGAAGACGTAAGACAGCACTAGCCGCTGAAGAAGCCCGAGCCGGCTCTTCGAAGATGTTACGAAAGAGCTTCAAGAAATCGGACAGACTGGAAACCATCGGATCGTTCCTCTCCCACAGGGGGGCAGCCCAGGCCAAAGCTTCACCGGAGAGGAGGGAAATGATATAGGCTACCTTAGCCCGGTCAGACAGGAAGCTTTGAGGCTGAAGCTCAAAATGAATTGTGCATTGGCTGAGAAACCCCCTGCAGGCCTTGGAGTCCCCAGAGAAACGGAACGGAGCTTGCAATCTTAGTGAGTGTGAGGCTGCGACTGGTGCGATAGGTACAGCCGCTGGTTGTACTTGGGGTTGCGGATTCGGGGTTCCCAAGGAGACCTGAAGCTGCTTGAATCGAGAAGCCAGATCCTGGAGGAATCGCATCACCTGAGTCTGATTTGATTCCTGGGTCTCAAGTCTGCGAACTATGCCCTGCAATGGATCATCCGCGGGAAGCGGGATGTCAGCCGGGTTCATGGCTGATCAAACTGTCAGGGTCACCTGTGGCCAGGTGACAGATGCACACCGTAGGGGGACAGGAGTGCACCGCGAGGTAGTGAACCCTAAGGCTGGCTTCTGCTGATAGGGAACTGGGTGGTTGTGGAAAGCGGGACCAGAGGAGCACAACCGGGATCCAAACGGAAGCTAGAGCCAAGATTCCCCAGGGCGCGGAGTCTAAGACCCAGCTGGTCTTCTCCAGGGCCTCTAGTGGTGAGGATGTTAGCTGCAGGCTGGGACCAGGTCGCGGCCCCTGGAGTTTCCTAGCTCACGCCCCGTAGGATAAGGGGAAAAGAGGGGAAGCAGCAGCACACGAAGAGAGAACCGAATAACAAGCTGAAGGTCAGGGGCCACAAGCAGACAAGGATAACGAAGAACGAGCCGAAGGTCAAGGGTCACGAGCAGACAGGGATAGTCGGGGACAAGCCAATAACGTAACAGAGAGACAGACGTAGCACACGGCAGGCAGGAACCCAAACACACAATGCCTAACAAACACGTTGATCAGCAAAGCAGGCTTGCAGTGCACAGGTTAATATAGTGTTCAGTGATAGGGCCTGGGGTGGAGTCAGGCTGGGAGGAGATTATAAAGGAAGCCAGGTGAAGGAGGTCTGGTCTCTAGATGAACACATGAGGAGGAAGGTAAGATGGCAGACAGACATTAATGCATATCCATGACACTGTGCTTCCAGACTGTGCGTCTCCTCGCTCCGTCGCTCTCCAGAGCGCCTGCACTGTTCCTTCTCACCGCTTGTTCCCCCACGTGTCTCCGACGCTTGAAGCCTGGACAGCGCGGCTCGTGTGCGGGGAAAGAAGGATTCGATCTCCGGCTGCAGTTGCGATTGCGCCCCCGTTTTTCTCCCCACTTTCTCTCTCTTCTTCATCCCAGGTATGCTGGGCTACTAATTACCGGGCTACCGCTTCCACATAGGGCTGTTCTGGGCTGTAAGGAGCTATATGGAGCTATATTGAGCAAAAACTACTATTCACATCAGTGAGTGTCCGGGGGGAGAGTCAGAGGGCTACAGCTGCAGCTTGTTCCTCCTCACTCCACCATCGCTCTGCCGCTCCAAGACCACACCCCTCCAGAGGATCTCTGAGTCTGACTTTCTTAAAGGGGGAAAAGTATAATGTCCAAACCACTTAAACTCCAACGTTGAGTTTATTTTATATTTTGCTTGATAGGAGAGAGAGAGTTGATGTGAAAGAGGATAGTTGAACTAAGAGGTAGATTCAGGCACAGAACTCCTAGATTCATCACCACTCGATCCCGAGTGTGCACAGCTCACCCGGATAGTCCCTCAATGGTCCTAGCAACCGGTGTAAAGCTCGAACAGTCACTTTATCCCTTCCAAGGACAAATTCAGTGTATCCTCCAAGAGCAGCAGCACTCCGCAGGGTCAGTTCTGCGGAGCATAGGATCCTTCCCTCTGACAGGTTACCAGGCCTTTCCCGAGACACACAATCTACTATCACTCATCTCCTATCATAGAATAGGGGCCACACTACATACAGATATTTGAACACCTTATCCCAATTGTATATGTGAAGAAAATATTGGGGAATTGAGCATATATTCGCTCAGGGATTTTTTAACGGTGTTCGTTAAAGATAACTTATTCGAGGAATTCAATAAAATATGAAAAAAGTTTATTAATAGATACATACAAAATATAATAATATGCAAATTTTTTTTAGAAAAGAACCATTCACATTCATGAAAAACAAAATGGTTACAAATATGAATATTGAAAATTGCATATAATGTAAGAACATGTTCTTACATTATATGCAATTTTCAACATTCATATTTTTCAGCATGACTTACGTGCATTATCAGACTCCTGAAGAAGCTTGCTAAAAGCGAAACTAGTAGAGTGACGTAAAGCAGTAGTCTGTCATTAGCTGTAACCATTTTGTTTTTCATGAATGTGAATGGTTCTTTTCTAAAAAAAAATTGCATATTATTATATTTTGTATGTATCTATTAATAAACTTTTTTCATATTTTATTGAATTCCTCGAATGAGTTATCTTTAACGAACACCGTTAAAAAATCCCTGAGCGAATATATGCTCAATTCCCCAATATTTTCATCACTCATCTCCTGTTATGGGACCGATCCTCCCCTGGCTTCCTCTTGGTCAGAGCGGATACCCTCACCCGGGCATCCTAGGACTCCAAAGTTCTGCCTGTAGACCCAGTCAAAGGTACCAAGCTGAAGGTGCCCGAGACTCCTCGGCCAGTGTACGCACCCCCCTCAGGGGGCACACTCCTCCGGGTACTTGTCCCCGGGTACTCGCTTCTCACCTCATGGCGTCTGCCCCTTATATATCCTCTCCCAGCATGCACAGCAGGCCAACCCGCCCACTGTACGGCAGCCGAGAGAAAACATCTAATCACATTAATGCAACCTACGTTCAACCCTGACCCGATATGGCAGCGCCACCTGCAGGCCACAGGGAACTTTACATAGGCACATAGCAGCAAAGCAGAGTCCAGAACATAATTAGAAGGCCCGAGCCATTAATCGGGTCATCCCCTAAATTTAGGCATAGTGACCCCCTTAAATTAAGGGGTCCGCTACATATGCTATATTCCAGACAAACTGCACACAAATAAGGGACATCCTACTTGCCATGTGGCTATGATAACAGTAAATTATGTTAAAGCCAGGGCAACATTTTAAAGAGGTATTTTTATTATAATAATCTTATATTATGTAGGAATTTATTTTAATAAAGGGAGCTGTTATGGGGTGGGCATGATGCCGGGGTTATAGGTCTTCAGGGCATAGTTTTCTAGGAGTGGCTTCTAAACTTCACTCCGCTATTATCATATCCCATCCTATCCCATCCTATTGTAATAGATTGCCTCTGTCCCAAAACCAGAGAGTATGTCCTGTTCTGCCTGTGATCCTAATTCAATGTAATGTGAGAGCATGCATGCCTAGGAATCACACACTGGGGGACACACTTGGTCAGTGCAAAGCTCCTTCTCAACAAGACCGCCTTTATTTAGGTTACAGCTCTTTATAGCCAAAGTGACATAAGCAATCGTCATCACAAATGTGTGCATATCATTGATTCATTCCATATATGGTCCTTCTCTTGTGACGTCTGCTTCTTCCACATGCCAAAGCATTCCAGAGGACCTCATCACCATTTTAGCTTAGACGATGGGAGGAGGGAATTGAAAGAGTGGACATCTGTTCCTCGTCTTTACTCTGAGATGAATAACTCTGTCACAGCTTTCAATCAAGGAAAATAATACTAATGTTTCTCATCTTGTTACATGAATACTAGAACACACACACATGATAATACTCTTCTGGTTCCCAATATGAGCATCAATAAGTTTCTTATTGTATAAATATATCTTAGTGTGTATGTGTGTGTGTCTGGCTATATCAGCCTTTCTTTCAAAGGAGCGCTTCTATTGTTCCTTGCAAATATATCACTCAGAAGGGTAGGGGCTATTTACTCTAAAATTCCTAAGGCAGGGGCTGTGAACTATGTGAGTAGCTGAAACAAACACCCAACTTGCACCAAATCCTCTGAACCAATACACCAAAACACAAAGAAGGAAAGAAATAATAAAAATAATAAAAAATAAAAGAAAATACCAATATTTGAGTGGATAAAAGAGAGAGACAACATAGATATAAAATAATCATTTTATCAACTCCATCACACTATCTCATCCTATCTCATCCTATCCTATCCTATCCCATCCTATCCTATCCCATCCTATCCTATCCCATCCTATCCTATCCTATCTCATCCTATCCTATCCCATCCTATCCCATCCTATCTCATCCTATCCCATCCTATCCTATCCCATCCTATCCTATCCCATCCTATCCCATCCTATCATATCCTATCCCATCCTATCCCATCCTATCCCATCTTATCCTATCCTATCCCATCCTATCTCATCCTATCCTATCCTATCCTATCCCACCCCATCCTATCCCATCCCATCTTATCCTATCCTATCCCATCGTATCCAATCTTATCCTATCCTATCTCATCCTATCCCATCCTATCCCATCCCATCCCATCCTATCCCATCCTATTCCATCCTATCCTATCCCATCCCATCCCATCCTATCCCATCCTATTCCATCCTATCCCATCCCATTCTATCCCATCCCATCCCATCGTATCCTATCCTATCCCATCCCATCCTATCCCAACCCATCCTATCCTATCCCATCCTATTCCATCCTATCCTATCCCATTCTATCCCATCCTATCCCATCCTATCCTATCCTAATTTATTCAATTCCATCCTATCCTATCCCACGCTATCCTATCCTAATTTATTCCATTCCATCCTAACCTATCCCATCCTATCCCATCCTATCCCATCCTATACTATCCCATTCTATCCCATTCTATCCCATCCTATCCCATCCCATCCTATCCTAATTTATTCCATTCCATCCTATCCTATTTTATTCCATTTCATCAAATCCTATCCTGCTCTACTCTATTTTATTCCACTCTATTCTATTTCATTCTGTTCTATCTTATCATGTTCTATGTCATCCTATCCTATCCAGTGGCACCACTAGGGTTAGTGTCCTCCCGCCTGTCCTCTTGCCTACAGCAAACTGATGATGATATCATCTCAGCCTAGGCAAAGTCACTGACTGGAGCTCAAGGATGGCTTTATAATGATAAAGAGTGGAGCTCTTGGTGCAGGAAAATATGGTGTCACCTCCCCCTCGCTAGCCTGCCACAGTGTTTTGTATCCCCCCTTTAATGGAGTCCATTTTAACCCCTGCAGCACTGGTGTAAAGTGACAAAAGACCATGCTGACACTCTCCCATGAGCAATGAGACATGCTGATTCTTCCCCACATTGTTGTAATGCACAATAACACAGTCTATACAAAGTAAAGATGTTTCTTGCCACCTTCCCATGGAGCCAGATGAAATCTCGATGTAGATGTAGCCGGTTGCTAGGGGGCGACCGCTGCTCAGTGTTGCCAATAGGGATGAGCTTCGTATTCGAGTCGAACATACGTTCGACTCGAACATCGGCTGTTCGATCGTTCGACGAAGATCGAACGATTTGGGCCGTTCGCGCCAAATTCGAGTGACGCGAACGGCCCACAATGCACTACGCCATCGCAGTGTCATCCAGGCGCTGTGATTGGCCAAGCATGCACTGTGACCCCGCATGCTTGGCCAATCACAGCGCCGGCAGCGAGGAGAGCAATGATTGGCCACAGGCAGGATGCCTGTGGCCAATTATTGCTGAGGGGGTTTAGTACACGCCCCACACTATAAAAGGCCACCAGCGCAGCGGCCTTGTGTAGTGTGTTCCGGAGCAGGGAAAGAGAAGCATAGGCAGGGACAGTGTCATTTTTTTTCCTTTACTAATCCTGGATTCCTTGTGTTTAGGGACAAATAAGGATAGGTAGGGAGGGTGTCAGTGTGTCATTCTGTGCTAAACCTTGTTTGTAGGGACAGAGAGGTACAGTGAGGGAAAGTGTCAGTGTGCTATTCTGTTCTAAACCAATCTTGCTGAACCATATTTGAAATCCTTGAGTTTAGGGACAGAGAGGTACAGTGAGGGAAAGTGTCAGTGTGCTATTCTGTGCTAAATCTTGTTTGTAGGGACAGAGTAGGACAGTGAGTGAAACTGACAGTGTGCTATTCTGTTCTAAACCAATCTTGCTGAACCATATTTGAAATCCTTGAGTTTAGGGACTGAGAGATACAGTGAGGAAAAGTGTCAGTGTGCTATTCTGTGCTAAATCTTGTTTGTAGGGACAGAGTAGGACAGTGAGTGAAACTGACAGTGTGCTATTCTGTTCTAAACCAATCTTGCTGAACCATATTTGAAATCCTTGAGTTTAGGGACAGAGAGGTACAGTGAGGGAAAGTGTCAGTGTGCTATTCTGTGCTAAATCTTGTTTGTAGGGACAGAGTAGGACAGTGAGTGAAACTGACAGTGTGCTATTCTGTTCTAAACCAACCTTGCTGAACCATATTTGAAATCCTTGAGTTTAGGGACAGAGAAGGACACTCGTGGAAACTATCAGTGTGCTATTCTGTGCTAAATCTTGTTTGTAGGGACAGAGAGGTACAGTGAGTGAAACTGACAGTGTGCTATTCTGTTCTAAACCAATCTTGCTGAACCATATTTGAAATCCTTGAGTTTAGGGACAGAGAAGGACACTCGTGGAAACTATCAGTGTGCTATTCTGTGCTAAATCTTGTTTGTAGGGACAGAGAGGTACAGTGAGTGAAACTGACAGTGTGCTATTCTGTTCTAAACCAATCTTGCTGAACCATATTTGAAATCCTTGAGTTTAGGGACAGAGAGGTACAGTGAGGGAAAGTGTCAGTGTGCTATTCTGTGCTAAACCAATCTTGCTGAACCATATTTGAAATCCTTGAGTTTAGGGACAGAGAAGGACACTCGTGGAAACTATCAGTGTGCTATTCTGTGCTAAATCTTGTTTGTAGGGACAGAGAGGTACAGTGAGTGAAACTGACAGTGTGCTATTCTGTTCTAAACCAATCTTGCTGAACCATATTTGAAATCCTTGAGTTTAGGGACAGAGAAGGACACTTGTGGAAACTATCAGTGTGCTATTCTGTGCTAAATCTTGTTTGTAGGGACAGAGAGGTACAGTGAGTGAAACTGACAGTGCGCTATTCTGTTCTAAACCAATCTTGCTGAACCATATTTGAAATCCTTGAGTTTAGGGACAGAGAGGTACAGTGAGGGAAAGTGTCAGTGTGCTATTCTGTTCTAAACCAATCTTGCTGAACCATATTTGAAATCCTTGAGTTTAGGGACAGAGAAGGACACTCGTGGAAACTCTCAGTGTGCTATTCTGTGCTAAATCTAGTTTGTAGGGACAGAGTAGGACAGTGAGTGACACTGACAGTGTGCTATTCTGTTCTAAACCAATCTTGCTGAACCATATTTGAAATCCTTGAGTTTAGGGACAGAGAAGGACACTCGTGGAAACTATCAGTGTGCTATTCTGTGCTAAATCTTGTTTGTAGGGACAGAGAGGTACAGTGAGTGAAACTGACAGTGTGCTATTCTGTTCTAAGCCAATCTTGCTGAACCATATTTGAAATCCTTGAGTTTAGGGACAGAGAAGGACACTCGTGGAAACTATCTGTCATGGCAACCCTGTCAGGAACAGACGCCCTGGACTTCCTGGTTCCCGCCCCCGCAGGTGACGCCCGAAGGGCTATTTAAATTCCTCACTTGCAGACAGTCCCTGCTGTCTGCTCTACAGCGTTTATCCCAAGTGACCTGATCTGCCTTGTTTACCTGTATCTGACCCGGCTTCCTGTGACCCTCCTGCTATCTGCCTGTACCTGACCATCGGCCTGTTTTCTGACTTCGGTATTGCCTGATCCTTTTGTGCCTCGCTGCCTGCCAATTTACCCGACCCCGGCTTGTCTGACGATCCTGCCTGACCTTGGCTCTTGTTCACCTGCTGCTGCCTAGCGGTTCCAGTTTACCTGCTGTGCCTCCCGGTCCGGGTCATCTGCTGAGTTCCTGGTTCCTGTCTGCTCATCTGCTGGTTCCTGTCTGCTCATCTGCTGGTTCCTGTCTGCTCATCTGCTGGTTCCTGTTCACCTGCTGCTGCCTAGTGGTTCCAGTTTACCTGCTGTGCCTCCCGGTCCGGGTCATCTGCTGAGTTCCTGGTTCCTGTCTGCTCATCTGCTGGTTCCTGTCTGCTCATCTGCTGGTTCCTGTTCACCTGCTGCTGCCCAGTGGTTCCAGTCTACCTGCTGTGCCTCCCGGTCCGGGTCATCTGCTGAGTTCCTGGTTCCTGTCTGCTCATCTGCTGGTTCCTGTCTGCTCATCTGCTGGTTCCTGTTCATCTGCTGCTGCCCAGTGGTTCCAGTCTACCTGCTGTGCCTCTCGGTCCGGGTCATCTTCTGAGTTCCTGGTTCCTGTCTACTCACCTGCTGTAGTTCCTGGTTCCTGTCCACTCACCTGCTGTAGTTCCTGGTTCCTGCCTCCTCACATGCTGGTTCCTGATCACCTACGGTAGTTCTTGATCCTGCCAGGCACTCGTACCCCTTCCACCTCCGTGCTTCCTGTTATATCACCAGGGGCCGCCGGTGGGAGCCGTAAGGGAGGCCTCCCTCTGCTAACCGGGCTCGTCACCGTCAGGTACGTGACAGTAGCAGACAGCCATGTCTGAGCCCGAGCAGGGAGCCTCACCTATGGAGGAACTATGCCGACACCTGGCGGGACTGACCGAGGCCGTTAAGAGCCTCCAGCAAGGCTACACTCACCTGGAAGGACAAGTGCGGGCCCTCACCAACCCCGATGGAGCTCAAGGGGGTCCACGTGCCTCCACTTCTTCCGCCGGGGCAGGAGCTGCGCCCACGGTGGTCATGCTTCCCCCTGAACCCAGGGTCCCTACACCTGAAAGATTCTCCGGGGACCGGAGCAAGTTCAGGGCTTTCCGGAACTCTTGTGAGTTGTACTTTGCCTTACAGCCCCGCACCTTTTCCTTAGAAGCTACCAAGGTGGGCTTTGTAATTTCGCTGCTTTCCGGAGACCCACAGAACTGGGCCCACCGCCTGCTAGAACGCAAAGATGCGTCCTTGGACAGCCTTACACTTTTTTTTGACGCCATTGCCCAATTGTACGAGGACCCTGAGCTCTCGGTCACTGCAGAGAACGCCCTGCGGACCCTTCAGCAGGGACGCAGAGCAGCGGAAGATTATGTAGCTGAATTCAGGCGCTGGAGCGCAGACACCAGCTGGAATGACGCTGCCCTCCGTCACCAGTTTCGCATAGGCCTTTCTGACCCATTGAAGGACGAACTGGCTAGGGTAGGAATACCAGAAAATTTGAACCTACTGATCGATCTGACAATTCAGATCGACCGACGCCTGAGGGAACGGAGGGTTGAGAGGGCCACGGGCTTCACCCGGCCGACCTGGATGCTTCCCCGGGTCCCCAGTCATCCGCACCCAGCTTCTGCAGCACCCTTGACCCCCTCGTACGATGCTCCTGAACCCATGCAGCTTGGGGTCCTCCGCCCTTCCCTTACTCCGGAGGAACGCCAACGCCGACGCGCGCACAACTTGTGCCTGTACTGCGGGGAGCCCGGTCACTTAGTTAGGAACTGTCCCCTGAAGTTCCGTAAGGGCTTGTCAGTATTCCCTGCTGTGATCAACCCTCAGACTAAATCCTCCTCTCACTTCGCTCTTTCTATCTCCCTGCAGCTCCCAGGAAGGACCCTGCAAGTCGTCGCAATTATTGACTCTGGGGCTTGTAGTTGCTTCATGGACTCAACTTTTGCCCGTACTCAACTTATTCCTCTACTTCCCAAGACCCATGGACTACGGGTTCACCTGGCTGATGGGTCCCTTATCAAGTCGGGGCCCGTGGTCGAAGAGACGGCTCCCCTACCTGTCACTGTCTTCTCCTCTACCGGGGTGCACCGAGAATATCTACGGCTGGATATTATCTCCTCTCCACTGTTCCCCATAATTCTCGGTATGCCCTGGCTACAAGCCCATAATCCTACCATTAACTGGGTCACGGGGGTGATCACGTTTCCTTCCTCCTACTGCCAACGGTCCTGTGGCTCACACAAACCCCCTGGGCCTGCCACCTTAATGTGTACCGACACTGAGGCCGGAATACGTCAGGCCATCCCTGACGCTTACCTGGACTTTCTCGATGTGTTTAGTAAACAGGGGGCAGAGACACTACCACCCCACCGAGCCTACGACTGCCCCATTGATCTACTTCCCGGAGCAGCTATTCCTTTCGGTAGGATTTTCCCTTTAACGGAGGTGGAACAGGGGGCCCTGAAGGACTACATCGATGAGAACCTTTTAAAGGGGTTCATTCGCCCCTCTACGTCGCCAGCAGGCGCAGGCATTTTCTTTGTAGAAAAGAAGGACCATACCCTCAGGCCATGTGTGGACTACCGTGAACTAAATAAGGTCACCATTAAAAATCGTTATCCTCTTCCTCTGGTACCAGAGTTGTTCCAAAGATTGGGAGCTGCCGTTATTTTCACTAAGCTTGACCTCCGGGGAGCCTATAACCTGGTCCGAATCAAGGAGGGCGATGAGTGGAAAACCGCCTTCCGCTCCCGGTTCGGACATTTCGAATATTTAGTGATGCCCTTCGGGCTGTGCAATGCCCCTGCCACCTTCCAGTATTTAATTAATAAAGTTCTTTGGGACTTTTTAGATCTCTTTGTGATTGCTTATTTAGATGACATACTAATCTTCTCTTCCTCCCTTGACTCTCATCGCAGGCATGTCAGAAGTGTGTTAGACCGGCTTCGGCAGCATAAACTATATGCAAAGGCTGAGAAATGCGAGTTTGAGCGGGAGAGCATAGCATTTCTGGGATTAATCATCTCTGGCGAAGGCATCAGGATGGACCCACAGAAGATCACCGCAATCTTGGACTGGCCAGCGCCAGTGGATAAGAAGGGAATCCAACGGTTCGTTGGATTCGCCAACTTTTATCGTAAATTCATCCGGGGGTTCTCCGCCATCATTGCACCCATTACTCAGCTAACCAAGCAAGGTACCCGCTTCCACTGGTCCCCTGAGGCCCAAAAGGCCTTTGAGGATCTCAAAGGGCTCTTCACCTCTGCATCCATCTTAAAACACCCAGATTCCTCCCTACCATTTGTACTTGAGGTAGATGCTTCTGAGGTTGCAGTAGGGGCAATATTGTCACAGAGGCAAGGAACCAAGGCTTTGCTTCATCCGGTGGCTTTCTTTTCTCGCAAATTATCTGCGGCAGAAAAGAACTATGACGTGGGAGACCGGGAACTCTTGGCGATTAAGTCCGCCCTGGAAGAATGGAGGTACTTACTTGAAGGTGCTGCTCACCCGATCTTAGTATTCACCGACCATAAGAACTTAGAGTACCTGAAAACTGCAAAAAGACTAAAACCACGACAAGCCAGATGGGCCCTGTTTTTTTCCCGGTTCTCCTTCCATGTGACATACCGCCCCGGTGCCAAGAACACTAAACCTGACGCCTTGTCCCGAATGTTTCATGGATCCAAAGAACTCTCCTCACCCGATACAATCCTCGCTCCTGGGAATTTTCTCCTACTTCAGGAGGACCTACTCTCCCGGATCAGACAAGCCACCACTAGACAGGAACCCTCTCCTGAACTGGATCTGCAAACCAAGGATGGATTACTCTGGCACCAAGACAGGCTATTCATACCAGAAGAACTAAAGATAACCGTGCTATAGCTCTGCCATGATCATGCCCTTGCTGGGCACTTTGGCGTGGCTAAGACCACTGAGTTGGTACAACGTACCTTCTGGTGGCCTCGACTACGCGAGGATTGCAGGAGGTTCGTGGAGTCCTGTACTACATGTACCCGGAATAAAGAGTCCAGATCCAAAGCCTGGGGACTACTGAAGCCCTTACCCGTTCCAGAGAGACCGTGGAAAATGCTTTCTATCGACTTCATAGTTGAACTCCCCCCGGCTGAGAATCACACCACCATCTTTGTGATTGTGGACCGTCTGTCCAAGATGGCACATTTTGTTCCTATGAGAGGGACCCCCTCGGCCCCGGAAACTGCACAAATGTTCATTAAAGAAGTCGTCAGGCTCCACGGGGCACCTGCTAATATAGTCTCCGATCGGGGGGTACAATTTACCTCCCGGTTCTGGAGGTCCCTCTGCAAGACTCTGGGAATAGAGCTATCATTCTCTTCGGCTTACCACCCTCAAACCAACGGACAGACTGAGAGAACAAATCAGACCCTCGAGCAATATTTGCGTTGTTTCTCCTCCTTTGCTCAGAATGACTGGCTCTCCCTGCTTCCGCTAGCGGAGTTCTCCTACAATAACTCCATCCACTCCGCAACTAACCAGACCCCATTTTTTGCGAACTTCGGGTTTCACCCCACATTTCTGCCCAACTCTCTCCCTGAGTGCTCAGTGCCCGCAGTTCTGGAAAAAAGTGAATTTCTTCTCCTCTAACAACCAGCTTCTACGCGAAGCCATGGCAAGAACTCAGGAGTATAACAAGACGGTCTACGACAGGAGGAGACGGGGTGAATTAGCGCTGGCACCGGGCGACCAAGTATGGCTTTCCACCATCAATCTAAGATTGGCTTGCCCGTCCAAGAAATTGGGCCCCAAGTTTCTAGGGCCTTTTCCTATCAAAAGGAAAATCAACGAGGTGGCCTACGAGCTGGAGCTCCCCGACTCCCTGAGGGTCCACCCTGTTTTTCATGTTTCTCTATTGAAACCGTCAGTCTCCAACCCATTCCCAGGTCGGACCCCGACTCGCCCTGATCCCGTCATCATAGACGGGGAACAGGAATTCGAGGTAGAAGCTATTTTAGACGCACGAAGAAGAAATAGCCAGAGTCAATTTTTAATAAAATGGAAGGGTTACGGACCAGAGGAGAACTCCTGGGAACCCGAAGAGAACATTCACGCCAAAGACCTGATACAAGCCTTCAGGAGGTCTCACCCGAGAAGTTTGCTCCTAGGGGCATCCGGAGGCTGCCCCTTGGGGGGGGGGCAATGTCATGGCAACCCTGTCAGGAACAGACGCCCTGGACTTCCTGGTTCCCGCCCCCGCAGGTGACGCCCGAAGGGCTATTTAAATTCCTCACTTGCAGACAGTCCCTGCTGTCTGCTCTACAGCGTTTATCCCAAGTGACCTGATCTGCCTTGTTTACCTGTATCTGACCCGGCTTCCTGTGACCCTCCTGCTATCTGCCTGTACCTGACCATCGGCCTGTTTTCTGACTTCGGTATTGCCTGATCCTTTTGTGCCTCGCTGCCTGCCAATTTACCCGACCCCGGCTTGTCTGACGATCCTGCCTGACCTTGGCTCTTGTTCACCTGCTGCTGCCTAGTGGTTCCAGTTTACCTGCTGTGCCTCCCGGTCCGGGTCATCTGCTGAGTTCCTGGTTCCTGTCTGCTCATCTGCTGGTTCCTGTCTGCTCATCTGCTGGTTCCTGTCTGCTCATCTGCTGGTTCCTGTTCACCTGCTGCTGCCCAGTGGTTCCAGTCTACCTGCTGTGCCTCCCGGTCCGGGTCATCTACTGAGTTCCTGGTTCCTGTCTGCTCATCTGCTGGTTCCTGTCTGCTCATCTGCTGGTTCCTGTTCATCTGCTGCTGCCCAGTGGTTCCAGTCTACCTGCTGTGCCTCCCGGTCCAGGTCATCTTCTGAGCTCCTGGTTCCTGTCTACTCACCTGCTGTAGTTCCTGGTTCCTGTCCACTCACCTGCTGTAGTTCCTGGTTCCTGCCTCCTCACATGCTGGTTCCTGATCACCTACGGTAGTTCTTGATCCTGCCAGGCACTCGTACCCCTTCCACCTCCGTGCTTCCTGTTATATCACCAGGGGCCGCCGGTGGGAGCCGTAAGGGAGGCCTCCCTCTGCTAACCGGGCTCGTCACCGTCAGGTACGTGACACTATCAGTGTGCTATTCTGTGCTAAATCTTGTTTGTAGGGACAGAGAGGTACAGTGAGTGAAACTGACAGTGTGCTATTCTGTTCTAAACCAATCTTGCTGAACCATATTTGAAATCCTTGAGTTTAGGGACAGAGAGGTACAGTGAGGGAAAGTGTCAGTGTGCTATTCTGTTCTAAACCAATCTTGCTGAACCATATTTGAAATCCTTGAGTTTAGGGACAGAGAAGGACACTCGTGGAAACTCTCAGTGTGCTATTCTGTGCTAAATCTAGTTTGTAGGGACATAGTAGGACAGTGAGTGAAACTGACAGTGTGCTATTCTGTTCTAAACCAATCTTGCTGAACCATATTTGAAATCCTTGAGTTTAGGGACAGAGAAGGACACTCGTGGAAACTATCAGTGTGCTATTCTGTGCTAAATCTTGTTTGTAGGGACAGAGAGGTACAGTGAGTGAAACTGACAGTGTGCTATTCTGTTCTAAACCAATCTTGCTGAACCATATTTGAAATCCTTGAGTTTAGGGACAGAGAGGTACAGTGAGGGAAAGTGTCAGTGTGCTATTCTGTTCTAAACCAATCTTGCTGAACCATATTTGAAATCCTTGAGTTTAGGGACAGAGAAGGACACTCGTGGAAACTCTCAGTGTGCTATTCTGTGCTAAATCTAGTTTGTAGGGACAGAGTAGGACAGTGAGTGAAACTGACAGTGTGCTATTCTGTTCTAAACCAATCTTGCTGAACCATATTTGAAATCCTTGAGTTTAGGGACAGAGAGGTACAGTGAGGGAAAGTGTCAGTGTGCTATTCTGTGCTAAATCTTGTTTGTAGGGACAGAGTAGGACAGTGAGTGAAACTGACAGTGTGCTATTCTGTTCTAAACCAATCTTGCTGAACCATATTTGAAATCCTTGAGTTTAGGGACAGAGAAGGACACTCGTGGAAACTATCAGTGTGCTATTCTGTGCTAAATCTTGTTTGTAGGGACAGAGAGGTACAGTGAGTGAAACTGACAGTGTGCTATTCTGTTCTAAACCAATCTTGCTGAACCATATTTGAAATCCTTGAGTTTAGGGACAGAGAAGGACACTCGTGGAAACTATCAGTGTGCTATTCTGTGCTAAATCTTGTTTGTAGGGACAGAGAGGTACAGTGAGTGAAACTGACAGTGTGCTATTCTGTTCTAAACCAATCTTGCTGAACCATATTTGAAATCCTTGTTTGTAGGGACAGAGAGGTACAGTGAGTGAAACTGACAGTGTGCTATTCTGTTCTAAACCAATCTTGCTGAACCATATTTGAAATCCTTGAGTTTAGGGACAGAGAAGGACACTCGTGGAAACTCTCAGTGTGCTATTCTGTGCTAAATCTAGTTTGTAGGGACAGAGTAGGACAGTGAGTGAAACTGACAGTGTGTTATTCTGTTCTAAACCAATCTTGCTGAACCATATTTGAAATCCTTGAGTTTAGGGACAGAGAAGGACACTCGTGGAAACTATCAGTGTGCTATTCTGTGCTAAATCTTGTTTGTAGGGACAGAGAGGTACAGTGAGTGAAACTGACAGTGTGCTATTCTGTTCTAAACCAATCTTGCTGAACCATATTTGAAATCCTTGAGTTTAGGGACAGAGAAGGACACTCGTGGAAACTATCAGTGTGCTATTCTGTGCTAAATCTTGTTTGTAGGGACAGAGAGGTACAGTGAGTGAAACTGACAGTGTGCTATTCTGTTCTAAACCAATCTTGCTGAACCATATTTGAAATCCTTGAGTTTAGGGACAGAGAAGGACACTCGTGGAAACTATCAGTGTGCTATTCTGTGCTAAATCTTGTTTGTAGGGACAGAGTAGGACAGTGAGTGAAACTGACAGTGTGCTATTCTGTTCTAAACCAATCTTGCTGAACCATATTTGAAATCCTTGAGTTTAGGGACAGAGAAGGACACTCGTGGAAACTATCAGTGTGCTATTCTGTGCTAAATCTTGTTTGTAGGGACAGAGTAGGACAGTGAGTGAAACTGACAGTGTGCTATTCTGTTCTAAACCAATCTTGCTGAACCATATTTGAAATCCTTGAGTTTAGGGACAGAGAAGGACACTCGTGGAAACTATCAGTGTGCTATTCTGTGCTAAATCTTGTTTGTAGGGACAGAGAGGTACAGTGAGTGAAACTGACAGTGTGCAATTATGTTCTAAACCAATCTTGCTGAACCATATTTGAAATCCTTGAGTTTAGGGACAGAGAAGGACACTCGTGGAAACTATCAGTGTGCTATTCTGTGCTAAATCTTGTTTGTAGGGACAGAGAGGTACAGTGAGTGAAACTGACAGTGTGCTATTCTGTTCTAAACCAATCTTGCTGAACCATATTTGAAATCCTTGAGTTTAGGGACAGAGAAGGACACTCGTGGAAACTATCAGTGTGCTATTCTGTGCTAAATCTTGTTTGTAGGGACAGAGTAGGACAGTGAGTGAAACTGACAGTGTGCTATTCTGTTCTAAACCAATCTTGCTGAAGCATATTTGAAATCCTTGAGTTTAGGGACAGAGAAGGACACTCGTGGAAACTATCAGTGTGCTATTCTGTGCTAAATCTTGTTTGTAGGGACAGAGTAGGACAGTGAGTGAAACTGACAGTGTGCTATTCTGTTCTAAACCAATCTTGCTGAACCATATTTGAAATCCTTGAGTTTAGGGACAGAGAAGGACACTCGTGGAAACTATCAGTGTGCTATTCTGTGCTAAATCTTGTTTGTAGGGACAGAGAGGTACAGTGAGTGAAACTGACAGTGTGCAATTATGTTCTAAACCAATCTTGCTGAACCATATTTGAAATCCTTGAGTTTAGGGACAGAGAAGGACACTCGTGGAAACTATCAGTGTGCTATTCTGTGCTAAATCTTGTTTGTAGGGACAGAGTAGGACAGTGAGTGAAACTGACAGTGTGCTATTCTGTGCTAAACCAATCTTGCTGAAGCATATTGCAAATCCTTGTGTTTAGGGACAGAGAAGGATAGGCAGGGGACAGTGTCAGTGTCATTGTTGCTAAGCCTCCTGCACAGTATACACCTGAAGGTAGCCCTTATTGCTGTTTTTCCCATCTCCCTGCAGGCCATCCATTAAAATGTCTGGAAGGCAAACAAGGAGAGGCAGACAGTCAGGAGGCAAAAAAAGAGGGCAAGCAGGCTCTGTGTCTGGGGGCAACAGTGCTGGTCGTGGACGCGGTGCATTGTCATCAGCACATGGCCATGGGACACGCTTGTCCTTCTTTTCGGCAACTGGACATGTTGAGCCACATCATGCCGAAGACTTGGTAGAGTGGATGACCAAGCCCACCTCATCCTCCTCATCCTCTCTCACCCAGGCTCAGGGTACTGGCAAAGCAGCTGCCAAAGCGTCCTCTTCTCTGGTATCATTATCTTCATTAGTCAATCCTTCCCTAGACCCACCATGTCCTCCTCCTGAGGAGTCCCCCGAACTGTTTGAGCACAGTGTTGGGTACATGCTCCAGGAGGATGCCCAGCGTTTCGAAGGATCTGATGATGATACCCAGATAGAGGAAGGCAGTAGCGTGAGAGCAGAGAGAGGGGATGCTCAAGAAGGACACCAATCTGGCAGTCATGCTCCAGCAGCTGCAGCATACTGCCAGATTGGCTCCAGTGATGAGGAGGGAGGGGATGATGAGGTCACTGACTCCACGTGGGTGCCTAATAGGAGAGAGGAGGAGGAGGCACATCTCCAACGAGGCAGGATGCCCTTGGGTGGCCAGCGTATGGGCAGCACACCGACGGAATCACACCGCAGAGCTCCGCCTGTGCAGGGCGCTGCCTCTGCTCGTCATTCAAAAAGTTCTTTTGTGTGGGCCTTTTTTGAGGCGAGTGCATCAGATCGCACAGCTGCTGTTTGCAACATATGTCTCAAGCGTATATCGCGTGGCCAAAACATCAGCCGCTTGGGCACCACATGCTTGATCAGACATATGTTGACCTGCCATGCAGCTCGTTGGCAAGCCTACCTTAAAGACCCACACCAAAGAACAAAGCTGACCTATTCTTGCACCGCATCAGCTGGGATCTCCAACCCCACTATACCTTCAGTCCTCTCTGAAACCTGCTCTGAGAGGAATGAAGGTGTAGAATTAGGTGTGTCACAGCCAAGTACTTGCGGGCACTCTGCTAGCAGTACACCGACGTCCGATTCTAGCAGGCAAATTTCCCTGCCCCAGCTGCTGGACCGTCGAAAGAAGTTCACTCCCAGCCATCCACATGCCCAGCGGTTGAATGCTAGCTTGGCTAAATTGCTAGCGCCTCTTCTGCTGCCTTTTCAGTTGGTAGACTCGGCCCCCTTCCGTGAGTTTGTGCAATGTGCGGTTCCTCAGTGGCAGGTTCCCAAACGCCACTTTTTCTCACGGAAGGCGATTCCGGCTCTCTACAGGCATGTGGAAGGCAATGTCTTGGCCTCGCTGGACAGGGCGGTCAGCGGTAAGGTGCATATTACCGCTGACTCATGGTCCAGCAGGCATGGACAGGGACGTTACCTTTCTTTCACGGCCCATTGGGTCACTCTTTTGGCAGCTGGGAAGGATGCAGGACAAGGTGCAGTAGTGTTGGAGGTTGTTCCACCGCCACGCCTCCAAAATGCTACTACTGGTTGTGACACACCTCTCTCCTCCACCCCCTCCTCTTCTTCTTCCTCCATGGCCTCTTCCTGTGGTTTGTCCTCGGAACCAGCGGTGCTCCGTAGGCGTTCAAGGGGCTACGCAAGTACGCAGGCAAAAAGATGCCATGCCGTGCTTGCACTGGTGTGTTTGGGGGACAGGAGCCACACTGGGGCAGAGGTCCTGTCTGCTCTGCAGGGGCAGGCCGAGAGGTGGTTGACGCCACGCCAGCTTAAGCCAGGAATGGTGGTTTGCGACAATGGCACCAACCTCCTCTCCGCCCTCCGACAGGGACAACTGACCCATGTGCACTGTATGGCTCACGTCCTTAACCTGGTGGTGCAGCGGTTCTTGGGCAGGTACCCGGGCTTACAGGATGTCCTGAGGCAGGCCAGGAAAGTCTGTGTTCATTTCCGCAGATCTTATAATGCCAGTGCTCGCCTGGCTGAGCTGCAAAAGGAGTTGAACCTGCCCAAGAACCGCCTTATATGTGACATGCCCACCAGGTGGACAGGGCCGGATTTCCCACAAGGCCAACAAGGCCAGGCCTCGGGGCGGCACTGTGTGAAAGGGCGGCGCCGCGGAGGAGACAAGTCCTCCTAAAATTCATTTACTGTGTCCCCGGCCGCCTGAAGCTCCGGCCGCCATTTTTCAAAGTCCGGCGCACTGTGATTGGGCCATGGGGGTCATGTGCGGTGTGGGCCTGGCCTGTCCATGATCCTGAACTCCCCCCTCTGCACATGACCTCCATACGCCCAATCGCAGTGCCCGGGACACTGAACAAACATGGCGGCCGCCTCCTCCTATCCTCCGGACCTATGTCCATGATGCAGGAAGAGCAGGTGAGGAGGAACACAGACTGGGGAGAGAGACGGAGGCAGAGACAGAGCGGCAGAGGCAAAGAGAGAGTGAGGCAGAGAGACAGAGGCACTGAGAGAGCGAGAGACAGAGGCACTGAGAGAGCGAGAGACAGAGGCACTGAGAGAGCGAGAGACAGAGGCACTGAGAGAGCGAGAGACAGAGGCACTGAGAGAGCGAGAGACAGAGGCACCGAGAGAGCGAGAGACAGAGGCACTGAGAGAGCGAGAGACAGAGGCACCGAGAGAGCGAGAGAGGCACTGAGAGAGCGAGAGAGGCACTGAGAGAGCGAGAGAGGCAAAGAGAGAGCGAGAGAGGCAAAGAGAGAGCGAGAGAGGCAAAGAGAGAGCGAGAGAGAGGCAAAGAGAGCGAGAGAGAGGCAAAGAGAGAGCGAGAGAGAGGCAAAGAGCGAGAGAGAGGCAAAGAGCGAGAGAGAGGCAAAGAGCGAGAGAGAGGCAAAGAGCGAGAGAGAGGCAAAGAGCGAGAGAGAGGCAGAGAGAGACAGAGGCAGAGAGAGACAGAGGCAAAGAGAGAGAGAGAGAGACAGAGGCAAAGAGAGAGAGACAGAGGCAAAGAGAGATAGAGAGACAGAGGCAAAGAGAGAGAGAAATAGACAGAGGCAAAGAGAGAGACAGAGAGAGACAAAGAGAGAGGCAGAAAGAGACAAAGAGAGAGGCAGAGAGAGACAAAGAGAGAGGCAGAGAGAGACAAAGAGAGAGGCAGAGAGAGGCAGAGAGAGACAGAGGCAGATGGAGAGTGAGAGACGGGGGCAGAGAGTGCAAGTGACATTCCCATGTAGTGGCAGGCAGCATGGTAAGTGACATTCCCATCTGGTGACAAGCGACGGTGGCAAGTGACACGCTCAGGGCTCCCACCCATTCTGCTTTATGGTGAGTTGAACTATTTCTTTTTATATTACAATGTAATGATAGAAACAATGCATTTCATCCTGACACCATAACAACCATGGTGCCGGAATGATTGAAGCACCAACACCAGTCATTGTCTGCGAAAAATCGATTACCCCCCCCCCGCGCGTCGCCCCCCACCCCCCCCCCTATGTGATGGTGGGGGGGGGGGCGGCATTGAAGGACCCGGCCTTGGGGCGGCAAAGGGAGTAAATCCGGGCCTGCAGGTGGAACTCAACGTTGGCCATGCTGCAGCGGCTGCACACGCAGCAGAGGGCCATCAATGAGTACCTGTGCGACTACGGCACCAGGACAGGGTCAGGGGAGCTCGGTTTTTTTTCACCACGCCAGTGGGGCATGATCAGGGATGCATGCACTGTCCTGGCACCATTTGAGGAGGCCACGAGGATGGTGAGCAGTGACAGTGCATGCATCAGTGACACTGTACCTCTTGTCCACCTGTTGGAGCACACGCTGCGTGGAATAATGGACAGGGCACTTGAGGCAGAACAGAGGCAGGAAGAGGAGGACTTCCTTGCCTCTCAAGGCCCCCTTTACCCTGACAGTGTTCCTTCTGTCCCACCCATCGCACAGGAAGAGGAGGAGGAGGAGGAGGAGGAGGATTGTGTCAGCATGGAGGTGGAGGCTGGCACTCAGCATCATCAGCAGCAGTCTTTTAGGGATGATTTACAATCCCAAGAAACCAGTGGACTTGTACGTGGCTGGGAGGAGGTGGCTGCGGATCATGTCGTCCTTAGTGACCCAGAGGACGCCGGACTGAATGCCTCAGCTAACCTACGCTGCATGGCCTCCCTGATCCTGCAAAGTCTGCGGAAGGATCCTCGTATTCTTCGGATCAAGGAGAGGGACCATTACTGGCTGGCCACTCTCCTTGATCCACGGTACAAGGGTAAGGTTGCGGACCTTATGTTACCGTCGCAGAGGGAGCAGAGGATGAGACAACTCCGGGAGGCCTTGCAGAAAGGTCTGTGCAACGCGTTCCCAGAGACTGGGAGGTTACAAACTCCTGGTCCTGGACAACGAGTTGCTGAGGCTTCGGGCAATCAAAGAAGGAGCGGTGGGGAAGGTGGCCGTCTAACCGATGCGTTCAGACAATTCTTTAGTCCGCAGCCCCAAAGTATGATCGTTTCCAGCAACCATCGCCAGCGTCTGATATACATGGTGCAGGAATACCTAGGGGCAAGGTCAGACTTGGACACCTTCCCCACCGAAAATCCTCTGGCTTACTGGGTCTTGAGGATGGATCACTGGCCAGAGCATGCACAGTATGCAATTGAGCTACTGGCCTGTCCTGCATCCAGCGTTCTTTCGGAACGCACATTCAGTGCTGCTGGAGGATTTGTCACGGATCACAGGGTGCGCCTGTCCACCGACTCGGTTGATCGACTGACTTTCATCAAGATGAACCAGTCTTGGATCACCACCAGCTACCACACACCTGATGCTGATATAACAGACTAATTGATTTTAAAATGTCACATCCCTTCAAGACTGATGCTGATGCTGAGTTCCTGTGCTGTTATGTTGACTAGCTATCCTCCTCCTCCTCCTCAATGATCTGATTAATGATGATAGCTTGGAAGATCATTTTGGTTTATGGGTGCCGCCACCAGTGGCTAAGGCCCAATTTTTCAGCCCCTGTTTAACAGGGGCGTGTAATTACAATTTTTGATGCAATACTTTGCAACAGGCCTCATTGCTGTGCTCCAAGTACAGTATCTGTGAGGGGTTGCAGTGTTGTGCCACCAGTGCCTAAGGCCCAATTTTTCAGCCCCTGTTCAACAGGGGCATGCAATTATAATTATTGATCTAATAATTCACAGCAGGGCCCATTGCTGCGCCCACCAAGAGTAACTGTCAGGCCTTACAGTGTTGTGGCACCAGCACCACCATCAAAGGCCCAATTTTTACTACCACTGTTCAACAATTATATGTTATTACAATTCCTGATATAATAGTTGACAGCAGGGCGTTCCAGCACCCACCAAGAGTAACTGTGAGTGCTTACAGTGTTGTGCCAACACCGACACCTAAGGGGCCAATTTCTGCAGAGTATATACGGCAGGTCCCTACTTTCAAACATCCAACTTACAAACGACTACTACTTGCAAACGGAAGAAGACAACAGGAAGTGAGAGGAAATCTACCCCTTGGAAGTAAAATTCTCTCCTGTAAGAATTAATATGGGAGAAAGGTGTCTCCTCTCTACTGATGCTTTATCACCAATCCTTGTTTCAATAAAAACACCACATTTCAAAATCAGTTGTCATTGGGACGCAAAGTGAGGTGAAATGTTCTGAACAGGGGCACAGACAGCAAAACAAATGTTACAGGGGTGATAACCCTTCCCTATGTTTTCCAAAAAGCTTAAAAATAGGTATTTGGGCTGGAGCTACACTTAAACAATGTAGCTGTTCAAAATTACAAACAGATTCAACATAAGAACAAACCTACAGTCCCTGTCTTGTATGCACCGCCTGTATACGGCTGTTCAGAGTATATAGGGCCTTTTTTATTTTGTGTGCGGGGTTCCCCTTAATATCCATACAAGACCCAAAGGGGCTGGTAATGGGCTGGGGTAGGGGGGGGGGGGTGATGGGGTAGCTATGCCATTTTTCTTAAAGATTTTCATCCATATTACCGGGACCAGACATTACATTAAAGCCGCAAGCAGTTTTAAATGGCTTTTTTTTCCTTTAGAAGTGTCATTTTGTGCAGGGACAGTTCTAAACACGGGAAACACGTGGCACTTCACAGGCATACTTTAGACACCCCCCAGGTACAATATTTAAAGGAATATTTGACTTTTTTTTTTTCACTTTATGCATCATTAAAATGACTGCTCCCGGAAAACGTCCGTTTTTAAAACTTCTTTTTGCATTGATACATGTCCCCTGGTGCAGAACCCGGGTTCCCAAACTCTGTTTAGGACAATAACATGGATAATAGTCGTTATAATTAGCACTTTAGAATCCGAACGTTCGCATCCATTGTATTTAATAGGGTTCTAATGTTCGTGCGAACTTTCGGTCCGTTCGCGGGTTCTGGTGCGAACCGAACCCGGGGGTGTTCGGCTCATCACTAGTTGCCAACCTACCAGATTGAAATTTACTGGCACGACACCCGAAATTTACTGGCACAACAGCTTTTTACTGACATTTTACAAAATTACAGTTTTAACTGCAAATTTTAGTATTTAGGCTACAAACAAGTACAGTATCCAAATAGCAATGCGATTTAAAGTAGATATTAAAGGTAAAAAAACATATTTCTGTTATTTTCAATATAAAAATAGTCCATCAGTTTTTGTTCACCATCTGCCCCCTCACCTTCTGCCACCACCATCACCTCCTGCCACCACCAGCTCCTTCTGCCACCACCAGCTCCTTCTGCCACCACCAGCTCCTCCTGCCACCGTCACCTCCTGCCGCCACCACCAGCTCCTTCTGCCACCACCAGCTCCTCCTGCCACCACCAGCTCCTCCTGCCACCATTAGCTCTTTCTGCCACCACCAGCTCCTTCTGCCACCCTCACCTCCTGCCACCACCAGCTCCTCCTTCCACCATCACCTCCTGCCACCACCAGCTCCCACCACCATCTCATGCCACCACTAGCTCCTTCTGCCACCACCAGCTCCTTATGCCACCACCATCTCCTTCCTCCACCACCAGCTCCTCCTGCCACCACCAGCTCCTCCTGCCACCACCAGCTCCTGCCGCCACCTCCAGCTCCTGTCACCACCACCAGCTCCTCCTGCCACCATTAGCTCCTTCTGCCACCATTAGCTCCTTCTGCCACCACCAGCTCCTTCTGCCACCCTCACCTCCTGCCACCACCAGCTCCTCCTGCCACCACTAGCTCCCACCACCATCTCCTGCCATCTACTGCCACCACCAGCTCCTCCTTCCACCATCACCTCCTGCCACCACCATCTCCTGCCACCACTAGCTCCCACCACAAGCTCCTTCTGCCACCACCAGCTCTTTCTGCCACCATCAGCTCCTGCCACCACCATCTCCTGCCACCAAGAAAGAAAAAGTGGGTTTGGTATGGCGCGCTTTGGAGAGGTCTGTATAATGCTATATAAGGGAAAGAAAAGGCATTGTGCCCAAGGCAGGGATATGTGGGCTTAGTCAACAATAGTTCACTGGTATAGTGTATAAGTCCATGTATGGAAGGGCTGATATGCCTGAAGAAGGGACATGAATGTCCTGAACACGAAACACTTCCTGCTTACCTCCGACCCGGAAGTGACCCCACGGAGCCTCCACAATCCAGACTCCAGTTCCCAGCTCCCGGCCGACGCTTCTCTACATCTGGTGCAGGCTGGAAGAAATCACAGGATTGAGGATCCCACTCCAGCTATCCGGGAAATCATCATACCATCAGAGGATCTGCGGATGAAGCCCTATTAACCCTTCACATGCCTTACTACCTCTACTCAAATGTGAGTGTATTTTAACATTTAAATTAAAAATCGTTTTTATCTTGCTGCATTTAGAGGGCGCTGTTCCCTTTTGTTTTGTCATCTCCTGCCACCACCAGCTCCTCCTGCCACCCTCACCTCCTGCCACCACCAGCTCCCACCACCATCTCCTGCCACCTCCTGCCACCACCAGCTCCTCCTTCCACCATCACCTCCTGCCACCACCAGCTCCCACCACCATCTCCTGCCACCACCTTCTGCCACCACCAGCTCCTTCTGCCACCACCAGCTCCCACCACCATCTCCTGCCACCACCAGCTCCTCCTGCCACCACCAGCTCCTTCTGCCACCACCAGCTCCCACCACCATCTCCTGACACCACCAGCTCCTCCTGCCACCACCAGCTCCTTCTGCCATCATCACCTTCTTCTGCCACCACCTGCTCCTCCTGCCCCCACCTGCTCCTAGTACCACCACCAGCTCCTCCTGCCACTGTCACCTACTGCCATCACCAGCTCCTGCCACCATCAACAGCTCCTGCCACCACCAGCTCCTTCTGCCACCATCACCAGCTCCTGCCACCAGTCTGCAACTTACAGCCCCAACTACTAGTCTGCTGACTGACTCACCAAGTCCAATTTAAGAGACACACACTGGGCACGGCGACGGCGGGCAGCAGCAGCCAGCAGGCTCCACAGTCCACACACTCATCTGGGCAGGCAGGCAGGCAGGGGTCCGTCCGTTGCTCCGTAGCTCCGGTGGGGGGTATGTGTGTTGCTGTCACTGCTGTGGTCCGTACTCCGAGTCCCGTCACTCAGCTCTCTTAGTCTCGGGCAGACGTTCCCGTCTGCCCGTTTTTAGACTGGCGGCGGTGTTGGCGCGAAAATGCACTGAGATCATTGGCTGCGGCGCGGCGTGTGGGCTGGGCAGAGGCTGTGCAGGAGTCATACTCGGTGGCTCAGATTAGGATCTTTGCTGGCACATTTCCTTTACTACAGACTTTTACGAACAGGGAAAAAGTGCCTTTTATTTACGTACTGTCCGTAATTCTACATACGGTTGGCAACACTGCCGCTGCTGGAATAACGCCATTGCCCCACGTTTGGTGCCAAATGTAGCAAGGGCCCCGACCCCTAGAGGCCTAATGGTGACCTCCAGAGTCAGGGAGAGCTGACATCCTTCATTGTAGAGTGGGTTACCAGGCATGGTGGGTGTAATGCAAGAAGAAATGATGGACACCGGTCACTTTTTGAATGCAAACAAGAGATTTATTGTCTCTTAACAGAACTGTGGGAGAGAGTGTTAGGGCCAGGACACCCTTAGGTAGATGCAATGATGATTGGCAGACTCCAAGACTTCTATAGGTAGACAGCTATACAGGGGAAGGCCTCCAGCCGGATACCACTTCTGTATAGGTAGGACCGCTGTCTCCTATGGCAACAATCTTGTAACAGTCACTAACAGTAGTTGTACATAACTCTTAGTAACGCAGAATAGTCCTTTACTTACTCTCACATTATCTTAATGTAGATCTTCACTCACTGTGCCCCCAGTCTCTCACTAGACTTCCAGATCCAAACGTCACTGAACCCCCTGAGCTCTTCCACAGCTAACCCACTGTACACACCTCAAGCATCACCCCCCGCTATCCTGCTGGGTCCCTGGCTTGGCACTTGCTGATGCTTTCCCACTTCTTCACTGTCCCCGGCTGTTGAGAAGACTGCTCTGGTACTTGCTCAAGCTCACACACTGTCAGGGCCGCTGATAAGGCAGTACAGCCAGTCCTCCTGTACTGGGCCCTGACTCCATCAGTTCAAAAGAGGGGTGCTGGCAACTGTTGAGCAGGAGGGCCAGCTGTACTGTCTTATTGCAGACACCGATCCTCTTTTGTCTCCCACTGCAGTGCTGCCAGCTTCTCCTCCTCTCCCTCCCTCCAGCTGCACCGCAGGGGATTGGTTCTAGCCAATACGCCCCTTCCATCTGCTGTCCGGGCCCCCCCAAACAGTGCTGCTGGCTTCCCTCCTCTCCCATCAGCACCTGCTGCAGGCACACAAGGGAATGTCATTTACTGTCCCCTTCCTTTTCTGAATGAACACAGTGAGCGATCGGTACAAATCACTCCTGTATCCATACATCACTGAACTCATAGCTATGAGTAAGCACTTCTAAGTGTGAAACGCTTTAGCTGTTCCTGTTACTCCGTTGCTGTGACATGTAGTGCCTGTTTTATTTTATTTTTCCAATAAAAGCCACGTTGGATTGGAGTGCGGCTATGCAGATTTCCTTATTTTTGCATGCCTTATGTACCTGATCTCCCGCTGTGTCCGCTGTGTCATGCAGTCTTAACTGCAGTCGGCGGCCGTCCACTGTAACAAAGCCCCGACTTCTCCTCTTCCTCGTCCGGGATAGACGGAACACTGATTCCGTTTCCCAGCAGTGAGTCAGTGTTCAGTGTTCTGTCTATCACGGACGAGGCTTTGCTACAGTGGACGGCCGCTGACTGACTGCATGACACAGCGGGAGACTCGAGTATAAGCCGAGGGGGGCTTTTTCAGCACAAAAAAATGTGCTGAAAAAGTCAGCTTAAACTCGAGTATATACATTATTTATTTTTCACTTAAAGTGGAACTGTTGTTTTCTACCTTTAGATGCAGCAAGGAGGGGTTAAATCCTTTGTCATATTCTATAGCTGTCTGTGTTCTCAAAAGGATGTAAGTTAATTAAAGGAGAAGTATGAGTTTCCAGGTTATTTGCTATTCATACTTACCTCGGTGGATGGAGCATCAGACCGATGCTCCATCTGTCCCCCGCCATCTGTGCACTGAGAACCGAGCCACCGAACACCGCCGCTGGCTCAGTTCTCACAGATCCCCGAGAGGAAAGCCGCTGACTGTCCGTCATCGGCTTTTCTCTCTGCTTCTCCACGCTCATTGGAGCGATGAGCAGTGGAGTGGCGGGGAAAGGCTGTCTCAGCGGCTCGCTGATATGCAGAGACTGCCATCAATCAGGGCAGCTGACGGATCCCGACTTGGAAGTCGTGATGACGAGCTGCCCCGACTCATGGCAGTTATGTCAGCAGAGAGCGGACTTCAGACCGCTCTCCGCTGAAAACGGGCCAGAGGAGTGCAAAACGAATTGCACTCCTGTGACCCAGAGGAGAAGCCTAGCCTAAAAAGCTCAGGCTGGACTTCTCCTTTAACCACTTGCCGCCCGCCCTATAGCGGATTGACGTTTGTGCTGATTGATTATCAAAACAGCCCCCCAGAGGATGCCCCCACTGGACCACCAGGGATGCCACTGGACCACCAGGGATGCCAGCACCAGGTATACCACCCTAGACCACCAGGGATGCCAGTTAGTGCCCCCTAATGAATGCCAATCAGTGCCCACAATGGATGCCAATCAGTGCCCACAATGGGCATCACTGATTGGCAGGCATTTTTGTTTGGCACTGATTGGCATCCATTACAGTACATCAGTGCCACCTATCAGTGCCCATCCATGCCCATCCGTGCCACCTATCAGTGCCCATCCATGCCCATCCGTGCCGCCTATCAGTGCACATCCATGCCGCCTATCAGTGCCCATCCGTGCCGCCTATCAGTGCCCATCTGTGTCGCCTATCAGTGCCCATTCGTGCCGCCTATCAGTGCCCATTCGTGCCGCCTATCAGTGCCCATACGTGCCGCCTATCAGCGCCCATACGTGCCGCCTATCCGTGCCCATCTGTGCCGCCTATCCGTGCCCATCCGTGCCGATTATCCGTTCCACCTATCAGTGCCGCAAACAAAAAAAATACTATTTTTTCAAAATTTTTGGTCTTTTTTATTTTTTTTTTAGCAGAAAATAAAAATCCCAGAGGTGATCAAATACCACCAAAAGAAAGCTCTATTTGTGGGGAAAAAATGATAAAAATTTCGTTTGGGTACAGTGTAGCATGACCGCGCAATTGTCATTCAAAGTGCAACAGTGCAGAAAGCTGAAAATTGGTCTGGGCAGGAAGGTGTTTAAGTGCCCAGTATGGAAGTGGTTAAGCAAGGCATTAATCCATAAACAATCAAAGATGTTATATTAGAAAATGTGATCACTGACCCATAAGATGGCAATCAACTAAATTGTAGTAATGCTAAACGTACTTATAACTGGTGCAAAGAGAGTTAAAAGTATAGGCATGAACTAACCCAAAAATAAAGGTCCTTGTGTTCACTCTACGCATAGAGCCACAATAGCGTTTGGGCCTTTACATTCTTTTCCTGACAAAGGGGTATCCCTGGAGGTGACTACAAGTACCTGTCACCTAACTGTCAGTATTAGCTGGCTACTATTGGGGCCCTTCTTCAAGGTGGTGCACTTAAAGCTGCCCCATTAAGAGTGTAGCATTCATTACTTGTATCAATGTAGAGATAAGCACAGTCGATTCAGCTCACCGCTCCTGGCATGCAAGAGGTTCCGTCCCATATGCTTGGTGGTCTGCTGTACCAGAAGTCTCTAGTCCTCATAATAGGGTCCTCACAAGGCTCAATCTCTCACTGGTGTAGGCCACAAGTCTCTCTCCAGCTCTAGTTCCAGCTCAGCAAAATACTTTTCTTTGGCTTAGTTCCCAGGCTCTAGGTTGTGGACACGGACACCCCAGCGACAGGCTCTGTCTCCTCTGGTGTAGTGCACAGACTCCAGGAACAGGTTTGTGATCTCTCCACAGCACAAGAGTCTCTCAGTGAGTCAGTCCTCAGCTTCTATGAACATGCACAAGCTCTCTGTGGCTGTCTCCCAGGTGCAGACACCCACAGCAACAATTTAGAGGGGTGGGGGGGGGCTACAAGTAACAAGCTACAGCTACAAGTAAGAAGAAATTTCCCCAAACTGAGGGGAAATCTCCTCTTAAGCCTCATACACATGATCGGACTTCCAGCGGGCTTTTCCGTGGATTTTGCTCCGAATGGGCGTTGTCTGTGAACTTGGTATGCATACACACGGCAGGACTTTTTCAGCCAACAAACACAAACTTAGTGACGTAATAGACGTACTACGTGGTTTTTCTGCTCTTTACCGCCACCCTTTGGGCAACTTCTGCTATTGTTGTCTGATCTTTAGCATTGGTTCTGAGCATGCGTGTTTGTACTTTGGACTTTGGTCCGATGGACTTGTGTATACACGATCAGATTAGCCGACGTAGGACATTTTTTGCTGGAAAGTTTGTCTGTTCTCACAGCGAACATTTTGTCCGATGAAAAAGCGAAAAAGTTTGTCCGATGGAGCGTACACACGGTCGGATTGTCCGCAAAAACAGGTCCAACGGACAATTGTTGTCAAAAAGTCCGAACGTGTGTACGGACCTTTAGACTCGCTTTACATTATGTTGTGCTACAAAGTAAGCCCAAAAATATTTCAGTCTAGGAACCCGTTCTTGGTTTATCTTTTTTGTGTGTGTATATGCTGTATACACACACTGTATATATATTTATATTTAACAAGTAAATATATATATATATATATATATATTTAAAGGGGTGATTTAGTCTTCCGTAGTAAAAATAATATTTGGAATGAAATGTAATATAATGTAACGGCCGGTGGCTGATAACACCAAGTCTTGTTCTTCTTTATCAGATGTGATGAGTGAGGACCCCTGTGAGGACAGGAATGTAACTGGCGCTGTGGGAGGAGCCATCACCCTAAATGTCCGCTACACTGGGGCCAGAAAAATTATTTGGACTTTTGTAAAAAGTGGTGTTATCGCTACAAAAAAACCAGGAGCACCGATTGAAATTGATGATGATAAGTATAAAGGAAGACTGAGCAGCACATCTGATGGCTTCTTAATAATAAATGAGCTAAGACTGGAAGACCGAGGAACCTACCGAGGACAAATCATCAAAGATAACGCGACACTGCACTGCAACTATCATCTCACAGTGTTCAGTAAGTATAATCTTTAGCAATGCCGATTTGACACTAGGCAGAATAGGTCCATGTCTAGGACTGATGGTCGCAAGCCAGAATTAACAGCAACATTTTGTCATCAGAAATGCCCACTAGTAATATCTTCAAGGTAACAAATATGTGCTCACCCTGGGCTTCTGTTCAGCTATTGCCAAATGTGCCGCATTGAGCTGCCATTTGAGATATCAGGCAACACAAAGTCACCTGGTCTATATCATTTAACAGTTTTAATTTTTATTCTGTTGCAAAAACTTCAGGAGAGGCGTTCACTATCTTCCACTTGCCCCAGCCCAGGCTAACAAAAATCCATATACTAAAGAGATCCACAAGTTTGTGGTAAGTTGCTGCACACAGTCATTAGTATGACACATAATACTGGCTGTCATTCAGTTCTAGCATGGGGGAGAACATGCACACTCACCCTGTTGATTAACCACTTCAGCCCCGGAATGATTTGCCCCCTTAATGACCAGGCCACGTTTTGCGATTCGGCACTGCGTCGATTTAACTGACAATTGCGCAGTCGTGCGACGTTGTACCCAAACAAAATTGACGTACTTTTTTCCCCACAAATAGAGCTTTCTTTTGGTGGTATTTGCTCATCTCTGTGGTTTTATTTTTTTGCGCTATAAATAAAAAAAGAGCAACAATTTTGAATTTTTTTTTTTTTTTTACTTTTTGCTATAATAAATATCCCCCCAAAAAAGTAAAAAAAAAACGAATTTCTTCATCAGTTTAGGCCAATATGTATTCTTCTACATATTTTTGGTAAAAAAAAAAAATTGTGTATTTTGATTGGTTTGTGCAAAAGTTATAGCGTCTACAAAATAGGGAATAGATATATGCCATTTTTATTATTATTTTTTTTTTTTTTACTAGTAATGATGGCGATTTTTAGTGGGACTGCGACATTATGGCGGACAGATCGGACACTTTTGACCCATTTTTGGGACCATTGACATTCATACAGCGATCAGTGCTATAAAAATGCACTGATTACTGTGTAAATGTCACTGGCAGGGAAGGGGTTAACACTAGGGGGCGATCAAGGGGTTAAATGTGTTCCCTCTTGTGTTTCTAACTGTAGGGGGATGGGACTGACTAGAGGAGGAGCCAAATTGTCTGTTCCTACTTAGGAGGAATAGACGATCTGTCTCTCCTCCCCTGTCAGAACAGGGATGTGTGTGTTTACACACATACATCCCCGTTCTTGTTCTCGTGCCGGTGATCACGGGTGGCCGACGGCCGGGCGCACTGCTATGGCTCTTAAGAGAGCATATATGGCAATTCGTGCAGGAGAGCCATCCTGTCGCCATATATGTATGGGAGCCGGTCGGGAAGTGGTTAAGGAATTTCACGGTCCTGATTCTGAATGGACAGGACATAACTGTACATCCAATTACTCTTTGGCAGTTTAGGTACATTTTTAAAGAACAACTGTACCTTTGGTACAAGTTGTCCTTTAAATAATGCAACCTAACCACCGATGAGTGATGTCTGATACTCACCTTTGTTCATCATCCTGAAAGCTCTACTGTGCAGCCCCATTGTGGACCTCACAGCCTTGTTTCTGAAAAGCCTTGTTGGGTCCTTTTCAAACTGCTTGTAGATGGGGTGCAGCCTGGTGTGGCGCCAATAACAAACACAGTCCCAATGCGAACAAAGAACTTGTAAATAATGAAAATTTGAAATAATGCAAAGACAGTTCACAAATAACCTGACAGCGCCTGTATAGAGGGGTAGAATGCAGTCTGGCCATCTTGTGTCCAAGCAGGTAGATGGCCAGAGAAGTTGCAAGCCTTAAGCTTTCCCTTCTCGTCAGGAACCTTTCCCTGCTGTTAGTTCTGTCCCTGCCAGGAGTGGTACTTGTTCCTACTCCATCAACTCACAAATGTGCACCATTTACCCACTTGCGGACTGTCCATCGTACATTTACTGCGGCAAGGTGGCCGCTGTGTGCCACATCACGTACCTACTACATGATCTGACTTGTAAACAACAAGTTTAAAAATTAGGCCCGGTCCTTAAGTGGTTAAATCTCATTTGCCACATAGTTGCCCTATTAAACAGTGCATTGAGGTTGGCTTGGGGTACACCACTAATAACCACTAATAACCTTAGACCATTCAGAGTAAGAATCATTAACCACGACTCTCTGAAATTTGGTCTTTTAGACAGTTTTCTATCCATTTACAAACCGATTTTTTACAAGCCTGTAGACTTTACCTTACACATTAGCCTTGTGTGGGGAACTGTATCCAACGCTTTTGCAAAATCCAAGTATACCACGTCCACAGTGACCCCTGTGTCTATGTTTTTACTTACTTCCCTATAAAAAAGACCTCCTACTGGCACATGATCACAAGTAGCGATCATGAGCTTTCCATTAGCCGCCGGTAACTGTGCAGGGCACATGCTTTCTCAGCACAGCTACATTCATGCAAATATGTGGTTGCTCAACGTCAAGGGGATAATCATAACACAGATACACTTGCCATGATGATTCTTAAATACTATCAAGTTCAGCAGTTTAGATTTATTTGATAACTTTGGTATTTCATGGATCCCTGCTATCACTTATAATATATTTTTTTCTGGCAAAAACACTTCTATGTGTTTAGAGATGGGTCGAACACCCCCCTGTTCGGTTTGCAGCAGAACTCCCAAACAGGGGAAATGTTCTCACCCGAATGGCGAAACCCATTGAAGTCTATGGGAGCCGAAAAGGGAAAAAGTGCCCATTTTGAAGGCTTATATGCAAGTAATTGGCCATAAAAGGGGTTTGGGGGTTTGGGTACTGCCCTGGGGGACATGTATCAATGCAAAAACAATAGTTTTTTTCAAGACCAGTGATTTTAATTATGATTAAAGTGCAACAATAAAAATAGAAATTCCTTTAAATATAGTGCCTGTGGGGTCCCCTTAATGTGCCTGTAAAGTGGTGTATCTGTAGCATGTACATAACTTTGCCGCAGCAAAAATGTAATTTTCAAAGAAGAAAAATTAGTCAAAATCACATTTAAAATAACTCACAGTTACAATTGCCGGTGACCTGCCGAGAATTGCCCCTCAGCGGATTCTGCCAGCCCTTGACTGTGCATGCGCATCACTTGCGTGTGTCAGCATGCGCTTGCGCACTAACACTCAGAGCAGAACTTCGAAAATAGCCGAATGCCAACTAACACATCACGCACGCTCCCAATGCTCGCTCCACTCTGCAAGGGGCGTGTGTATTAAGGGGGGCGTGCCGTGAACGATTATAATATCCGCCCATTATAATAGGAATTACCAACCACCCACCTTGCAGAGTGGAGCGAGCATCGGGAGCGTGCGGCAACGACTGTCACAATACCCTGTTGATTGCGCATGTTCGGCAATTTTCGGAGCTAGAGCGATGCGCCTGCGCAGTCCAGGGCTGGCAGAATCCGCAGGGGGGACAGATCTCGGCAGATCACCGGCACCCGGCTATTGAAAAAATAAAGAAAAAACTGTGTGGGGTCTCTCCAAAAAATCCATACCAGACCCTTATCCGGGCATGCAGCCTGGTAGGTCAGGAAAGGGGGGGGGCGAGCCAGCACCCCCATGAACCATACCAGGCCACATGCCCTCAAAATGGGGAGGGGGCTTTGGAGCAGGGGGGCTCTGCCCCCCTACCCCAAAGCACCTTGTCCCCATGTTGATGGGGACAGTGGCCTCATCCCCACAACTGCGGCCAGTGGTTGTGGGGGTCTGCGGGAGGGGGGCTTTGGAATCTGGAACAAGGGGGCGCCCAGATCTTGCCCCCCTTGTGAATGAGTATCGAGTACAAAATCCATACCAGACCCTTATCCGAGCATGCAGCCTGGCAGGTCAGGAAAGGGGGGGCTAGCGTGCATCCCCCTCTTCTGAAACATACCAGGCCACATGCTCTCAACATGGAGGGTGGGTGCTTTGGGGCAGCGGAGGCTCAGCCCCCCTCCCCCAAAGCACCTTGTCTCTATGTTGATGGGCCTCATCCCCACAACCCTGGCTGGTGGTTGTGGGGGGTATGCGGGCAGAGAGTTTGACTGAATCTGGAAGCCCCCTTTAACAAGGGGGCCCCCAGATTCCGCCCTCCATTTGAATGAGTATGGGGTACTAATAAAAAACAAGAGATAAGTATTTGAAAAATCCTTTATTATTATTTTTTTTAAAGTGTCCCTCAATGTAAATCCATCTTCAATCATTTTTTTGAGACAGATAGAGCTTTCTTATTTAATTACCACTGGGTTTTTTAATTTTTGCTAAACAAAAAAAAAATATTTTTCTTATTTGCAAAATTTTATAATGGAAGAGAAGTGATTTATCTCCTTCACTGATGTGCGCTAATGAGGCGGCACTGATGACCACTGATAGGCAGCACTGATAGGCGGCACTGATGAGGCACTGATGGGCAGCACTGATGGGCACTGATAGGCGGCACTGATAGGTGGCTCAGACAGCCCGCGGCCGCGAGAGGAGGGGATAGACGGTGCAGCAGTGTCACCCGCACTAATGAGGCACTGATAGGCGCCACTGATGATAACAAATTCATATGGGTACAGTGTTGCATGAACGCGCAATTGTCATTCAAAGTGCGACAGCACTGATAGCTGAAAATTGGCCTGACAGGAAGTGGGTGAAAGTGCCCCGGTATTGAAGTGGTTAATGAGAATATTCTGTCCCACTTTATTGGTGGCCACACATGGTTGAAATTTGGTCGAAGTTTGAGCTGTAGTGGGCCTGTCCTGTCAGTACCCCTCCGCTTAACAAATATCTATCTTTTGTTCAGCTTTTGTTGAATAAGCTGTTTGGAAATCTTCCAGCCAAACAGTGCCTGCATCCAAGCAGATGCAGGCACTGTGTGGGTATTCAGTAGCCACTGGGAAAACGGCTGCTGAATACAATACCTGTCAGCGGGGATTCCCCTATCTAAGCTGTTTAGTCGTTTTAGCCTTTTTAGTACTGCATTAAATCATGATGCATACTTATAGGTGTTTTATGGATGGGTGGGATAGTTGGATGCTTTGGGAAGGTGTATGAGAAACTCACCATCACCGTGGGGACCAGGAGCTTTAATACTTCTCTGGAGGGATGTCTGTAACGCTCCATGTTTTTTCCCTTCAGGCAACTTAACGGGTGAGGATGTCACCATCAGTTCCAATGTGACCGATAATAAGACTTGTGAGGGCAGCTTCACATGTTCAGTAAATAGAAGCGATGTGACCGTCACCTGGAGAAGTGTGAACAGCAGTGACATTAACCAGACACAGAACGTTGTGTTTGTACCTCCCAGAAATGTCAACTTCACCTATATATGTACAGCAAAAAATCCGGTCAGTGATGTCTCAAAAACTGTGCACCCCTGGGAATACTGTGAGAAAGGTAAGTACAACACAATTTAAACTTGCAAGGATAGTCCATCTAGAGTTAAAAATCACACTTTAATGTCAACCTATGTTTTGTCCGGTACTTCTGGGAATGGGGAGCATGAGTCACTTTCCTTCCTGTGTGATGCACCACTGGGTGCCCAACTGGGCAATCACCAAACCTGGTCACCATCACATGGGGGGAGGGATAGTCCTTAGCCCTGTGTAAGCTGCAACCAGAAGGTCCTGGAGCTTATGGTAGGGTTGCCACCTGTCCAGGTATCACCCATACAGTTCAGGTTTGGAAACATGCGTCCGGGTTTCAGACTGCTTGAAACCCGGACACATTATTTAGACTTGACTATGGCTTCCCAGCAGAATTGCTGCCTGCAGTTGTCTAAGCTGAGAGTGTCTGTTACACTCTTTCACACTGCCCAAAGCCAGCACTAACAAACCCCCCCCCCCCAAACACCCCTACCCCTCTGTTTCTGCCCACACTCCAATCCCCAGATCTGTGCCTCAGAAAGGGAAAGTTGGGGCCGGAAATTTGAAGTCCAGCAGCCTCAGATACATCTGGATGAGAGGTGCTGACTGCCAAGGGGTGAGTGAGCTTACCATCCATCCCTTTCTGTGACTGAAGTCTCCCCCCTTCTCTCTCCCGTCTCTGATTAAGTACAGTAAGGAAAATCAGGTTTCTCAGAGCACCTCTTACATTAGAGTTCCCCTTTACACCAGAGGCCAGGGCCGGTGCTACCATTAGGCAATCTAGGCACCTGCCTAGGGCGCACCGCTGCCTAGGGCGCCCGGCCACTGGTGTTCCTGCTCTCTTCTCTCTGCAGCAAGCAACTAGGCTGCATTGGATGGGCGCTGGTGAGGCTGCATTGGATGGGCGCTGGTGAGGCTGCATTGGATGGGCGCTGGTGAGGCTGCATTGGATGGCCACTGGTGAGACTGCATTGATGGGCGCAGGTGAGGCTGCATTTGATGGGCACTGGTGATACTGCATTGATGGGCGCTGGTGAGACTGCTTTGATGGGCGCTGGTGCGGCTGCATTGGATGGGCGCTAGTGGGCTGCATTGGATGGGTGCTTTATTAAAAATGTGGGGTATACATGGGCATGGCAAAAAGGGTGGAGTCAGGGGTGGAGCCAAAGGGGGGCGGTAAAATTAGGTTTTGCCTAGGGTGTCAAAAATCCTTTGCCACGGTGTTTCCCCTTACATCAGAGTCTTCTCCGTAGATCAGAGTTCTCAATGTTCCCCCTAATTCAGGGTTCCCAGAGCATCCCTTATGTTAGAGGCCCCCCTTACAGTGAAAGGGAACTCTGCGGATTCAGATGTAAAAGGGGAACTCTGTGGATTCAGATGTAAAAGGGGAACTCTGTGGATTCAGATGTAAAAGGGGAACTCTATGGATTCAGATGTAAAAGGGGAACTCTGTGGATTCAGATGTAAAAGGGGAACTCTGTGGACTCTGATGTAAAGGGGGAACTCTGTGGACTCTGATGTAAAGGGGGACTCTGTGGATTCAGATGTAAAAGGGGAACTCTGTGGATTCAGATGTAAAAGGGGAACTCTGTGGACTCTGATGTAAAGGGGGAACTCTGTGGACTCTGATGTAAAAGGGGAACTCTGTGGATTCAGATGTAAAAGGGGAACTCTGTGGATTCAGATGTAAAAGGGGAACTCTGTGGATTCAGATGTAAAAGGGGAACTCTGTGGATTCAGATGTAAAAGGGGAACTCTATGGATTCAGATGTAAAAGGGGAACTCTATGGATTCAGATGTAAAAGGGGAACTCTGTGGATTCAGATGTAAAATGGGAACTCTGTGGACTCTGATGTAAAGGGATACTCTTGTTATTAACTTCATATCATTAAAATTTTTATTTTATAGCAAAATATATGTATAGTTTATACTATAAAAAAAATGCTGTGTGCCGCTAAAGTGTTTGGGTTTGACTTAAAGAAAAGGTGGCAACCCTAGCTTATGGGCCTTTTTATTCTGCACAGACAGAGAGGCGGGGTAGAAAGTAAAAATAGAGAATATGCAGTTGGTGTCATTCTCCAAAGCTCCATTGTGCGACCAAGGCAGTCTAATCACAGACTGGTGAGGTCCCTAGTCTACCAAAGTACATTTATAAATGCCCGGGCATTCAAGGAGGCTTGGTATTGATGTTTTCCTTGCAGTGATCGACTTGCAAGTAAAAATGATCCAAGTGGTTCTTCTGGGGTGCCTTTGACAAATGTATAATAATGACTAATGCCTTGTACACACGGTCGGAATTTCCGATGGAAAAAGTCAGATGTGAGCTTTTCGTTGGATATTCCGACCGTGTGTATGCCCCGTCTGACTTTTTCAGTCGGAAATTCAGACAGAATTAGATAGAGAACATGTTCTCAATTTTTCCGTTGGAAAAAATTCCTATCGGAAATTCCGATTGTCTGTATGCTTTTCCGACGAAAAAAAAAACCACGCATGCTCAGAAACAATTCGACGCATGCTCGGAAGCATAGAACTTAATTTTCTCGGCTCGTCGTAGTGTTTTACATCACGCGTTCTTTACGGTCGGAATTTAGTGTGACCGTGTGTATTCAAGACAAGCTTGAGCGGAATTCCGTCGGAATAAACCATCCGAGCTTATTCCGACGGGAAAACCGGTCGTGTGTACAGGGCATAACACTGAGAGCAGGAGGAGCTTGGAGAACATCCATTCCTCAATCTCCTCTGAAACTAATGAATCCGGAAGCTACATGTATTATGTCACTTTCAAGTTCAATACTGTCATTCCCTGGCTAGAGTAGCTGCGGAGGTGTGCTGGATTGGATGCAGTGGAGAGCACAGGAGACATTGGGGGTCTAACAGACTCCTGATGTCTCTATAAAGAGAACTGGTCATCTGCCCATGATATCACATAGGGGGCTTGCTAGTCCTCTTGTGTAGCAATAAAGTTACATAGAAAAAAAAATTAAAAGCATCCCCTTAGCCCCCGTACACACCCAAATACAAATGCAAGCGTAGGCTGTGGACATGTAAATAAACATAAATTATACGACACATGTGATGTATCACCATGAATGGTAGAGTGAGAGCAATAATTCTAGAGCCATGTTTTGTGGTTAACTCTAAACTGTAAAGCCTCGTACACACGACCGAGTTTCTCAGCAAGAACCAGCAAGAAACTTGCTGGCAGAGATGTCTTGCCGAGAAATTTGTTTGTGTGTATGGTTTCTCGTCAAGAAAAGCGACAAGAATCTCGACGAGAAAATAGAGAACCTGCTCTCTATTTTCTCGTCGAGATTCTCGTCAGCCTGTTTCTCAACGAGAAAATTGTGTGTGTGTGTACACTTACCTGTTCGCCGGGAAGCCCGCGCATGCTAGAAATTACTTTGACGCATGCGCGGTAGCTTCCTAGGCATAGGTAGGGTGAACCAAGATGGCGGCGACGGCATCGAATGTGACGAGCGCATGCTCGTCGTATTCGATGACGTCACCGCGTACGCTCCGTTCAAAGAACCGCGGGTTCTTTGAAATGAGCGTGTGTACACTCGGCCGGGACAAGTTTCTTGTCCAAGGATCTCGTCGAAAAAAACGACATGTTTTTAACGACGAGATTCTCGGCCGTGTGTACGAGGCTTGTATGTTTTTAAACCGTCACCTATGGACAATTTTGGGTACTGACGTGCATATTTTTGAGGCCCTGATGCCGCGTACACACGATCATTATTCACGGCGGTTAAAAAAACGCCGTGAATAATGTCATTAAAAACGAGGGAACGGCTTGTTCCCCACACACGGTCGTTTTTCACGTCGTTTTTTCTCTTGTCGAGAAAAACGACCGTCTGTGGGCTCCGCGGCAGTGTTTCCCTATGGGAAAACTGCCGCGGAAAACATGTCGAAAAAAACATGTTCTAATTTTTCTCGTCGTTTTTAATGCCGTTTTTCTCGTCGAAAAAAACGGCAGAAAGCCCACAGACGAACGTTTTTCTCGACGAAAGGAAACAATTTAGTTTTTCTCAACGAGAAAAATGGCCGTGTGTACGCGGCATGACATGTTTGATATCTATTTACTCATTGCAATCCCATTGTTTATATTTACCCAAAAACTGGCCATTGTTTTGTGCATTGTTTTTAAAAAAATATGCATTTGATAAACAGTTGCACAAATATCATTCTATGTTTTTTTTTTTTTTTATGCTGTCTTCAGCCTACTGGGGAGATTGTTTTCACTTCCTCGCTTGAAGAAGCAATAGGAAGAGGAGATATCTTCCTAACGTGAGGGGAATGGACAGAGACAATGGGTCAATTCCTTATATTTCCACTGGATAACAGGCACTTAGATATAGGCATACAGTATATGCTGTTGTAATAGCAGCCATCATCTCTGGTGAGTGTCCATTTCACTGGGCTGCGGTGGCTGCCTTCTGAGCACTTTGCTGACTATATATTCACTTTAGGAAGTGTTTGCTATGCTTTCACTCAACTTTCATACTGGCAGGCAGGGGAGATCAGCAAACAGATGTACACTGATATACCCAGTAGCACTTGCAATGCCAGTCCCGGGCCAGACGATGGGCACGCGGAGCCTGGGAAACATGGCGGGAGCACAAGCTAGGGGGACCAGCACCAACGGGGGTGTGTAGAAGCGATTCGGTGGCTGCACAGCCACCAAAATTCTTCCATTTGACAGTCGACTTATCAGATTTACACATGTAGCACTAACCCCTGTAGGAGCTGCTGGTTTGTTTTTGGGCTTTGCACGTTACCTCTTTAGCTTCGTTGTCAGGGTAGGAAAGTCTATATTAAATGCAATGTCCACACAAAAGTAAAACCTTTAACAGTCAGGCTTTATTCTTTTCTTCTGCAGTATAACTTGAGAGAAAGTAGAAGGTAGGAGAAGAGTAGGGGAAGGTTCAGGCACGCGGTACAGAATGCACAAATTAGTTCAAAGTTCTCATCAATCACTCACCACTCTCCCAGTAGAGTGGGTATTGCTCACCCGGATAGTCCCCTCTCACATGGGCTAGCAGCCGGGATGATGCACAAACCAGTAACAAGGCAGCCTCTGCCACAGACTGCTCAAGATGGAGTCAGTCTCTGCCACAGACCTTCTTTTTAGAGATAGTTTAATGGATAGTCCAGGAATCCTCTGCCACAGGATTTTAAAGTCCCAAACTTCCAGCCGTACAGTAAGAGAGCCTTTAAGCCGATCCGGCGAACTGTAGGACTTTTAGTAGATTGGATCCCTCCTCAACAAGGTCACCAGGCCTCAACCGAGACATCAGCGTTTTGCCAGTCTCCTCCAGGGCAGGTCCTCCCCCGGTTTCCTTCATCAAGGCAGCTTCTTCCCTTTTGGACGGACAGCTTGGGATCCCCTCTTGGGATGTAGGCCCCAGCCAGAATAGCCGGGCCTACTCGATAGCGATGCAGCCTCGGGCCGACGTGGCCCCGAGACCAGAATCACACACACATGCCTCGCGCCAGGAGGGCCACGAGGCGAAGGACCCCGAACAATGGCGTCTGCCCTTAAGTATCCCCTCCCAGCAGGCACAGCGGGTCGACCCCTCCCACTGCACCGCTGCCGAGAAGGGTCACTCAATGCACCATGGTTTGCCTGCGTTCCAACAGGTGCCTGAGGTGGTAACGCCACCTACAGGCAATAAGGGAAACTGCTATCAGGCAAACCACAACCAGAACAGAGGCAAATTTGTTCAAATCAACAGTCTGAGCCCAACTATTGGCTCAGACACCCTTACATTTAAAATAGCTTCCCCACCATTGGGGTAGGGCGCTACACACACATCCCAGATGCCTGCTGCCGCTGATGTATGGCATTTGGTGGTGGTGGTGGCAAACAGGTTAATGGTTAAATGTATGTGGACTATCCTCAGAATGACTAATGTTTAGGTGTTTTCAGTGAAGGATGCTGAAAAAAGGCTACAGCATTAGGATGTCCAGCAAGCTCATATACAGTATCTCACAAAAGTCAGTACACCCCTCACATTTTTGTAAATATTTTATTATATCCTTTCATGTGACAACACTGAAGAAATTACACTTTGCTACAATGTAAAGTAGTGAGTGTACAGCTTGTATAACGGTGTAAATTTGCTGTCCCCTCAAAATAACTCAACACACAGCCATTAATGTCTAAACCGCTGGCAACAAAAGTGAGTACACCTCTAAGTAAAAAATGTCCAAATTGGTCCCAATTAGCCATTTCCCCTCTCCAGTGTCATGTGACTCGTTAGTGTTACAAGGTCTCAGGTGTGAATGGGAAGCAGGTGTGTTAAATTTGGTGTTATCGCTCTCACTCTCTCATACTGGTCACTGGAGGTTCAACATGGCGCCTCATGGCAAAGAACTCTCTGAGGATCTGAAAAAAAGAATTGTTGCTCTACATAAAGATGGCCGAGGCTATAAGAAGGTTGCCAAGACCCTGAAACTGAGCTGCAGCACGGTGGCCAAGACCATACAGCGGTATAACAGGAAAGGTTCCACTCAGAACAGGCCTCGCCATGGTCCACCAAAGAAGTAGAGTGCACGTGCTCAGCGTCATATCCAGGGCTTGTCTTTGGGAAATAGATGTATAAGCAGTGGCGGCTGGTGCTCAAAATTTTGAGGGGGCGCAAACAAATTGAAAAATTCGGGAAAACACTGAAAAAAAAGCATCAATTGCAGCCACTGTACCCATCATATGCAGCCATTGTGCCCATAAAATGCAGCCTCTGTGCACATCATATGCAGCCACTGCCACTATGCCCAAAAAATGCAACCATTGTGCCCACCATATGCAGCCTGTTTCCACCATATGCAGCTTCTGTGCCCACCATATGCAGCTTCTGTGCCCACAATATGCAGCCTCTGTGCCCACAATATGCAGCCTCTGTGCCCATCATACGCAGCCTCTGTGCCCAACATATGCAGCCTCTGTGCCCATAATATGCAGCCTCTGTGCCCATAATATGCAGCCTCTGTCTCCACCATATGCAGCCTCTGTGCCCACCATATGCAGCCTCTGTGCCCACCATATGCAGCCTGTGCCCACCATTTGCAGCTTATGTGCCCATCATATGCAGCCTCTGTGCCCACCATATGCAGCCTCTGTGCCCACCATATGCAGCCTCTGTGCCCATCTTATGCAGCTTCTGTGCCCATCATATCTAGCCTGTGCCCATCATATGTAGTCTGTGCCCATCATATGTAGCCTCTGTGCCCACCATATGCAGCCTCTGTGCCCTTCATATACAGCTTCTGTGCCCATCATATGTAGCTTCTGTGCCCATCATATGTAGCCTCTGTGCCCACCATTAGAAGCTTCTGTGCCCATCATATGTAGCCTTTGCCCATCATATGTAGCCTTTGCCCATCATATGTAGTCTGTGCCCATCATATGCAGCCTTTGTGCCCACCATATGCAGCCTCTGTGCCCACCATATGCAGCCTCTGTGCCCACCATATGAAGCTTCTGTGCCCATCATATGCAGCTTCTGTGCCCATCATATGAAACTTCTGTGCCCACCATATGCAGCTTCTGTGCCCATCATATGTAGTCTCTGTGCCCACCAGATGCAGCTTCTGTGCCCATCATATTCAGCCTTTATGCCCACCATATGCAGCCTCTGTGCCCATTATATTCAGCCTCTGTGCCCACCATATGAAGTTTCTGTGCCCATCATATGCAGCCTCTGTGCCCATCATATTCAGCCTCTGTGCCCACCATATGAAGTTTCTGTGCCCATCATATGCAGCTTCTGTGCCCATCATAAGCAACTTCTGTGCCCATCATATGTAGCCTGTGCCCATCATATGTAGCCTCTGTGCCCACCATATGCATCTTCTGTGCCCACCATATGCAGCTTCTGTGCCCATCATATGCAGCTTCTTTACCAACCATATGCAGCCTCTGTGACCACCCCCCCCCCCTGCTCACCCGCCCGCCTGCCATCTGCTGGCACTTACCCCATCCTGGTAGCGAGTCAGGCAGCGGGTGATGGCGGCGAGCTGTGGGACGGGCAGGTGATGGCTCTGCATCCTCTATGGTTCCTGTGCGCCTCCTTCTCTGTTCCGCTAGGTGTCCAATAGGGATGTCTGTGACTTCGGCCAATCAGGTGATGGGTATTGGACCTGCGCTCCCTGATTGACGGAGAGGCGGTTCAGTGTTAGAAAAGCAAATATTCATTTGCTTTTATAACACACCTGGGTGGACTGCAAGCACAATGCTTTGCGCTCGCAGTTCACTTTTTTTGAAGCCTATTAGGGCCTATGGCTCTAATCAGGTGCTTAGAAAAAACAGGACTACTTTCTGTATTTTCATATGTACGTTCCTTTTATATCAGACATCAAAATGTGTACTCTTGTTCAAATGAAGCTACTATATGTTTTTGGACTTAGATATTACATTGCTTGTTTAATTTTAAAAAATGTGTGTCTTTGTGCCTATTTATAAAACACGCTAAATAAATTGTTGTGTTTCTGGAGCCATTCATTGTTAATGGCACCCCAAAAGTGTCAAAAAAACATGTATTTTGCCACGCGAAATAACACGCAACAAATGTTGCAAAACACGAGGTAAAAAAAGCACAAGGCTCAAACTAGAAAAAAAGTCTCCATGAGCTATTTTTGTGTATTTGTCGCACATAGGGATGCCCATTGATTTCAATGCCCTTTGAGTGTTGCACGACAAATGTGAACAATTTTTTTTTCAAGAACACTAGGTGTGAATGCAGCCTAAATTTTACAAAAATGCACCATGGAAAAAAAAACTGTTTGAAGGTTTCCTTTAGAGTCCTTTCACACTGCCAGCGCCCGAAAAACGCTGGTAAAGCGCCGCTAAAACTAGCGGCACTTTACCAGCTTTTTTTGGCCGCTAGTGGGGCGCTTTTAACCCCCGCTAGCGGCTGAATAAAGGGTTAAAAGCGCCCAAAAAAGGTGCCGCTGCCGAGGCGCTTTGGCGGCACTTCCTACTGATTTCAATGGGAAGGGGCACTTTAGGAGCGCTGTATTGACCACTCCTAAAGCGCCTCAAAGAAGCTGCTTGCAGGACGTCCTGCCAGCGCAGCGCCCCAGTGTGAAAGCATTCGGGCTTTCACATTGGGATTGCAGATGAAGCTTTTTTCAGGTGCTTTACAGGCGCTATTTTTAGCGCTACAGCGCCTGAAAAACGCCTCCAGTGTGAAATTGGTCTTAGACCCCTTTCACACTGCCAGAGCTAAAACTAGCGGCACTTTACCAGCGTTTTAAGGGCGCTAGCGGGGCGCTTTTAACTCCCGCTAGTGGCCGAATAAGACCACTTTCACACTGGGGCGTTTTTCAGGGGCTTTAGCGCTAACAATAGTGCCCCGAAAGAAGCCTCATTTGCAATCCCAATGTGAAAGCCCGAGTGCCTTCACACTGAGGCGCTGCGCTGGCAGGGCGTCAAAAAAAGTCCTGCAAGCAGCTTCTTTGCAGCGCTTTAGGAACTGTGAATACACCGCTTTTAAAGCGCCCCTTCTTATTGAAATAAATGGGAGGCCCCTGCAAAGCGCTTGCAAAGCGCATTGGTAACAACAGCGCTTTGTGAGCCCTTTTAACCCTTTATTCGGCCACTACTGGGGGTTAAAAGCACCCCGCTAGCGCTTGAAAAACACCGGTAAAGCGACGCTAGTTTTAGCGGCGCTTTACCAGCATTTTTCGGGCCCTGGCAGTGTGAAAGGGCTCTAAAGGGTTAAAAGCGGCCACAAAGCGCCGCTGTCAAGACACTTTGCAGGCAATTCCCATTGAATTCAATGGGAAGGGGCGCTTTAGGAGCGGTGTATTCAACGCTCCTAAAGCGCTGCAAAGAAGCTGCTTGCAGGACTTTTTTTGACGCCCTGCCAGCGCAGCGCCCCAGTGTGAAAGCACTCAGGCTTTCACATTGGGATTGCAGATAAGGCTTCTTTCAGGCATTTTACAGGCGCCATTTTTAGCGCTAAAGCGCCTGAAAAACGCCTCCAGTGTGAAAGGGGTCTTAACCACTTAAGCCCCGGACCATTTTGGCTGGTTAAAGACCAGGCCCCTTTTTGCAAATCGGCACTGCGTCGGTTTAACTGACAATTGCGCGGTCGTGCGACGTGGCTCCCAAACAAAATTGACGTCCTTTTTTCCCCATAAATAGAGCTTTCTTTTGGTGGTATTTGATCACCTCTGTGGTTTTTATTTTTTGCGCTATAAGCAAAAATAGAGCGTCAATTTTGAAAAAAAATCTATATTTTTTACTTTTTGCTATAATAAATATCCCCAAAAAATATAAAATAATAAAAAAAATTCCTCAGTTTAGGCCGATACGTATTCTTCTACATATTTTTGGTAAAAAAAAATCGCAATTGGCATTTATTGATTGGTTTGCGCAAAAGTTATAGGGTTTACAAAATAGGGGATAGTTTTATGGCATTTTTATTAATTATTTTTTTTTTACTAGTAATGGTGGCGATCAGTGATTTTTTTTGAGACTGTGACATTATGGCGGACACATCGGACACTTTTGACACATTTTTGGGACCATTGTAATTTTTACAGCGATCAGTGCTATAAAAATGCACTGATAACTGTGAAAATGACACTGGCAGTGAAGGGGTTAACCACTAGGTGGCGCTGTAGGGTTTAAGTGTGTCCTGATGAGTGTTTCTAACTGAGGGGGGGTTGGGCTCTGTGTGACATGACACCGATCTCCGCTCCGAGTACACGGAGCCGAGATCAGTGTCATTGTCACTAGTCAGAGCGGGGAGAGGCTTATTTACACAAGCATCTCCCCGCTCTATACCTCTGTGAGACGATCGCGGGGATCCCCGCGGCGATCGAGTCTGCGGGACCCGCGGTCAGACTCACGGGGAAGGCAGCAGGGTCGCGAGCACGCCGCCGCCGGCGCGTGCGCGACCCCCACATCAGGCAGTTAAAGGGGACGTACAGGTACGTTGATGTGCCTGTACGTGCCATTCTGCCGACGTATATATACTGGAGGCGGTCGGCAAGTGGATAAAGACCTCTGGTTGTCACGGAACTTCTAAAGAGTTGATATTGTACCAATATGTGTTTCTATACACGTTACTCATTATTCTGCCTTGGTGCACATCTGGCAACTTTCCAAAAAAGGTTGAGAACAAGGACATCATGTTACATTTTGCAAATAGTTGTGGTTATTAAATATTAATATTATTATAATTTCACAGATAATGTTAGTGGTTTTCTTACAGAGAAGGGGGATTCCCGTCAATACGGACAAAGAATCTATATTGGATATGCTGCTGTCCCTTGCTGTGTCATCGTGATTATAGTTCTTTTTTGTGTCTGGATTTCTTATAGAAAAAAAAAAAGTAAGTGTAATAACTGTTAATTCTGTTATGCTATGTATAGTTTTTCTCCCTTGATGCAGCAGCAGGACCATGATCCAAAGTCAGCATAAGTAAAAACAGACCTTTCTACAGTATATGACACTCAATTATAGAGGTCAGTGCAAAAGTGATATTTTAGGGTTGGGTGGATGCTAAAGAGGTAAGCTCCCTCACAGACTCCTCTAATCTGTGACAACTCTATTGGTGAAATCTCTACTAAGTTCTTGGGTCTGTACACCTGCTGTGCCCATTATGAGGGGTTCCCTCCATGCCTACGCTGACGTCGCTGAGTCCCTGGGTCTGTATATCTGCTGTGGCCATTATGAAGGGTTCCCACCATCCCTGTGCTGGGTTCCTGGGTCTGTACACCTGCTGTGCCCATTATGAGGGGTTCCCTCCATGCCTACGCTAACGTCGCTGAGTCCCTGGGTCTGTATATCTGCTGTGGCCATTATGAAGGGTTCCCACCATCCCTGTGCTGGGTTCCTGGGTCTGTACACCTGCTGTGCCCATTATGAGGGGTTCCCTCCATGCCTACGCTGACGTCGCTGAGTCCCTGGGTCTGTATATCTGCTGTGGCCATTATGAAGGGTTCCCACCATCCCTGTGCTGGGTTCCTGGGTCTGTACACCCGCTGTGCCAGTTATGAGGGGTTCCCACCATCCCTGTGCTGAGTTCCTGGGTCTGTACACCTGCTGTGCCCATTATGAGGGGTTCCCACCATCCCTGTGCTGAGTTCCTGGGTCTGTACACCCGCTGTGCCCATTATGAGGGGTTCTCACCATCCCTGTGCTGAGTTCCCGGGTCTGTACACCCGCTGTGCCAGTTATGAGGGGTTCCCACCATCCCTGTGCTGAGTTCCCGGGTCTGTATATCTGCTGTGCCCATTATGAGGGGTTCCCACCATCCCTGTGCTGAGTCCCCAGGTCTGTACACCTGCTGTGCCCATTATGAGGGGTTCCCACCATCCCTGTGCTGAGTACCCGGGTCTGTACACCTGCTGTGCCCATTATGAGGGGTTCTCTCCATCCCTGTGCTGAGTTCCCAGGTCTGTACACCTGCTGTGCCCATTATGAGGGGTTCCCACCATCCCTGTGCTGAGTTCCCAGGTCTGTACACCCGCTGTGCCCATTATGAGGGGTTCCCACCATCCCTGTGCTGAGTTCCCGGGTCTGTACCCCTGCTGTGCCCATTATGAGGGGTTCCCACCATCTCTGTGCTGAGTTCCCGGGTCTGTACACCTGCTGTGCCCATTATGAGGGGTTCCCACCATCCCTGTGCTGAGTACCCAGGTCTGTACACCCGCTGTGCCCATTATGAGAGGTTCAATCATCCCTGTGCTGAGTTCCCAGGTCTGTACACCTGCTGTGCCCATTATGAGGGGTTCCCACCATCCCTGTGCTGAGTTCCCGGGTCTGTACACCTGCTGTGCCCATTATGAGGGGTTCGCACCATCCCTGTGCTGAGTTCCCGGGTCTGTACACCTGCTGTGCCCAGTATGAGGGGTTCCCACCATCCCTGTGCTGAGTTCCTGGGTCTGTACACCTGCTGTGCCCATTATGAGGGGTTCCATCATCCCTGTGCTGAGTTCCCAGGTCTGTACACCTGCTGTGCCCATTATGAGGGGTTCCATCATCCCTGTACTGAGTTCCCGGGTCTGTACACCTGCTGTGCCCATTATGAGGGGTTCCCACCATCCCTGTTGGATTTTTTATTTCTTGTACCTTATGGTAAAAATTACTAAGGTAAACTGCAATACTTCGGTCAGGATTTTATTGATGCCTCCTTTATACTATAAAATCCAGAGAAATATTTGATGACTTAAAAGTAAAGTGTTTAATTAAACTAATCAACAGATGAGAAGTTAAAAAAAAATTTTTATTTTTTTTTGTCATTGCAGAGCGTGAGGATTTGAATAAGGTAAGCAAAATCATCCAGAAAGTTGCAAACAGTATTAACCAATTGCAATGAAAACTACAATACACATAAAGGGCCGGGTTCACACTTTTGCGAATTGGATGCGGGGTCCCAATCGGGAGTCTTCTCTTTTCGGGCAATCAGGCAAACAAGTCTCACATCCGCTTCTGTGCTTTTTGCGGTGGATTTTGTGTTTTTGCACACACGTTTTTGACACATTTTTCACATGTTTTGCGATTTTGATGCTTTTTTATTTGGCCAATTTGTTGTTGGGTGGATTCAAAAACGCAAATTGCTACAAAAACTCACTACATACTTTTATGCAGCTTTTCCATTTAAGTCTATTGAGTTTTGCTTTAAAAAAAAAAAAAAAAAAAGTCCCAGAGCCTTTCCAAAAACGCAGCGGCTGAAAAAACGCATAGATGTGAAATGTTAAATGGACTGTACTGCGTTTCTGCAAAAAGCATTAACCACTTAAGGACCGAGCCTCTTTTTCAGATATGTTGTTTACAAGTTAAAAACAAGTTTATTTGCTAGAAAATTACTTAGAACCTCCAAACATTATAATTTTTTCTTTCTAACACCCTAGAGAATAAAATGGCAGTTGTTGAAATACTTTCTGTCACACCGTATTTGCGCAGCGGTCTTTTTTTGGAAAAAATACACATTTTGAATTAAAAAATAAGACAACAGTAAAGTTAGCCCAATTTTTTTTTACATTGTGAAAGATAATGTTACACCGAGTAAATTGATGCCCAACATGTCACGCTTCAAAATTTCGCCCGCTTGTGGAATGGCGACAAACTTTTACCCTTAAAAATCTCCATAGGCGACGTTTAAAAAAATTCTACAGGTTGCATGTTTTGAGTTACAGAGGAGGTCTAGGGCTAAAATTATTGCTCTCGCTCTAAAGATCGCAGAGATACCTCACATGTGTGGTTTAAACACTGTTTTCATATGCGGGCGCTACTCACGTATGCGTTCGCTTCTGCACGCAAACTTGGCGGGAAGGAGCGCGTTAAAAAAAATGTTTTCCTTATTTATTTTACATTATTCTATTTATTTTTACACTGTTTTTAAAAAAAAAAATTGGGGCACTTTTATTCCTATTACAAGGAATGTAAACATATTTACACTAAAATGCAGTGGCGGTGCGTCCATAGAGGGCGCCGGAGCGCCGCCCCCTCTCACTCCTGCACCGCCACTGAAAGACAATACACAGATTCATGCATTGCATGAATCTGTGTATTGTCACCGCTGCCGCGCTGCCCACTATACATATGGCCGGCCTCCTGGTGAGCGCCGGCCATATGAATTAGAGCGGCGGCCGGCGGTGGGTGTGACTTGGAAGTGCCTATCAGAGCCAGCGGCTCTGATAGGCTTTCCGAATACAGCTCTCATGCTGTATTCGGCTTCCAAAAACTCCTCCCAGGTACGTACGGGGGTGCGTTCCTGAAAGAAGACTGTGTGGAGGTTTCAGCCAATCAGGTTCACCGGATCTGGTTACCGGTAACCTGATTGGCTGAAGCGACATCGAAGGCGGGAGAACACATCGAGGACGGCGCGGACCGAGGAAGGTAAGTGCAGGGCTGGGGGGGGGACAGGCTGCATTTGGGGGACAAACTGGCTGAATATGGGGCACAAACTGGCTTAATATGGGGCACAAACTGGCTTAATATGGGGGACAAACTGGCTGAATATGGGGCACAAACTGGCTGAATATGGGGGGAACTGGCTGAATATGGGGGACAAACTGGCTGAATATGGGAGGAACTGGCTGTATATGGGGGACACGCTGGCTGCATTTGGGGGGAACTGGCTGTATATGGGGGGAACTGGCTGTATATGGGGGGACAAACTGGCTGAATATGGGGGGAACTGACTGTATATGGGGGACAAACGGGCTGAATATGGGGGGAACTGGCTGTATATGGGGGACACGCTGGCTGCATTTGGGGGGAACTGGCTGTATATGGGGGACAAACTGGCTGCATTTGGGGGGAACTGGCTGTATATGGGGGACACGCTGGCTGCATTTGGGGGGAACTGACTGTATATGGGGGACAAACTGGCTGCATTTGGGGGGAACTGGCTGTATATGGGGGACAAACTGGCTGCATTTGGGGGGAACTGGCTGTATATGGGGACAAACTGGCTGTATATGGGGGCACACTGGCTATATATATGGGGACAAACTGGCTGTATATGGGGGCACACTGGCTATATATATATATGGGGGCACACTGGCTGTATATGGGGCACACTGGCTGTATATGGGGGCACACTGGCTGTATATATGGGGGCACACTGGCTGTATATATGGGGGCACACTGGTTATATATCTATATGGGGGCACACTGGCTGTATATGGAAACAAACTGGCTGTATTTGAGGGGGCAAACTGGTGGCGTTTGGGCACCGTGGCTGCGTTTAATGGGCACAGTGGCGGCAATTGATTTTTTATTTATTTTTTCAGTTTGTTTGCGCCCCCCCAAAAATTTTGAGTACCAGCCGCCACTGCTGAAATGCAATTAAAAATATATATATTTTTTTACATTCACTGCTCTGATGTTAATGGAGACAAGTGATAAATGCATTTTCTTTATATTGATAGATCTTCTTTAAATCACGTAACTGTTGCAGCCCTCAGGGTTAGATGTAGCTAGCTGCAAGTTTTTGTATTCCTAGCACTTCTTCCACTGTATACTGTTGGTTTCCTGTATTGGAAGAAGCTTTTTAACCTCACTAATCAGTGTACTTGATAAAAAAAATTTACAACCTGGGGAGAACAAATGTTTGTTGGCTGTCAACCAGGGGAGGGCTGGCGGCCTTAGGCCTGGGGGGGCAAGTCCAGTCAAGTGGACCATTGAACCGCAGAATCTGCTCACCATCCATGGTCCACCTGGTTTTTCAATGCAGCCTCACCAGTGCCCATCAGTGCAGCCTGATCACTGGGGCAGGTTACATGGGGTGTATGGGGGGAGATGGGAGTTTAGCTAGGGGTGTCAGGGTCTCTCACCTCAGCGATCTCAGCTCAGCAGGTCCTTGCACGCCACGGTCTCCTGGGGGGTAACGCTCCTGATCCTGGGGTCAAGTTGCAGCCAGTGCCCAGCCCTGCAGCCCTGCGTTCCGACTCCCTGGCACGCCCTGCCTCTGTCTGCTTCCAAGAATCCGGTCCCAGGGAGTTGTAGTTTCCTCTGCGCTGCTGTGTTTTCCACCCACCGGAAGCTTGAGCGCGGACTACAACTCCCGGAATGCAACAGCTAGTGGTCGGCCGCCATGGCCGTGCCCCCAGCCCGACTTCCTAGACCAGAATAAAAAAGAAAATGGTAGCGGGCATAAGTTAGGGCGGCCTGGGAGGCAATCGTCACCCTGCCCCCTGGCCCAGCCCTCCCCTGCTGTCAACCCAACACTTATTTGGTGACACATGCAGAATTTGTATACTAAACCTTTTTTATTCATATATTATTGATTGAAGCATGGTTTTCACCCCCATTGCAGCCCCCAATAAATTTCTGCAGCTCCCCAGCATCCTAATAATGTGACTACCTGGTCATGACACCCCCTTCATGGGGGTGTCATGACCTAGATTCCTGTAAAGTGACTTTAGCCAATTCATGTATATAGTTACCTAGTGAAAGAATACTCCAACCTGACTTACAACAAGTTAATAGTACTTTTCTCTCATTAAGGATGTCCTCCCTATATTTTACTCCTATACTAACCTGTGCCGGCACTCTCCGTTCCACACTCACGCACACAGAGCCCTGCGGGGAGCAATGTAGACCGAAGTCAACACACAGACACAGAATAATGCATCACTAGTCCATTATTTCTTGGTTCCGTATCTTAAATACAATATATTGTCAAGATATGACCAAGTGATATTTACAACTTTACACCAATACAGAAAATGTCCACACATTGCTTGTCATCACAAACCCACTTTCATAGAGATGTTAATATACATATGTTTGTCACCCTTAATAACACCTGTTAGTGATTATTACACATTCTTAAAGGATATATGTTTGTGTGTTATTGTACAAATCTTAAAGCGGAGTTCCACCCAAAAATGAAACTTCCACTTTTCGGAATCCCCCCCCCCCTCCGGTGTCACATTTGGCACCTTTCAGGAGGGAGGGGGGAGCAGATATCTGTCTAATACAGGTATTTTGCTCCCACTTCCTGGCATAGATAGCCAAGCCACCCGTGGCTATCTACCCCACATCCAACGCCTCCTCCGTCCCCCCGCTGTCTTCTGGGAGACACACAGGTCCCAGAAGACAGCAGGGACCAGTGGGATCGCGCAGCGTGAGTCGCGCATGAGCAGTAGGGAACCAGGCTGTGAAGTCGCAAGGCTTCACTTCCTGATTCCCTTACCGAAGATGGCGGCGTCTCCACCCCAGAGCGGAGGGACAGATCGGCTTCGGGTGCCGACATCGCGGGCACCCTGGACAGGTAAGTGTCCTTATTTTAAAAGTCAGCAGCTGCAGTATTTGTAGCTGCTGACTTTAAGGCCTCATGCTCACGGACGTTTTTACAGCCGCGTTTTTGAGCGTTTTTTACAGCTTAAAAACGCCTGTCCATGTTAGTCTATAGCTTCATGCCCACCTAGACGTTTTTGAGCTGCAAATAGCATAGGCGTTTTTAAGCTGTAAAAAAAAAACCAGGACCAGTGCGTTCCTCAGCGTCGGAGTTAGGCAGAAAAAAACGCGAGAGTCAAAAAACGCGCACAAACGCTCACTAACGCGCAAAAACGCGCACTGACGCGCGGTCGCGTTTTTTAGCTCTGACGTTTTTTGTTTTTTCAAAAAAAAAAAAAAAAATTTACAATAACATGGACAGGCGTTTTTAAGCTGTAAAAAACGCAGCTGTAAAAACGTCAGTGGGCATGAGGCCTAAAAAGAAAAAAAAAAACGGCGTAATTCCGCTTTAAACTTCGTTCCCAGACATATTTATCAGTATTCATGATTATATTTATAAACAAAGTCTGGGTGTATCGCCAAGCTGTCTACAAGTATTTTCTTAAGGCCCCTTTCACACGGGGCGGATCCGTGCAGATCCGCCCCGTGAAGCTCCGCTTGCTCAGCGGGGATCGCTCCGTTGATCCCCGCTGAGCCGACGGATGACTGGGCGGTCCCCGCACACTGTTCAGGGACCGCCCTGTCAGAGCGCCGCTCTCCCCTATGGGGAATCGGATGACGACGGACCGTAGAGTCCATTGTCGTCCGATCCGCTCCGCCGACGGAAGGAAAAATAGGGTTTTCCTCCGTCACACTTTGGCGGAGCGGAGCGGAGCGGATGTCAGCGGACATGTCTCCGCTGACATCCGTGCCTCCATAGGGGTACATGGAGGATCCGTTTCAGGTCCGCCTAAAAAACTGACAGGCGGACCTGAACGGACCTCCGTGTGAAAGAGCCCTAATTCTCACGTTTCGTATCACCTTTTATATAATAATAACAATGTTGCCACATATGACACTGGTCAGCTAAAAACAATCGTTACAAGAAAATTCCAACCGTGTGTATGCTCCATCGGACTTTTGCTGTCGGAATTTCCGCCAACAAAAGATTGTGAGCTGGTTCTCAAATTTTCCGAAGGAAAAAATTCAAATCCAAAATTCCGATCGTTGTAGCAATTCCGACGCGCAAAATTCCGACGCATGCTCGGAAACAATTTGACGCATGCTTGGAAGCATTGAACTTAATTTTCTCGGCTCGTCGTAGTGTTGTACGTCACCGCGTTCTTGACGGTCGAAAGTTCAGAGAACCATCCAAGGTTTTTCTGACGGAAAATCCGATCGTGTGTATGGGGCAAAAGTTAAGTCCCAGTAAAGCATAAAGTAAGTACACAATTAAGAGGGGGGGGGGGGGTCTTTACAAGACCCTTACACCTAGGAAATAGCTGCCCTTTGCAAAAGACTTCCAGAGAGCCATTTGGAGACTCCAGCAGCAATATCTTCCTGCTAAAGTTTTCAGTTCTGTGCTGCTGGATCCTCACTTGTTCTCAGACCCCCAGATGATAAGGCTGGCATCTGGAAATTCCCTTCCGAGTTTGAGACTGGGACTTCTGGCGCAATGGAAGCATGTGGGTGTAGGGAAGCTGGAACTATGGCCTTAAACTTTGGAGTGCTGATGTCAAGCCAGCACAAGTGTAGTGATGGGGGCAACCCAAGTTCACCCAGACCAGTAGAGAGCAGAGCTGGGTCACAAGCCAAGTTTGGTAACGGCTGTGCAATAAGGCACCAAACTACGAACAGTATCAAGGTCAGAGGTAGGCAAGGTGCAGGCAGCAAGGTACAGAATTGATCCAGGCAGGGTTGATAACACAGGTAGGCAGCAGATGTAAGTAGGCTGAGGTGATCCAGAGGCAGGTCAGATGAAAGCTGTGTCAAAAGCAGGAGTTAAGCAGGAATGAAGATCAGGGATAATAGAAGCAAACGGAAAGACCATCCAGCAATGATGCCATGCAAGCCTCCGGTTTAAAAAGTCCACTAGGCACCAAATGCACGCCGTTGTGTGCAGCAGCCTTGCACACTTATTTAGGCTTTCATGCCCAAAAGCGTGCACATTATGACAAGAAGTTCCTGACAATGGAACGCATTGTAATGGCTGGAAACAAGTCATCAAGGGTTATAGGAAGCCTATTCAAATTTGTGGACTGATCGTTTTAGTGGAACTGGGATGATCCAATCTGGTGGTTTTGCTCATAGACTCAAGAGAGTGATGCTATTTAGGGAAGGTGGCAATCAGGACAAGTTTTTTATTTAAGGAAAGATTCTCAGTGTGCTGGTTCACGGATTCAGCCAGTTTGTAAACTAATGGGCTCATGACTACAATGGAAAATTCTACATTATTTCTCTTTCAGGAGAGGGCAGCTTTGAAACAAATTGCCAATACTTATGAAATGAGTGATGAAGACTGCACAGGGAACAATGAGGCTCTAGGTGATGAGGCACGTCATTTAAGCCATCCTTTTTGATATAGACCAGATCATCTTGAAAGACTTCTATCATGACCAGGAGTGCTACTTCAATGACAGTGGCCTTTATCTTACTCCCCTCACCATGCACCAGTTCTAGCAGTCAAATACATTACACTGTGTCTTGTGGTGTTTGTCAGTTTGTTGTCCCTCTAGTGTGATTGTGGTGCAGAAAAGATTAGTACGATAATTAAAGAGGCATTTAGAAAAGAACACGTTCGGGAAGAGGTGGTGTCAAGGTCAGGGGTCAGGCTTGGATGCCAGTAGCTACAGCATTGGAAGGTTCACAACGATAAATACACCAGCAGGTCACTTGAGGTGCGGAGTCTACTAACACTAACCGGTCTTCACCAGAGCTCCTGATGGTGGAGATGGGTTTTGTAGCATGCCAGTGCCAGGTCACGGTCCTCAGGATCGTCCCACCAGGAGATGAGCAAGCCAGGGTCCAAAAGCAGATATTGCAGGTAGGGATCAAGTAGAAGCTTAGTGGTTGCAGGTTGGGATCAAGTGGAAGGGTAGTTGAGGAACAAGCCAAAGTTTGGTAACAAGTGGTGGTGAAGACACAGATGGCAGCAGGAGAACAAAGAGCAATATATTGGCTGGGGAAGAGCACAATAATCTGGCAAACAGGAAGTGCAAAGACATGGCTTAAACAGGAAGTTCATGGGAAGAGCAAGAAGTTCAAGGTTCAAGGTTCAAGAGTAACAAGATAGAAAATAAGATTTGTCCTATGGATCAGGCAGAGAGCTGTCCAGTGGCTTAGTAAGAAGTGTTACTGCTGGATGCAACAGAGGTCTTGGGTTCACATCCAGGTCCTGACAAGTGGTCACCTTACCTAAAATCAGGCTCCTTAAGTGTGACCCCTGACATCACTAAAGGGCCACACATAATATTCAGTAAATTTAATGTTACAGAGACTGCAGACATGCAACAGGAGATGGCCATAGACTATGGGGATGGTCAAGGGCTGGAGATGTTACCTGAGACTGCTAGAGATCACCCCCCCTCCTTAGAAGTCAAAGCTTTCCCAATCCCACTCACCCCATGTCTAGTTGGAACCCCTGTCGGTTGTCTTGGTAGAATACCTGCCATTATCACCTAGACAGAAAGTGGTCAGTAATCCACAATCTTATGCCGCGTACACACGATCATTTTTCCCGTCGGGAAAAATGACATTTTTTTTTTTCGCCGAGAAAAACGATCGTCTGTGGGCTTTATGCCGTTTTTCTCGTTGAGAAAAACGACGAGAAAAATTAGAACATGTTCTAAATTTTCTCATCGTTTTTTCCATCATTTTTTTCCGCGGCAGTTTTCCCATAGGGAGACACTGCCGCGGAGCCCACAGACGGTCGTTTTTCTCGTCAAAGAAAAAAATGACGGGAAAAACGGTCGTGTGTGGGGGAACATGCCGTTCCCTCGTTTTTCATTTTTTTTCATGCTGTGATTCACGGCGGTGTTTTCACCGCCGTGAATCACGATCGTGTGTACGCGGCATCACAGTTGTCTCCAGAAAAGGGGTTGAGGTTAAATGTTCTGATGAAAACAACTGTCTAAGTGGGGGATTTTCGTTAATGTGGAGCAGGGGCGTAACTAGAACCTTCAGGGCCCCTGTGCAAGAAACCATAAGGGGCCCCATTTTTTCAGCAGGAATGCAGGGGAATACAGTTCCGGCATCTCCAGCACTGAATGTATTTAATGGCAAGGAGGGGGGGTAAAACCACCAGCCGCCACTGATGTATGTACTGTCTTTCTTTAATAAGGCCTAAAAATCGAAATATTTGCAAAGCTCAATAGCTTAAGCTGAAATTTACACACACAAATAAATGTAGAGCAGTGATTTTTCCTACCTTCCCGTATACAGCTGCATCCTGAGGTTTCAAATACAAAACAAGTGTCTGAAAGGAAACAGCTTCTGCTGTGCTGTGTCTTTCACTAACCCACAGTTCTCTAGGAGGATTGAAACTGGCCCAACCATAATGGCTCCCCAGATTTCCCCACCCCTTATTTCCTAGCTGGCTGTTCACATTACATTTACAAAGAGTGATGCGGAAAGGTCTCCTTCAACAGCCCCTTTCTTTTCTGTTTTTGCAGCATATACTGTGCTTTTTTGTTATAATCAGAGCTAAAAATTAGAAAGTTTGCAGAGCTCAATAACTCAAGCTTAAATTTACACACAGACACAACTGAATGAGCTGCTACCCTCACACAATGCAGTTTGTTTAAAATGTAAAAATTAAAGGAGTGTGTAGCGGTTTTGTATATACTATCTTTATCAGGGCTAAAAAAATAATAAAAAAATAAAAATGTAAACTAAAAAATTTGCAGAGCTCAATAGCAAAATCTGAAATGTACATGTAGCACCGGCTTAGTATTGCCTCTGTAATATATGCAGAGTATTGCTCTCTGAAACAATGCATTTTCTGGTTAAACTTATAGCAGGAGGAGAGACTCTATTGGGTACAGCTGCAGGATTGAAGGCAGATTGTGTAAGGAATGAATCAATATATTGATTAATGTATAACCAAATGAACCATTGATGAAGAGTTCCACTTTATTTTGTTATAATAAGTTTAAACTGTATGTTTCGTGGGATGTTTTTCTGCTCGCTTTTCTACTGATATTATGATGATTAAGTGTATTTTGCAAGCACGGAATGTGACCTTGCGGTTGCACCTGCAGTGTGCTGATTTCGTTACAGTGGGCTGCTTTCTGCCTTTGGCAAGACACCCGAATCACAGTGATAAAACCCCATGACAAATAATAAAGAATGGTATTCATGCATAACCATACTTTGTGTTGGTATCATTGAATATACAGCCGGCTAGAGTTACTTCCACAGGTCCGACCCAGCTCGAGCAGAACCAGAACCAGAACCTCTCAGATTGGGTCCTGCTGTAGCTAAGAAGGAAGCCCACCCCTAACAACAAAAACAATTAAGGACAGGATTGGCCCAGGAGAGCTGTGATTGGGGGAGAGAGAGGAGGACACAGGAGGAGAGACAGACTGAAATGGTGTCAGTCAGACAAAAAAAAGGATCCCATGTGCTTGTCTCCTGAGCACTTCCAGAGCCTGTGTTGCTGTCTGTGACTCTCCTAAGGGCAGTGAGTTTGCAGTGTGTTATTCTGCCTGATTACTGAAGATGTGCTAACAGTGCAGTGAAATCTAGAGACAAATTTCAGTACTGCAGCAATCATCATCATTATCCTGTTTGGAGGTTTCTGTGTCATGTGTTGCTCCCATCGCTATCCAGTCGACTGAGACAGCGATCAATCTACCAATTGCTGGAAGGAAGATATATCAAGTGCATCTAATGGTGGGAGATCTTCTTCCATCTTTATGTAAGTGGATCTTGCTTAATCCTGCTAGGTCCTATTTACCGCTAATGCAACTCTATCTGAAGGTGGATCATCACATCTGTTAATCTTTGTTACTATGTGACACTTTGCGAAGAAACCCCTTTCCATTCTGTGGATTACAAATATTACTTCACAAAAGTCTGAGTACTCAAACACAGGATTTAAAGGGCCCCAACGCTTGTAGACTCTGTGTGTGTTTGTGTGAATAGAATTCCCACTGGCCAGTGGTTAGCTAGAACCTACAAGACCTAGATAGGATCTTATAAGTCAGTAACATCACTTTTGGGAAATTGCTGAAAATTATTTTTGTATTGTACAGATCCGTTCACCACTCGTTCAGTGCATTTCAGGCAAGACCTCCCACTGGCGGTTAAAGTGATCAAACACAAATCCTGTTTTCATTTACTTAGCAGTTGTATTATATCATTGCATTTAATATTGGTATTCTGTTAACCACTTGTCAACCGTCCACCGTCAAATGACGGCGGGCGAAAGACCCTGTTGTTCTGGGAGGACGTCATATGACGTGATCGCCTTCAGAAGCCACTAGGGGGCACGTCACTGGGGACCCAATGCGCGCGTCCGGTGGCCGCAATGGCCGCCGGGCACCCACAATTGCCCAGTAACTGAGCAGGACTGTGGATCTGTGTGTGTAAACACAGAGATCCACGTCCTGTCAGGGAGAGGAGACCGATGGTGTGTCCCTTGTACATAGGGACAACCATCGGTCACCTCCCCAGTCAGTCCCCTCCCCCCACAGTAGTGATGAGCCGAACACCCCCGGGTTCGGTTCGCACCAGAACCCGCGAACGGACCGAAAGTTCGAACGAACATTAGAACCCTATTAAATACAATGGATGCGAACGTTCGGATTCTAAAGTGCTAATTATAACGACTATTATCCATGTTATTGTCCGAAACAGAGTTTGGGAACCCGGCTTCTGCACCAGGGGACATGTATCAATGCAAAAAGAAGTTTTAAAAACTGACGTTTTCCGGGAGCAGTCATTTTAACCACTTAAGCCCCGGACCATTTGGTAGCTAGAGGACCAGAGGTGAATTCAGAATTTTGCACTGCGCTGCTTTAACTGTAAATTGTGCGGACATGCAATGTTGTACCCAAACGAAATTTGCGTCCTTTTCTTCCCACAAATAGAGCTTTCTTTTAATGGTATTTGATTGCCTCTGCGATTTTTATTTTTTGCGATATAAACGGAAAAAGACCGAAAATTTTGAAAAAAAATGATATTTTCTACTTTTTGTTATAAGAAAAATAGAATAAACTCAATTGTAGTCATACATTTAGGCCAAAATGTATTCAGCCACATGTTTTTAGTAAAAAAAATGTCAATAAGCGTATATTTATTGGTTTGCGCAAAAGTTATAGAGTTTACAAACTAGGGTACATTTTCTGAAATTTACACAGCTTTAAATTTATGACTGCCTATCTCATTTCTTGAGGTGCTAAAATGACAGGGCAGTACAAAACCCCCCCAAATGACCCCATTTTGGAAAGTAGACACCCCAAGGAAATTGCTGAGAGGCATGTTGAGCCCATTGAATTTTTTATTTTTTTGTCCCAAGTGATTGAATAATGACTAAAAAAAAAAAAAAAATTACAAAAAGTTGTCACTAAATGATATATTGCTCACACATGCCATGGTTATATGTGGAATTTCACCCCAAAATACATTTTGCTGCTTCTCCTGAGTACGGGGATACCACATGTGTGGGACTTTTTGGGAGCCTAGCCGCGTACGGGACCCCGGAAACCAAGCACCGCCTTCAGGATTTCTAAGGGCGCAAATTTTTGATTTCACTCCTCACTACCTATCACAGTTTCGAAGGCCATAAAATGCCAAAATAGCACAAAACCCCCCCAAATGACCCCATTTTAGAAAGTAGGCACCCCAAGGAAATTGCTGAGAGGCCTGTTGAGCCCATTGAATATAATTTTTTTTGTCCCAAGTGATTGAATAATGACAAAAAAAAAAAATAATTACAAAAAGTTGTCACTAAATGATATATTGCTCACACATGCCATGGTTATATGTGGAATTACACCCCAAAATACATTTTTCTGCTTCTCCTGAGTACGGGGATACCACATGTGTGGGACTTTTTAGGAGCCTAGCCGCGTACGGGACCCCGAAAACCAAGCACCGCCTTCAGGATTTCTAGGCACAAATTTTTGATTTCACTCCTCACTACCTATCACAGTTTCGAAGGCCATAAAATGCCAAAATCGCACAAAACCCCCCCAAATGACCCCATTTTGGAATATAGACACCCCAAGCTATTTGCTGAGAGGAATGGCGAGTATTTTACAGCTCTCATTTGTTTTTGAAAATGAAGAAAGAAAAAATATATATATATATATATATATATATATATATTTTTTTTTTTTCAATTTTCAAAACTTTGTGACAAAAAGCGAGATCTGCAAAATACTCACAATACCTCTCAGCAAATAGCTTGGGGTGTCTACTTTCCAAAATGGGGTCATTTGGGGGGGGGGTTGTGCCATCTGGGCATTCCATGGCCTCCGAAACTGTGATAGGCAGTGAGAAGTGAAATCAAAAATTTACACCCTTAGAAAGCCTGAAGGCGGTGCTTGGTTTTTGGGGTCCCGTACATGGCTAGGCTCCCAAAAAGTCTCACACATGTGGTATCCCTGTACTCAGGAGAAGCAACAGAATGTATTTTGGGGTGTAATTCCACATATACCCATGGCATGTTTGAGCAATATATCATTTAGTGACAACTTTGTGCAAAAAAAAAAAAAAAAATTGTTGTTTTTCCGCAACTTGTGTCAACATATAAAATGTTCCATGGACTCGACATGCCTCTCAGTGTATAGCTTGGGGTGTCTACTTTCCAAAATGGGGTCATTTGGGGGGGGTTTTGAACTGTTCTGGCATTTTATACACAACATTAGGAAGCTTACATCCACTCTTCTAACCACTTGAAGACAAAGCCCTTTTTGACACTTTTTGTTTACATGAAAACATTTTTTTTTTTGCAAGAAAATTATGTTGAACCCCCAAACATTATATATATATTTTTAAAGCAAAGGCCCTACAGATTAAAATGGTGGGTGTTGCATTTTTTTTTTCTACACAGTATTTGCGCAGCGATTTTTCAAACGCATTTTTTGGGTTAAAAAATACACTTTTTTTAATTTTAATGCACTAAAACACACTATATTGCCCAAATGTTTGATGAAATAAAAAAGATGATCTTAGGCCGAGTACATAGATACCAAACACGACATGCTTTAAAATTTCGCACAAACGCGCATTGGCGACAAACTACATACATTTTTAAAAGCCTTTAAAAGCCTTTACAGGTTACCCAAGTAGATTTACAGAGGAGGTCTACTGCTAAAATGATTGCCCTCGATCTGACCTTCGCGGTGATACCTCACATGCATGGTGCAATTGCTGTTTACATATGACGCCAGACCGACGCTTGCGTTCGCCATTGGGCAAGAGCAGGGCAGGACAGGGGTGCTTTTTTTTTTTTTTTATTATTAATTTTGCTTTTTTATTTTATTTTTAAATTGTTCCTTCCAAGTATTTTTTTTTTTATCATTTTTATTGTTATCTCAGGGAATGTAAATATCCCCTATGATAGCAATAGGTAGTGACAGGTACTCTTTTTTTGAAAAAACTGGGGTCTTCTAGACCCTAGATTTTTCCTCTGCCCTCAAAGCATCTGACCACACCAAGATCGGTGTGATAAAATGCTTTCCCAATTTCCCAATGGCGCTTTTTATATCGGGGGGGGGGCATTCCCTCCCACTGCTTGTAAAAGCAGTTCAGAGGCTAATTAGCCACTAGGATTGCTTTTACATGAAAGCCGGCCGCTGGCTGAAAAGAATGATACCAAGATGATACCTAAACCCGCAGGCATCATTCTGGTATAAAATTTCAAAGTCCAGCAACATACCAGTACGTTGCTGGTCCTTGTTGGACATGTATTGTAATCTTTTTATTTCATGCAGCCAGTTGGCTGAACGAAAAAAGAGATTGATCGGTGGGTATGCCCACCATTAGAATACCGCCCTTCATCCACCCACTTCCAATGATGGGCATACACGCACCATTTATATATGCCGAAGCATGGGGGCATCCTCCCGCAAAAAAGTTATGCCGCACACACATGGTCGGACTTTTCCACGGGCAAGCCTCCGTCGGAATTTCGACCGTATGTACGCGGCATTAGAAGCAAAATCGCTCCTCCGCCCCTGCTGCCCCAATGCTTCGGCATATTTGCTTTTTTTTTTTTAACTGTGGTGGTGAAATCACCTCCTACAGCACTGGAGTCGCAGGGATCAGGCCTGTCTCTGCGAACGCTGCAGTTATGTGTGTTGTGTTTTGTAAGTGACAGTGATCGATCGATACTGCACTTGGGTGGCCTGGGCTGGACGGAGGGGCAAAACGCAGGTGCCAGCAGGTATCTGGGCTGATCCCGCTAACACTGCGTTTTTGGGAACCCTAAACTGCTGGGGATGCTAGTATAGATCAGATCAGATATTGATCTGTTTAGATACTATACCACTAAGGGGGGTGTATGCTTCACGCGTGGGTGTTAGCGTTACTGGCACTAACCTGACGCTGCCTGGGGTGTGACTCAGACCCTCTCTGACGCTAAAACCTAATTGATATCACCCGCCGGGCGATCAGGGGGTTAAACCTTTATTGGGTTATATACACGGCGGGTGCCCTGACACTATAAAAAGCAAACTAACTAACCAGCGTCACCCGTAACACTTATATGGTGATCACTGGTGAAAGGGTTAACTAGGGGCAATCAGGGGGTTAAAACCTTTATTAGATAATATATGGGGGTACCTGACGCTATAAAAACCTGCGGCGAACCTAAAAAAAATTACCAGCTACCGATCTGCATCACCGACACTAAGACAGCGTTTAGAAAAACGATCGCTTAGTGACAGTGGTGATAGGGGGTGAAAGGGTTACCTGGGGGGCGATCAAGGGGGTTAAACCTTTATTAGATAATATATTGGGGTACCTGACGCTATAAAAACATGCGGCGAACCTAAAAAAAATTACTGGCTACGATCTGCATCACCGACACTAAGACAGCGTTTAGAAAATGATCGCTTAGCGACAGTGGTGATAGGGGGTGAAAGGGTTACCTGGGGGGCGATCAAGGGGGTTAAACCTTTATTAGATAATATATTGGGGTACCTGACGCTATAAAAACCTGCGGCGAACCTAAAAAAAATTACTGGCTGCCGATCGGCATCACTGACGCTAAGACAGCGATCAGAAAAATGATCGCTAAGCGACAGTGGTGATAGGGGGTGAAAGGGTTATCTGGGGGGTGATCAGGGGGTTAAACCTTTATTAGGGGGGGGTTAGGGGGCTACACTGGACCTAAGACTAAACTTTGGTGACACTTTTACAGTCACAAATGTCACTGATTGCAGTGATCACTAAATAAATGGTCACTGCAATCAGTGACACTGTGACTGGGGGCTGGGGGGGTGATCTGGGGGGGCGATTTATGTCCCTATGTGTCTTGGTGTCAGTGTAGTGTTGTGTGCACTGACCTGATATCTTCTCTTGTACGGCGCTCGGTATATGTGAGCGCCGCACCAGAGATGACATCACTTCCTCCTGCTCCCTCTGTCTGACACAGACAGAGGGGGCATTTCTATTCGCCGGGAGCGATCGCGAGGGGGTGGCCAGAAACGAATGGCTGCCCCCTCATCCCGGAATGCTCCCGGACACTTAGCCACCGCTCACTGTATAGAAGGGGGGTCCGATTGGACCCCCCAACTGTACAAAGGCAATCACGTACACTCTACGTGATTGTGCCTGTCGGTGCCATTCTGCCGACGTATATATACAGTGAGCGGTCGTTAAGTGGTTAATGATGCATAAAGTGAAAAAAAAAAAGTCAAATATTCCTTTAAATATTGTACCTGGGGGGTGTCTAAATTATGCCTGTGAAGTGCCACGTGTTTCCCGTGTTTAGAACTGTCCCTGCACAAAATAACATTTCTAAAGGGAATAAAAGTCATTTAAAACTGCTTGCGGCTTTAATGCAATGTCTGGTCCCGGTAATATGGATGAAAATCTTTAGGAAAAATGGCATAGCTACCCCATCAACCCCCCCCCCCCCCACCCCAGCCCATTTGGGTCTTGTATGGATATTAAGGGGAACCCCGCACACAAAATAAAAAAGGACCTATATACTCTGAACAGCCGTATACAGGCGGTGCATACAAGACCGGGACTGTAGGTTTGTTCTTATGTAGAATCTGTTTATAATTTTGAACAGCTGCATTGTTTAAGTGGAGCTCCATGGCAAATTCCTTTTTTTTAGCTTTTTGTAAAACATAGGGAACGGTTATCACCCCTGTCACATTTTTTTTGCTTTCTGTGCCCCTGTTCAGAACATTTCACCTCACTTTGCGTCCCAATGACAACTGTTTTTGAAATGTGGTGTTTTTATTGAAACAAGGATTGGTGATAAAGCATCAGTAGAGAGGAGACACCTTTCTCCCATATTAATTCTTAAAGGAGAGAATTTTCCTTCCAAGGGGTAGATTTCCTCTCACTTCCTGTTGTCGTCTTCCGTTTGCAAGTAGTAGTAGTTTGTAAGTTGGATGTTTGAAAGTAGGGACCTTCCGTATATACTCTGCAGAAATTGGCCCCTTAGGTGTTGGTGTTGGCACAACACTGAAAGCACTCACAGTTATTCTTGGTGGGTGCTGGAACGCCCTGCTGTCAAGTATAATATCAGGAATTGTAATAACATATAATTGTTGATCAGTGGTAGTAAAAATTGGGCCTTTGATGGTGGTGCTGGTGCCACAACACTGTAAGGCCTGACAGTTACTCTTGGTGGGCGCAGCAATGGTCCCTGCTGTGAATTATTAGATCAATAATTATAATTGCATGCCCCTGTTGAACAGGGGCTGAAAAATTGGGCCTTTGGTGGTGGTGGTGATGGTGGTGCTGGTGCCACAACACTGTAAGGCCTGACAGTTACTCTTGGTGGGCGCAGCAATGGGCCCTGCTGTGAATTATTAGATCAATAATTATAATTGCATGCCCCTGTTGAACAGGGGCTGAAAAATTGGGCCTTAGGCACTGGTGGCACAACACTGCAACCCCTCACAGATACTGTACTTGGAGCACAGCAATGAGGCCTGTTGCAAAGTATTGCATCAAAAATTTTAATTACACGCCCCTGTTAAACAGGGGCTGAAAAATTGGGCCTTAGCCACTGGTGGCGTCACCCATAAACCAAAATGATCTTCCAAGCTATCATCGTTAATCGTATCATTGAGGAGGAGGAGGAGGATAGCCAGTCAACATAACAGCACAGGCACTCAGCATCAGCATCAGTCTTGAAGGGATGTGACATTTTAAAATCAATTAGTCTGTTATATCAGCATCTGGTGTGTGGTAGCTGGTGGTGATCCAAGACTGGTTCATCTTGATGAAAGTCAGTCGATCAACTGAGTCGGTGGACAGGCGCACCCTGTGATCCGTGACAAATCCTCCAGCAGCACTGAATGTGCGTTCTGAAAGAACGCTGGATGCAGGACAGGCCAGTAGCTCAATTGCATACTGTGCAAGCTCTGGCCAGTGATCCATCCTCAAGACCCAGTAAGCCAGAGGATTTTCGGTGGGGAAGGTGTCCAAGTCTGACCTTGCCCCTAGGTATTCCTGGACCATGTATATCAGACGCTGGCGATGGTTGCTGGAACCGATCATACTTTGGGGCTGCGGACTAAATAATTGTCTGAACGCATCGGTCAGACGGCCACCTTCCCCACCGCTCCTTCTTTGACTGCCCGAAGCCTCAGCAACTCGTTGTCCAGGACCAGGAGTTTGTAACCTCCCAGTCTCTGGGAACGCGTTGCACAGACCTTTCTGAAAGGCCTCCCGGAGTTGTCTCATCCTCTGCTCCCTCTGCGACGGTACGATAAGGTCCGCAACCTTACCCTTGTACCGTGGATCAAGGAGAGTGGCCAGCCAGTAATGGTCCCTCTCCTTGATCCGAAGAATACGAGGATCCTTCCGCAGACTTTGCAGGATCAGGGAGGCCATGCAGCGTAGGTTAGCTGAGGCATTCAGTCCGGAGTCCTCTGGGTCACTAAGGACGACATGATCCGCAGCCACCTCCTCCCAGCCACGTACAAGTCCACTGGTTTCTTGGGACTGTAAATCATCCCTAAAAGACTGCTGCTGATGATGCTGAGTGCCAGCCTCCACCTCCATGCTGACACAATCCTCCTCCTCCTCCTCTTCCTGTGCGATGGGTGGGACAGAAGGAACACTGTCTGGGTAAAGGGGGCCTTGAGAGGCAAGGAAGTCCTCCTCTTCCTGCCTCTGTTCTGCCTCAAGTGCCCTGTCCATTATTCCACGCAGCGTGTGCTCCAACAGGTGGACAAGAAGTACAGTGTCACTGATGCATGCACTGTCACTGCTCACCATCCTCGTGGCCTCCTCAAATGGTGCCAGGACAGTGCATGCATCCCTGATCATGCCCCACTGGCGTGGTGAAAAAAACCCGAGCTCCCCTGACCCTGTCCTGGTGCCGTAGTCGCACAGGTACTCATTGATGGCCCTCTGCTGCGTGTGCAGCCGCTGCAGCATGGCCAACGTTGAGTTCCACCTGGTGGGCATGTCACATATAAGGCGGTTCTTGGGCAGGTTCAACTCCTTTTGAAGCTCAGCCAGGCGAGCACTGGCATTATAAGATCTGTGGAAATGCACACAGACTTTCCTGGCCTGCCTCAGGACATCCTGTAAGCCCGGGTACCTGCCCAAGAACCGCTGCACCACCAGGTTCAGGACGTGAGCCATACAGGGCACATGGGTCAGTTGTCCCTGTCGGAGGGCGGAGAGGTTGGTGCCATTGTCGCAAACCACCATTCCCGGCTTAAGCTGGCGTGGCGTCAACCACCTCTCGGCCTGCCCCTGCAGAGCAGACAGGACCTCTGCCCCAGTGTGGCTCCTGTCCCCCAAACACACCAGCGCAAGCACGGCATGGCATCTTTTTGCCTGCGTACTTGCGTAGCCCCTTGAACGCCTACGGAGCACCACTGGTTCCGAGGACAACCCACAGGAAGAGGCCATGGAGGAAGAAGAAGAGGAGGGGGTGGAGGAGAGAGGTGTGTCACAACCAGTAGTAGCATTTTGGAGGCGTGGCGGTGGAACAACCTCCAACACTACTGCACCTTGTCCTGCATCCTTCCCAGCTGCCAAAATAGTGACCCAATGGGCCGTGAAAGAAAGGTAACGTCCCTGTCCATGCCTGCTGGACCATGAGTCAGCGGTAATATGCACCTTACCGCTGACCACCCTGTCCAGCGAGGCCAAGACATTGCCTTCCACATGCCTGTAGAGAGCCGGAATAGCCTTCCGTGCGAAAAAGTGGCGTTTGGGAACCTGCCACTGAGGAACCGCACATTGCACAAACTCACGGAAGGGGGCCGAGTCTACCAACTGAAAAGGCAGCAGTTGAAGCGCTAGCAATTTAGCCAAGCTAGCATTCAACCGCTGGGCATGTGGATGGCTGGGAGTGAACTTCTTTCGACGGTCCAGCAGCTGGGGCAGGGAAATTTGCCTGCTAGAATCGGACGTCGGTGTACTGCTAGCAGAGTGCCCGCAAGTACTTGGCTGTGACACGCCTAATTCTACACCTTCATTCCTCTCAGAGCAGGTTTCAGAGAGGACTGAAGGTATACTGGGGTTGGAGATCCCAGCTGATGCGGTGCAAGAAGAGGTCAGCTTTGTTCTTTGGTGTGGGTCTTTAAGGTAGGCTTGCCAACGAGCTGCATGGCAGGTCAACATATGTCTGATCAAGCATGTGGTGCCCAAGCGGCTGATGTTTTGGCCACGCGATATACGCTTGAGACATATGTTGCAAACAGCAGCTGTGCGATCTGATGCACTCGCCTCAAAAAAGGCCCACACCAAAGAACTTTTTGAATGACGGGCAGAGGCAGCGCCCTGCACAGGCGGAGCTCTGCGGTGTGATTCCGTCGGTGTGCTGCCCATACGCTGGCCACCCAAGGGCATCCTGCCTCGTTGGAGATGTGCCTCCTCCTCATCCTCCTCCTCCTCCCTCCTATTAGGCACCCACGGGGAGTCAGTGACCTCATCATCCCCTCCCTCCTCATCACTGGAGCCAATCTGGCAGTATGCTGCAGCTGCTGAAGCATGACTGCCAGATTGGTGTCCTTCTTGAGCATCCCCTCTCTCTGCTCTCACGCTACTGCCTTCCTCTATCTGGGTATCATCATCAGATCCTTCCAAACGCTGGGCATCCTCCTGGAGCATGTACCCAACACTGTGCTCAAACAGTTCGGGGGACTCCTCAGGAGGAGGGCATGGTGGGTCTAGGGAAGGATTGACTAATGAAGATAATGATACCAGAGAAGAGGACGCTTTGGCAGCTGCTTTGCTAGTACCCTGAGCCTGGGTGAGAGAGGATGAGGAGGATGAGGTGGGCTTGGTCATCCACTCTACCAAGTCTTCGGCATGATGTGGCTCAACATGTCCAGCTGCCGAAAACAAGGACAAGCGTGTCCCATGGCCATGTGCTGATGACAATGCACCGCGTACACGACCAGCACTGTTGCCCCCAGACACAGAGCCTGCTTGCCCTCTTTTTTTGCCTCCTGACTGTCTGCCTCTCCTTGGTTGCCTTCCAGACATTTTAATGGATGGCCTGCAGGGAGATGGGAAAAACAGCAATAAGGGCTACCTTCAGGTGTATATTGTGCGGGAGGCTTAGGAACAATGACACTGACACTGTCCCCTGCCTATCCTTCTCTGTCCCTAAACACAAGGATTGAAAATATGTTTCAGCAAAAAAGTTTTAGAACAGAATAGCACACTGACACTTTCCCTCACTGTCCTACTCTGTCCCTCCCTACAAACAAGATTTAGCACAGAATAGCACACTGATAATTTCTACGAGTGTCCTTCTCTGTCCCTCAACTCAAGGATTGAAAATATGGAACAGCAAAATTGGTTTAGAACAGAATAGCACATTGTCAGTTTCCCTCACTGTACCTCTCTGTCCCTCAACTCAAGGATTGAAAATATGGAACAGCAAAATTGGTTTAGAACAGAATAGCACACTGTCAGTTTCACTCACTGTACCTCTCTGTCCCTCAACTCAAGGATTGAAAATATGGAACAGCAAAATTGGTTTAGAACAGAATAGCACACTGACACTTTCCCTCACTGTCCTACTCTGTCCCTCCCTACAAACAAGATTTAGCACAGAATAGCACACTGTCAGTTTCACTCACTGTACCTCTCTGTCCCTCAACTCAAGGATTGAAAATATGGTTCAGCAAAATAGTTTTAGAACACAATAGCACACTGACACTTTCCCTCACTGTACCTCTCTGTCCCTCAACTCAAGGATTGAAAATATGGAACAGCAAAATTGGTTTAGAACAGAATAGCACACTGTCAGTTTCACTCACTGTACCTCTCTGTCCCGCAACTCAAGGATTGAAAATATGGAACAGCAAAATTGGTTTAGAACAGAATAGCACACTGTCAGTTTCACTCACTGTACCTCTCTGTCCCTCAACTCAAGGATTGAAAATATGGTTCAGCAAAATAGTTTTAAAACACAATAGCACACTGACACTTTCCCTCACTGTACCTCTCTGTCCCTCAACTCAAGGATTGAAAATATGGAACAGCAAAATTGGTTTAGAACAGAATAGCACACTGTCAGTTTCACTCACTGTACCTCTCTGTCCCTCAACTCAAGGATTGAAAATATGGAACAGCAAAATTGGTTTAGAACAGAATAGCACACTGTCAGTTTCACTCACTGTACCTCTCTGTCCCTCAACTCAAGGATTGAAAATATGGAACAGCAAAATTGGTTTAGAACAGAATAGCACACTGTCAGTTTCACTCACTGTACCTCTCTGTCCCGCAACTCAAGGATTGAAAATATGGAACAGCAAAATTGGTTTAGAACAGAATAGCACACTGTCAGTTTCACTCACTGTACCTCTCTGTCCCTCAACTCAAGGATTGAAAATATGGTTCAGCAAAATAGTTTTAGAACAGAATAGCACACTGACACTTTCCCTCACTGTACCTCTCTGTCCCTCAACTCAAGGATTGAAAATATGGAACAGCAAAATTGGTTTAGAACAGAATAGCACACTGTCAGTTTCACTCACTGTACCTCTCTGTCCCTCAACTCAAGGATTGAAAATATGGAACAGCAAAATTGGTTTAGAACAGAATAGCACACTGTCAGTTTCACTCACTGTACCTCTCTGTCCCTCAACTCAAGGATTGAAAATATGGTTCAGCAAAATAGTTTTAGAACAGAATAGCACACTGACACTTTCCCTCACTGTACCTCCCTGTCCCTACAAACAAGGATTAGCACAGAATAGCACACTGTCACTGACACTCTCCCTACCTATCCTTATTTGTCCCTAAACACAAGGAATCCAGGATTAGTAAAGGAAAAAAAATGACACTGTGCCTGCCTATGCTTCTCTTTCCCTGCTCCGGAACACACTACACAAGGCCGCCGCGCTGGCGGCCTTTTATAGTGTGGGGCGTGTACTAAACCCCATCAGCAATAATTGGCCACAGGCATCCTGCCTGTGGCCAATCATTGCTCTCCTCGCTGCCGGCGCTGTGATTGGCCAAGCATGCGGGGTCACAGTGCATGCTTGGCCAATCACAGCGCCTGGATGACACTGCGATGGCGTAGTGCATTGTGGGCCGTTCGCGTCACTCTAATTTGGCCGCGAACGGCCCAAATCGTTCGATCTTCGTCGAACGATCGAACAGCCGATGTTCGAGTCGAACGTATGTTCGACTCGAACACGAAGCTCATCCCTACCCCACAGTAAGAATCACAATCTAGGGAACACATTTAGCCCCTTGATCGCCCCCTAGTGTTAACCCCTTCCCTGCCAGTCATATTTATACAGTAATCAATGCATTTTTATAGCAGGGATCGCTGTATAAATGTGAATGGTCCCAAAAATGTGTCAAAAGTGTCCGATGTGTCCGCCGCAATGTCAAAGTCACGATAAAAATCGCTGATCGCCGCCATTACTAGTAAAAAAAAAAATAATAATAATAAAAATGCTATAAATCTATCCCCTTTTTTGTAGCTGCTATAACTTTTGCGCAAACAATCAATATACGCTTCTTGCGATTTCTTTTAGCAAAAATATGTAGAAGAATACGTATCGGCCTAAACTGTGAAAAAAAAATGTTTTTTTATAGATTTTTTGGGGATATTTATTATAGCAAAAAGGTGATCAAATACCACCAAAAGAAAGCTCTATTTGTGGGGAAAAAATGATAAAAATGTCATTTGTGTACAGTGTTGGATGACCGCGCAATTGTCATTCAAAGTGTGACAGCGCTGAAAGCTGAAAAATGGCTTGGGCAGGAAGGGGGGTGAAAGTGCCCAGTAGGCAAGTGGTTAATCAGTTTATCTCTTTTCAGGGCTTATTACTAGTTCTAATAAAGTCCAGCTAAAAGCTTAAACAGTGTTTTGGTGTTACTTGGAACCAGGTGAGGGTGAGCCATCACGGGTGTGGGACAGAAGACCCGTATATTACAGCGGCCCTTGAAAGGGTAGTGCTACATACACATAAACACACAAATAGATAAGTTAGACCCCTTTCACATGTGGGCGTTTTTCAGGCGATTTAGCGCAAAAAATAGCACATGTAAAGCACCTGAAAAATGCCTCATCTGCAGTCCCAGTGTGAAAGCCTGAGTGCTTTCACACTGGGGCGGTGCGCTTGCAGGACATTAGAAAAAGTCCTGCGAGCAGCATCTTTGGGGTGGTTTGCGAGCCCCTGCCCATTGGAATGCAAAGCGCTTCAGGCCGCGGCGCTACACGGGCACTTTTAACCACTTTTTAACCCCTTCTAGGGTGTTAAAAGCGCCCCCCTCCCACACAAATAGCGGCGCCAAAGTGCCACTATAACAGCGGTAAAATGCCGCTAAAACTAGTGGCGCTTTACCGCTACTGCCCCCACCACCCCAGGGTGAAAGGGCTCTTAGAGCAGTGAGTTTTCCCACCTCCCTGCACACAGCTGGATCCAAGGTTTCAATTAGAGACAGGGCATCTGAAAGAAAACAACCTCTGCTGAAGTGTTTTTTTTTCCACTAACCCACAGTGCTCTGGGAATCCTTTTAAAAAAAGCAGATAGAAATCAATTTGATCATGTATAATGTAAAAATAAATAAAATTAACACAAATCTATTATAGTTTTTTCCTTTAACTACTTGCTTACTGGGCACTTAAACCCCCTTCCTGCCCAGGCCAATTTTCAGCTTTCAGCGCTGTCACGATTTGAATGACAATTGCGCGGTCGTGCGACGTGACTCCCAAACAAAATTGACGTCCTTTTTTCCCCACAAATAGAGCTTTCTTTTGGTGGTATTTGATCACCTCTGCGGTTTTAATTTTTTGCGCTATAAACAAAAAAAAAGCGACGATTTTGAAAAAAACACAATATTTTTTATTTTTTGCTATAATAATATCCCATTTAAAAAAAATAAAAAATATTTTTTTCCTTAGTTTAGTCTGATACGTATTATTCTACATATTTTTGGTAAAAAAAAAACGCAATAAGCGTTTATTGATTGGTTTGCGCAAAAGTTATAGCGTCTACAAAATAGGGCATAGTTTTATTGCATTTTTATTAATATTTTTTTTTTTACTAGTAATGGCGGCGATCAGCGATTTTTATTGTGACTGCGACATTATGGCGGACACATCGGACACTTTTGACTCCATTTTGGGACCATTGTCATTTTTATAGCAACTAGTGCTACAAAAATGCACTGGTTACTGTAAAATGACACTGGCAGGGAAGGGGTTAACACTAGGGGGCGAGGAAGGGGTTAAATGTGTGCCCTGGGAGTGATTACTACTGTGTGGGGGAGGGGACTGACTGGGGGAGGTGACCGATCTGTGTCCCTATGTACAAGGGACACAGCATCCGTCTCCTCTCCCTGACAGAACGTGGATCTCTGTGTTTACACACAGAGATCCACGTCCCTGCTCTGTGTACACGCCGATCGCGGGTACTTGGTGGACATCGCGGCCGGCAGGCATGCGCATCGGCATCTCAGTGATGCGTCGGGCTCGCGCGCCCCCCAGTGGCCGAAATAGCCGAGGCCGTATAATGACAGGCCCCCCGGATTTCCAGATCCACATTGAGGCCGTCATTTGTCAATGGCCCGGATCTGAAGAGGTTAAAGCCCAACTCCAGGGTCCAAGTAATGCAAACACCAGGTGTTAGGACTGGTAAACTGCAATGTATTATATTTTTCTTCTTGGGTCTAGATACATTTTAACAAAAGTACTTTTTCTTTTAGCATGCTGGATCAGAAACTCCAAATGTTAAGCAGCCTATACCAAGCAGAGTGAAGGGAACTGCAGGAATGAGCAATAATCCTCAAGTAAGTCAAGTGATAACAATGTGACCTTATGACTCTATCGATATACACATACATACATACATACTTTTTGTTGCATACACAGACACACATATACACAGCCAAACTGTGTTCTTAGCCCCATTGTAGCCCCTTGATTCTTTGACAAATTATTGCTCAAGCCCTAAAGAGGAGTGAGGCATTTTCCCAAAAGGTGTTGGCTACCTCCGGTGTTCTTCACTCCACTATAGCCCTAATCCGGGCTTTTTAGGAAACTCCTTCATTCTTTTACAAACCATTGTTTAAGCCCTGAAGAAGGGGAAAGCCTTTTCCCGAAACATGTTGTCTACATCTGATGTTCTTGATCAATAAATGTTTTAAACAATGAATCCAATGTTCTAATGAACATTTGTACTAACCACACATCCTCATAATGATCATCTCACAAAGTTGGAAGGTTCTTAGTTTCATTGTAGCCCTAATCTAGGCTTTTTAGGATACTTTTTGATTCTTTCACAAAACCATTGTACAAGCCATGAAGAAGGGAGAGGACTTTTCCTGAAACGTGTTGGCTACATCTGATGTTCTTAATAATTCAATTTTTTAACAACAAGGTTGGTCTTTATTGAAAATCATGACATCACACAAGGCAGTCATAAAAGGTATACTCAATTACAAATCAGGTGAAGGTAAGTAGGTTAGTGGTACAGAAACTCAATCATAGGCAGATAACATTCAAGTACAAACTCCAATACCTGGATACAAACATGTAGAACTTCAAACGGATTCGTTAGTACCGATGGAACCCCTCAGATACCCACCCCTGGGGAGGGGGGGGGGGACAGCCGCCCCCACTAATACAAATCTCAAGTGTTAAACCAAAGGTCCACCACCCCAGAGCTCACATCTGCTCAGTCCAAGGCAGCCATAAGCGGTCAAACTTTAGGGGACAGCCCCTGTTAACATAAGTCATCTTGTACAGGGGCAACACTGAATTTATGGAGGAGTCCCAGGACTCAACTGTGGGGGGAGAGGGGGACGTCCACCTGAGCAAAATCTCCTTTTTAACATAGAAAAGGACATAGGAGACAAGCAGCTTAGTATAACGAGGCCTCTGTTCGTCATCCTGAATGCCCAGCAGTGCTAGTTCAGGCGAAACGGGAAGGGATAACTGCAGGCGGGCATTAATGCAGTCAAAAACTGCAGCCCAGTACCCAGTCAGGGACGGGCAGGTCCAAAACATGTGCATGAATGTGCTGTCCGGGGAATGACATCTCGGACAGTACTGTGATCTCTGTGGATAGATCCTGTGCAATCTTTGCGGTGTGTAGTAGACACGGTGCATGAATTTGGTGTGCATGAGTTTATCCCTGGAAGAAACCATTAGCCTGGATCCTGCTTCAAAGCACTCCTCCCATGTCTCCCTATCCAGGTCAGGAATGTCAGCCTGCCACTTCCCCCACAGGGCCTCTATCCTAGGTGAGTCCCCTCCTAAGAGGGCGAAGTACAGAGTAGAAAGGGTCTTTTTAAGATTCTCCTGCGCCAGGAGTGCTTCGATAGAGTCAGCTTTAAGAGTTATGGGGAGCGGGAATTGTGCCCTCACAGCATGCCTTAACTGGTAATACCTAAAGAACATCCCCCCGGAAGTCCAAACCTAACAGACAGTTCCTCAAACGTCAAGAGCATCCCCCGGGGCATGATATCCCGGAGTGTTGTAATCCCAAAACGGGCCCAGAGGTGTGGGTCAGGAAGCATCCGAAGATGCGGGAGCGCAGGGTTACCCCATAATGGACAGAAGGGAGAATAGTGACGCACACAAAGAAACCTGTTTCTAGCCACCCCCCACACCTTCAGGGTCATTCTAGTGGGGGCCGGGAGCGATGGGTACGCAGCAGCACCCCTATACACTAAGTTCCCTAGTTCCCGGAGAGAACCCAAAATGGCAGCTTCCAAGCACGTGGCTGCGTTCGATCTGGATTGCTCGAACCACCACCGTACAGTCACTAGCATGGCCGCCCAGTTGTATACTTTTAAGTTGGGAGACGCGAGGCCTCCACAGCTCACAGGGAGCTGCTGGATCGACTTGGCTAGCCTAGGATTAGCACCCCTCCAGAGAAAAGAGGTTATACAGCTGTCCAGCTCCCTAAAAAAAGTAGCCGGAAGCCACACCGGGCAGTTACGAAATATATAGTTAAACCTGGGCAGGTAAAGCATTTTTAGTACATTAATGCGTCCAAGGAGGTTAAGAGGTAGATCCCTCCATTTAGAGCATTGGTCCTTCAGTCTCACCACTAAGGGTTGTAGGTTAAGACGCCGAAAGGCCCGAAGGTCTCTCGACACCACCACACCCAGGTATTTGAATTCCTCGACCCAGAGCAGCGGTGTCTGCGGCACCATCAGCCCGGCCCGAGGATCCAGGGGAAATACTGTGGACTTGGTCCAGTTGATTCTGACTCCCGAGAAGTGCCCAAACTCTTCAAACAGCTCCAGGGCGGCCCTCAAGGATGGTCTGGCGTCCTGCAAGTATAGCAGGGCATCATCCGCATACAAGGAGATTTTCTCCTCCAGGGGGCCAACCCTGAGGCCTCGCACATCAGAGGACTCTCGGATCCGTGTCGCCAAGGGCTCGAGAGCCAGGGCGAACAGACAGGGTGATAGAGGGCACCCTTGTCGGGTGCCCCTCTGGAGGGGAAAGGACTCGGTAAGGGTTCCATTCATGCGAAGTCTAGCCCTGGGTGCTCTGTAGAGCATGGCTAACCAATGTAGGAATTTAGGGCCAAAGCGTCTAAGGACCTCCCACAAATATCCCCACTCCACGGAGTCAAATGCTTTTTCTGCATCGAGTGAAGCAATGACTCTAGTACCACTGTTATCATGGGGGGTGTCTAGGTTAAGGAATAATCTGTGGATATTAATGTCCGTGCCCTTCCCCGGCATGAAGCCCGTTTGGTCCAGGTGGACTAGGTCATTGATGACCGACGTCAGCCGGATAGCAAGAATTTTGGCCAGCAACTTGGCGTCCGCATTGATTAAGGAAATCGGCCTATATGAGGCACATTCCTCCGGGTCCTTACCGGGTTTGGGCACCAACACCACCACCGCCTCCAACATAGAGTCTGGCAGAGATCCCAAGGTAGAGAACTGGGCTAGAAGGGAGGTGAACCTAGGGGCCAATACCTCCTGCTGCACCGAGTACAATTCAATTGGGAAACCGTCAGGTCCAGGAGCTTTACCTGCCTGCATACTCTGCATTGCTGTCTGAACCTCCTCCAGGGAGATGTCCCCTTCTAACTCCGCGCATTTATCTGGGTCTAAGACCGGGAGCTGGACTAGGTCCAGGTAACGGGTCAACTCCGCTGCACCGTATTCCGCTTTAGAGGCATACAGCGCCCGGTAAAACTGAAGAAAGTGGTCACTAATCTCTACGGGAGTGGTCAAAGGTCGGCCGTCCAAGTCCCGCACCCTCCCTACATGCGTCGTCGCAAACTGTCCCCTGGCAAGCCAGGCCAATAGTGTGCCATTCTTGTCCCCATACTCGAATATCCTCTGCGCCCTGTCTAACAGTGATTTTTTGGTAAGGTCAATCCTAAGCAGAGATACGTCCCGCAGTGCGTGTTGCCAGGCCTCATAAGTCGAGCTAGTTTGGGCCAGCACATATTCCCACTCCCTCTCCCCAGCCCTCTCTTCCAACTGCACAAGCATCTGCCCAAACTCCCTCTTCCGTGCCGATATCCTCGAGATAAACTCTCCCCTTAACCACGTCTTGAAGGCGTCCCATAGTATTCGGGGATCCGAGGAACCCTCATTAGTCAGCCAAAAATTATATATTTCCTCAGGGAGTTGTTCCTGAATCCCCGAGTCCATCAGCCAATAACTGGATAAGCGCCACAGCCCCGGACCACCTGACGGGGCCCCCCGGATGCTTACCACGAGTGGGGCATGATCCAAAATACCTCGGGGGAGGATATCGGTAGACACCACCCCCTGTAAGAGAGCAGGTGAGGCAAAAGCCAAGTCTATACGAGACATCGTCTGAAAGGTGGTCGAGAGGCAGGTATACTGCTCCTCCGAGGGATGAAAATGTCGCCAGACATCCGTCAAGTGGAAGGATTCTGCCCAGCGAGACAGGCCAGGGGAAGCAAAGGCCCGCTGTCTCAGCCTATCCCGCTCCACAGACATCACCAAGTTAAAATCTCCCACAATCAGCACCCTATCCACCCCATACTGCGTAACCTCCGTCATTAGGGTATGTAAGCAAGAAACATCAGCTGGGGGGGCAGATACAGTCCTACTATGACATACGGGATTCCAGAGATCGTGGCATGCAGCAGGAGATATCTTCCCCCAGGGTCAGTTTTAACCGCCAGAAGCTGGAAGGGGAGAGATTTGTGGACCAGGATTCCCACTCCCCTCGCATACGAGGAGTAGGAGGCATGATAGTGAGCACCCACCCAGGCCTTCTTCAGACCCAGGACTCGTGCTCCTACCAAATGGGTCTCCTGCAAGATACAAATCTGGGGGTTATGAGACTTCAAATACTTGAACACTAGTGACCTGAGTTGAGTCCCCTCACATTCCAGGACAAGACTGTAAAATTAGCCATAATCAAAAATCTGTGATATCAGTAGGATATGCATCCACCCCTTTGCCCCTCCTCCCCTGTGTGGCAATCCGCATTCCGCCGCACCCCAGAAGTTACGGTACAGGGAAGGTGGGCCACCCAGCTCCTCTGGAGTCATACCCCATGTGTGTGAGCATAATAGAATGCCTAGACCAACCAAATACCCAATCAAACTTAAAGACGTTAAACAAAAATTAACACGGACAGCAACGGGCATCTAACCCCTCCCCCCACCCCGTGCCCCCCTAAACCGCGGGCGGTACATATGTCCCATAACGTGTTCAATAACAGTTCACTCAGGCGGGAGGCGTGGTGTCCAATTAGGACTCTCCCATCATGGCGGTACAAAAACACCTCTCAGTAGTCTGCTAAGAGCAAAAAGAAAAAGAAAACCAAAAAGAGGGTGTCCATAATAAAAAAAAAAAAAAAATTTCATGAACAGTCAAAAAGTTTTTTCCTTGAGATGCTGGAAAGTTCAGAGCAAAATAAGGGGTAGGTAGTCAGTTATAAAGAACAGAGTACATCAGAAAACATATGCCTATGTCAAGCAGGGGAGAAGACTATAGTTTGCAGTGAGATCAACAGGGACACAGACCCGGGATAGAGGGTAGGGCCTACCGGGTGGTGCCGGGGGATACTGCTCAAAGGACAAATATCAACGTAATCTACAAGGTCCCCCGCATGAAGCCATAATCAGGGGGTGACTAACCTCTATCCCTTGAGTAATTTTATACTAATTTGTCGTGCCCATAAAGTCCATCTTTTCCTCTCAAATTATTCAATTTATAACCTCTATCCCAGTCCAAGTTGGCAACGATGGATTAGGCATAGTACAGGGAGGGTCTCAGAGTACAACGGCGGCAGCGCCTCCAGCCAAGCGTTAGCATCCCTGGGACTGGTGAAGATCCGCACCGTTTCTCCGTCAACAACCCTCAGCTTGGCCGGGAAAAGGATGCTGTACCGGATGCCCTTGCGTCGGAGAGCCACTTTAACCGCATCAAAAGAACGGCGCTGTTTCTGGGTTTCAATGGTGTAGTCCGGGAACATCATCAGCCAGACGTTGCGGTAGTGGACATCTCCCGCCACTCGAGCCGCTCTGAGGACCTCGTCGCGGTCTCTGAAGTTCAGCAGCCGGAGGATGAGCGTACGAGGGGGTGCACCCTCCGGTCCAGGTCTTGGTGGCACCCGATGTGCCCTCTCCACGGTGAAATACGGAGAGAGCCGGGCCGCAGGCAGCAGGGATTTCAGCAGCTCTTCGGTGAACACCGTCGGATTGCTTCCCTCCGGCAGGCCGACAATACGGAGGTTGTTCCTCCTGCTCCGGTTCTCGGGCGTCCTCCGCGCGATACTCCAGGGCCCGCACTTTGGTCTGAAGGGTCCGAATAGATGTGGCGTGGTCTGCTACAGAGTCCTCCACACCCCCTACACGCCGCTCAGCCTTCGTCAGCCTGGTCCTGATCTTATCAATGTCCTGCCTCAAGAGCCCCACATCCAACTGGACAGCTTCTATCTTGGAGGTGAGTGCAGTTTGACAGCATGACACCGCAGCCTGGCAAGTAGAGATCGCCGCCATCACCTCAGGTATACCCGGCGGTGGGACTCCCGGCATGTCCTCGTGGTCCGTCTGTGACGCCATGTTGCGCGGACGCACCCTCGGCAGCTGCAGCTCGGACACCGGGCTTGTAGCAACCTCCACCCCCTGGGGAAACTTCAGTTTCTTCCCCCGATTAGAGCCACCAGCCCGCCTAGAAGGCATTCAGGTGCAGAAGAGCCGTCTAGATATAGGTCTTGGCCAGGCTCGGATGATGTCAAAGGATTCTTCTCCAGCAGAGCTCAGATCACACGTCTGCTCAGTCCGCCATCTTGGCCACAATAATTCAATTTTTAAACAAATTTCTAATGATCGTATGTACTAGGTACTCCTAACCACACATCTAGGTAATGATCATCTTCGAAAGTTGGAAGGCATGGCTATCTAGTTGCTGGTATCAAAAGGATCTCTAAATAGAATACTCACTTGCTCCTTTAATATTGCTCCCTTGCTGGCTTAGATGCTGTAGAATCTTGCTCATCAGTGAAGGAGTAGTGGTGGGGCAACACCTCGCTGGTTTTGTCCAACGAGGGAAAGAACATCAAGAGTGTAACAGCTTTTATGGTAGCCTAACCATTTGACCATCTCTCTATATTGAAACTAAACAGAGAAAATAAATGTTTTCTGTTTCAGACAATGGAACTACAAGAATCCACATCCAACGAAACCACCGATAAAACCTTATACAGCATAGTTCAACATGTGAAGGCAAGTTAATCTGAAACAGAAAAATTAAATAGATGAAAATAAAATGCTGTTTGTCAGGTTTTGGAGCACTGAAAAATTAAACCCAACAACAAAAAGCTTACCAGACCTTACATGTGGTGGCTGCATTAGTTTTACTTTTTCATTTTTTTTTTATCACCTGGTGATGGTGCCAGTAACACACTTCCTGTCCTAGGAAAACAGCACTCTCATGCTGTACTGCAATGTTGTCACCCTAGGAAAGGACTAAGGAACATCTCCCTTTCTCCTCATGCCCATAACATATATGGGAGGTGTAATGTAGTCCACAGCGCTAGAAAGGATGTTCTAAGCCCCACTACAGCCCTAATGTAGCCTTTTTTTTTAGGAAACGACTTGATTCTGAAGTCTCCCCCTGAAGAAGGGGGAGATTTTTTTCCATGATCAATGATCAATAAACATTTTTAAAAAATTCCAATGAACATCTGGACTTGGGCAGGGGTGTCAAACTCAATGTCATTGCGGGCTGCATCAGCATTGTTCAAAACACGCCACCCCATGAACATTATATGTCAAGAGCCCCCACCATCAGAAGTCAAAAGTCCCCCACCCTCTCTTACATCACAGTGTACCCCCTTACCTTGTGCTGCTGCCAGGAAGAAGCTGGGGTGGAGCTAGGAAACAAAACGAAAGAAAATTCCCAACTCAATTCGCCAACCAATCTGCTACCAACCGAATGAACCTGTCTAACAGTTTGCATTAAAAACAGGGGTTTAGTTAGCACACTTTTGCAAATACATGCGTAAGCTGCAGAGCCGCTCCATAGCACCCCGATACTTCTGCAGTCCTATCTCTTGTAAATTTATGAGAGCCTCCACAATGGAAGCCAGAGGTACACTCACTGGACACCCAGCATATAGCACAATGGTGGTCAGTGTTTCCCCTCACCAGTATAACATTAGTAACCAACAAATGGCCCCTGCCCCCACCTATAACTGACCTTCACAGCAAGGAGCACATGGAAGGGCAACACATGCAAAACAAAACCAAAAGAAAATTCCCAGCTCAACTCCCCAACCAGTCTGGAGGAGGACTGAAGTCAGCTGCCAGAATCTGCTGAATGCTGAGCAGGAGGTGCTGCAGCGGCGGCACAGTGACGCACAGGATATGTAGAAGGAGTTCTGCCCTCCTCTCTGCTGCTGGCTGCTGCAACAGGGAGGAGAGCAGAGAAAAGCCTCCAGCTCCATGGAGAAGTGCAGGATCTGGTGGAGGAGTTCTGTCATCCTCTCTGCTGCCAACTGGCAAGACAAGCTAGGTATTTAGGCAAAGGGGCGCAGCTGCAGAAGAGGTGGGAGGGCCTCATGAAATGGCCTGAATTTGGCCAGCTGGCCTTGTGTTTGATACATGTGTACTAGGTAAGGTGATCAGATTTTTAAAATTGCTCCTTTAAGGACACTCCCTCACCAGTTAATATGCTGTAGAATCTTGCTTGCCACCAAAGATGTAGTGAAGGGGAAATGCCTCGCTGGTTTGGACAAAGAGGGAGGGAACATTAATAATGTGACAGATTTTAAGGTGACCAAACCATTTGCTCTACTCTCTGTATGGAAAATAAATGAGAAAACAAATGTTTTTCTGTTTCCCGCAAAGGAACCACAAGAATCCCAATCCAATTTTACCACCAGCAACACCTTATACAGCACAGTTCAGCAACCGAAGGCAAGTTAAACTGAAACAGAAAAAAAAATATTAAAATAAAATGTTGTTTGCTAAGGTTATGGAGCGCTGAAAAATTAAACCCAACAACAAAAATGTAATCTATTGCAGTATATCAGGCCTTATATGTGGTGGCTACGTTAGGGTGAAAATGTTCACTTCCTCTACTGTATCTATGGAGAAGCAATAAGCAATGTTGTGAACCTAGGAAAGGACTAAAGAACACCTCCCTTTCTCCTCATGCCCCATAGAAAGGTGGTGTTCTGTCGTCCACAGAGATAACAGGGAGCAATGTAACTGATAATAGTGCAGCACAGGCAGAGTCTTTTGTAAGGTTTATCTGCCGGCTATGTTGGGGCCCTTTAAAGGCAGGATCAACAGGTATTTTTGCACTTATCAAGATACAGTATAACCAAATACTTCCAATGGTATATTTAACAAACCAAAAAGAAACAAAAAACAGAAGTTCAGTGTTTGGGTTTACAAACACTTTAGGTGATACTAGCTGTAACTACAAGTTGCACAAAGATTGAAACTGGCCCCACTGGGCGCCCTACCATAATGGTTCCCCAGCGTTCCCTTATCCCCCTGATTTCCCCAGCTGATTGTTCACTTTACAATTTATGCAGAGCAGTGCAGACATTTCCCCTTTCACATCCCTTCTCTCTTCTATATTTTTTGTTGTATAAGCTTCTAGTAAGAATTGAAACTTCTTTTTATTTCAAAATGAGCAGCTGAAAAAACATATAAGGTTATTGTAGAAGATATGACGGATCCTCACCAAGAAGTTTGGTGATGAGGTAATGAGTTAAAGCAGAACTAAACCCATTAATTTAACAGTTTCAAAAAACAGTTACATTCCCGGCACGCGCTGGGAATGTAACTATCACATTGGTTGTACTCTCACCAAAACTGTCAAACCATTAAATGTCTGGTGTCATTACTGATCACATGTGCAGGATCATAGTAGTGGAAGATCAAACAGAGGCCAAGATGGCAGCTTCCTTGGCTGAAAAAGATAGGACTTGGTTCCTTTTTGAATATCTAAATTTCTAGTAAACCCATGCTCATAGCAGCAGGTTCATTTAATTGCCCATTGCTCACTTTATATTACCCCCTCCTTTCCCCACTGACAACCACCACTACTACCACCACTTCCACCACCAACACTCTCTCATCTGCTGGAGTAAAGTGGGCAGAACTTACACAGGGCTAATGCCGCGTACACACGATCGATTTTCTCGACGGTGAAAACACCGTCGAGAAAATCGACGGGAAAAATGAGGGAACGGCTTGGTTCCCTACACACGTCCGTTTTTCCCGACATTTTTTTTTTGGTAGAGAAAAACGACCGTGTGTGGGCTCCGTGGCAGTGTTTCCCTATGGGAAAACTGCCGCGGAAAAAAATGACGGGAATCACGACGAGAAAAATTAGAGCGTGTTCTAATTTTTCTCGTCGTGATTAATGCCGTTTTTCCCATTGGGAAAAATGACAAAAAACCCACACACGGTCGTTTTTCTTGTTAAAAAATAAAATAAAAATTTTCCCACCGGGAAAAATGATCGTGTGTACGCGGCATTAGACAGTCCCTTCCATTGCTCATAGGGGTTAGACCACTGTCTGTTTTTTTGTTTTATGCTCTCCATCTCGCCAGTGGGGCGATTCAATATCTCTGTTTGTCCTGGGGACCATTCTCACTAGGATATAATCTGATCGTAAAGTCAACATTTTCGAGTTGCCACCAGAACCCAAATAATGGAGAAATCTTCCTATCAGGACACCTGTTCTGTTGACAACTGTCTCATTATAGAGAGATTTCCTCTGACTTTCTGTTGCATCCCTGGGACAGGAATTGAAAGGAAATCTCCCTGATAGGGATAGAAAAAAAAGGCATTCCAAATATTTCCTACTCCTAATCCTATACAAATGTATTGGGGAGAGACAAGGAACTTCAGCCAAAAAATTATTTTTTTGCAATCTCCGGGCAGGAAAAGCTTTATTCTCCATATTTTGAACATGTCTAACAAGCTTTCCAGTGCAGTGGAGGAAGGACAGCAGAGGTTATAAAAGGGCTTCCACTCCTGGGGGGGCCCTACCATGCCATATCCAATGGTGTCTCCCTTGCCATCACCTTGGTGAAGCTAAATTGTTTCTCTTATGGGAGGCGGGACATACTGTGTAAGAGTAAAGCCCCGTACACACGGTCGGACTTCCATCGGACTTTTCCGTGGTTTTTGGTCCGAACGGAGTTGGTCGGGAACACCCATAGCTTACACACGCTCTGACTTTTCTGCAAACTTTCCCCAAACTTTATCCAACATCACGTGGTTTTTCTGCTCTTTTCTGCTCTTTACCGCCACCCTTTGGTCAACTTCTGCTATTGTTGGTTGATTGTAACATTATTTGTTTTGTCCATCGGACAAAAGTCCGATGGTTTTCTGTACACACGGTCGGACTTTGCTCCATCGGACACTTGTTGGGCAAAAGTTTGTCCGTTTGCAGACCCAACATTTGTCCGATAAAAAAAAAATAAAAAGTTTGTCCGATGGAGCATACACACGGTCGGATTGTTGGTCCAACTTGCTCAAAATGAAGTTTGTTGGCCAAAAGTCTGACCGTGTGTACGAGGCTTTAGATGTAGTGTGTTTATGAGGTCTTTTTTGGTAGGAGATAATAAAGGGGGTCAAGGGACACAGGAATGAGGCCAAGCTCCTGGGGGTGTCCTACATGCCAAATCCAATGGTGTCTCCATTACCTTCACCTTGGGCAAGCTAAATTGTTTCTCCTGTAGGGGGGGGGGGGGGAGTAACTGTGTATGGGGATTGTAAGAGCAAGGAGTAGAGCGTTTATATGGTCTTTTTGGTAGGAGATAATGAAGGGGGTCAAGGGGATACAGGGAGGGGGCCAAGCTCCTGGGGGGGGGGTGGAGGGGGCTACCATGCCATATTCAATGGCATCTCTATTACCATCACCCTGGGAAAGCTAAATTGTTTCTCTTATAGGAGGGGGGACATACTGTGTAAGGGAATTGTAATTGTAAGTGTTCGATGTGGAGTGTTTTTGAGGTCTTTTTGATAGCAGATAATGAAGTGGGTCAAGGGGACACAGAGATGAGGCCAATCTTCACCAAGGGGGACCAACCAATGTACATGATTATATGCCAACTCAACACCCCTTTATCATCTATACTCATAAAAAAATATATTTACCCATCAGTAGGGCCCAAATACAACAACAGGACACATGTTTGCTACCAACGGGTATTGTGCCTGTGTCTTCTCCTTTTGGTATGTCATGGTCATTATAAACAAATTGGTTGCCAGCAGAGCAGACAGACAGTTCCTATTGCAGAAGCTGAGGATTTTGTTTTAGAACTATTTAGCTATGACAGTCTAGGGGTGATAAGCCACCTACACAGCAGATAATATTCTAATCTATTCATACAGTGCCTTGAAAAAGTAATCATACCCCTTGAAATTTTTCACATTTTGTCATGTTACAACCAAAAACTTAAATGTATTTTATTGGGCTTTTATGTGATAGACCAACACAAAGTGGCACATATTTGTGAAGTGGAAGGAAAATGATAAATGTTTTTTTTTACAAATAAATATCTGAAAAGTGTGATGTGCATTTGTATTCAGCCCCCCCCCCCCCCCCCCCCGGAGTCAATACGTTTTTGAACCGCCTTTCTCCGCAATTACAGCTGCAAGTCTTTTTGGGGATGTCTCTACCAGCTTTGCACATCTAGAGAGGGACATTTTTGTCCATTCTTCTTTACAAAATATCTCAAGCTCTGTCAGATTGGATGGAGAGCGTCTGTGATCAGCAATTTTCAAGTCTTGCCACAGATTCTCAATGGGATTTAGGTCTGGACTGTGACTGGGCCATTCTAACACATGAATATGCTTTGATGTAAACCATTCCATTGTAGCTCTGGCTGTATGTTTCGGGTCGTTGTCCTGCTGGAAGGTGAACCTCCGCCCCGGTCTCAAGTCTTTTGCAGACCCTGACAGGTTTTCTTCTAAGATTGTCCTGTATTTGGTTCCATCCATCTTCCCATCAACTCTGACCAGCTTCCCTGTCCCTGCTGAAGAAAAGCATCCCCACAACATGATGCTGCCACCGCCATGTTTCACGGTGGGGATGGTGTGTTCATCGTGATGTGCAGTGTTAGTTTTCCGCCACACATAGCGTTTTGCTTTTAAGCCAAAAGGTTCAATTTTGGTCTCATCTGACCAGAGCACCTTCTTCCACATGATTGCTGTGTCCCCCACATGGCTTCTCGCAAACTACAAACGGGACTTTGTATGGCTTTCTTTCAACAATGTCTTTCTTCTTGTCACTCTTCCATAAAGGGCAGATTTGTGGAGAAGCACGACTAATAGTTGTCCTGTGGACAGATTCTCCCACCTGAGCTGTGGATCTCTGCATCTCCTCCAGAGTTACCATGGGCCTCTTTAGCGGCTTCTCTGATGAATGCTCTCCTTGCCCGGCCCGGTCAGTTTAGGTGGACGGCCATGTCTTGGTAGGTTTGCAGTTGTGCCATACTCTTTCCATTTTCTGATGATGGATTGAACAGAGCTCCGTGAGATGTTCAAAGCTTGGGAGATTTTTTATAACCTAACCCTGCTTTATACTTCTCACAACTTTATCCCTGACCTGTCTGGTGTGTTCCTTGGCCTTCGTGATGCTGTTTGTTCACTAAGGTTCTCTAAAAAACCTCTGCGGGCTTCACAGAACAGCTTTATTTATACTGAGATTAAATGACACACAGGTGGACTCTATTTACTAATTAGGTGACTTTTGAAGGCAATTTGTTCCACTAGATTTTAGTTAGGGGTATCCAAGTAAAGGACGCTAATTACAAATGTACCCCCCACACTTTTGAGATATTTATTTGTAAAAAAAATTGAAAACCTTTTATTATTTTTCTTCCACTTCACAATTATTTGCCACTTTGTGTTGGTCTATCACATAAAATCCCAATAAAAAACATTTACGTTTTTGGTTGTAACATGACAATATGTGGAAAATTTCAAGGGGTATGAATATGAAATAATTTTTCAAGGCCCTGTATGCAGTTGGTGTTTGGAGTCATTGGGTCACCATGCTTATTTTTGTTGTTAACCTCCCTAGCGGTAATCCCGAGTCGGGCTCGGGGTGATTTTTTCATGCTAAGAGCGGCAGTGGCGTCACTAGGGTTGGTGTCACCTGGTGCTGTAAAATATGGTGTCAACCCCCCCCCCCCGGTCACTGAGCATGAGCAATCCAGGGCACTGAGCAGGCTAGCGCATCAGCACAGCTCTGCCCCCTGTGTAATCCCCCAATGTTACCGCCTCGTGCAATCTACCTAATGTAACCCCCCCTGTGCAATCCCCCTAATGTTACCCCCTGCAATCCCTCTAATGTAATGCCCCCCCCTGTGCAATTCTCCTAATGTAACGCCCCCCCTGTGTAATCCCCTAATGTAACGTCCCCCTGTGTAATCCCCCTGTGCAATCCCCCCAATGTAACCCCCCCTGCAATCCCCCTAATGCTACCCCCCTGCAATCCCCCTAAAGTGACGTGCCCCCCTGTGTAATCCCCCTAACGTTACCCCCCTGCAATCCCCCCAATGTAACCCCCCTGTGTAATCCCCCTAATGCTTCCCCCCTGCAATCCCCCTAAAGTAACGCGCCCCCTGTGGAATCCCCCTAACGTTACCCCCCTGCAATCCCCCTTAATGTAACCCCCCTGTGTAATCCCCCTAATGCTAACCCCCTGCAATCCCCCTAAAGTAAGCCCCCCCCCTGTGTAATCCCCCTAATGTTACCACCCCCTGCAATCCCCCCAATGCAACCCCCCCTGTGTAATGCCCCTAATGCTACCCCCCTGTAATCCCCCTAATGTAACATCCCCCTAATGTTACCCCCCTGCAATCCCCCCCAATGCAACCCCCCTGTGTAATGCCCCTAATGCTACCCCCCTGTAATCCCCCTAATGTAACACCCCCCTGTGTAATAATCCCCCTAATGTTAACCCCCCTGCAATCCCCCAAAGTAACACCCCCCTGTGTAATCCCCCTAATGTTAACCCCCCTGCAATCCCCCAAAGTAACACCCCCCTGTGTAATCCCCCTAATGTTAACCCCCCTGCAATCCCCCAAAGTAACACCCCCCTGTGTAATCCCCCTAATTTTAACCCCCCTGCAATCCCCCAAAGTAACACCTCCCTGTGTAATCCCCCTAATGTTAACCCCCCTGCAATCCCCCTAATGTAATGCCCCCCCCTGTATACCTCCCCTTCCAACATTTACAGACCTCAGATCAGCGCGGCTCTGTGCACACAAATGTCCCTCTTCCTAGGCTCCTCCTCCTGTTGTGGATATACTGTCAGTGTGGAGTGGAGGAGGAGCCTAGGCATCGACGTCGGTCTGAGGACTGCAATTGTGATAGGACATGGGCACCGTGACCTCTCCCCACCTGCCTGTCACAAGTGCCGTTGTAGATCGCAGTGCCGGTTCCCGGAGGACATGTGGGTGCCGGGCGCAGGGGAAGGAGGAAGAGGAGAAAGCCGCAGCCAGCGCGGCGCCTCTCAATGCAGTGCTGTGCCAGGTGTCACCCCTCTGGTGGGTGTCACCCGGGTGCGGCCCGCACTCCCCGCACCCCCCTTACAACGCCTCTGAAGAGCGGTAACCCCGAGCCAGACTCGGGCTGCATCGCAGTATCCAGGGGAAGTAACTTACCTTGTTCCCTGGATCCTGCGATGTTCTCCCGCAGTGTCTGCGAGCCGTGTCTCGCTCGATCCTCACTGCCGAGTGCCGAGCTCCGTTCCCTGCGACGTTGCGGCGCACGGGGGCGGAGTTTGGTGCCAAATTCAAAAAAGTAAACACATAGTATACATACAGTATAATACTGTAATCTTACTGATTACAGTACTGTATGTAATAATTACACATCCCCTTTGTCCCTAGTGGTGTGTCCAGTGTCCTGCATGCACTTTTATATAATAAAAACTGTTCTTTCTGCCTGGAAACTGGAGATTGTCCATAGCAACCAAAAAGTGTCCCTTTATGTCAAAAGTGGTTTTAGACCAGCTAGAAAACAGCGACAATAAATTACAATCACTCGCAGAATTGAGCGATAGTGATTTGTGGGGAAATTCATCATCAAACACTAAATCTAATGACAGCGACAATTCTGCAACTGAGCAAATTTCAGTGTTTTTGATTTGATTACATTATTGAATAATTTTTATTATAATTACATTACTATTTGTTATAATTGTAGCGGGTATGTACCCCGCAGGTTTGGTTTATAATGGTTTCAGTATAGTGACTTGAATTTCCCTCTCAGCCCAGAGATGGCACTGTTGTTTCTGGGCTGGAGTGGAAAGGTCGGTGGACACTCTTTCTGTGTGTTCTCTCTCGGCGGCCGTGCGGTGGGGCGGGGAACCCGCTGTGCATGCCGGGGGAGGGGATATAAGGGAGTGGCCATCTTCCGGTCGTCGTCGTGTTCCAGGCACCTTCAGCCTGCGGACAGGGAGCTGCGTCCGGTCCTCTAGGTGCCCTTGGCCTAGAGGACCGTCTGAGGTCGTGATCCATCCCAGGCACCTTAAGCTTGGGATGTGGTACTTGGCGGAAGGTCCGGGGCTCAGTGCCCAACACTGAGCTCCGCGAGGGAAGGGACCTAGGGCTCTTCGGGGATGGAGGCCTGAATCCCGGTGTGACGCTATGGACCGGGGAGAGCTCCTCACCTGAAGACCCGGTGCAGCATACTGCCGGTGACGGGTGAGTCTCTCGTCGGAGACGGTCTGGGAAGGATCCCCTGTCCCTCGTGCGGAGACCATATCCCACTTTCCAGGAGGAGGTGGAGGATCGAGAATCGTGTCTGGGGCCTGTTCACACTCACACCTCCTTTCTGTGCTGTTCTACAAGGAAGTTCATGTGTGGAGTATCCCTTAAATAAAGAAGCTTGGACTTTAATGGTGTGAGGCTCAATTCCTGCGGATGAACTTCAATGGTGACTCTTGGAGGGGGAAGCCTGGTGTATCGCACAGACCCGAAGGTAACAACAGACATCGCTGAAGCCACGGGTGTGCCTCGTGGTGGATGCTCGGCGTAGCCCGCCTGCCCTCTCTCTCTCCCCATTATTCGATTACCCCTAGACCAGAGACAGAGCGAGCTGCACGGTGGAGAGAGAAGGGGGGGTGGTCGCTACACGTGGGGGCTCGGGTCCGGGATTGTGTGTACACTGAAAAAATTGGACAAGTCTGCGGGACGAGTTAACTGAACAGGCCCAAAGTGCAGCCCGGCTTGGAGCGTGGAACCGACCCAAGTGACGGGAAGGAACCGCGCAGGAAGAGCAGCAGAGAGGGGAAGGCCCAGCCGTGTGAGGTACTACATGTGGGGGTCTTTAATTGCACTGCGCCAACAGACACGAACCCCCACCGCTTGGTTCGTGGGCGTGGCCAGCTTAAAGAAGAAAAAAAGCCCGCGAACTGGAGCAAGAGGGGAGGAGTCCAAGACGTGAAGAGTGTGCTACACGTGGAAGCTTGGACATTGGCGCGAATTCTGCAGTGTGCGATATGGATCAGCAGCAGGTCGCCATGTTTGGACACACCTCGTGGATTCCAGTTCACCCTGCTACTACTACAATGACTGCTGCTGCTCCACTCACGGATACCGGGATCCGGCTGAAGCCAAGGGGCCAACTCGCTTTGTATTCCTGCATGGATGTGGAGGCCCTGGGTGTAATTTGTCCCGGGTGTACGGGACTGGTGTGCCATCTAAAGCCCTTCGGACAGTGTGAGGCCTGTGGGGAGTTTCTGTTTGAGGTGGACCCGGTAGTGCAAAGACCGAGGACCATCTACCCAGGCCGGGCTTCTGGTAACACTACTCGAGGAGGAGGAATTGCTGCTTCAAGAGCCATCCCAGCGCACATTGCAGCGACCGCAGAGGAGGTGGTCGTTAAAACACAACGGGAGAAATCCGAGGATGCTGACTCGGTCACCACTCTTTCACAGCGTCCGCCACCGAAGAAACGAACCAGCGTGGTAGCCCCGACCAGCGGTGGTGGCGGACAATCTCGCCAGCTTACCCAAAGCCCAGACGGATCCGTCGACCAGAGTTCCGGACGTCCCACCTCAAGTAATGGCCAAGGTAAGCCGGGCGAAGGGAGTCGGTGCCTGGGCGGAGATGCTGGGAAAGCACGGCCCGGAGGTCCCGCGGGGGAGGGTAGCCAAAGTTCAACGGTGACCTACATCCCCGCGGAGGAGTGTGATACGTCCGATCTGGAGTCCCTCTCTGACCTGGGAGATGACACCGTGATCGACGAGCTGTTCGCCGAGAAGGGATGGGACAAGTTACCACTTGCTGCATTCCGGAGGCCCCGAGATTCACCCATGTCTACGGGGGAAAGTACTCCCCGGGTGGAGGCCTAAAAGCCTGAAGACGAGTCTTGTCCCCAGCATACCTCTACAACTCCGGTACCGCCAGTATTGGGTACCGGGGAGCCAAGACCCAGGCTACGGGCACCTTTGCCCCGACCAGATGGAATCAGAGCCCCTCGCCACCCGGACTCCATTGTGTTGCCGGGCGAAGGGGACAAAGCCATCATGCCTCCGTTAGCCAGGCTTCAGAGACGGTTTGGGCAGAAAGTTGCTGCTGACTACGGGTGGGAGTACCCGTATCTTCCCAAAGAACTGTTGTTTGAGGTGGAAGTCTGCCGTGAGAGATGGTATGACGACTTCGTCTGGACCCACCTCAAAGTCCCGCATGCCCGCAGATATTTGGCATGTTCTTCTAAGGCATCCCAGCGGTTCAAGGACTGTAAAGCTGAGTGGATGCTGGGCCGTCATATTCACGCAGACAAAGTGGTTATTAAAAGGAAAGAAGGAGATGATGTGGTGTATCGGATTGAGACCATGGACGGACAATTGAATCCCCTTGTTCTACCACATCCCCGTTTCTACCTATGAGGAGAGAAAGACTCCTGTGTTACCTTTCAAAGGTGTTGTACTTTGAACTTTGCTGCAGACGTTGTTTTTTTTTACTTTGTTCAGTGGCTCTTGCAGCAAAGAGGGTGCTTGTTGTACCCGGAAGAGGACGGTTCCAGTTTTTTCCTCTTTTCCTGTTTTCAGCAAAATTTGCAGACTTTAGGGTAGTTAGACTCGGGATTCAAGCTGCCAGAGAAGAGAGGCAACGGTTGCAGTTACCGTGAGGCTGTCACCAGGTGGCAGTCTTGCGCAACGATGTACACTCTACACACTCACACTGGAGAAAAGGGATTTTCTTCTTGGAGAAGATTTCTTTCCTTCTTCACATACACGTGTGTCAGGGTTTTGTGTTTAACTGTTTTGTTCCCTCTGCAGGAGAACGCCGCGGCAAGATTATTCAAGCTGGGGTGGGTCTTAGGCAGGAAGGGAGGGAAATTGTTTGCATGGATCATTATGTGTTTGCAATGCTGTTTATATTGGTTCTGCACTTTGTTTCTTTCTTTGCAGGACCCCAGACACGATTGCTTAGACTGTTATGTGTTTGCATCTTAGTGTTTCCAAATTGCATAGGGGGTCTTTGGTATGAGTTGTGCCCACCGTTGTGAGTACAGCTCATCCCAGACACTGGGGACCAGTGTTCAATTACCAGGGGGAGTGTGTAGCGGGTATGTACCCCGCAGGTTTGGTTTATAATGGTTTCAGTATAGTGACTTGAATTTCCCTCTCAGCCCAGAGATGGCACTGTTGTTTCTGGGCTGGAGTGGAAAGGTCGGTGGACACTCTTTCTGTGTGTTCTCTCTCGGCGGCCGTGCGGTGGGGCGGGGAACCCGCTGTGCATGCCGGGGGAGGGGATATAAGGGAGTGGCCATCTTCCGGTCGTCGTCGTGTTCCAGGCACCTTCAGCCTGCGGACAGGGAGCTGCGTCCGGTCCTCTAGGTGCCCTTGGCCTAGAGGACCGTCTGAGGTCGTGATCCATCCCAGGCACCTTAAGCTTGGGATGTGGTACTTGGCGGAAGGTCCGGGGCTCAGTGCCCAACACTGAGCTCCGCGAGGGAAGGGACCTAGGGCTCTTCGGGGATGGAGGCCTGAATCCCGGTGTGACGCTATGGACCGGGGAGAGCTCCTCACCTGAAGACCCGGTGCAGCATACTGCCGGTGACGGGTGAGTCTCTCGTCGGAGACGGTCTGGGAAGGATCCCCTGTCCCTCGTGCGGAGACCATATCCCACTTTCCAGGAGGAGGTGGAGGATCGAGAATCGTGTCTGGGGCCTGTTCACACTCACACCTCCTTTCTGTGCTGTTCTACAAGGAAGTTCATGTGTGGAGCATCCCTTAAATAAAGAAGCTTGGACTTTAATGGTGTGAGGCTCAATTCCTGCGGATGAACTTCAATGGTGACTCTTGGAGGGGGAAGCCTGGTGTATCGCACAGACCCGAAGGTAACAACAGACATCGCTGAAGCCACGGGTGTGCCTCGTGGTGGATGCTCGGCGTAGCCCGCCTGCCCTCTCTCTCTCCCCATTATTCGATTACCCCTAGACCAGAGACAGAGCGAGCTGCACGGTGGAGAGAGAAGGGGGGGTGGTCGCTACATAATTATTTATAGTTATTTATTATATTATAATTTATGATTTTGTGTTTCAAACTTTATCATACCCGGGATGTCTACTAGACTCTTGTTTGGTCAGATTTAAGTACCGTATTTATCGGCGTATAACACGCACAGGCGTATAACACGCACCCTAACTTTAAGAGGGAGGTTTCGGGGAAAAAAACTTAAAACAGACCCCTGTGTATAACACACAGGCACAGTTTAGCCTCTATTTTCAGGGTAAAAAAGTGAGTGTTATACGCCAATAAATACAGTAAGTGATTACTAAGAATCGCAGGCCTACAATACATAACACCAAATTTTCATGCAAAACAATTGTACCGCTTTTGGTACGTAATTCCAGACAGAATCATACCGCCAGGGAGGTTAAGAAGAAGTAAACTTGTAAAATGTTGGTGGTCTATGTCATGCGGCCATTGAAGAAATACGACGTGGTGTAATTCATTATCTAAGACTTCAGTGGTAGACTTCAGTAACGTATTTGTGTGGCTTTGTGGTGGGAATCTGAACTTTTATATCATCTTTGCACAAGTTCCTTTGTTACTCAAACTTTTGTTGTTGCCGGGAAAACAGTTTCTGCAACTGAAAACCCAAGCCTCAGCTTCTTGTGACTTCTGCAAAAATCATGCTATTTTTTTTTTTTTCTTTATTTCTGTTTTTTTTTACCAGACAGGATTGTTTTTTGGATAAATAAAGTAACACATGACATGGCAGGAAGTGGATCTGAAGTCTTCCTCATTAGCCGCTCTGCTACCAAATTACCTAAACAGCAGTTCTGTGACCCAATCACAATGTTGGGAAGTGGGATTGCTGCCTACAAATGATACGTTTTCTTTAAAAAAAAAAAAAATGGGAAGCACATGACCCGCTTCCCATTGCTTCGAAGGTTGAAAGGTCAGTCGCTGGCTCTATCAGCTCCGGCTGAGGGCGTTCCCTTAAATTTTGCAATGGGCAAAAATGAACATCTTCCCATTCGTGATGAGGACAGCGCTACATTTGAACTCCAGGCAAACAGATAAAATACATACATGGGTGATCATTCGCTTTCTAAAGGCTTTCTATTTCTGTCCATTCACTCCCACGATTTTGCACGGCTCTGCCACACAGCACAGCCCTGTCTGGCAGGGGAGAAGACCTAATTTTCCGCTACTGTTTAGTAACACTTACGAGTGTATTCCCGTCCCCACCTTATGACTGCACAGTGTAAAGAGAAGCAGTAGATTGATGAGCTCATTTCTTTGTCTCCTCCTATCAGCATAATACTTACACTGCAGCACAACTCATTTTCTCCTGGTGCTGCTTCTCCATCCCCTGTCTGAGCTCAGATGTTCAGGGACTGCAAGATGATATTATCAGATCAAAACCAGGGACATACCCAGTTTGCATTTAAAAAAAATATGGTTTAGGGTGAGTTTTATTGACCACAGAATCGAATTAATTGCTATCTTGTATATAATGTATCTGTTCAGTCTTAGGCCCGGTTCACATAGGGGCGACTCGTCAGGCGACTCGGTCGCCTGATGAGTCGCGTCCCGCTCTGTACAATGGAACCGTTCTAATAGGAGCGACTCAGGTCGCTTCAACTTAGAAAAAGGTTCCTGTACTACTTTTGGGGGCGACTCAGGGCGACTTGCATTGACTTCTATACAGAAGTCATTATGCAAATCGCCTGAACCGGGCGTCTCAAGTCGTCTTGAGATCGCGCCGCCGAGTCGCCCACAAAGTCGTGCCGCCCCTGTGTGAACCGGGCCTTATGCCGGGTACACACGACAGTTTTTAATGTCATTGAAAAAAACTGCATTTTTCTCAACGTGATTCTTCTCAAGCCTGCCTTGCCTACACACTATCGTGGAAAAAAATGCTCGAGTAAAGCGCAGTGACGTACAACACGTACGACGGCACTATAAAGGGGAAGTTCCATTCGGATGGCGCCACCCTTCATGTTAGTAAAGTTTGTTGAGCGACGATTCGCGCTTTTCAGCCTCGTGCTTTTCAGTCCGTTACAGTGTGACGAATGTGCTATCTCCATTACAAACGCTAGTTTTTCCAGAACGAGCGCTCCCGTCTCATACTTGATTCTGAGCATGCGCATTTTATTTCACGTCGTTAAAGCCTACACACGGCCGTTTTTCACGACGAGAAAAACGACGATGTAAAAAACGACGTGAAAAATTAGAGCATGTTCCAATTTTTTCATGCCCGTTTTTCACGTCGTGAAAAATGCTCTGAAGCCCACACACGATAATTTTTAATGACCATTTTAAAAAATTTCATTTTTCTCGTCATTAGAAACGGTCGTGTGTACACGGCATTATGCCCTGTACACACGATCGTTTTTTTAAGATGAAAAAAGTCTGATGGACTTTTTTCATCAGAAAAAATGATCGTGTGTGGGCCCCATCAGACTTTTTTCCATCGGTGTAAAAAAATAGAACCTGTTTTAAATTTTTTCCGATGGAAAAAAAAAACCATAGGAAATTCCGATCGTCTGTGTGGAACTCCAACTGAGAAAAAAAACACGCATGCTCAGAATCATGTCGACGCATGTTCAGAAGCATTGAACTTAATTTTTCTCAGCTCGTCGGAGTGTTTTACGTCATCGCGTTTTGGAACAGTAGGGAGTTTTGTATGATGGTGTGTAGGCAAGACTGATGGAAATCAGCTTCATCGGAATTCCGACGGAAAAATTTCATTGGATTTTATTCCATCTGAAATCCGATGGTGTGTACATGGCATTATGGACCTGAGAGATAAATTCATCCCTTCCCCTTTCATATCCAAGACTAAAAAAATTATACGTCTACTATCTGCATATGGCATACTTTGACTTGCCTTCTCCAGGTTTATTGTTGAGCCCATAGTTCTTCTGAAATTTGCCCAACCTATGGCCTTTTGGTGCTTGCCATGCTGTCCTGGAACCCCAGCACTTAGCAGCGGGAAGTTGATGAGCCTATACATCTACCTCTATACCCATACCTCTGAAATGTTTTGTGTATTGCAGGATACGTAAGAGCAACCAAAAAATCCCACCTATCCCAGTCAATGGGAAACCTTTAAAAGTTACACAGAAACCCCCTCACAAAATGTTGGAGTCATCCAAAGCAGAAGGTTCGGTATCATACTGTATATGCATGGTCATGAGAGCTTCATAAAGCCAATGGGGATCTTTCAAAACCATGGTGCCCAATCTGATACCATTTGTTGCTTGCCATGCTGGCCTTGAGCCCCAGCATTTCACAGCATGGATGACCCTATAGTACCTCTGAAATTTTCTAAACCAAAACCATACGACCTAGTCCAGGGGTGCCCAACCAGTGGCCCGCAGAGCCCTTTGATGTGGCCCGTGACCTCCTGCTCTAGGATAGAATAGAATAGAATACTGTTATTAAAGGTAAGTTTATTACTAAAATCACAGTGTATGAATGGGCATATCTGTTCTGCAGTGGTTACTGGGCTGCTTTCAGACTGATCTGCAGGTGCAGAGCGGTACACCTGAGGGTTACCTGCACTGAGCCATAGACTTCTGTTATAACCTGCGGGTTTGGTGCGCTTTCAGAAAATGCACTACATCTGTAGGATATACTAGAAGTCTATGGCAAAGTGCAGCTAACCTGCAGGAAAGCCACAGGTGAACTGTGCTGCACCCGCGGTGCGAGTAAACAACAGTGCATCAGTGTGAAAGCAGCCTTAAGCCTCGTACACACGACCGAGTTTCTCAAAAAACGACAAGAAAACTGCAGAGAGCTTTCTTGCCGAGAAAACCGTTCGTGTGTATGGTTTCTCGTCGAGAAAACTGCCGGGAATCTCGACAAGAAAAGTAGAGAACCTGCTCTCTATTTTCTCGTCAGGATTCTCGTTTTTCTCGTCGGGTTTCTCGTCGGCCTGTTTTGCGTCGAGAAAACCGGTCATGTGTATGCTTTTCCGAGTCTTAAATAATCGCGCATGCTCAGAATCAAGTATGAGACGGGAGTGCTTCTTCTGGTAAAACTAGCGTTCGTAATGGAGATAGCACATTCGTCACGCTAAAACGAACTGAAAGCACGAAGACTGAAAAGCGCAAATCGTCTCTTCCCAAACTTTTACTTCACACACGGTAACACAGGATCAGTAAAAGCAGCCCAAGGTGTGGCGCCATTGAAATCGAACTTGCCCTTTATACTGCCGTCGTACGTGCTGGACGTGACCGCGCAGAACAACGACGAGATTTGGAATTGACAGTGTGTATGCAAGGAAAGCTTGACAAGAAGCTCGTCAAGCTTGACAAGAAGCTCATCAAGCTTGACAAGAATCTCGTCGAGAAAATCGACAAGTTTTTTACGACGAGAAACTCGGTCGTGTGTACGGGGCTTTAGGCCTCTTTCACACAGTCAGTCCGACCCAATCGTACCCTCTAAGGAGTGGCAGATGTAAATGGACTTGTGTTCTACCTCCAATCCGATCCGCTAAAAAGAGTAGAGTGGGCTCTATAGAGTAGAGTGGGCTGTCATCCACCCGCTCCGCTCATTGTGGCCCGCGACCGGTTACCAGGTCGCTTAAGTGGCCCTCGCTCTTCAAAAGGTTGGGCAACCCTGACCTAGTCTAAGCAATGGGAATCCTTCAAAAGTTTCACCGAAACCTCCCCACAAAGTGTTGGAGCCACCCAATAGAAAGCTACATAGCAAATATGCATGGTCACGAGAGTTTCGTAAAGCCAATGGGGATCTTTCAAAACCTTCAGTGGAATCTTGTCATGTACAGAGGCAACTACGGATAGTAGAAAGAAACTAACACAGCCAATTATTATTTTTATTTATAATCTTTATTTTTATTTGTTTTCAAGTTTTTAAACAGATTACAAAACAAGGTTTGATAACCAGTTTTAGGATTAAATACAACCATATAATGCAAGTTCAGAAAACAGCCCCTAACATTTCTTGTTTATACAGACTTTAACTAAAACCTAACCTAATATCAAAATCCTTAAATTTGGTAGGGTAGAAGATCATAACCAAGTTCCAGGGAGGCCCTCTAGTTCAAACCCATTGGATCCCCGCATCTGAGGGGATAGTAATACGCTCCCCATCACTAACGTGATATCCAGCATGCGCCTAAAACAATAAAATATAATTCTACAGCCCATGTAGTAGGAAATATACTCTTGCCCCTAACCATAACTACCATTAAAACAGATCAGTAATACTAGTAATACCAGTAATACTGTCAGATTGGATGGAGAGAGTCTTTGAACAGCAATTTTCATGTCTTGCCACAGATTCTCAATAGGATTTAGGTCTGGACTTTGACTGGGCCATTCTAACACATGAATATGCTTTGCTCTAAACCAGGGGTCTCCATACTTTTCAAGCAAAGGGCCAGTTTACTGTCTTTCAGACTTCAGGGGGGCCGGATTCTGACCAGTGGGGGTAGAAAATGCCCCAGGGCCGAGCATGAGTGAGAATAAACACGGCCCCAGTGCTGGTGGGCAGTAGGAGGAGGAATAGTGCTTCATCATTGCTATTAGTGGAAGAAATTGTGCCCCATTGTTGGTGTCATTGGGAGGAATAGTGCCTCATATTGTTAGGAGCAATACTGCCCCAAGGGCTGGGTGAAGGCTAGCAAAGGGCCACATCCGGCCCTCGGGCCGCAGTTTGGAGACCCCTGCTCTAAACCATTCTATTGTAGCTCTGGCTGTATTTTTAAGGTGAACCTCCGCCCCAGTACACACAATAGGAAAATCCGTCAAGAAAAGCATGGATTTTTTTCCGACGGAATCTTGGCTCAAACATGTCTTGCATACACACGGTCACACCAAATTCCGACCGTCAAGAACGCGGTGACATACAACACTACGATGAGCCGAGAAAAATTAAGTTCAATGCTTCCGAGCATGCGTTGACTTGATTCCGAGCATGCGTGGTTTTTGGTGCGTCGGAATTGGATATGAATACAGACGATCGGAATTTCCTCCAAGAACTTTTCTTGTCGGAAAATTTGAGAACCATCTCTCAAATTTTTATTGGCGGAAGTTCCGACAGTTAAAGTCCGACGGAGCCTACACACGGTCGGAATTTCCAACCAAAAGCTCACATCGGACTTTTCTTGTCGGAATTTCCGATCGTGTGTACAGGTTTTGTTCTAAGATTGCCCTATATTTGACTCCATCCATCTTCCCATCAACTCTGACCAGCTTCCCTGTCCCTGCTGAAGAAAAGCATCCCCACAACATGATGCTGCCACCACCATGTTTCACGGTGTGGATGGTGTGTTCAGGGTGATGTGCAGTGTTAGTTTTCCACCACACATAGCGTTTTGCTTTTAGGCCAAAAAGTTCAATTTTGGTCTCATCTGACCAGAGCACCTTCTTCCACATGTTTGCTGTGTCCCCCACATGTTTGCTGTGTCCCCCAAATGGCTTCTCACAAACTGCAAACAGGACTTCTTATGGCTTTCTTTCACCAATGTCTTTCTTCTTGTCACTCTTCCATAAAGGGCAGATTTGTGGAGAAGCACGACTAATAGTTGTCCTGTGGACAGATTCTCCCACCTGAGCTGTGGATCTCTGCAGCTCCTCCAGAGTTGCCATGGGCCTCTTGGCTGCTTCTCTGATGAATGCTCTCCTTGCCCGGCCTGTCAGTTTAGGTGGACGGCCATGTCTTGGTAGGTTTTCAGTTGTGCCGTACTCTTTCCATTTTCCGATGATGGATGGAACAGAGCTCTGTGAGATGTTCAAAGCTTGGAATTTAACCTAACCCTGCTTTATACTTCTCCACAACTTTATCCCTGACCTGTCTGGTGTGTTCCTTGACCTTCATGATGCTGTTTGTTCACTAAGGTTCTCTAACAAACCACTGAGGGCTTCACAGAACAGCTGTATTTATACTGAGATTACATTACACACAGGTGGACTCTATTTACTAATTAGGTGACTTCTGAAGGCAATTGGTTCCACTAGATTTTAGTTAGGGGTATCAGAGTAAAGGGGACTGAATAAAATGTAGTGAGAGATGATACCGCTCCAAAAACTACAAATCCCTTGGCTTGGCTTCCGTCCCACTAAACCACAAGGTGCTGGCTATGCACAGGTACATTGGATATAGAAAAAAATCCAGAATGAAATAAATTGAACAACAGGAAAAAAATAGCTGGCATGTTTCACATCGTGTGATGCTTACTCATAGCTGTGAGTAAGCATCACACGATGTGAAACATGTCAGCTATTCTTTTCCTGTTGTTCACTTTATTTTGACTGTATAGTTTTGGTTGTTTTTGGATTTTTCCTACCTAATAAAGATGTCATTTTATGGAGTGCGGCAGTCCAGGATTTTTTTTCAATGAATACAAATGTACCCCACACTTTTCAGATATTTATTTGTAAAAAAAAATGAAAACTATTGTAGCACACCAATCCTTTTTCCCCCGCTTACCTTCACCTGCGGGGGGGTAGGAGACACCATGCCACAAGCCCGTGTCCTCCTTATCAGAGGTCAGGCGGTGTTCACAGATTTAGGTCCTGCAGCGAGTTACCTCCTTCCACTGGTTCTCATCCCTAGAATGTAGGGAAAAGTCGATATTCTTTCCCAAGGAGGCCAATGTCCACACCACTTTAACTCCAACAAAGAGTTTATTTTCCTTTTGCTTCAGTTAATGGGAAAATTGAAAAGAGAAAGAAGCTAGCGAAGACAGGAGGTAGATTCAGGCACACAACACTTGACTCACCCGTCGCCACTTGATCCCGAGTGAGTTTAGCTCACCCGGATAGATCCCTCACAGTTCTAGCAGCCAGAGTGGAGCTTGGACAGTACTATCAATTTGTCCCCTCCAGGGACGGGTTCAGGAGATCCTCTATAGCAGCAGAATCCTGTTATTCCTGAATCCAGAAACTTTCCTTAACCCTCTGTAGAATTTGGAGAACAGACGATGCCAATGGGCACTCTACAGGTTCAGCTTTGTTGAGTAAGGAATCCTTCCCTCTGACAGGTCACCAGGCCTTTCCCGAGACAGCAACCTACTATCACTCGTCTCCTCTGTGGGACCGATCCTCCCCTGGCTTCCTCTCGGTCAGAGTGGGTACCCTCACCTGGGCACCCTGGGACTCCAATGTGCTGATTGTAGACCCAGTCAAAGGTACTGGGCCTACCTGGAACGTTGCAGCTTCGGGCTAAAGGTGCCCGAGACTCTTCGGCCAGTCCACGCACCCCCAAGGGGCACACTCCCCCGGGTACTCCCCGGCACTCCTCCCTAAACATGGCGTCTGCCCCTTATATACCCTCTTCCGGCATGCACCACACGGCAGCAGAGAGAGGACATCCAATCACGCCACTGTGTCACCTGAGGTTCGACCCAAGGCCTGTGCAACAGTGCCACCCACAGGCCAAAAGGGGAACCGTACACCAGACAACACCACAGCAGGGCAGAGTCCAGTATCAATTAGAAGGCCTGAGCCAAACTATTACCCAGGCCGTCCCTTAAATTTGGGCATAGCGACCGTCTAAATTTAGGGGTCCGCTACACTATTTATCATTTTCCTTCCACTTCACAATTATGTGCCACTTTGTGTTGGTCTATCACATAAAATCTCAATAAAATACATTTACGTTTTTGGTTGTAACATGTGTGAGGGGGTTAGCTCGGCAGCGGGTGTGTGTGACCCCCGGGATGGGCTCCCCACACAAAACAGGCCCAGCAAACGGAGGTTGTGGTTTTCAAAATCAAAAAGGTGCGGTTTATTTTCTATTTACAGTGACAAAACACAGCAAAGCAAAAGAAACATAACCAAAATAAATCCTGGTCAAGTTGACCTCTGACTAAACATACAGGTTTCCTAACTAACAACTGGGATCAGCCTAGTGCTGTCCTAGTCCCTAAGTCCCTGGTTTTAAATGTCCAAGCAAATAGCCACACAGGCTTTTTCTCACCGCACAGGGGTTCACTCTCCCTAGACAGTCCACACAGGTCTGGTTCCAGGCATGAGCTAACACCTAATGAATCTGGGAGTTCTTATAGAGGCCTAAATGAGCTGACAAGCTTCAGCTGGTCTCATCAACTCCCTGTCTGCACGACGCCCAGCCCTCTCCCTAGAGGTATGAGTCATCCATGAGCCCACTAGCCTTATACAACTCTCCACCTAGTTGTATAAGTCGGCGTAAAGCCTGAATCTGGGCGAAATATATCTACCCCCCTGGATGCAACCAGGTGACTTTACCTTCCTGCTGTCACATACCCCCCCCCTCTTGTTTTAACCTCGGGGTTGGAACACCAGCAATCAGGCATTCATGTACTCGAGACAAAGCATCCACATTCCCCATTTGAACGCCAGGGCGATGCTTTACTGTGAAGTTGAATTCCTGGAGGGCCAGGAACCACCTATTCACTCTTCTATTTGTTTCCTTGTTTTGAGCCATCCACTTTAACGGAGCGTGATCCGTAACCATGTCAAAGTGCCTACCTAGCAGGTAGTACCGAAGGGAATCTAGAGCCCACTTCACCGCTAAACACTCCTTTTCAACGGTGGCGTAATTTACCTCATGGGACTTCAACTTCCTGCTGAGGTAAATGACTGGGTGCTCTTCCCCGTTCCAGACCTGGGACAATACTGCTCCTAACCCCACATCTGACGCATCACTTTGTACGACAAAGTCTTTAGAGAAGTCGGGTGAGTACAACACTGGCTGGCTACATAAGGCTTGTTTCAAGAATTGGAATGCTGCCTCAGCCTCGGGGGTCCATTTAATCATGACCGACCCTTTCCCCTTCGTCAGGTTGGTTAGGGGCACAGCCTTAGAAGCAAAGTGGGGAATGAATCGCCGATAATACCCAGCGATTCCCAGAAAGGCTCGTACCTGCTTCTTGCTGTTGGGACGTGGCCAACTCTGGATGGCCTCGACTTTGTTGAGTTGGGGTTTTATTACTCCCCTCCCAATGGTGTACCCAAGATATTTGGCCTCCTCCTGCCCAATGGTACACTTCTTGGGGTTAGCCGTAAACCCCGCTTCCCGAACAGAGTCCAGGACTGCTTGCACTTTTGGCAGATGTGAGGCCCAATCTGTGCTATGGACAATTACGTCATCCAGGTAAGCCGCAGCATACTTCCGATGGGGCCTCAGCATCTGGTCCATTTTCCGCTGGAATGTGGCCGGCGCATTCTGTAACCCGAACGGCATTCTTTTATATTGGAACGCCCCGTCTGGGGTTACAAATGCGGTTTTCTCTTTGGCCGACTTGGCCAGGGGGATTTGCCAATACCCTTTTGTGAGGTCAAGAGTCGTCATGTATCGGGCTGTTCCCAGCCGGTCGATCAACTCATCTATACGTGGCATGGGGTAGGTGTCAAATTTTGTAACTTTGTTCAACTGACGAAAATCGTTACAAAATCGCCAGCTCCCATCCGGTTTAGGCACCAACACGATGGGACTAGACCAATCACTTTGGGACTCCTCTATCACCCCTAAGTTCAGCATTTTCTGTACTTCCTCCCGTATTGCCTCCCGTCGAGCCTCTGGGATCCGATAGGGTTTTAACTTCACCCTTTCACCGGGCGGGGTAATGATGTCATGCTCTACCCCAGATGTTTGTCCCGGCAGCTCAGAGAATACCTCCTTGTTGCGAAGCACAAACTCCTTAACCTCCTGTTGTTGGGGTTGTGACAAGGTGGCTGCTATTCCAACCTCAGGAATCACGCAACCAGTTTGAGCTGGTGACCAAGTGTCTGCGACTAGGGACTCTCTATCCCTCCAGGCTTTCAACAGATTAACGTGATAGATCTGTTCGGGCTTTCGCCTTCCTGGTTGTCTGACCTTGTAATTCACTTCGCTCACTTTTTCCATTATCTCGTAGGGGCCTTGCCATTTGGCAAGGAATTTACTTTCAACCGTAGGGACAAGTACCAATATCCTATCCCCCGGGGAAAAGGTACGGGTCTTGGCTCCACGGTTGTACACTCTCTGCTGTGCCAACTGCGCTTGGGCCAAATGTTCCTTCACGATGGGCATTACCTGTGCAATTCGATCTTGCATCAGGGCGACATGCTCAATCACACTCCTGTGGGGAGAACTCTCACTTTCCCAAGTTTCCTTGGCAATATCCAACAGCCCTCTTGGGTGTCTCCCATACAGTAACTCAAAGGGGGAGAATCCTGTAGAGGATTGGGGCACCTCCCTAATAGCAAACATCAAATAAGGAAGTAAACAGTCCCAATCCTTTCCATCTCTATCCACCACTTTCTTCAACATTTGTTTTAGGGTTTTGTTGAATCTTTCAACCAGCCCATCGGTTTGGGGGTGATACACAGACGTACGCAATTGCGTCACTTTGAACAATTTACACAGCTCTTTCATAACCCGGGACATAAAGGGTGTACCTTGGTCCGTAAGCAGTTCTTTACAAATACCCACCCGGCTAAAAACAAGAGATAGCTCTTTGGCTATGGTTTTGGCCGAGGTATTTCGGAGAGGGATCGCTTCTGGATAACGGGTGGCATAGTCCATTATAACTAATATGTACTGGTGCCCCCTAGCGGACTTGATTATAGGACCTACCAAATCCATGGCGATCCTCTCAAACGGGACCTCAATGATGGGTAGAGGGACCAGCGGGCTACGGAAGTGTGGCATCGGGGCCAACCTCTGACACACAGGGCAGGAGGAACAATAATTTTCTACGTCCTTCATCACCCCCGGCCAATAGAATCTCTGTAATACCCTCTCTCGGGTTTTCTCTGTCCCCAGATGACCTCCAAGAATGTGCCCATGGGCCAACTCCAACACCAACTTCCTGTAAGGTTTGGGCACCACAAGCTGCTCAACGGTTTCTTCTGCCCTTTTTGCCACCCGATACAGTAGGTCCTTCTCTACGCTGAAGTATGGGTAAGTGCAGGTATTATCTGGGTTCACTAACTCGCCATCTATTTTCACTACGTTTTCCCGTGCCTTTATTAGGGCGGGGTCTTTCAACTGTTCTGTGGCAAAGTTTTCCCTGTGAACCTCAAGATCAGAAAACTCCACAGACGGTAGGTTTTCGTCTGAGGAGGTGGGCTCCTCTCCAGTTTCTTGAGTCTCCCCTGCCAATACTGATAAGGGAAATTCCGGAGAGTCCTCACCACTCTCAGGGGAGTTCTGGCTATCACATTCCTGGTACATAGGGGCACCAGTGAGGGGCTCAGGATCATCCCACAGTTCCCAGAACTTCGGAAAATCCCTTCCCACAATGGCGTCATGCGGTAACTGAGATACTAAGCCCACTGGATGAGAGAGGGTACCTTTGGGGGTCTCGAAACACACTGTAGTCACTGGATACTCTCGGGTGTCCCCATGCACACAAATAACAGCTACCTTGCTATTCCCAGAGACCTCTGTTTTAACTAACTCAGCCTTTATCAGGGTCACAAGGCTACCTGAATCCAGCAATACCACAACATTTCTACCATTAACACACATTTTGCATAAATGTTTCTCAGTTCCTCGAATGGCAGTGCATGCGACTGTCGCACACAGCGACTGACGTCTGCCCGTCAGAAAGTCACACTGCATGGGTTCCTCCACAACCGGGCAATTGGCTGCAATATGTCCCGCTTGCCGGCAGCGGTAGCAAACGATCCTTCTTGCCGCCTCTTGAGCCGCTGATTTCCCAGGCTGTTCTCGCCAAACTTGGGGTAGAGCTCCCACCCTCTCACTCTCTCCACCCTCACCCCTTGGAATCCTCTTATCCGCCCCTGGGGATGGTCTGGTCTTAGGGTGGAAAGTCCGAGTGTCTCTGGAAGAGGCCGTCAGGTTCTCTGTAGCCAAGTATTTCTCCACACGATCCACAAGACCATCGGCCGTCTCTGGGTCTCCATGGCTTACCCACTTTTGGATGGCAGTAGGAAGAGCTCTCAAAAACCGATCCATTACAACACGTTCCACAATCTTTGGTGCGGACAAAGTCTCTGGCTGTAGCCACTTTCTGCTCAGGTGAATGAGATCATACATTTGAGACCTGGGGGGTTTTCCAAGCTGGAAAGTCCAGTTATGCACACGCTGAGCCCGGACAGCCTGGGTGACACCCAGCCTTGCCAATATTTCAGCTTTTAGCATCACATAGTCTTTTGCTTGGTTAGGCTCTAGGTCATAGTAAGCTTTCTGCGATTCACCAGTTAACAGAGGAGCCACCAGTCCAGCCCACTGCTCCTCAGGCCACTTTTCTCTTTCAGCGGTCCTTTCAAATGTGGTCAAAAATACCTCTGGATCATCCTCTCCAGTCATTTTTGTCAATAAACGACTCACCCCAAAGGACGCGGTATTAGTGGGACGGCTTTCCTCACTGGTCTGCGGACGTTGCTGCATTACTGCTTCCATCTGTTGTTGTAGTCTCTGCTCTTGCTTCTGCAACAGGTCTATGAAGCGGGCCTCAGATTGCTGCTGGGCTCGTTGCTGAGCCTCCAGACTCTGTTGCAAAGTTGCGTTTGTCTGCTGCTGGGCTGCAAGGCTCTGTTGATGAGCTTGCTGCTGGGCTGCGAAGTTCTGTTGTTGAGCTGCAAGGCTCTGTTGATGAGCTGCAAGGCTCTTTTGCAAACCTGCATTTGTCTGCTGTTGATTGGCATTTGCTAGAGCCAGCTGCTTCAGTATCTCCTCCATGCTGGCTTAAAAAAAAACTGCCTGCATTCTCCACCAACTGTGAGGGGGTTAGCTCGGCAGCGGGTGTGTGTGACCCCCGGGATGGGCTCCCCACACAAAACAGGCCCAGCAAACGGAGGTTGTGGTTTTCAAAATCAAAAAGGTGCGGTTTATTTTCTATTTACAGTGACAAAACACAGCAAAGCAAAAGAAACATAACCAAAATAAATCCTGGTCAAGTTGACCTCTGACTAAACATACAGGTTTCCTAACTAACAACTGGGATCAGCCTAGTGCTGTCCTAGTCCCTAAGTCCCTGGTTTTAAATGTCCAAGCAAATAGCCACACAGGCTTTTTCTCACCGCACAGGGGTTCACTCTCCCTAGACAGTCCACACAGGTCTGGTTCCAGGCATGAGCTAACACCTAATGAATCTGGGAGTTCTTATAGAGGCCTAAATGAGCTGACAAGCTTCAGCTGGTCTCATCAACTCCCTGTCTGCACGACGCCCAGCCCTCTCCCTAGAGGTATGAGTCATCCATGAGCCCACTAGCCTTATACAACTCTCCACCTAGTTGTATAAGTCGGCGTAAAGCCTGAATCTGGGCGAAATATATCTACCCCCCTGGATGCAACCAGGTGACTTTACCTTCCTGCTGTCACACATGACAAAATGTGGAAAGTTTCAAGGGGTATGAATACGTTTTCAAGCCACTGTATCATCCTCTATCTTCATAAGTATTGTGAAAAGTAGCCAAGGACAATGGTACCAAATATGAGACATTGCTCCCCGTGCATTAAAACATCTCCAACAAGTCTCTTGATTATTAGCATTCATTTTATTATATTTAGGGGGGATATGGCCATGCATCTTGCAAGAAAATTGCCATCAAACTCAAATGAGTTTTTAAGACCAGGAAGTTTGTGCTTTATCTATGCCCCTGGTGCACAACCTGCTGCCATTTGGTGTTTGCCATGCTGTGGTTCAACCCCAGCATTTTGCAGTGCTGATGACCGTATAATACCAAAGACATTTTCTGTGTATTACAGCAAAAGAACAACCAAACCAAACAACCTAGTCCAAGCAAAGGGAATCCTTCAAAAGCTCCACTGAAACCCTCCCGCCAAGTGTTAGAATCACCCATGGTATGTAGCTACGTAAAAAATGGCATGGTCATGCGAGTTTTGTAAAGCCAATGGAGATATTTCAAAACCTTCAGTAGAATCACATTATGTACACCGGCATCTATACACATGTAGCGATACCTTCAACTAAGAAGGCCGCAGATTTAGTTTGGGCCCTGAAGACAGCTCCGCCAACCCCCGGCAATATGCTCTACCCCCTACTGGCACAGCTAGTACTGACAGTAAATTGTATATCTTATACTGTATGAATAACTGAGCATTGAGACAATACTAAATTGAAATAAGTGTAAGATTTTACTTAAGCTCTTGGTAAGGAAAAGGGTAACCTCAATAACAGTTTACAGAATAATAATTAGTAATGCAGAGCCCAGCCACACTAACACACTATATGGTTAACACATAACAAGTGCGCCACGCGGGCGACCGTTAGCTAAGTGCCCTGTGGCGCAGTAACCAAAACACCTTAGAAACCCCACCAGGCCTGGTTCTGTTATCTACAACTTAGTCCTTTTTCTTCACCGGCAGATCTTTAACGGTGGTGCACATTAACAGAGTACAAACTTTGTAATCCAATGGGGTAGGTAAAGATGGAGTAGAAACTTGGCTATACGAACGGTAGGTTCAGCTCTAACAAGGGTCTTCAATAAGAGCACTAAGAACAACTCATAGGCCACGGCAGTCTATAGGCCTATATGCAGTAACAGTATATCGGTTGGGCATATGCCCTCTCACCCGCCCGGACTACGGTCCCAGTCCGGGAACTTCCACCAACTGTGTCCCACACACACTCCGTCTCTTCAGCGATCGGGTCCCCGATCCAACAAGGCTGTAGTCGAGCGAAGTCAGATGCCACCCAGGCTCGAGGAAGGGGTGGAAGGCTCTTTGGTGCTGCGCAAGGCCTCAGGCTTCAGGCCCTGCACTCCGACACATCCGCACAGGAGGATCAGTCTCTGAAGTCTCGTGTCCCAAAGAGGCCGAGCCCAGCCTCGCCTCCTCCTTTTATAACCCCTCCCATGAGTCTCTGCGGTGGAAAACATTGCCGAACGGGGTTCTGGGTAATGTAGTCTCTCTGCATTAAAGGGGAACACCCTGCTACACACTCCCCCCACTTGAACTCTTTGGTCCCCAAAGATAAACCTTAACAAAGACTATGTACAACTCTAGACAATTCTACAAACGATGTTGGCATAGGGAATTCCCACCAAAACTGAGGGGTAGAATTCCCTTGCCCACAGGTCACATTATCATGGGTGGCCCGCCTAGCTGTGCCAGAGAGTGAGCTGGGGTTGCCCTCCACTAAATGGACAGTGGAGGGATCCGGATTTTCAGCATTCCTCCTAGCGGTAACTACAGAGTCCTCTGAGCTATTCCCCATTTGTGGGTAGGTCAGCTTCCTAGGAGGCCGGATGACTCTTCGAGCCCTTTGCTCTCTTGGGATTTCTGGCTCTGGTGCCACAGGCTCCTCTTCCTCTGAGCAACCATCATGGGCATCTTCCCAGTAGTCTGCTGAAGGACTAGAGGGGATGAACTCTGTGGCTTCTGGGTTCAGTGTTTCATCTGTGGTGTCTTCAGTGGTTGGAAGGTCTATGGTAGAAGTTCCTGGAGTTGGGGAAGGCCACAGCCAATTAAGTTCTCCCTCCTCATTTCCACTAAGTTGTGAGGCCTCTTCGTCTTCAGCTCGGGAGGCCTGCGACCGAGTGTTCGGCCTAGGAGTATCCAGGATAGAGGCCGGTTCAGGGGAGTCTCCCACGGGAGGTATTCTAACTGCCTCAGCAAGTGGGAGCAGGTGGTTTTGATGCCATGTCTTCAGGGGGCCCACCTTTCCTTCCGGCTTCAACTTGTAGACAGGCAGGCCCGGCAACTTCCTACAGATGACATAAGGTTCAGATCTCCATCTGTCTGCAAGTTTGTGCTTCCCAGGGACCCCCAGATTGCGCAACAGTACTCGATCCCCGGGCTGTAGGTCTTGCACCCGGACCTTCAAGTCGAAGTTTCTTTTGTTTCGAGCTCCCCTTTGGTCTGAGGCCGCTTGAGCTTGTTCATAGGCTACTTTCAGGCTGTGTCTGTAACGCCGAGTGCTCCGGGTGTCCCATCCAGCCCGGAGCACTCACGGCGTCGTCCCCTCTGCGGCGCTCCGGCCAGCCCCCCTGGCCGTAGGCGCTGCTCCGCTCTCCTCTCCACTTACCTTCCTCTTCCTGCTTCCTCCCGGCGCGCGCGGCCCCGCTGTGTTCTAGGGCGCGCGCGCGCCGGCCTTCTAAAATTTAAAGGGCCAGTGCACCATTGATTGGTGCCCGGTCCAATTACGGTTCCACTACCTAAAACCTATTTAAACCCACTTCCCCTTCCTGTCCTTGCCGGATCTTGTTGTCCTAGTACCTTGTGGAAGTATTTTGAGTTTACCTTGCCTGTGTACCTGACCTTCTGCCTTTGTCTCTGACCACGAACCATTGCCGCCTGCCCTGACCTTTGCTACGTTTGACCTTGCCTCTGCCTAGTCCTTTTGTACCGTACCAGCCTCAGCCGCCAGAGAGGTGGAGTCGCTACTGGGGGACACGACCTGGTTGCTACCGCCGCAGCAAGTCCATCCTGCCTTGCGGCGGGCTCTGGTGAAAACCAGGTAGCTGTTTAGAACCGGTCCCTCGGTGCGATTCGTACCATCCCCTCTCTGGTACAGTGGATCCACCTCCTGTCTCCTCTATAGTCGCCTGCCCGGCCCGTGACAGTAGATCCGGCCATGGATGCCGCTGAGGTGCCACTGCCCAATCTCGCTGATCTCACTACCGTGGTTGCCCAGCAGTCGCAATTGATTGCCCAACAAGGACAGCAGCTGGCGCAGTTGACCGCCATGGTCCAGCAGCGCCTGCCGCGACAAGCTCCAGCATCTCCTCCTCTCCGAGCAGCCGCGTCTAGTTCAAAGATCCGCTTGTCTCTTCCGGAGAAATTTGACGGGGATTCTAAGATGTGCCAGGGATTCTTGTCTCAATGTGCCCTGCATCTTGAAATGATGTCGGACCAGTTTTCCACAGAACGCTCTAAGGTGGCATTTTTTGTGGTCTGTCTGTTGTCTGGGAAGGCCTTGGCCTGGGCCACGCCACTCTGGGACCGCAATGACCCTGCTACGGCCACCGTTCAGTCCTTCTTTGCTGAGGTTCGTAGCATTTTTGAGGAACCAGCCCGAGCATCATCCGCTGAAACCGCCCTGCTTAACCTGGTCCAAGGAAACTCCTCTGTGGGCGAATATGCCATACAGTTCCACACACTGGCCTCAGAGCTAGCCTGGAATAATGAGGCTCTCTGCGCAACCTTCAAGAAAGGCTTATCCAGCCACATCAAGGACTCTCTGGCCGCACAAGACATACCCTCCACCCTGACAGAGCTTATCCACTTAGCTACCCGCATTGACATCCGCTACGTTGAAAGACGCCAAGAGCTTCGCCTGGAGAAAGATCTTGTTCGTACCAGACGTTATCCGCGCCTGGCTCCTCTCTTCCTGAATCCTACGCATCCTGATACCATGCCTCCTGTCGAGGAGGCCATGCAAGTCGACCGATCTCGTCTGACCCTGTAAGAAAGATCTCGCCGTAGGAATGAGAACTTATGCCTCTATTGTGCGAGCTCTGAACATTTCCTAAAGGACTGCCCTATTCGTCCTCCACGTCTGGGAAACGCTCGCACCTAGTGAGCGTGGGAGAGGCGTTACTAGGTGTGAATTCTTCCTCTCCACGTCTGACTATTCCTGTGCGGATCTCTCCTTCTGCCGGCTCCCCCTTCTCTGCGGTGGCCTTCCTGGACTCCGGTTCTGCAGGAAACTTTATTGAAGCCTCCTTCATCAACAGGTTCAACATTCCTGTTATCCGTCTCATCAGACCCTTCTTCATTTCCTCAGTAAATGGAGAGAATCTGGATTGTACCGTGCATTACCGCACCGAACCCCTGCTCATGTCCGTTGGGGTCCTTCACCAAGAAAAGATTGAATTCTTTGTTTTGCCGAACTGTACTTCTGACATCCTTCTTGGCCTACCCTGGCTCCAGCGTCATTCTCCTACCCTCGACTGGACCACGGGGGACATCAAATCCTGGGGCTATTCCTGCCACAAGCATTGTCTTAAGTCTATACCCACCAGTCGAATTCCCATTTCTACTCCTTTGCCTGGCCTTCCCAAGGCCTATCAGGACTTTTCCGATGTTTTTTGCAAAAAACAGGCGGAGGTCTTACCTCCACATAGTCCCTATGACTGCCCCATTGACTTGCTCCCAGGTACTACACCACCCCGTGGCAGAATTTACCCTCTCTCCTCTCCCGAAACCAAGGCCATGTCCGATTACATACAGGAGAACCTCAAGAGAGGGTTTATTAGGAAATCATCCTCTCCAGCCGGAGCGGGGTTCTTCTTCGTTACCAAGAAGGACGGTTCACTACGCCCTTGCATAGACTATCGTGGTCTTAATAAGATCACTGTTAAAAATCGCTACCCTCTGCCTCTCATCTCGGAGCTCTTTGACCGTCTGCGCGGAGCAAAGGTTTTTTCAAAATTAGACCTCAGGGGCGCTTATAACCTCATCAGAATCCGTAAAGGAGATGAATGGAAAACCGCATTTAACACCAGAGACGGCCACTTCGAATATCTCGTCATGCCTTTTGGACTTTGCAACGCCCCTGCAGTCTTTCAGGATTTTGTCAATGAAATCTTTCGGGACATACTGTATACCTGTGTGGTTGTCTATCTTGACGACATCCTAATTTTCTCTACCAACCTTGAGGAACATCGGCTCCATGTCCGTCAAGTACTCCAGCGCCTCCGTGTAAATCATCTTTACGCTAAATTTGAAAAATGCCTTTTTGAGTGTAGCAGCCTTCCTTTCCTAGGTTATCTGGTTTCAGGACAAGGTCTTCAAATGGATCCTGACAAGCTTTCCGCAGTCTTAGATTGGCCACGTCCCTCTGGACTCCGTGCTATCCAGCGCTTCCTTGGATTCGCCAACTACTATCGCCAGTTCATACCCCACTTCTCCACCATCGTTGCACCGATAGTGGCGCTGACTAAGAAAAACGCGAATCCAAGGTCCTGGCCACCTCAGGCGGAAGAAGCCTTTACTCACCTAAAAACCGCCTTCTCTTCGGCACCTGTTCTATCTTGACCAGACCCCACTAAGCCGTTCTTCCTTGAAGTTGACGCCTCCTCGGTAGGAGCCGGAGCCGTTCTTCTTCAAAGAAATGCTAAAGGAGGAAACGTCACGTGTGTTTTTTTCTCTAAAACCTTCTCCCCTCCTGAAAATAACTATTCCATAGGTGACTGTGAACTGTTGGCCATCAAGTTGGCATTAGAAGAGTGGAGACATCTCCTGGAAGGTTCTCTTCACCCCATCTCCATCTACACTGACCATAAAAATTTGTCCTACCTTCAGTCCGCTCAGCGCTTGAATCCTCGCCAGGCCAGGTGGTCATTGTTCTTTGCCCGGTTAAATTTTCAGATCCATTTTTGTCCCGCAGACAAGAATGTCAGGGCGGATGCCTTGTCCCGTTCCTCTGATGCCTCCGAAACCGGGAACCCCCCACAACACATCGTACCCCCTGAGTGCCTGATTTCCTCTGCTCCCGCTGCTCTGATGCCAGTCCCTCCAGGAAAAACTTTCGTTCCTCCAGGCCTTCGTCTCCAGATACTTAGGTGGGGCCATTCCTCCCATCTAGCCGGCCATGCTGGGATCAAAAAATCCTTACAATTGTTGGCCAGACACTATTGGTGGCCTACCCAGGAAAGAGATATGACTGACTTTGTACGGGCCTGCACTATCTGTGCACGTGACAAAACTCCACGCCAGAAGCCTGCAGGTCTTCTCCTTCCTCTACCGGTGCCTGAACTACCATGGTCCCACATTGCCATGGATTTCATCACGGACCTTCCGTTGTCTCATGGTAACACTGTCATCTGGGTGGTCGTTGACCGCTTTTCGAAAATGGCTCATTTTGTCCCTCTTCCTGGTCTGCCTACTGCACCTCAGTTGGCGAAGCACTTTTTTCTTCAAATTTTCCGTCTTCATGGCCTTCCCTCACATATCGTCTCGGATAGAGGCGTTCAATTTATCTCAAAATTTTGGAGAGCTCTCTGTACTCAACTTAAGATTAAATTGAATTTTTCTTCCGCTTATCACCCGCAATCCAATGGACAGGTGGAGAGAGTTAACCAGGTCCTTGGTGACTACTTACGACATTTTGTCTCCGCCCGTCAAGACGATTGGGTCGACCTATTGCCCTGGGAGGAATTCTCATACAATTTCAAGAACTCTGAATCGTCCTCCAAATCACCTTTCTTTGTGGTCTACGGCCGCCACCCTTTGCCCCCCCTCCCCATTCCCACTTCTTCTGGAGTTCCTGCCGTGGATGAATTAACCCGGGACTTTTCCTCTATCTGGAAAGAGACTCAAAACTCGCTATCACTGGCCTCTGCCCGCATGAAGAGACTTGCAGATAAAAAGAGAAGAATTCCCCCTGTCTATCTCCCTGGTGACAAAGTGTGGCTCTCCTCCAAATATGTTCGGTTTCGGGTACCTAGCTACAAGCTGGGCCCTCGTTACCTCGGACCTTATAAAATCAAAAACCAAATCAATTCTGTCTCTTACAAACTCCATCTTCCTCCTTCTCTTCGCATCCCCAACTCTTTTCACGTGTCTCTTCTTAAACCCCTCATTCTTAACCGATTTTCCCCCAAGGTCACCGCTCCTGCTCCTGTCTCTGGTTCCTCCGATGTCTTTTCGGTGAAAGATATCCTCGCCTCCAAGGTCGTCCGAGGTAAAAAATTCTTTTTAATTGATTGGGAGAACTGTGGTCCTGAGGAGAGATCCTGGGAGCCTGAGACCAACATTTTAGACAAAGAGCTCATCCGTAGATTCTTGGGTTCCAAGAAAAGGGGGAGACCTAAGGGGGGGGTACTGTAACGCCGAGTGCTCCGGGTGTCCCATCCAGCCCGGAGCACTCACGGCGTCGTCCCCTCTGCGGCGCTCCGGTCAGCCCCCCTGGCCGTAGGCGCTGCTCCGCTCTCCTCTCCACTTACCTTCCTCTTCCTGCTTCCTCCCGGCGCGCGCGGCCTCGCTGTGTTCTAGGGCGCGCGCGCGCCGGCCTTCTAAAATTTAAAGGGCCAGTGCACCATTGATTGGTGCCCGGTCCAATTACGGTTCCACTACCCAAAACCTATTTAAACCCACTTCCCCTTCCTGTCCTTGCCGGATCTTGTTGTCCTAGTACCTTGTGGAAGTATTTTGAGTTTACCTTGCCTGTGTACCTGACCTTCTGCCTTTGTCTCTGACCACGAACCATTGCCGCCTGCCCTGACCTTTGCTACGTTTGACCTTGCCTCTGCCTAGTCCTTTTGTACCGTACCAGCCTCAGCCGCCAGAGAGGTGGAGTCGCTACTGGGGGACACGACCTGGTTGCTACCGCCGCAGCAAGTCCATCCTGCCTTGCGGCGGGCTCTGGTGAAAACCAGGTAGCTGCTTAGAACCGGTCCCTCGGTGCGATTCGTACCATCCCCTCTCTGGTACAGTGGATCCACCTCCTGTCTCCTCTATAGTCGCCTGCCCGGCCCGTGACAGTAGATCCGGCCATGGATGCCGCTGAGGTGCCACTGCCCAATCTCGCTGATCTCACTACCGTGGTTGCCCAGCAGTCGCAATTGATTGCCCAACAAGGACAGCAGCTGGCGCAGTTGACCGCCATGGTCCAGCAGCGCCTGCCGCGACAAGCTCCAGCATCTCCTCCTCTCCGAGCAGCCGCGTCTAGTTCAAAGATCCGCTTGTCTCTTCCGGAGAAATTTGACGGGGATTCTAAGATGTGCCAGGGATTCTTGTCTCAATGTGCCCTGCATCTTGAAATGATGTCGGACCAGTTTTCCACAGAACGCTCTAAGGTGGCATTTTTTGTGGTCTGTCTGTTGTCTGGGAAGGCCTTGGCCTGGGCCACGCCACTCTGGGACCGCAATGACCCTGCTACGGCCACCGTTCAGTCCTTCTTTGCTGAGGTTCGTAGCATTTTTGAGGAACCAGCCCGAGCATCATCCGCTGAAACCGCCCTGCTTAACCTGGTCCAAGGAAACTCCTCTGTGGGCGAATATGCCATACAGTTCCACACACTGGCCTCAGAGCTAGCCTGGAATAATGAGGCTCTCTGCGCAACCTTCAAGAAAGGCTTATCCAGCCACATCAAGGACTCTCTGGCCGCACAAGACATACCCTCCACCCTGACAGAGCTTATCCACTTAGCTACCCGCATTGACATCCGCTACGTTGAAAGACGCCAAGAGCTTCGCCTGGAGAAAGATCTTGTTCGTACCAGACGTTATCCGCGCCTGGCTCCTCTCTTCCTGAATCCTACGCATCCTGATACCATGCCTCCTGTCGAGGAGGCCATGCAAGTCGACCGATCTCGTCTGACCCTGTAAGAAAGATCTCGCCGTAGGAATGAGAACTTATGCCTCTATTGTGCGAGCTCTGAACATTTCCTAAAGGACTGCCCTATTCGTCCTCCACGTCTGGGAAACGCTCGCACCTAGTGAGCGTGGGAGAGGCGTTACTAGGTGTGAATTCTTCCTCTCCACGTCTGACTATTCCTGTGCGGATCTCTCCTTCTGCCGGCTCCCCCTTCTCTGCGGTGGCCTTCCTGGACTCCGGTTCTGCAGGAAACTTTATTGAAGCCTCCTTCATCAACAGGTTCAACATTCCTGTTATCCGTCTCATCAGACCCTTCTTCATTTCCTCAGTAAATGGAGAGAATCTGGATTGTACCGTGCATTACCGCACCGAACCCCTGCTCATGTCCGTTGGGGTCCTTCACCAAGAAAAGATTGAATTCTTTGTTTTGCCGAACTGTACTTCTGACATCCTTCTTGGCCTACCCTGGCTCCAGCGTCATTCTCCTACCCTCGACTGGACCACGGGGGACATCAAATCCTGGGGCTATTCCTGCCACAAGCATTGTCTTAAGTCTATACCCACCAGTCGAATTCCCATTTCTACTCCTTTGCCTGGCCTTCCCAAGGCCTATCAGGACTTTTCCGATGTTTTTTGCAAAAAACAGGCGGAGGTCTTACCTCCACATAGTCCCTATGACTGCCCCATTGACTTGCTCCCAGGTACTACACCACCCCGTGGCAGAATTTACCCTCTCTCCTCTCCCGAAACCAAGGCCATGTCCGATTACATACAGGAGAACCTCAAGAGAGGGTTTATTAGGAAATCATCCTCTCCAGCCGGAGCGGGGTTCTTCTTCGTTACCAAGAAGGACGGTTCACTACGCCCTTGCATAGACTATCGTGGTCTTAATAAGATCACTGTTAAAAATCGCTACCCTCTGCCTCTCATCTCGGAGCTCTTTGACCGTCTGCGCGGAGCAAAGGTTTTTTCAAAATTAGACCTCAGGGGCGCTTATAACCTCATCAGAATCCGTAAAGGAGATGAATGGAAAACCGCATTTAACACCAGAGACGGCCACTTCGAATATCTCGTCATGCCTTTTGGACTTTGCAACGCCCCTGCAGTCTTTCAGGATTTTGTCAATGAAATCTTTCGGGACATACTGTATACCTGTGTGGTTGTCTATCTTGACGACATCCTAATTTTCTCTACCAACCTTGAGGAACATCGGCTCCATGTCCGTCAAGTACTCCAGCGCCTCCGTGTAAATCATCTTTACGCTAAATTTGAAAAATGCCTTTTTGAGTGTAGCAGCCTTCCTTTCCTAGGTTATCTGGTTTCAGGACAAGGTCTTCAAATGGATCCTGACAAGCTTTCCGCAGTCTTAGATTGGCCACGTCCCTCTGGACTCCGTGCTATCCAGCGCTTCCTTGGATTCGCCAACTACTATCGCCAGTTCATACCCCACTTCTCCACCATCGTTGCACCGATAGTGGCGCTGACTAAGAAAAACGCGAATCCAAGGTCCTGGCCACCTCAGGCGGAAGAAGCCTTTACTCACCTAAAAACCGCCTTCTCTTCGGCACCTGTTCTATCTTGACCAGACCCCACTAAGCCGTTCTTCCTTGAAGTTGACGCCTCCTCGGTAGGAGCCGGAGCCGTTCTTCTTCAAAGAAATGCTAAAGGAGGAAACGTCACGTGTGTTTTTTTCTCTAAAACCTTCTCCCCTCCTGAAAATAACTATTCCATAGGTGACTGTGAACTGTTGGCCATCAAGTTGGCATTAGAAGAGTGGAGACATCTCCTGGAAGGTTCTCTTCACCCCATCTCCATCTACACTGACCATAAAAATTTGTCCTACCTTCAGTCCGCTCAGCGCTTGAATCCTCGCCAGGCCAGGTGGTCATTGTTCTTTGCCCGGTTAAATTTTCAGATCCATTTTTGTCCCGCAGACAAGAATGTCAGGGCGGATGCCTTGTCCCGTTCCTCTGATGCCTCCGAAACCGGGAACCCCCCACAACACATCGTACCCCCTGAGTGCCTGATTTCCTCTGCTCCCGCTGCTCTGATGCCAGTCCCTCCAGGAAAAACTTTCGTTCCTCCAGGCCTTCGTCTCCAGATACTTAGGTGGGGCCATTCCTCCCATCTAGCCGGCCATGCTGGGATCAAAAAATCCTTACAATTGTTGGCCAGACACTATTGGTGGCCTACCCAGGAAAGAGATATGACTGACTTTGTACGGGCCTGCACTATCTGTGCACGTGACAAAACTCCACGCCAGAAGCCTGCAGGTCTTCTCCTTCCTCTACCGGTGCCTGAACTACCATGGTCCCACATTGCCATGGATTTCATCACGGACCTTCCGTTGTCTCATGGTAACACTGTCATCTGGGTGGTCGTTGACCGCTTTTCGAAAATGGCTCATTTTGTCCCTCTTCCTGGTCTGCCTACTGCACCTCAGTTGGCGAAGCACTTTTTTCTTCAAATTTTCCGTCTTCATGGCCTTCCCTCACATATCGTCTCGGATAGAGGCGTTCAATTTATCTCAAAATTTTGGAGAGCTCTCTGTACTCAACTTAAGATTAAATTGAATTTTTCTTCCGCTTATCACCCGCAATCCAATGGACAGGTGGAGAGAGTTAACCAGGTCCTTGGTGACTACTTACGACATTTTGTCTCCGCCCGTCAAGACGATTGGGTCGACCTATTGCCCTGGGAGGAATTCTCATACAATTTCAAGAACTCTGAATCGTCCTCCAAATCACCTTTCTTTGTGGTCTACGGCCGCCACCCTTTGCCCCCCCTCCCCATTCCCACTTCTTCTGGAGTTCCTGCCGTGGATGAATTAACCCGGGACTTTTCCTCTATCTGGAAAGAGACTCAAAACTCGCTATCACTGGCCTCTGCCCGCATGAAGAGACTTGCAGATAAAAAGAGAAGAATTCCCCCTGTCTATCTCCCTGGTGACAAAGTGTGGCTCTCCTCCAAATATGTTCGGTTTCGGGTACCTAGCTACAAGCTGGGCCCTCGTTACCTCGGACCTTATAAAATCAAAAACCAAATCAATTCTGTCTCTTACAAACTCCATCTTCCTCCTTCTCTTCGCATCCCCAACTCTTTTCACGTGTCTCTTCTTAAACCCCTCATTCTTAACCGATTTTCCCCCAAGGTCACCGCTCCTGCTCCTGTCTCTGGTTCCTCCGATGTCTTTTCGGTGAAAGATATCCTCGCCTCCAAGGTCGTCCGAGGTAAAAAATTCTTTTTAATTGATTGGGAGAACTGTGGTCCTGAGGAGAGATCCTGGGAGCCTGAGACCAACATTTTAGACAAAGAGCTCATCCGTAGATTCTTGGGTTCCAAGAAAAGGGGGAGACCTAAGGGGGGGGTACTGTAACGCCGAGTGCTCCGGGTGTCCCATCCAGCCCGGAGCACTCACGGCGTCGTCCCCTCTGCGGCGCTCCGGTCAGCCCCCCTGGCCGTAGGCGCTGCTCCGCTCTCCTCTCCACTTACCTTCCTCTTCCTGCTTCCTCCCGGCGCGCGCGGCCTCGCTGTGTTCTAGGGCGCGCGCGCGCCGGCCTTCTAAAATTTAAAGGGCCAGTGCACCATTGATTGGTGCCCGGTCCAATTACGGTTCCACTACCCAAAACCTATTTAAACCCACTTCCCCTTCCTGTCCTTGCCGGATCTTGTTGTCCTAGTACCTTGTGGAAGTATTTTGAGTTTACCTTGCCTGTGTACCTGACCTTCTGCCTTTGTCTCTGACCACGAACCATTGCCGCCTGCCCTGACCTTTGCTACGTCTGACCTTGCCTCTGCCTAGTCCTTTTGTACCGTACCAGCCTCAGCCGCCAGAGAGGTGGAGTCGCTACTGGGGGACACGACCTGGTTGCTACCGCCGCAGCAAGTCCATCCTGTCTTGCGGCGGGCTCTGGTGAAAACCAGGTAGCTGCTTAGAACCGGTCCCTCGGTGCGATTTGTACCATCCCCTCTCTGGTACAGTGGATCCACCTCCTGCCTCCTCTATAGTCGCCTGCCCGGCCCGTGACAGTGTCTGAGCCTGTCCACATATCCTTTGTGGGATGTGGCTGAGGAATGGTCCAGAGAGGTGCCAAAGGCCAAGTCCACAGGTAGTCTCGCTTCTCTCCCAAACATGAGTCGATATGGGGAGTAGCCTGTAGCATCACTGATGGTGCAGTTGTAAGCATGTACTAGGGCTGCTATGTGTTTGCTCCAATGTTGCTTTTTCTCACTTTCCAGAGTCCCCAACATGTTGAGCAAGGTTCGGTTAAACCTTTCCGGCTGAGCATCTCCTTGTGGGTGGTAAGGTGTAGTTCGAGTCTTCTTGATTCCCAACGAATCCAGGAGTTTCCGGATCAGTTTACTCTCAAAGTCCCTTCCTTGATCTGAATGAAGCCGCTGTGGCAGCCCATAATGGACAAAGTACTTCTCCATAAGTACCTTGGCTACGGTGGAGGCCTTCTGATCTTTGGTTGGAAAAGCTTGGGCATACCGGGTGAAATGGTCGGTTATCACCAGAACATTTCCTAGTCCACTCAGGTTGGGTTCGAGGCAGAGAAAATCAATGCATACCAGATCCATTGGGCCTGGGCAGCTTGATGGGGTAAAGTCTTCCTCTGGATGCATCGTGCACATGAGTGGCAGTACTCTTCTACTTCTGCCCTCATGCAGGGCCAATAGAACCGACTTCTGACAAGTTGAAAGGTCCTTTCAGCCCCTAGGTGGCCATGATTGTCATGCAGGGCAATCAGAACAGTCTCTCGATGTTTCTCTGGCAGGAACAGTTGCCACTTATCTTCTGAGTCATCAGAGGGGCCCCTTCGGTAGACCACTCCCTGATGTACCTGCAACCTGTCCCATTCTTTCCTCAACAGGCGAGCTTCCTTTGAGGGGTGACGCAGGAGTCGGCTTGGATCCTGATTCTCCAGGGCCTCCAGGAACAATCTCCCCATGGGGTCTTCCAATTGGTCACACCTCAACTCCTTCCTGGACAGTCTCGGCAGGTTGTCCTCTTCCAGTTGAGCTACTCCACAGTAGTGTTTGGGGACTCCCACCATGGTAACTCCTATTTCCTCTGCTCTGGAGCCTCCTCTGGCTTGGAATTCAGCTCCTTGACAAAGGGCCCGCACCCCGTCCGGTGCCACTTGGGTCCAATCTTCTACGTCACTGGTGGGGAAATGAGATCTTCTGGACAGAGCGTCTGCGTCTCGATTCCCGGCCCCTGGTCTGTACTTTAGGCTGAAGTTGAACCCAGACAGTGCGGCCAGCCACCTGTGCCCAGTGGCGTCCAGCTTGGCCGTGGTGAAAAGGTAGGTAAGGGGGTTGTTGTTAGTCTTCACAGTGAACTCCGCCCCATACAGGTAGTCTTTAAGCTTGTGTACTACCGCCCACTTGAGGGCCAGGAACTCCAGCTTGTGGGTGGAGTAGTTCTTCTCAGAGGGGGTCAGGCTTCTACTCACGTAGGCAACAGGCCGCAGTTGTCCTTCGTGTTCTTGATAAAGTACTCCTCCCAGACCGTCATGACTAGCATCTACATGTAGTTCATAGGGTTTGGTTGGGTCTGCGTGGGCCAAGACTGGAGCAGTGGTCAGGCTCTTCTTTAACGCCTGGAAGGCCTCTTCACACTTCTGATTCCACTGATCTCTGATAGACTCTCCCGGCTTCCTGGGACCTGAGTCATCCTCTTCCCTCTCAGTCTTGAGCAGTTCATTCAATGGTCTAGCAATTCGGGCGAATCCCTCCACAAACCTCCTGTAGTAGGAGCAGAAGCCCAAGAAGGATCTGAGTTCTGTTACTGTGGTGGGCCGTGGCCAGGAGGTAACTGCCTCCAATTTCTCGGGGTCTGTGGCCACCCCTTCTTCAGACACTATGTGCCCCAGATAGTTCACAGAAGACTGGTAGAACCGACACTTCTCAGGCGAAAGCTTGAGTCCTTCCTCACTGAGTCTTCTCAACACTTTTTCCAGCCTCTCTTCGTGTTCTTCCAAGGTTCTCCCAAAGACAATGACATAGTCCAGGTAAACAAGGACTTCAATAAGGTTCATGTCTCCTACGGTCTTCTCCATGAGACGTTGGAAAGTAGCTGGGGCTCCAGACAGACCTTGAGGCATCCGGTCGAATTCAAAGAACCCCACTGGGGTTATGAAAGCGGTCTTCTCCTTGTCTTCTGGATGCATAGGGATCTGATAGTACCCGCTCTTGAGATCCATAACGCTGAACCATTTGGCTCCAGACAAGCTCTGTAAGGCATCTTCTATCCTCGGAGTGGTGTACTGGTCGGGTATGGTTCTCCTATTAAGAGTCCTGTAGTCGATACAGAGCCTCAAGGATCCATTCTTCTTTCTGACTACCACTATGGGAGAGGCATAGGGGCTTCTGGACTCCCGTATCACACCAGTCCTCTTGAGTTCTGAGAGTTGTTCCCTTAGATCCTCCAGATCTGCTAGGGGGACCCGCCTGACTCTCTCTCTGAAGGGCTTATCTTCCTGGAGGCGGATCCGATGGGTGGCACTCCTTGCACACCCCATATTGAACTCATCTTTAGAGAAGATCTTCTCCCATCTGTTCAGCTGGGCCTTGGCTCTCTCTTTCCAAGCCCTGGGCAGATTCGGGTTTTCCATGGATATCTTCTCCCAAGCATCTCCTCCTTCGCCCACCTCTGACAGGTTGACAGGGGCAGCAGGGCTCACCTGGCCTAGCAGCATCCTGGCTGGGACCTCCATGGGGCCATCCGTATTGTTCCTAACACTCACTGGGACTCTACAATGGGCCTTCTTTAGGGTCTTCAGCGGAATCACTTCCAGACCGTGGGACCCTTCCCTTGGATCAGATTCCAACATGACAAATGGTCCAGGCTGCTCCCAAGTAAGCTTCCCAGTGCCTCTGAGACAGGTTACTTCGCCGGGCTGCAGCACTATCCCTCCTCTTCCAAGTCTCCACACCTTCCCTATCCCCTCTCCTGTGGTCTTCTGCTCTAAGACCAGCCTTTGGTAAGCTGTCTTCAGCATGGGGTGGATCTTGGTGACCGCTGCCCCTTTCTCTTTCACTAGAGGGGTCAGAAGTCTTCGGACCAGGTCCGTGTTTGTCCCTATTATCAGGGAACTCTTGTTGGCTCCTGGTGGCCGAGGGCACACAACTGCCAGGGTGTCAAACACTTCGGCTTTTCCAGCCACAGATGGGTCAAAGGTCATCCTGACAGGCAGATAGCCATCGTAGGGGAAGTTCTGGGTTCCAAACCCACATATCTCTAGTCCCTCTATCTTGCGGATGGGTAGGTGACTCAAGTGCTTATCGTAAAAGTCTCTGTATAGCAGGGTCACTTGCGCCCCAGTATCCAAGATTGCTCTGGTGTAGACTCCCTCCACTTGAATGGACACTATAGGAGATGGGCCTACCAGCTTCTCTGGATATGGCCCGGCAGGGGTCGCTTTCTTCAGACTTTTTCTCTTTGAACCTCCTCTCGTCCAATCCCCTTTGGACTTCAGTCTTTCTTGAGTCTGGTATGCATTGACTTCCCTCCTTTTACTGGGTGTAGGGACCCGCTGAGGGATACTATTGTTTTTCTTAGGTGTGCACCCCCTCTGGGGAGTGCTGTGCCTCTTCTGAGGGGTCTTACCCCCTTTCTCTGGGGTATACCTCTGTTGAGGAATGTTGTATTTCCCCCGAGGTGTTTTATCTCCTGTTATTTTCTGCTTTGCTTTCAGCTTGGAGCTCACTGAAGGTGATGGGCACCCGGTTGACTCCTTCACCGGGGCCCTCTGAAGTTTCCCGCCGGCTTGCGATTATCCATTTTCTTCTTCTTGGGACTGGAGCATGTAGCCGCAATATGTCCAATTCCTCCACAGTTAAAGCAGACTATATCTCCCCATTCTTGTAAAGATGCGGGTGCTGAGGCAACTGGGAATAATTCCTTCCTTGGTACTTCTCTCTTGGGACCCTCTGTGTCTTTTTCCATCAGAGAGGTCAACATCTCTAACACCTTGGACATTTGAGCTTTCAGGGTGTCTATCTCCGAATTTCTTTCAGGGGTCATTACTGGATTGACTAGCACCTGTGCGGGTACAACATTTTCCTTAATCATCTGCTGGTCCTGTTGTAGTGCCTCCTCATCTCTGATGATTTTTATCAAGTCAGCATAAGTCAGCAACGTTCCTCCTCCTGAGGTTTTCAGGTGCAGCCAGACTGGATCCGAGCGCAGCGCTCCCTTTAAGACTTGCTTCATTCTTGCCGCATCTGTATCTTGGGGCTTCATTCCCTTCTTTAACACAATCTTGCACAGCAACCTATTCAGTCTCCTAACATACTCGGAAAGTTTCTCCTCTGGTTTTTGGAAAGTGTGTTCAAATTGGTAAACCATCTCTGTCACCTTTTCTAATTGACCAAACTCTTCCTGCAGCATGGCTAGACAGTCTTGAGCCGTGCAATCTGCATTCCCAAACCAAAAACTTTTCACTGCTTCTGCTGCTGCGCCTTTAAGGCTTTCCATCACTCGTTGCCTCTTCTGCGCTTCAGGCACCTCCCATGCCTCTACTGCCTGCAATGCCTGCTCCACCCAGGTGTCAAAGTCTTCTTCCCCTGCGGGGACAGGGAGCTTCCCTGAGAAAGTCTTTAGTCTCCGGTAGCTGGTTTCTACATGCACTGTGCTTGCCTTCTGACACTTGGTTAGCAGATCCCCTATCGCACCTATCAGTTCTGGTGATATAGCAGTGATAGGTGCAGGCGTCACCGGAGGCGTCGCCCTGCCTCCTTTTTCCGGTGGGGTACGGGCCGTAGCCTGCGGTGATCCCGTTGGTGATGGTTCCTTTTTTTCAGTTACTGCGTGCGCCAACCTATAAGTTCTGTTGTCTGGCGTCCGCACACACGCGCGCTTACAGGCCTCTGGCATCCCGTTCCAGTACTCCACTAATGCATACTGATATGAGATGTCTGGGTCTGACTTTATCTCCGTCACCCACGGTGTGTGATTTGGGGTCACTGACTTCATCAACTCCTCTACCGTTTCAGTCGACCATTCCTCCCCAGGGAGGCTGATGACTATCGACTGGTTTGGCTCTGCGTTAGAGGCTTTGCACCACTCTTCTACCGCTCGTGGATCCATGCGGTCCATGCCGGCACCTCTGGCGTTCACTTGCTGCATCAGGATCCCGGACGAGAACCCCCACGTGTAGCGATACCTTCAACTAAGAAGGCCGCAGATTTAGTTTGGGCCCTGAAGACAGCTCCGCCAACCCCCGGCAATATTCTCTACCCCCTACTGGCACAGCTAGTACTGACAGTAAATTGTATATCTTATACTGTATGAATAACTGAGCATTGAGACAATACTAAATTGAAATAAGTGTAAGATTTTACTTAAGCTCTTGGTAAGGAAAAGGGTAACATCAATAACAGTTTACAGAATAATAATTAGTAATGCAGAGCCCAGCCACACTAACACACTATATGGTTAACACATAACAAGTGCGCCACGCGGGCGACCGTTAGCTAAGTGCCCTGTGGCGCAGTAACCAACACACCTTAGAAACCCCACCAGGCCTGGTTCTGTTATCTACAACTTAGTCCTTTTTCTTCACCGGCAGATCTTTAACGGTGGTGCACATTAACAGAGTACAAACTTTGTAATCCAATTGGGTAGGTAAAGATGGAGTAGAAACTTGGCTATACGAACGGTAGGTTCAGCTCTAACAAGGGTCTTCAATAAGAGCACTAAGAACAACTCATAGGCCACGGCAGTCTATAGGCCTATATGCAGTAACAGTATATCGGTTGGGCATATGCCCTCTCACCCGCCCGGACTACGGTCCCAGTCCGGGAACTTCCACCAACTGTGTCCCACACACACTCCGTCTCTTCAGCGATCGGGTCCCCGATCCAACAAGGCTGTAGTCGAGCGAAGTCAGATGCCACCCAGGCTCGAGGAAGGGGTGGAAGGCTCTTTGGTGCTGCGCAAGGCCTCAGGCTTCAGGCCCTGCACTCCGACACATCCGCACAGGAGGATCAGTCTCTGAAGTCTCGTGTCCCAAAGAGGCCGAGCCCAGCCTCGCCTCCTCCTTTTATAACCCCTCTCATGAGTCTCTGCGGTGGAAAACATTGCCGAACGGGGTTCTGGGTAATGTAGTCTCTCTGCATTAAAGGGGAACACCCCGCTACACACAGTAGAATCAACACAGCCTATTATTATATTTAGGGGGGATACCTATGGCCAAGCATATTGCAAGTAAATGGCCTTCAAACTCAAATGAGTTTTCAAGAGACAATTAGGGTACCCAGCCTCCTTACCACCTGGCTAGGAAGCTGGTGCTTCATCTCAGCCCCTGGTGCCCAACCTGCTGCCATTTGGTGCTTGCCATGCTGGCCTTAAACCCCAGCATTTCATAGTGCTGATGACTCTATAGTACTTCTGTCAATGGCCATCAAACTTAAATGAGTTTTCAAGAGATAATTAATACACCCAGCCTCCTTGCTACCTGGCCAGGAAGTTTGTGCTTTATCTAGACCCATCCTGCTGTCATTTGGTGCTTGCCATGCTGCCTTCATCTAGGCCCCTGGTGTCCATCCTGCTGCCATTTGGTGCTTGCCGTGCTGACTTTATCTAGACTCCTGGTGCCCAACCTGCTGCCATTTGGTGCTTGCTATGCTGGCTTTATCTATGCTCCTGGTACCTAACCTGCTGTCATTTGGTGCTTGCCATGCTGCCTTCATCTAGGCCCCTGGTGCCCATCCTGCTGCCATTTGGTGCTTGCCGTGCTGGCTTTATCTAGGCCCCTGGTGCCCATCCTGCTGCCATTTGGTGCTTGCCGTGCTGGCTTTATCTAGGCCCCTGGTGCCCAACCTTCTGCCATTTGGTGCTTGCCATGCTGGCTTTATCTAGACTCCTGGTGCCCAACCTGCTGCCATTTGGTGCTTGCCATGCTGCCTTCATCTAGGCCCCTGGTGCCCATCCTGCTGCCATTTGGTGCTTGCTGTGCTGGCTTTATCTAGGCCCCTGGTGCCCATCCTGCTGCCATTTGGTGCTTGCCGTGCTGGCTTTATCTAGGCCCCTGGTGCCCAACCTTCTGCCATTTGGTGCTTGCCATGCTGGCTTTATCTAGACTCCTGGTGCCCAACCTGCTGCCATTTGGTGCTTGCCATGCTGGCTTTATCTAGGCCCCCTGGTGCCCAACCTGCTACCATTTGGTGTTTGCCATGCTGGAGTTGAACCCCAGCATTTTGTAATGCTAATGACCCTATAACACTGAAGACATTTTCTGTGTATTGCAGCAAAAGAACAACCAAACCAAACAACCTAGTCCAAGCAATGGGAATCCTTCAAAAGTTCTGATGACCCTATAATATCTCTGTATACCTCTGTCAATGGCCATCAAACTCAAATGAGTTTTCAAGGGATAATTAAGCCACCCAGTCTCCTTACTACCTGGCAAGGAAGTTTGTGCTTTTTCTCGGCCCCTGGTACCCAACTTGCTGCCATTTGGTCCTTGCCATGCTGGCCTTGAACCCCAGCATTTCATAGTCCTGATGACTCTATAATACCTCTGTATAACTCTGTAAATGGCCTTCAAATTCAAAAAGTTTTCATAAGAAAGTTAGAGCACCAGGCTCCCTGCTACCTGGCCAGTACATGTATGCTCTATCTAGGCCCCTGATGCCCAACCTGCTGCCATTTGGTGCTTGCCATGATGGCCTTGAACCCCAGCATTTTACAGTGGGATTCTGATGACCCTATAATACCTCTGACATTTTCTTTGTATTGAAGCAAAAGAACAACTAAACAATACAACCTAGTCGAGGCAATGGAAATCCCTTAAAAGTTTCACCGAAACCCCCACACAAAGTGAAAACAACTAATATGCTAACCGAATCTGTAGATGCGAAACACATTTTAAAAACAAATTCTTACAAAACGAATATGACTAAACAAAATTTTTAACTTAACGAATGAAATTGAAACAAAACACATTTGTATGTTGGGCACATCTAACATTTCAAGGGTAGGTGGTCATGGAACTAAAACAAATTCCACCAAGACTCCCTTCTACCTGGACATGAAAAGAAAACCACACAAGGCCTATAATTCTTCAAAGATGACACTATTGTCACACTTTCTTTGTGTATTGCAGGACAAAAATAATCAAAAGTCTCCATCAGAAAGACCCAACGGGAAATGTTCAAATTCTCCATTGGAATCGCGTTATGCAAAGGTGCAACTACCGAACGTAAGAGTCCACACAGCCTATTTATATAGTTATGAGAATAATATACGGCATAATTTAATATTATGGGGTAGGTGGTCATTGAACAAAAACTAAACAAAAAGATCAAAAGGGGAAATTAGGGTGCATGGATTCCCCAATGAATTACCAAGATGTTTGTGTTTCATCCTGGCAGTGTTGGGGGGTACACTGCACCATCCTGAAATGTGAGATCTTCCTCCTCCAACTACCCAATGATCAGAGAACACCTGATTGTGGTCATGTGACTATACAAGATGGAGATTCCCAACTCCACCCATAAGAGGGTTGGGGCATTGTAAATATACCCCAGAAGTCTTATACAAGAAAAATAATATTAATATCCCCGTGTTCAGAGTAGATGAAGATTTGGAGGAGGGTACACCGAAAAGGTGACAAGGGGTTGCAGTCCCACCCACAGGCCTTGTTGAAGGCTTGCTTAATTTGGTTGCAGTGGATTATGGAATCATTTTAACCCTAACACTAAGTGAACCTGATTGTAATACATTTGCAGCACCCCGAGCTCCCTGTAACCCAAATACTAATTATTTGCTGTAATACTGACCTTAATATTAACACTCCCTGTAGTTCTAATACTAACCCTCCCTGTGACCCCAACACTAACCCTCCCTGTAACCCCAACACTAACCCTTCCTGTAACCCCAACACTTTCCCTCCCTGTAACCCCAGCACTAACCCTCCCTGTAACCCCAACACTAACCCTCCCTGTAACCCCAACACTAACCCTCCCTGTAACTCCAACACTAACCCTCCCTGTAACCCCAACACTAACCCTTCCTGTAACCCCAACACTTTCCCTCCCTGTAACCCCAACATTAACCCTTCCTGTAACCCCAACACTAAACTTCCCTGTAACCCTAACATTAACCCTCCCTGTAACCCCAACACTGACCCTCCCTGTAACCCCAACACTGACCCTCCCTGTAACCCCAACACTTTCCCTCCCTGTAACTCTAAAGCCCTGTACACACGATTGGACTGTTTTCATCAGACAAACCGATCGTGTGTGGGCCCCATCTGTCTTTTTTCCATCAGTGTTTAAAAATAGAACATGTTTTAAATTTATCCGATGGTTAAAAAAACCGACGGCAAATTACTATAGTCTGTGGGGAACTCCATCGGATAAAAAACCCACGCATGCTCAGAATCAAGTCGACGTATGCTCAGAAGCATTGAACTTCATTTTTCTCGGCTCATTGGAGTGTTTTACGTCACCGCGTTTGGAACGGTCGGTTTTTTGACTGATGGTGTGTAGGCAAGACTGATGAAAGTCAGCTTCATCGGTTTTCCGATGGAAAAATCCATGGGTTTAAAACCATAGGAAATGCGATCGTGTGTACAGGGCTTAACACTTTCCCTCCCTGTAACCCCAGCACTAAACCTCCCTGTAACCCCAACACTAACCCTCCCTGTAGCCTTCACACTTTCCCTCCCTGTAACTCTAATGCCCCATACACACGATCGTTTTTCATGCCGTTAAAAATGCCATTAAAAAAAATGGCCATTAAAAATGATCGTGTGTAGGCTCCAGAGCATTTTTAACGACGTGAAAAACGGGCATTAAAAATTTCGAACATGCTCTCTTTTTTCACGTCGTTTTTCATGTCGTTTTTTTTAACGACGTGAAAAACGATAGTGTGTATGCTTTAACGACGTGAAAAAAAACGCGCATGCTCAGAATCAAGTATGAAACAGGAGCGCTCGTTCTGGTAAAACTAGCGTTCGTAATGGAGATAGCACATTCGTCACGCAGTCACGGACTGAAAAGCACGAGACTGAAAAGAGCGAATCGTCGCTCAACAAACTTTACTAACATGAAGGGTGGCGCCATTCGAACGGAACTTCCCCTTTATAGTGCCGTCGTACGTGTTGTACGTCACTGCGCTTTGCTTGATCGTTTTTTTAAATGATCGTGTGTACGCAAGACAGGCTTGAGAGGAAACATGAAAAAAAACGACGTGAAAAACGGCAAGAAAAAAAATGGCAAGAAAAACGATCGTGTGTATGGGGCATAACACTAACCTTCCCTGTAACCTCAATAATAACCCTACATGTAACCTTAACACTTTCCCTCCCTGTAACCCCAGCACTAAACCTCCCTGTAACCCCAACACTAACCCTCCCTGTAGCCTTCGCACTTTCCCTCCCTGTAACTCTAACACTAACCTTCCCTGTAACCTCAATAATAACCATACATGTAACCTTAACACTAACCCACCCTTTAACCTTCACACTTTTCCTCCCTGTAACCCTACACTAACCCTCCCTGTAACCCCAACACTAACCCTCCCTGTAACCCCAACACTAACCCCCCTGCAACCCCAATACTAACCCTCCCTGTAGCCTTCACACTTTCCCTCCCTGTAACTCCAACACTAACCTTCCCTGTAATCTCAATAATAACCCTACATGTAACCTTAACACTTTACCTCCCTGTAACCCCAGCACTAAACCTCCCTGTAACCCCAACACTAACCCTTCCTGTAGCCTTCACACTTTCCCTCCCTGTAACTCTAACACTAACCTTCCCTGTAACCTCAATAATAACCATACATGTAACCTTAACACTAACCCTCCCTGTAGCCTTCACACTTTCCCTCACTGTAACCCCAACACTATACACTAACCCTCCCTGTAACCCCAACACTAACCCCCCCTGCAACCCCAACACTAACCCCCCCTGCAACCCCAACACTAACCCTCCCTGTAACCCCAACACTAACCCTCCCTGTAGCCTTCACACTTTCCCTCCCTGTAACCCCAACACTAACCCTCCCTGTAGCCTTCACACTTTCCCTCCCTGTAACCCCAACACTAACCCTCCCTGTAGCCTTCACACTTTCCCTCCCTGTAACCCCAACACTAATCCTCCCTGTAGCCTTCACACTTTCCCTCCCTGTAACCCCAACACTAACCCTCCCTGTAGCCTTCACACTTTCCCTCCCTGTAACCCCAACACTAACCCTCCCTGTAGCCTTCACACTTTCCCTCCCTGTAACCCCAACACTAATCCTCCCTGTAGCCTTCACACTTTCCCTCCCTGTAACCCCAACACTAACCCTCCCTGTAGCCTTCACACTTTCCCTCCCTGTAACTCCAACACTAACCTTCCCTGTAACCTCAATAATAACCCTACATGTAACCTTAACACTTTACCTCCCTGTAACCCCAACACTAACCCTTCCTGTAACCCCAACACTAACTCTCCCTTATAACCCCAACATTAACCTTTCCTTGTAATTTCAATGATTTTGAAAAAAAAATTACCAAAATGTAATAAAGTAATGAAATAACAAATGACCTGAATTCAAAATGAATTTGAATTCAAATTTGAAAATGAAATCAAAATGTAATCATATTGCAATAAATACAGTAAGGTATAAAAGTGAGAAGGGATGATGATTCCTACTTAGGTTTCTTTATAGAATAGGATAGAAAATAATAGAATAGCATAGAATAGAATAGAATAGAAATAAAAGAATAGAATAGAAAAAATTGAATAGAATAAAAAAGAACAAACATAGTTGTCTTCTGAAATTCGAATCGATTCGAAAATAATTAGTATGCTAAATGAATCAGAATAAACTAAACTAATTCCAAAAATGAATCATTCTAATAAAACAAATATGACTAAATTGAATTATTAACTTAACGAATACATCTGAAACAAAATACATTTTTCTATGGTGCACATCTCTCTATACTACATGACCTAACATTTGAAGGGTAGGTGGTCATGGAACTAAAAAATATATAAAAAAACACACAAGGCCTATAATGCTTCAAAAATGACACCATAGTCATGCTTTCTTCGTGTTTTGCAGGACAAACTTTACCAAAAGGCTCCATTGGAATCGTGTTATGTAGAGGTGCAACTACCGAAGGTGAGAGTCCACACAGCCTATTTATATAGTTATAAGGATAATATACGGCATAATCTAATATTTAGGGTTAGGTGGTCCTTGAACTAAAACAAAAAACAAATCAGAAAGGAAAATTGGGGTGTATGGATTCCCTAACGCCTGACCAGGATGTTGGGGGTACACTGCACCGTCCTGAAATGTGAGATCTTCCTCCTCCAACTACCTGATGATCAGTGAACACCTGATTGTGGTCATGTGACTATACAAGATGGAGATTCCCAACTCCACCCATAAGAGTGTTGGGGCATTGTAATTATACCCCAGAAGTTTTATACCAGAAAAATAATATTCATATCCCCTAATCTTTCCTGTGACCCTAACACTAATCCTCCCTGTAACCCTAACACTTTCTCTCCCCATAGCCCCAATACTAACCCTCCCTGCAACCCCAATGCTTACTCTCCCTGTAACCATAACACTAACCCTCCCTGTAACCCCAACACTAATCCTCCCTGTAACCCCAATACTAACCCTCCCTGTAACCCCAACACTAACTCTCCCTGTAACCCCAATACTAACCCTCCCTGTAACCCCAACACTAACTCTCCCTGTAACCCCAACACTAAAGCTCCCAGTAACCCCAACACTAACCCTCCCTGTAACCTCAACACTAACCCTCCCTGTAACCCTAACACTTTCTCTCCCCATAGCCCCAATACTAACCCTCCCTGTAACCCCAACACTAATCCTCCCTGTAACCCCAACACTAACCCTCCCTGTGACCCTAACACTAACCCTCCCTGTAACCCCAACACTAACCCTCCCTGCAACCCCAATGCTTACTCTCCCTGTGACCCCAACACTAACCCTCCCTGTAACCCCAACACTAACCCTCCCTGTAACCCCAACACTAACTCTCCCTGTAACCCCAACACCAACCCTCCCTGTAACCCCAACACTAACCCTCCCTGTAACCCCACACTAACCCTCCCTGTAACCTCAACACTAACCCTCCCTGTAACCTCAACACTAACCCTCCCTGCAACCCCAACACCAACCCTCCCTGTAACCTCAACACTAACCCTCCCTGTAACTCCAACTCTAACCCTCCCTGTAACCCTAACACTTTCTCTCCCCGTAGCCCCAATACTAACCCTCCCTGTAACCCCAGCACTAATCCTCCCTGTAACCCCAATACTAACCCTCCCTATGACCCTAACACTAACCCTCTCTGTAACCCCAACACTAACCCTCCCTGCAACCCCAATGCTTACTCTCCCTGTGACCCAAACACTAACCCTCCCTGTAACCCCAACACCAACCCTCCCTGTAACCCCAACACCAACCCTCCCTGTAACCCCAACACCAACCCTCCCTGTAACCCCAACACTAAAGCTCCCTGTAACCCCAACACCAACCTTCCCTGTAACCTCAACACTAACCCTCCCTGTAACCCCAACACTAACCCTCCCTGCAACCCCAATGCTTACTCTCCCTGTGACTCCAACACTAACCCTCCCTGTAACCCCAACACTAACCCTCCCTGTAACCCCAACACTAACCCTCCCTGTAACCCCAACACCAACCCTCCCTGTAACCCCAACACTAACCATTCCTGTAACCCCAACACTAACCCTCCCTGTAACCCTAACACTTTCTCTCCCTGTAGCCCCAATACTAACCCTCCCTGTAACACCAACAATAATCCTCCCTGTAACCCCAACACTAACCCTCCCTGTAACCCCAACACTAACCCTCCCTGCAACCCCAACACTAACCCTTCCTGTAACCCCAACACTAACCCTCCCTGTAACCCCAACACTAACCCTCCCTGCAACCCCAATGCTTACTCTCCCTGTGACCCCAACACTAACTCTCTCTATATCCCCACTGTGGAGATCTACATTTTATATTTGTCCTAGTAACCACTTTCACCAGAACAGAAAGTAATGGGAAATCTAACATTATATGGTTGTCACAAGAACAAGTAGTGAGGGGAAAACCCTCCAATGGGGACACCTGTTCTGGTCGCAACTGTCTAAGAGGGAACTTTCCCTCACTTTGTAGACTTTTGCTATCATTTCCTGTTGTATCTCCTGGACAGGAAGTGAAGGGAAATCTCAACACGGGGACACAGTATTAAAAAAAAAAATTAAAATAAAAACGTGCAGGGGTTATCCCTTTCTTGCTAAATCCAAAACGAAACAATAAAGTTTGGGCTATACATGCCCAGTATATTCAGATTTTTGATTTATGAAACTAATTGCGCCAGAACCAGTGAAACTCGTTTGATTTGAATTCTTTTTTCGATATTTTACAATGTATCTTTTTATATTGTAGCCTGTGGAAGTGTGAACCTCAGTACGGCCAGGTTCAAGATACGGCGAGCAAATCAAGTAATTAATGAGCCAACGAATCAAAGTACAGAATAGAAATTGCTCTGAAGGCAAGATCCTTAAAGCTAAAAAAAAAAAAAATGTTTACATTTTTTTTTTTTTTACAAATACGGAAGGATATGAAGTTCTGATTCTATGAAGAGAAGTAGAAGACACTGCACTGAAAAACTGTTTATTTGTGTTCAGAAATTTAAGAAAATTTTCTTCAACGCAGTTCGCCAACATTTCATTGGCTGGATGGATATTTTCGTTACATACCTTGTGTCATCGCTGGGTCTCTGTGCATACAGGCAGATCATGGCTGCTGTACTCCATGATATACATGCACATCTTCAACAGATCCAAGTTCAGCAATACCACAAAGTAAAGCTGACGTTTAATCACTTTTTACACGTTTTAATCAGTATTATTTGCTAGAAAATTATGTTGTTTTTTTAGCAGAGACCCTAGAGAATAAAATGGCGATTGTTGCCAATTTTTATGTCACACGGTATTTGCACAGAGGTTATTCAAATGCAATTTTTGGGGAAAAAATAAACTTCAATGAACTGAAAAATTAAACAGTAAAATTAGCCCAATTTGTTTGTATAATGTGAAAGATGATGTTACGCCGCGAGAATCGTGATCTTTATTCTAAGCAAAAAAATTGTGATTTTAATTTTAGCCAGAATCATGCAGCTCTAGTAGAAAATGACTTATAACCCCCCAAACATTATATATTTATATTTTTTTAGCAGAGACCCTAAGGAATAAAATGGCGATCGTTGCCAATTTTTATGTCGCACGGTATTTGCACAGAGGTTTTTAAACGCAATTTTTTTGAGGAAAAATACATTTCAATAAATTGAAAAAAATAAATAAACAGTAAAGTTAGCCCGTTTTTTTGTATAATGTGAAAGATGATGTTACGCCACGAGAATCATGATCTTTATTCTAAGCAAAAAAAATGGTGATTCTCATTTTAGCCAGAATCGTGCAGCTCTAGTAGAAAATGACTTACCGTATAACCCCCAAATGTTAAATATTTATATATTTTTAGAAGAGACCCTAGAGAATAAAATAGCGATTGTTGCCCTTTTTTATGTCACACGGTTTTTGAGCAGCGGTTTTTTAAATGACATTTTTTTGGGAAAAAACACACTTTAATGAATAAAAAAACAAAAAAAAACCACAATATTTACTCTATTTTAATAGAGTATTAATTTTACTATTATTTGTAAAATATGAAAGATGATGTAACGCCAAGTAAATAGATACCTAACATGTCACGCTTTAAATTTGCACACGCTAGTAAAATGGCGACATTCTACGGTACTTAAAAATCTCCATAGGCAACGGATAATTTTTTTTTTACAGGTTACCTGTTTGGAGTTACAGAGGAGGTCTTGTGCTAGAATTATTGCTCTCGCTCTAACGTTCGCGTCAATACCTCACATGTGTGGTGTGAATACCGTTTACATATGTGTATGCGACTTACGTAAGCACAGAGGTATGGAGGCACTTTAAAAATAGAATTCTGATTTTATCTTATTTTTTTATATTTTCGCTGTCCCTTTAATTTTTTTTTTTTTAGTATTACCTTTATTCCTATTACAAGGATTGTAAACATCCCTTGTAATAGAAACAAGGGATGACAGGTCCTCTTTATGGAAAGATCTGGGGTCAAAAAGACCCCAAATCTCTTTTACCTTTTTAAAAGCAAAAAGTAAAAAAAAAAATTTTGGATTTTATTTATTTTTATTAATTTTACACTATCCCTTTCATTTATTTTTATTTATTTTTATCCCTTTTTATTCCTATTACAAGGAATGTAAACATCCATTGTAGTAGAAATAAGGATGACAGATCTTTTTTATGAAAAGATCTGGGGTCAAAAAGACCTCACATCTCTCCTTTACCTTTAAAAGCAAAAATAAAAAAAATAAAAAAAAAGACAATTTTGGATTTTATTTTATTTTTTAATTTTACACTGTCCCTTTCTTTTATTTTTATTTATTTTTCTCACTTTTTATTCCTATTACAAGGAATGTAAACATCCCTTGTAGTAGAAATAAGGATGACAGATCATTTTTATGAAAAGATCTGGGGTCAAAAAGACCTCACATCTCTCCTTTACCTTTAAAAGCAAAAATAAAAAAAATAAAAAAAAGACAATTTTGGATTTTATTTTATTTTTTAATTTTACACTGTCCCTTTCATTTATTTTTATTTTTTTATCACTTTTATTCCTATTACAAGGAATGTAAGCATCCATTGTAGTAGAAATAAGGATGACAGATCGTTTTTTTTTTTTTTTTTGGACAGATCTGGGGTCAAAAAGACCTCACATCTCTCGTTTACCTTTTAAAAGTAAAAAATAAAAATTTTGGATTTTATTTATTTTTATTAATTTTACACTGTCCCTTTCATTTATTTTTATTTAATTTTTATCACTTTTTATTCCTATTACAAGGAATGTAAACATCCATTGTAGTAGAAATAAGGATGACAGATACTTTTTATGAAAAGATCAGGGGTCAAAAAGACCTCACATCTCTTCTTTACCTTTAAAAGCAAAAGTAAAAAAATAAAATTGGGATTTTATTTTATTTTTGAATTTTACACTGTCCCTTTCATTTATTTTATTTTTTTATCACTTTTATTCCTATTACAAGGAATGTAAGCATACATTGTAGTAGAAATAAGGATGACAGATCTTTTTTTTTTTTTGGAGAGATGTGGGGTCAAAAAGACCCCACATCTCTCCTTTACCTTAAAAAGCAAAAGATAAAAAAAAAAAATGTTAATTGTTTGCTTATAAAAAAAAAAAAGTTTACTTCCACCCTTGATTGGAAGTGAAGTCATGACTAGGGATGGGCGAACTGTTTGGGCCAAGCATTAGTTCGGCCCGAACAGCGCCGAACACCCAAATTTGCGGTGCGCTCGGCGGGATGTTTGCCGACCAAGCGCACAGCGATGAATAGGTTGTTAAAGTGGAGTTCCACCCAAAAATGGAACTTCCACATTTTGGAATCCTCTCCCCTCCGGTGTCACATTTGGCACTTTTCAGGGGGGAGGAGGAAGCAGATACCTGTGTAATCCAGGTATTTGCTCCCACTTCCTGGCATGGATCACCACGGTGATCGCGGTGACCTACGTCATGTCCGGCGCCTACACTGTCCTCCCCCGCTGTCTTCTGGGAAACACACAGGTCCCAGAACACAGCAGGGGACCAGTGAGGATGCGCAGCGTGACTCGCGCATTGGCGCAGTAGGGAACCGGGAAGGGAAGCTGCAAGGCTTCACTTCCTGATACCCTCAACGAGGATGGCGGCGGGGGCAGCCAAGAGCCGAGGGACAGATCGGCTTCGGCTGCCGACATCGCTGGCACCCAGGACAGGTAAGTGTCCATTTATTAAAAGTCAGCAGCTGCAGTATTTGTAGCTGCTGGCTTTTAATAAAAAAAATTTAGGCGGACCTCCACTTTAATAATCAGCTCAATGTAAAAAAGAAATGCCAGCAGTAAAAAAAAAAAATACTGGAAAATTGGCGTTGGGTTCCTCCCCCATGTATACCAGGCCCTTCAGGTCTGGTATGGATTTTTAGGGGAACCCCACAGCAAAATTTAATAAAAAAATGGTGTGGCCCCCTCCCCTAAAAATCCATACCAGACCCATAGGTCTGGTATGGCTTTTGAGGGGAACAGCCATGCCAACATTTTTTATAGAAATGGCGTGGGGTCCCCCCCAAAATCCATACCAGACTCTTATCCGAGCATGCAGCCCGGCAGGCCAGAAAAAGGGGGGACAAGCGCCCCCCTCCTGAACCATACCAGGCCACATGCCCTCAACATAGGGGTGGGTGCTTTGGGGTAGTGGATGGCTCTGCCTCCCCCCACCCCAAAGCACCTTGTCTCCATGTTGATAAAGGCCTCTTTCCCACAACCCTGGGCAGTGGTTGTGGGGGTCTGCAGGCAGGCACCCTTAAATCTGGTATGGATTTTAAGGGGGTCCCCCACGCCAGAATAAAAAAAATGGCTTGGCGCCCCCCAAAATCTATACCAGACATTTATCTGAGCATGCAGCCTGGCAGGCCAGGAAGGGGCAGGGACAAGCGAGTGCCCACCCCCCGAACCATACCAGGCCACATGCCCTCAACATGAAAGGGGTGCTTTGGGGCGGGCGGGTTCTGCCTCCCCCAACCCAAAGCACGTTGTCCCCATGTTGATGGGGACAAGGGCCTCTTACCGACAACCCTGGGCGGTGGCTATGGGCAGGGGGCTTATCAAAATCTGGAAGCCTCCTTTAACAAGGGGGCCCCCAAATCCCAGCCCCCCTTAAGTGAATAAGTAGGGGGTACATTGTACCCCCTACTAATTCAGCAAAAAAAGTGTAAGGAAAGAAAGAAAAACATTAAAAAAAAAAAAAAACATGCCCGAAAAACACTCGGAAAAAAAAAAAGCTCCGCCCAGCGTCCGCGACGAAGGCTAACCGCCGACTGCCTGCTCCGCCGTCTGACAATGCTTAGACAGGAAAGGGGCGGAGCCACCTGGTGACATCACCTAGTGGGGCTTCATCTGTTTTTCTGCAGCTTTTCATACATTGTGTTTAATATTTGCAATGTTTTTAATATTTATTTTTTAATAAGAAAATAGATGCACCTCTCTTGAACCCCCGAGCCGATAGAATATATGTTTTTTTCAGTCTAGTTATATACTCAAGAATAATTGTTAATCTATATTTGTACATACAGCTTGTATAGGTACCTGTGTCTTGTTTTTATTTTAGCTTCCTAAAATCTCCTTCAGCAGCAGTACTCAAACTGGGTAGGATGGGGGCAGCTGGCTGAACCTATCAATGCATTGTTGCTTTGTAAAGTGCAGTCAGTCTAACACTGTGAACGTGCATGCAGGAGGGAAATGACCTGCCATGATTTTATACGTGGGCCGCCGCCCACGGCTGATTTATTGGCCACCCAACAGGCTGGGGAAGGTCCATGACAAGACTGGACTACTTAGAGCTGAATTTTAGGTATAGATTTTATTGTATACTTACATACAGCTTTTATGTATATCTCAAACCTGAGTGATCGCTGAGGAAGGTGACAATCACTGTACTACAGTGATAGTCTTCTGGCTCCCATGCCGAGCTGTTGCCCTTCTGCATAATAACCACAAGGGGGCGCTCACTCGGCAGATCGATGTGGAAGGTGACAATCACTGTACTACAGTGATAGTCTTCTGGGTCCCATGCCGAGCTGTTGCCCTTCTGCATAGTAACCTCAAGGGGGCGCTCACTCGGCAGATCAATGTGGAAGGTGACAATCACTGTAATACAGTGATAGTCTTCTGGGTCCCATGTTGCATGTAACCACATGGGGGCGCTCACTCAGCACTGCCACCATTCACAGAACACTTTGGATTTTTTTTTGCAGTAAATACAAGCAGTTCTGTGATTGGATGAGGTTTAGAGGCAGGGCGATGATGTCACAATCTCCACTTGTCCAATCGGAGAATGCCTTGTTTTCATTTTTTTTTTTTTTAAAGCGGAGTTCCACCGCAAAAAAAGATTTTGCCGAAATCAACAGCATTATGCATCAGAAAAACATTAGGAATAGTTTTTTTTTCTTTTACTCACCCCTTCAGCACTGTTGCTATAGGTTCCTTTGTATTCTGCCACTTCCTCTCTGTGGCGCCTGCTGTCTTTCCCTCAGCGCCCGGTGCTCGCTGGGAGATGTGAGTCAGTGGGCAGCGCCGGGGGGTTTCGTTGCCATCACAACGGGGTGGGCATTTCGGACGATGACGCCCATTGTGATGGCAACATCTGAAGTGTAGGGGCTCTGATAGGGGTCTCTGATGTTAGAAGAGACTCTGATGTAAGGGGGGGGGGACTCGGATGTAAGTGGGGATTCTGATGTAAGGAGAGACTCTAATGGTGACTGTAATGTAAGAGGGACTCTAACATAAGAGGGGGTCTCTGGTGTAAGGGGGTCTCTGGTGTAAGGGGGTCTCTGATGTAAGGGGGTCTCCTATTTAAGGGGAACTCTGATGTAAGGGGGGGGGGACTCGGATGTAAGTGGGGATTCTGATGTAAGGAGAGACTCTAATGGAGACTGTAATGTAAGAGGGACTCTAACATAAGAGGGACTCTGATGTAAGGGGGTCTCTGATGTAAGGGGGTCTCTGGTGTAAGGGGAACACTGATGTAAGGGGGGAGCTCGGATGGAGACTCTGATATAAGGGGGGACTCTGACAGGGACAGAGGTTGTGCAGGCCATATGATGGTTTTGTATAAACAGGTAAATTTTTATTAAAAAAGCGAAATAATAATATTTTTTAGCTTTTTTTTTTTTTTAAAGAAAACTTCTATTTTTGGAGTTCTGTTTGTTTACATTGTGGGGGACGGGGAAAAGCTTTTGTATGTTAACTGTTATAATAAAAATAAAATGACTCTGAAGGAACGTCTCCTCTGTCTCTTCATTGTGACTCCGACCTCACACTGTTCATGGGATTTACCAAATCAATAAGAAAAAAGGAAGACTGAGGTCCATCCGATGATGACCACAATGGCCGGTTCTCTTCTCCCGGAGATCCCCCATAACTGCTCAGAGTCATACCAAACCCTCCGTATAACACCCAACATTCCCCAGTGTAACACTCAACATTCCCCAGTATAACACTCAACATTCCCCAGTACAACACCCAACATTCCCCAGTGTAACACCCAACATTCCCCAGTGTAACACTCAACATTCCCCAGTATAACACCCAACATTCCCCAGTGTAACACTCAACATTCCCCAGTATAACACTCAACATTCCCCAGTATAACACTCAACATTCCCCAGTATAACACTCAACATTCCCCTGTATAGCACCCAACATTCCCCAGTATAACGCCCAGCATTCCTCAGTATAACACCCAGCATTCCTCAGTATAACACCCAGCATTCCTCAGTATAACACCTAGCATTCCCCAGTATAACACTCAACATTCCCCAGTATAACACCCAACATTCCCCAGTGTAACACTCAACATTCCCCAGTATAACACTCAACATTCCCCAGTATAACACCCAACATTCCCCAGTGTAACACTCAACATTCCCCAGTATAACACTCAACATTCCCCAGTATAACACCCAACATTCCCCAGTGTAACACCCAACATTCCCCAGTGTAACACTCAACATTCCCCAGTATAACACTCAACATTCCCCAGTATAACACTCAACATTCCCCTGTATAGCACCCAACATTCCCCAGTATAACGCCCAGCATTCCTCAGTATAACACCCAGCATTCCTCAGTATAACACCCAGCATTCCTCAGTATAACACCCAGCATTCCCCAGTATAACACTCAATATTCCCGTGTATAACACCCAACATTCCCCACAGTATAACACCCAACATTCCCCAGTATAACGCCCAACATTCCCCAGTATAACACTCAACATTCCCCAGTATAACACTCAACATTCCCAAGTATAACACTCAACATTTCCCTGTATAGCACCCAACATTCCCCAGTATAATGCCCAGCATTCCTCAGTATAACACCCAGCATTCCTCAGTATAACACCCAGCATTCCCCAGTATAACACCCAACATTCCCTAGTATAACACTCAATATTCCCCTGTATAACACCCAACATTCTCCAGTGTAACACCCAACATTCCCCAGTATAACACCCAACATTCCCCAGTATAACACCCAACATTCCCTAGTATAACACCCAACATTCCCTAGTATAACACTCAACATTCCCCAGTATAACACTCAATATTCCCCAGTATAACACTCAACATTCCCCTGTATAACACCCAACATTCCCTAGTGTAACACCCAACATTCCCCAGTATAACACCCAACATTCCCCAGTATAACACCCAACATTCCCTAGTATAACACCCAACATTCCCTAGTATAACGCTCAACATTCCCCAGTATAACACTCAACATTCCCCAGTATAACACTCAACATTCCCCAGTATAACACCCAACATTCCCCAGTATAACGCCCAACATTCCCCAGTATAACACCCAACATTCCCCAGTATAACACCCAACATTCCCCAGTATAACACTCAACATTCCCCCGTATAACACCCAACATTCCCCAGTATAACACCCAGCATGTCCCAGTATAACACCCAGCATTCCCCAGTATAACCCCCAACATTCTCCAGTATAACACCCAACATTCTCTAGTATAACACCCAACATTCCCCAGTATAACCCCCAACATTCTCCAGTATAACACCCAACATTCCCCAGTATAACCCCCAACATTCCCCAGTATAACCCCCAACATTCCCCAGTATAACACCCAACATTCCCTAGTATAACACCCAACATTCCCCAGTATAACCAGGGCCGGTGACACCACTAGGCAAACTAGGGCGCCCGGCCACTGGTGTTCCTACTTTCTTCTCTCTGCAGCAAGCAGCGAAGTATCAGCTTCAGCAGGCAGCCGCTGCTCCATTCGCACATAGCGTCAGAGGCGGCGGAGGACTGTGTCTGTGTCCCAACTCCCGAATGAATGGAAGCAAGCAAACATTCATTGATGGACACAGGTAGGCTGCATTGATGGGCGCTGGTGAGGCTGCATTGATGGGCGCTGGTGAGGCTGCATTGATGGGCGCTGGTGAGGCTGCATTGATGGGCACCGGTGAGGCTGCATTTGATGGGCGCCGGTGAGGCTGCATTGATGGGCGCTGGTGAGGCTGCATTTGATGGGCGCTGGTGAGGCTGCATTGATGGGTGCTGGTGAGGCTGCATTGATGGGCGCTGGTGAGGCTGCATTTGATGGACGCTGGTGAGGCTACATTGATGGGCGCTGGTGAGGCTGCATTTGATGGGCACCGGTGAGGCTGCATTTAATGGGCGCCGGTGAGGTTGCATTTCATGGGCGCCCGGTGAGGTTGCATTTGATGGGCGCTGGTGAGGCTGCATTTGATGGGCGCTGGTGAGGCTGCATTTGATGGGCGCTGGTGAGGCTGCATTTGATGGGCGCTGGTGAGGCTGCATTGATGGGTGCTGGTGAGGCTGCATTGATGGGCGCTGGTGAGGTTGCATTGATGGGCGCTGGTGAAGTTGCATTGATGGGCGCTGGTGAGGCTGCATCGATGGGCACTGGTGAGGCTGCATTTAATGGGCGCCGGTGAGGTTGCATTTCATGGGCGCTGGTGAGGCTGCATTTGATGGGCGCTGGTGAGGCTGCATTTGATGGGCGCTGGTGAGGCTGCATTTGATGGGCGCTGGTGAGGCTGCATTTGATGGGCACTGGTGAGGCTGCAATTGATGGGCGCTGGTGAAGCTGCATTTGATGGGTGCTGGTGAGGTTGCATTGATGGGCGCTGGTGAGGCTGCATCGATGGGCACTGGTGAGGCTGCATTTGATGGGTGCTGGTGAGGCTGCATTTGATGGACGCTGGTGAGGCTGAATTTGATGGGCACTGGTGAGGCTGCAATTGATGGGCACTGGTGAGGCTGCATTTGATGGGCGCTGGTGAGGTTGCATTGATGGGCACTGGTGAGGCTGCATTTGATGGGCGCCGGTGAGGCTGCATTGAAGGGCACTGGTGAGGCTGCATTTGAACTTGTACATTTTTTGGGGGGATTGGGGGTGTTAAGTGTTTAGTTGCAACTTTCATTTCCTTTTTTTTTTACACTTTATTTTTTGTTGCTTTTTTTTTTTTAGGGACAAAAAGTTCCCCTATGTGCTGCATTTTTTTGGGTGACAGATCTAATGGGTCTCAAAGACCCCCAACCCCCCCCCCCCCGTCTCCCCTATCTTTCTATGAGGCTAATGGAGTGCAGATCATTTGAGGCGGGGGAGGGGAACTACGTGTTTTCTACACAATGTGAAACTTTGTGGCTTGAGAAATACCGGAATGTTCTAGATGTGGACAGAATGTGAGAGACGTCTGGAGTGAGATGAGTGATGAGCACTAATTCTACAACCAAAAAAAGTCCACTATGAACAAAATTCACAGTCATGTGTGTCAGCGACCCCAAATCTGTACAGAGGAAGAAATATCTCTTACTTCTGGATATTCATCTTTTATAAATAATTATTATTATATATCTAAATATTAATATTTTATCTATCTCTCTATCTATCTATCTATCTATCTATCTATCTCTCTATCTCTCTATCTCTCTATCTCTCTATCTCTCTATCTCTCTATCTATCTATCTATCTATCTATCTATCTATCTCTCTATCTATCTATCTATCTATCTCTCTCTCTCTCTCTATCTATCTATCTATCTATCTATCTATCTATCTATCTATCTATCTGTCTGTCTGTCTGTCTGTCTGTCTGTCTGTCTATCTATCTATCTATCTATCTATCTATCTCTCTCTCTCTCTATATCTATCTATCTATCTATCTATCTATCTGTCTGTCTGTCTGTCTGTCTGTCTGTCTGTCTGTCTGTCTGTCTATCTATCTATCTATCTATCTATCTCTCTCTCTATATCTATCTATCTATCTATCTATCTATCTATCTATCTATCTGTCTGTCTGTCTGTCTGTCTGTCTGTCTGTCTGTCTGTCTGTCTGTCTGTCTGTCTATCTATCTATATATCTATCTATATCTGTTTATCTATCTTTTCTATCTATTCTTCTATCTATCTATTCTTCTATCTATCTATTTATCTATCTATCTACCTATCTAATCTCTTACAAATAAGCAGTGAATACAAGATAGACCCATGACAAAGGATTCTCAGAGGCCTATAGGTTTACTAATAAGAGAACACAGACACTCAGTCTCCAAATCAAAACTCTGAACTGAGCCATCTGAAGGGGGGTGAGTCACTTTCACTTGTGTGTAACCCTCAGCTTGAGCTATTGAGGTTTATAAACAAGCTTTTTTCAACAGAGGAAAGCTTATAATACATGTGAAAAGGAGCCTAGAGCTTCACCAGTTGGATGTAGAAAAAATTGTTTTAAAAAAAAAGTTTTTTTTTTCAACTATAATAAATAAACATATGCAAAACCACTATAAAGAAATACAAAATGACTGTACATTCCCCCTTAAGAAAATGTTACCCGTGATGAGTTGTTTAGTGTAATATTTTCTTATCTGTTTGCAGCTCTTCACACCTACAGCCAAACCTTCAAAGGCGTGTCATACTTCCTGTGCGATGGATGACACGTCTAAGAATAAATGCGGGCCCCTGAACTTTCCTTCTTAAAGTTGTTTGTGGTTAATGAGCTGACATAGTTGTGAAATGAGCTTGAACTCAGCACATCCGCTGGAATGAACTAGATCTTGTAAGAAATATGGGCTTAATAAAGATTGTTGAAAAAAATTTATCTCGGGGCAAAAATTTGGCACGACTGACTGGGCACTGAGCATACTGCGGCTGCTGAGACTCTGCAACTCCCCCATGAGGTTAAAGAACGAAAGGTTGTTTGGACAGCCCCACTCCAGAAAAATTATTTCTTAGGTTGCCTTTATTCGTAAAAATAGGATAAAAAAACACTACAAGCCACAGCAAGAAAAAATAGCACACACAGTTGACGCGTTTCGCACTAGTACTTAGTGCTTACTATGAGTAAGCACTAAGTACTAGTGCGAAACGCGTCAGGTATATAAATGGCAGTGGTTGTTGTATAAATGACAGTGGTCCCAAAATAGTGTCAAAAGTGTCCGATGTGTCCGCCGCAATATCGCAGTCACGATAAAAATCGCTGGTCGCCGGCATTACTTGTAAAAAATTTATAATAAAAATGCCATAAATCTATCCCCTATTTTGTAGACGCTATAACTTTTGCCCAAACCAATCAATATACACTTATTGCGATTTTTTTTACCAAAAATATGAGAATATATCGGCCTAAACTGAGGAAAAAATTGGGGTTTTTTATATATAGTTTTTGGGGGATATTTATTATAGCAAAAAGTAAAAAATATTGTTTTTTTTCAAAATTGTTGCTTTTTTTTGTTTATAGTTCAAAAAATAAAAACCGCAGAGGTGATCAAATACCACCAATTAAAGCTCTATTTGTGGGGAAAAAAGGACATCAATTTTGTTTGGGTGCAACGTCGCACGACCGCGCAATTGTCAGTTAATCCCGAATCACAAAAAATGGCCCGGTCATTGGGAAGCCAAATCCTCCGGGGCTGAAGGGGTTAAGTGAAAGGGAGAATCAATCAATTAATAATTAATTGATTGATTTAAACCACGCTCTTCCTTAGATAAAGCTTTTTAAAGTGCAAATGCTCAAAAATAAAATAGACTTGCATCAAACTGGATACTGGATACTGCCATCTTGTGGATGAAAATCAAATGGCAGAAGGAATCCTTAATTGAGCCATCTAGTGGCGAAAAAAGAGAATGGATACGAGTGTTTTTAATTCGTTTTTTGGAATGGATACAAGTGGAATAAATTGTGATATACTTCACCATGGAAGCCCTCTTTTTTGCCTTTTTCCTCTAACCACTGGTTATCCATTTTAATTTTTGTCGGGGTGGTGATAATTTCCCTATTGGCAACATCTACATGAGTTTGTGATCACCTGTAATGGTTGTCCTGGAAATCTGATTGGATATTCGTTCGGATCGGCACCGTGGCTGCAGGAATCCTTGTTGGCAATTCCCATAAGCGTTTTTGACTACCTGTAATGGGGGTCATGAAATTCTGGTGAGTAGGCTGTGTGGCAGGTGATGGTGGTGGAAGACCTACAGTCACCCCGTTTTTGCACCGTTATTGCTCTTCAGGAATTGGAAGATCCATATGCATTTTATTGTTTGATTATAGATTATCTAATCATTGGACACTCAGATGTTATAATCTTTATTGGACTTTACATACACAAGTTATGTTTGTGTTTCACTGACATTGTCTGATGCAAGTTTATTTTATTTTTGAGCATTTGCACTTTAAAAAGCTTTATCTAGAGAGAGCGCGGTTTAAATCAATTAATTATTAATTAATTGATTCTCCCTTTTAGTTATAAATTGTTCACTGCTCATGGTACACCAGTTCTCAAGGAACACCTTGCAACCTCTGGAGAAACCCTAGTTGAGAAAGGCTGGCCTATAGGGTTGGAAGTTCACAAGGTCTCCTTTGAGGAAGAAATTGCCGTTGTCCACCATGGTAAGCAACTGGCTGACTAAGAAGTCCACACATGAACCTTCTCAGCTCTCCTGCCTTGGAACACTGGGATGAAGATACCACTAAAACCTTAATCTACAAGGAAACAAGTCCTGCCTAAGTATATTTTAGCCAGCATAGTCAGAGAGGGCAGAAAGAAAGAGAGATTAGAAAGACATGCAGAAGACCAGAGCCTGTGCAGTGGCAAGAAACTTTCCAGCATCTTTTGATCCCTCGACCTCTATCCTTCCTTTCCTCTATGCTGTGTACAAATAATTGTTCAACTGGTGCCCATTGTTTATTCTGACCTGGGAAAAGATCCAACCCTGAGATCCACTGTGAAACAACTTGTGAGCAAGGTGCAGCATGGTGTGGCGGGCAGTAAACCCACAGAGTCCAAGTCAGGCAATAAAGTTATATTGTAGAAAGGTTTGACGCAACTATTTTGGACCCTGCAGGTAGGCACATCTGTCCAGAGCCACGTACAAACTGTGACATTGATCTAAAGCAGGGGTCTCAAACTGGCGGCCCTCCAGCTGTTGCAAAACTACAAGTCCCATCATGCCTCTGCCTGTGGGAGTCATACTTGTAACTGTCAGTTTTGCAATGCCTCATGGGAGGGCCACCAGTTTGAGACCCCTGATCTAAAGACTTGAAGATGCCGATAACGTCTGCCACGAGAAGCGTACTGTGGCCTGGCTGGTCCACACCCAAAGGAGAGGCTTCATGAAGAGAGGTAGATGTGGTTTCTGCACTGTCCCTACTCCTCCGGAACCTTTCCCTACTTCTAAGCACTGCCCTTACTTGCTTCCTGTACCTATGCTAGCCACTCGCGTAAAGCATGCCAGACCCAGGAGACAAAGTCCTAAAGAGACTCTGCCTGGCCTAAGAGTCACATGGTGCACCAGTATCCAATCAGGCAGCAGTCGCCCTGTGACTGCAGGAAGTCATAGAGGAACCAAGTTCCTTACAACTTCTCTTCCACTTCTGCGGTGCCGCTTCGTTTGAGTGCCACCTGCAGTGGGGAGTACAGACTGCACCCACCTACAAACTCTTCTACTTTGTCTCAGGGCAGGAGCTTGTGTTGTAAAGACCAGTCACTGCTGAGGAATATATTTAAATAAAAGGATATATACCTGGAGTTCAGCTTTAACCATCATCCCATCTATTAAAAACTCAAAAAAGTTTCAGCTTTTAATACAGTATTATTTTTTGGAACGTGGTCGGCCACGGACCGAGATGGCGGTTTGAGAATGGAGCTCCAGCATTCAGGGGACTCTGCAGCACACAGCAGCCCTCCAGGAGGTTCTTCCTGGATCTTTCCTCGGCTTTAGAATGGACCTCCAGCATTCAGGGGACTATGGATCTTTCCTCGGCGATCCGACTTTCAGCTAGCCAGGGAAGATGTCAAGGAAGCGGAAGGACAATAAAAAACTGCAAAAGCTGACTGCTTTTTCCACTTAGCAGCAGCATGGAGGTAGGCAAGATGGCGCCGGGACGTCTTCTACCACACACCAATAGTAGATCCCCTAACAGCCCACACTCATATCTTCCTACATCGCTGTTTGGCAGTCCAGTTAAGGCTAAATTTAGGATGGATGGATCCAGATACAGATCTGAGGGGAGCTCTGTCACTGACTCTGGGGAGAACACGAGGGAACTACCTGATTCTATTGAGGAGTTCCCTACTATGAATTAGTCTGTGATGGTTGGACATAGTATTAAAAGATATGCTGCTGTCCCTAAGATGTTTACTCCAGGCAGATATGGTGTCCAAGTGAAAGAAGAGGAAAAAAGGGATTTTTATAACAGCTTACCTGTAAAATCCTTTTCTTGGAGTACATCACGGGACACAGAGCGACTTAGTCATTACTAATGGGTTATATAGTTTACCTTCAGGTGCTGGCACTGGCAACTTCCAAACCGGAAGTACCCTCCCCTATATAAGCCCCTCCCATCCGGGAGCACCTCAGTTTTGTAGCAAAGCAATAAGTGTCCCAAAAAGAGGGGTGGGAGCTCTGTGTCCCGTGATGTACTCCAAGAAAAGGATTTTACAGGTAAGCTGTTATAAAAATCCCTTTTTCTTTTCGTACATCACGAGACACAGAGCGACTTAGTCATTACTAATGGGACGTCCCAAAGCAATGCCAAATGAGGGGAGGGATACACTATACATAAGCTGGGCGCCATCAGGCATGAGGCTCTTTTGCGGCCTGCAACACACTGCGCCCAAAGGCGACATCTTCCTGACTTCTGACGTCTACCTGGTAGAACCTAGTAAACGTGTGTACTGAAGACCATGTTGTGGCCTTACAGATTTGAGCCAGGGAGGCCTGGTGATGCACTGCCCATGAAGTTCCAACTGCTCTTGTGGAGTGCGCCCTAACTTTGAACGGAGGCGGTCTCCTTTTCAAGCCATAGGCTCGTATTATGACCTGTCGAATCCACTTGGCTAAAGTAGATTTTTGATGCTGCCTGACCCTTTCTGGGGCCTTCCGGCAGAACAAACAAAGTATCCGTTCTACGAATCTGAGCAGTGGCTTTAAGATAAGCTTTAACTGCTCTTACTACATCCAAAGAATGCAATAACTTTTCCTCTACCGAACTAGGTTTGGGGAAAAAGGAAGGAAGAACCACATCTTGGTTCAAATGGAACCTCGATACCACCTTAGGAAGAAGGCTGGATGAGGACGTAACACTACTCTGTCCTTATGGATAACCAGATATGGCTCCTTACAGGACAAGGCGGCTAATTCCGATACTCTTTTAGCCGAACAAATGGCTACTAAGAAAATCTATTTCCTGGTGAAAAGAACTAAGGAAATGTGTTGCAATGGTTCAAATGGTTGTTTCTGTAGAACCGACAGAACCAGGTTTAAGTCCCATGGACATATGGGAATACTAACCGGAGGGCTAATACGCATCACTCCTTGTATGAAAGCTTTGACTAATGAATGCAAAGCCAAGGGCCTTTGAAAAAATATTGACAAGGCCGTCTGACCCTTGATAGTACTCAAGGCAAGCTTCCTATGTACAGCCCACTGTAGGAAGTCCAGAATCCTACCTATTACGTACTTACGTGGATGCCATTTCTTGGCCTCACACCACGTGATGTACGCCTTCTAGATCCTATAATAGATCTGCCTGGATACCGGCTTCCTGGCATTGATTATGGTAGATACCACAGGATTAGAGAGCCCTCTCTTTTTTAGAATGTGGGCTTCAATAGCCAGGCCGTCAAACCTAGGGCTGGTAAGGAAGGGTAGTATATCGGTCCTTGCGAAAGCAGGTCCGGACGATGTGGGAGGGTCCAAGGACTTCCCACTGACATTTTTACAATCTCCGCGTACCATGCCCTTCGGGGCCACGCTGGAGCCACCAGAATCACTGGTTTCTTTTCTACCCTGATTCTGCAGGTTAATCGCGGTGGGAATGCATATATCAGCTTGAACTGATCCCAAGGGAACACTAGGGCATCCGAACCGCAAGCTAGGGGACCCTTTGTGCGAGACACAAATCTGTCCACCTTTGCGTTGAATCTGGATGCTAGCAGATCTACATCCGGTGTTCCCCACCGCTGGCATATTGCCTGGAAAACCTCGGGGTGAAGAGACCATTCCCCCGGGCATAATTGCTGGCGACTTAAAAAGTCCGCTCTCCAATTTTCCACTCCTGGGATGAAAACCGCGGATATGGCTGTGACATATCTTTCTGCCCATTCCAGGATGCAATTCGCTTCCCTCTGGGCTGCACGACTCCTGGTGCCACCCTGGTGATTGATATATGCCACTGCTGTGGCATTGTCTGATTGAATTCTGACAGGTGACCCTTGGAGTTTGGATGTCCATGCTACTAGGGCATACCGGGCTGCTCGTATCTCTAAGAGATTGATGGGCAGGGCCTTCTCTGCTTCTGACCACTTGCCCTGGAGAGACCATTGCTCCAGTACTGCCCCCCAGCCTATGAGGCTGGCATCTGTAGTGACCACCTTCCAAGAAACCGGACTGAAGGGTTTCCCTTTTTCCAGATTCTGGGGCACCAACCACCAATGGAGGCTCTTGCGAACGGAAGGGGACAGGGACATTGGTAAGTCTAAAGCCTGAACTCTTTTTGTTCCAGGCTGACAGTATGGCCCTCTGCAAGTTCCTTGAATGGAATTGACCGTAGGGTACTGCTTCGAATGAAGCCACCATTTTTCCCAGCAGCCTCATACACAGGCGTATGGATGGTTTTCTTTTTTGTACCCACTAAGTGGGTCAAATCTTTCAAAGACGACACCTTCTCTGGAGGTAAGAAAATCTTTCTCTGATTTGAATCCAGTCTTAGCCCCCAAGTATTCCAGACTTTTGACTGGTTTTAGGGCTGACTTGTCTCGGTTGATAATGCAACCGTGAGATTCCAGATACTTGATTATCTTGTGAACGACCACTTCTAGTTTTTTTCACTGAGTGGTCTATCAGCAACAAGTCGTCTAGATATGCCATTATCGTTACACCTTGTGTTCCTAGTTTGGCCAATCGTAGGGCCAGAATTTTTGTGAACACTCCTGGTGCTGTGGCCAGACCGAAAGGTAAGGCTCTGAACTGAAAATGGCGCCCTTCTACTGCAAAGCGTAGAAATTTCTGGTGGGCCGGACAGATGGGAATATGCAAATAAGCATCCCTTATGTCGATCGAGGCTAACCATTCCTGCCCTTGTAGGGCGGTGGCCACCGATCGGATCGACTCCATCCGAAAAAGTCCTGATATGTAGGAACTTGTTTAGCCCTTTTATATTTAATATGGGCCTCACGTCCCCATTTGGTTTGGGGACTGTGACAAGGTTCGAGTTAAACCCGAACCCGCTTTCTTCCAAGGGAACCTTCATGATTGCCCTTGGAGCAATAGTTGTTCTAGTGCCAGAAGGAGGGATCCACTCTTCTGGGGATCGCTTGGCACGTTTGACCTTATAAAATGGGCAGGAAGAATGTCTTTTAACTCCAGCCTGTATCCCAGACTTACTGCAGAGATCACCCATCTGTCTCTGATGGTGTACCGCCAGGTCTCTGTGAACAACTGAAGTCTTCCCCTCACCCGATTGAGTGGGGGCAACCCTTCATGACTTGGGGGGAGGTTTTGTACCTCTCTTGACCCAGGGTTTCTTGTTACCCTGTGATTGTCCCTGATTTCTGCCCCCTGGATTTGACCGCGGAGGCCGTCGGAACTGTTTCACAGCCGATGTGCCAGGGACTGGAGGAGTAGGCCTCTTAAAAGAAGGACTTCTACCCTTGTTCTTAACCGGCAAGAGTGTACTTTTACCGGCAGAAGTTTTCTGGATATATTTGTCCAGATCATCTCCAGATAAGCGTTCTCCATGAAATGGGAAGCTAATCAGCCATTTCTTACAGGGAGCTTCAGCAGACCAGTTTTTGAGCCATAGAAGCCTACGCATATGTCTACAGACAGCGTAAAGCGGGATGCCTGTTGGATTGTATCCTTTATGGCGTCCACCGCAAAACACAAGGCTCTAGGTAGGTCAGCTAGGGCAAGAGCCTGCTGATCTGGTAAGTCCCTTAAGACTTGTTTCAACTGATCTTTCATTGCTTGGCAGACTCCAATCGCTGCTACTGCAGGTTGTGTCACCATGCTTGCTGTAGAGAAAGCAGATTTTAGTAAAGACTCCAATTTTTTATCTATTGGGTCTTTGAACATTGGAACATTATCTACTGGACATGTCAGTGATTTATTTACACAAGAGATGGCTGTGTCCACTGTAGGGACCCTCCATTTTTTTATGAACTTATCCTCCATGGGATAGATCACTGGAAATCTCTTGGGGGGAGTAAATATTTTATCAGGATGCTCCCAATCCTGGTAAATAAGCCCTTCCAATAAAGGGTGGATTGGGAAGGAACAGACAGCCTGGGGAGCTTTCAGCGACCCCAGCGAGGAAACCGTAGTGGTTGATGGTTCCGCCAGAGGCATTTTAAATGCTGATCGGACCATGTTAGTCAGAGACTGAACCCATAATCTTTCAGCCTGAGATGCTGAGAAAGGTTCTTCCACTGTTGATTCCTCTATAACTGAATCAACCTCATCCTGATCCCCTTCAGGTAGGTCGATCTCTGTGTGGGGCTGTTCCTCCACTAACAGGCACTCTGAAGGAGGAGACGGAGATCGGACGCGCTTTCCCTGTGACAGGGAAGCAGCGATCAATGCTGTTAATCTCTCTTCCAATCCTCCCAGAGTTGAGGATAAAACCTCCTCTGTTATATATACAGGAGCAGGTGGACTGGGGACAGCCGCAGCACCAGGCACTCCTGCGGGGTTCCTACGGCTACTGACCTCTGAATTTTCAGGGGAGATTGGTGCAGTACAAGCATGCCCAATATCCTCAGAGCCCGATGGAGACCCCTTTGGCTTCCTGGAAGACTTATTTCCGGAGCGTCTGGACGACATATCCTTTAAGCACAAAGCTGAGGTATTCCCGTCGTCATATACCAATTTTGCTGGTAATAGTCTAACACAGTTGCTGCTATATACCAGCTGGTGTCCACTAAAGTGCCTTTCTATGGGGATGCCTGCATCAACCGCCTCTGTGTGCCACCGTTTTGTTGCTAGCTCTGTTTGCATCCAGCTGACACTTGTACTGTGTCTTTTATACATGCTGGGACGCCTGCACATGCGCAGAAGCGCTGCGGCGCGCATCGAGCGTCATCCACCCGCCCCGCCCCTTTTTTTTTCATAGGAGGCGCGTGCATGCGCCCGCGCGCGCGCCCGTGCGCCATTGGCGCCCTTTTTTGAAACCAAGCAGGGACTAGGAGCCAGGGCCCTTTTTGCCGGAGGGCCTGTGCGGTGGATGAGCGCAGCAACAGGGCAGAGGAACTGGATTCCCACAGAGAAACTTACCAACTGCCTGGATCTTTTGACTTGAGAAAACCAAAGATCCACATGACAAGAAAAATGGACCACAGCGGCCTCTAGTGGTTTAACACAGGTACCGCGGTCCTCTTTTTTTTTTTTTCTTGACTACTATTAAAATTTTACATTTTCCAGTAGTTATAGGCATACACAGATATTAGCGGGAATACCGTTAGGTAACAGACAGAAAGACAAATTAGGCTTGGGGGTCCCCCAATAGAACCAAGTTCCTGGGGGCCCCCACTTACCTGTTCCCCGCCGCAGGACTCTGTTTGGTCCACAGTAAATTTGCTATAAACAGTTGCAATTGAACAAAGATGTACACATATACATATATATATATATATATACACACACATTTTTACATACATAGACACACATATACACATACACATATGTGCACATACACACGTGCATCAATAAATACATGAAAACAAGTGCACACGTGTATACACATGCAGAATGCAAATGAAAGTTATTTGTGTTTATTCAATGGTGACAGCACTAGAAGGGTACTTGTCCTGCATGCATAAGTTTAATACGGAATTACAAGCTGTGGAAACCAGACTAGACCACACTGAATCCAAAATGGGAGAATTTGCCACCACCATGAATGACTTTGTGGATGCACATGAGGGCAAAGAGGAGGAGATGGAGTGGGTTAAGGCCAAGTTGGCAGATATTGAGGACAGATCTAGAAGAAACAACCTGAAGATTAGAAGATTAGAAGTGTTCCTAAAGCCCCGTACACACGATCGGTTTGACTGATGAAAACCGTCCGATGGATGGTTTTCATCAGACCAACCGATCGTGTATGGTACCCATCGGTCTTTTTTCCATCGGTTGTAAAAAATAGAACTTGTTTTAAAATTTTCCGATGGATAAAAAACCGATGGGAATTTCCGATCGTCTATGGGCAAGTCCATCGGTTAAAAAACCCACGCATGCTTAGAATCAAGTCGACGCATGCCCAGAAGCATTAAACTTCATTTTTCTCGGCTCATCGGAGTGTTTTACGTCACCGCGTTTGGAACGGTCGGTTTTTAGACTGATGGTGTGTGGCCAAGACTGATGAAAAACAGTTTCATCGGATTTCCGATGGACAAATCCATCGGACGAAAATCCATAGGTTATCCGATTGTGTGTACGGGGCTTGAGACTGTGCAGCAAGCAGATCTCCGATCCTATGCTACTACTTTGTTTAAAGCGTGCCTGACCTCTCCGATTTGGATGTCACAATTGACAGAATACAGTATTATTTTGCCCCTGCAAAAGTAAGAAACATTTTCAGACAGAAATCTCCTTCTCGTGGCATCTAGTGTTAAAAAAAAAAAAAAAAAGAAGAAGTGTTGAAACACTTTCATGAGAAACCTACAGAAGCCAAAACCTCCCAGACGTCAAAAACAGATGGCTAAAATACCGAGATGACACATAACAAGAGATAACCTAACCCTAATGTAGGAAGAAGTTAGGACTTCCCACTAGCTTGCATTAGCTTAAAGACAAAACTTTTTGGCCTTTTCTTTACATTTAGGATAGAGTAGGTAGTGTTTTAAAACCCCTGTTAGGTTTTGTTTTGTAGTGGTATTCCATTAAGGAGATTCTCACGTCTTGTAAACAACAGGGAAGTGAGTGACATATCACCTAAGTGAAGGAAACCTCCTGGAGCAAGTGTTCCCATTGGGAAATTTCCCCTCTATTCCTGCCCTGGTGATAACTCAAAATTTTGGATTTTCTCATTGCCTTCTTTTCTTTCTTTTTTTTTGTTTCACAAAGTTTTACCTTCTTTTCTAATGACAATGGTCAAATAAAGACAAACAGTAATACAATTGTTCTAACCCATCACCAATGACAAAGCTACAGTTTTGGTTCTGATACACATTAAGCCACAGAATGGAAAATCCTGTTCCAAAGAGCTACTCAACATTTACATGTTACGTGTGCTGTTTCAAATGCCACTTAATGCATTGGTTTACCTCCAAAGACCTAGTCTGTTTAAACAGTAACATCGTCTGCTGACTTTGCACCATCCACAAGCAGCTTAACTCCGCAATAAGACACAGAAGTTGAATCAAAAGCCATTTTACTTCTCACAAGTGCAGTACAAAGGATAGATACTCCCAAGAGGACAATGACTTCCCTAGGCCCTGTCTCTGCAAAGAGCTAACAAGGACCAAGAGAACATGTAAGAAACAGGGAGGGTCTAGCTAGGACTCAACTAACTAGCACTTAACACTAAGGAAAGACAGAGGTAGACATGAGTAAAAAAGTTGAATTGGTAGAATTATAGCATTGGTGCCACCCTGTCTAATAGGTGACCACCTGAAAAATTGGCAGCTGAAGTTCCACGTTCTTAGCCATGTCTCCTCCCCCTGGTTGTTGATTGGACAAGGAAGGAGTATCAGAGCACTGACAAGAACACCCCCTTCTCTTTGGAAGAACCTAGTGTTAGGGGGTCACAGGAAGCTGGTACAAAGAGTGATTCAGGTACTTATACTAGTTGTATTTACATTTGCTGAATTTCTAATAAGTACGTAAGTGGTTAGAGTGTTTTTATACCTGCCTTCAGGGGCAGCTCCAGGCATTTTTTTTTGGGGGGGGGGGGGCTGAACACAACAGGGGTTTTAATGTGATGCATGTAGCAAAATATCCACTGCCCATTTGTGGGCATGGTCAAAAGTGGGTGTTGGTCTATGGTTTGTGGCCTGCAGTGTGCCACCTTTCCCCCTATGTTCAGGAAAAAGTAGGGCTTGGTGTTACAATGAAGAGACTGTGGGAATGAAATAGGCCCTCATTGGAGCCAGCAATGAAAACCCTCAAGGGACAGGGCCAGTGATGATAACCCTCAAGGGTCAGGGCCAGCTATGATAACCCTCAACTGTCAAGTCCAGCGATGATAACCCTCAACTGTCAGGGCCAGCGATGATAACCCTCAACTGCCAGGGCCAGCAATGTTCACCCTCAGCTGTCAGGGCCAGCAATGTTCACCCTCAGCTGTCAGGGCCAGCAATGTTCACCCTCAGCTGTCAGGGCCAGCAATGATAACCTTCAATTGCCAGGGTCAGCAATGATAACCTTCAACTGTCAGGGCCAGCAATGATAACCCTCAACTGTCAGGGTCAACGATGATCACCCTCAACTGTCAGGGCCAGCGATGATCACCCTCAACTGTCAGGGTTAGTGATGATAACCCTCAACTGTCAGGGCCAGCGATGATCACCCTCAACTATCAGGGCCAGCGATGATCACCCTCAACTGTCAGGGTCAGTGATGATAACCCTCAACTGTCAGGGCCAGTGATGATAACCCTCAACTAACAGGGCCAGCGATGATCACCCTCAACTAACAGGGCCAGCGATGATCACCCTCAACTGTCAGGGCCAGCGATGATAACCCTCAACTGCCAGGGCCAGCAATGTTCACCTTCAACTGTCAGGGCCAGCAATGATAACCTTCAACTGTCAGGGCCAGCAATGATAACCTTCAACTGTCAGGGCCAGCAATGATAACCCTCAACTGTCAGGGCCAGCGATGATCACCCTCAACTAACAGGGCCAGCGATGATCACCCTCAACTATCAGGGCCAGCGATGATAACCTTCAACTGTCAGGGCCAGCAATGATAACCTTCACTTGTCAGGGCCAGCAATGATAGCCCTCAACTGTCAGGGCCAGCGATTATCACCCTCACCTGCCAGGGCCAGCAATGTTCACCCTCAACTGTCATGGCCAGCGATGATAACCTTCAACTGTCAGGGCCAGCAATGATAACCTTCAACTGTCAGGGCCATCAATGATCATCCTCAACTGTCAGGGCCAGCGATGATCACCCTCAACTGTCAGGGCCAACGATGATTACCCAGAGCAAGTGTTTTTCTAACAGATACCCCCCCTGTTGTAAAAATAAAAAAGCAGATATGTCTCTAATAGGGATGAGCTTCGTGTTCGAGTCGAACATACGTTCGACTCGAACATCGGCTGTTCGATCGTTCGACGAAGATCGAACGATTTGGGCCGTTCGCGCCAAATTCGAGTGACGCGAACGGCCCACAATGCACTACGCCATCGCAGTGTCATCCAGGCGCTGTGATTGGCCAAGCATGCACTGTGACCCCGCATGCTTGGCCAATCACAGCGCCGGCAGCGAGGAGAGCAATGATTGGCCACAGGCAGGATGCCTGTGGCCAATTATTGCTGAGGGTGTTTAGTACACGCCCCACACTATAAAAGGCCGCCAGCACGGCGGCCTAGTGTAGTGTGTTCCGGAGCAGGGAAAGAGAAACATAGGCAGGGACAGTGACATTTATTTTTTTCTTGCTTAACCTGGATTCCTTTAGTTTAGGGAAAGAGAAGGATAGGTAGGGAGAGTGTCAGTGTGTTTTACTGTGCGAATCCTTGTTTCTAGGGACAGGGAAGGACAGTGAGGGAATTCTCCTTGTGCTATAGTGTGCTTTAAAAAAACATTTTTTCTAGGGACAGAAAACTATAGGTAGGGAGAGTGTCAGTGTCTTTTACTGTGCGAATCCTTGTTTCTAGGGACAGGGAAGGACAGTGAGGGAATTCTCCTTGTGCTATAGTGTGCTTTAAAAAAACATTTTTTTCTAGGGACAGAAAACTATAGGAAGGAAGAGTGTCAGTTTCTTTCACTGTGATAAACCTTGTTTCTAGGGACAAAGAAGGAAAGTGAGTGAAATTCTCCTTGTGCTATAGTGTGCTTTAAAAAAACATTTTTTCTAGGGACAGAAAACTATAGGTAGGGAGAGTGTCAGTGTCTTTTACTGTGCGAATCCTTGTTTCTAGGGACAGGGAAGGACAGTGAGGGAATTCTCCTTGTGCTATAGTGTGCTTTAAAAAAACATTTTTTTCTAGGGACAGAAAACTATAGGAAGGAAGAGTGTCAGTTTCTTTCACTGTGATAAACCTTGTTTCTAGGGACAAAGAAGGAAAGTGAGTGAAATTCTCCTTGTGCTATAGTGTGCTTTAAAAAAACATTTTTTCTAGGGACAGAAAACTATAGGTAGGGAGAGTGTCAGTGTGTTTTACTGTGCGAATCCTTGTTTCTAGGGACAGGGAAGGACAGTGAGGGAATTCTCCTTGTGCTATAGTGTGCTTTAAAAAAACATTTTTTTCTAGGGACAGAAAACTATAGGAAGGAAGAGTGTCAGTTTCTTTCACTGTGATAAACCTTGTTTCTAGGGACAAAGAAGGAAAGTGAGTGAAATTCTCCTTGTGCTATAGTGTGCTTTAAAAAAACATTTTTTCTAGGGACAGAAAACTATAGGTAGGGAGAGTGTCAGTGTCTTTTACTGTGCGAATCCTTGTTTCTAGGGACAGGGAAGGACAGTGAGGGAATTCTCCTTGTGCTATAGTGTGCTTTAAAAAAACATTTTTTCTAGGGACAGAAAACTATAGGTAGGGAGAGTGTCAGTGTGTTTTACTGTGCAAATCCTTGTTTCTAGGGACAGGGAAGGACAGTGAGGGAATTCTCCTTGTGCTATAGTGTGCTTTAAAAAAACATTTTTTTCTAGGGACAGAAAACTATAGGAAGGAAGAGTGTCAGTTTCTTTCACTGTGATAAACCTTGTTTCTAGGGACAAAGAAGGAAAGTGAGTGAAATTCTCCTTGTGCTATAGTGTGCTTTAAAAAAACATTTTTTCTAGGGACAGAAAACTATAGGTAGGGAGAGTGTCAGTGTCTTTTACTGTGCGAATCCTTGTTTCTAGGGACAGGGAAGGACAGTGAGGGAATTCTCCTTGTGCTATAGTGTGCTTTAAAAAAACATTTTTTTCTAGGGACAGAAAACTATAGGAAGGAAGAGTGTCAGTTTCTTTCACTGTGATAAACCTTGTTTCTAGGGACAAAGAAGGAAAGTGAGTGAAATTCTCCTTGTGCTATAGTGTGCTTTAAAAAAACATTTTTTTCTAGGGACAGAAAACTATAGGAAGGAAGAGTGTCAGTTTCTTTCACTGTGATAAACCTTGTTTCTAGGGACAAAGAAGGAAAGTGAGTGAAATTCTCCTTGTGCTATAGTGTGCTTTAAAAAAACATTTTTTCTAGGGACAGAAAACTATAGGTAGGGAGAGTGTCAGTGTCTTTTACTGTGCGAATCCTTGTTTCTAGGGACAGGGAAGGACAGTGAGGGAATTCTCCTTGTGCTATAGTGTGCTTTAAAAAAACATTTTTTTCTAGGGACAGAAAACTATAGGAAGGAAGAGTGTCAGTTTCTTTCACTGTGATAAACCTTGTTTCTAGGGACAAAGAAGGAAAGTGAGTGAAATTCTCCTTGTGCTATAGTGTGCTTTAAAAAAACAGTTTTTTCTAGGGACAGAAAACTATAGGAAGGAAGAGTGTCAGTTTCTTTCACTGTGATAAACCTTGTTTCTAGGGACAAAGAAGGAAAGTGAGTGAAATTCTCCTTGTGCTATAGTGTGCTTTAACCACTTAACGACCGCCCACCGCCGATTTACGTCGGCAGAATGGCACGGACAGGCAGAATCACGTAGATCTACGTGACTGCCTTTGTACAGTTGGGGGGTCCATCCGGACCCCCTTCTGTGCCGTGAGCGGTCGTTACTTCACCGGGAGCGATCCCAGATGAGGGGGCGGCCTTTCGATTCCGGCCCCCCCCTCGCGATCGCTCCCGGCGAATGGAAATGCCCCCTCTGTCTGTGTCAGACAGAGGAAGCAGGAGGAAGTGATGTCATCTCCTGTGCGGCGCTCACATATACCGAGCGCCGTACAAGAGAAGACATCAGGTCAGTGAGCACAACACTACACTGACACCAGGACACATAGGAACACTAATCGCCCCCCCCAGGACCCCCAGACCCCCCCAGATCACCCCCCAGATCACCCCCCAGCCCCCAGTCACAGTGTCACTGATTGCAGTGACCATTTATTTAGTGATCACTGCAATCAGTGACATTTGTGACTGTGAAAGTGTCACTAAAGTTTAGTTTTAGGTCCAGTGTAGCCCCCTAACCCCCCCTAATAAAGGTTTAACCCCCTGATCACCCCCCAGATAACCCTTTCACCCCCTATCACCGCTGTCGCTATGCGATCATTTTTCTGATGGCTGTCTTAGCATCAGTGATGGCGATCGGTAGCCAGTAATTTTTTTTAGGTTCGCCGCAGGTTTTTATAGCGTCGGGTACCCCAATATATTATCTAATAAAGGTTCAACCCCCTTGATCGCCCCCCAGGTAACCCTTTCACCCCCTATCACCGCTGTCGCTAATCGATCGTTTTTCTGATGCTGTCTTAGCATCAGTGATGGCGATCGGTAGCCAGTAATTTTTTTTAGGTTCGCCGCAGGTTTTTATAGCGTCAGGTACCCCAATATATTATCTAATAAAGGTTAAACCCCCTTGATCGCCCCCCAGGTAACCCTTTCACCCCCTATCACCGCTGTCGCTATGCGATCATTTTTCTGATGGCTGTCTTAGCATCAGTGATGGCGATCGGTAGCCAGTAATTTTTTTTAGGTTCGCCGCAGGTTTTTATAGCGTCGGGTACCCCAATATATTATCTAATAAAGGTTTAACCCCCTTGATCGCCCCCCAGGTAACCCTTTCACCCCCTATCACCGCTGTCGCTAATCGATCGTTTTTCTGATGCTGTCTTAGCATCAGTGATGGCGATCGGTAGCCAGTAATTTTTTTTAGGTTCGCCGCAGGTTTTTATAGCGTCAGGTACCCCAATATATTATCTAATAAAGGTTAAACCCCCTTGATCGCCCCCCAGGTAACCCTTTCACCCCCTATCACCGCTGTCGCTATGCGATCATTTTTCTGATGGCTGTCTTAGCATCAGTGATGGCGATCGGTAGCCAGTAATTTTTTTTAGGTTCGCCGCAGGTTTTTATAGCGTCGGGTACCCCAATATATTATCTAATAAAGGTTTAACCCCCTTGATCGCCCCCCAGGTAACCCTTTCACCCCCTATCACCACTGTCACTAAGCGATCGTTTTTCTGATCGCTGTCTTCGTGTCGGTGATGCCAATCGGTAGCCAGTCATTTTTTTTAGGTTCGCCGCAGGTTTTTATAGCGTCAGGTACCCCCAAATATGATCTAATAAAGGTTTTAACCCCCTAATTGCCCCTAGTTAACCCTTTCACCAGTGATCACCATATAAGTGTTACGGGTGACGCTGGTTAGTTAGTTTGCTTTTTATAGTGTCAGGGCACCCGCCGTATATAACCCAATAAAGGTTTAACCCCCTGATCGCCCGGTGGGTGATATCAATTAGGTTTTAGCGTCAGAGAGGGTCTGCGTCACACCCCAGGCAGCGTCAGGTTAGTGCCAGTAACGCTAACACCCACGCGTAAAGCATACACCCCCCTTAGTGGTATAGTATCTGAACAGATCAATATCTGATCTGATCAGATCTATACCAGCGGTTTAGGGTTCCCAAAAACGCAGTGTTAGCGGGATCAGCCCAGATACCTGCTAGCACCTGCGTTTTGCCCCTCCGTCCAGCCCAGGCCACCCAAGTGCAGTATCGATCGATCACTGTCACTTACAAAACACAACACACATAACTGCAGCGTTCGCAGAGACAGGCCTGATCCCTGCGACTCCAGTGCTGTAGGAGGTGATTTCACCACCACAGTTAAAAAAAAAAAAGCATATATGCCGAAGCATGGGGGCAGCAGGGGCAGCAGGGCGGAGGAGCAATTTTGCTCCTAATGCCGCATACATACGGTCGAAATTCCGACGGAGGCTTGCCCGTGGAAACGTTTGACCATGTGTGTGCGGCATAACTTTTTTGCGGGAGGATGCCCCCATGCTTCGGCATATATAAATGGTGCATGTATGCCCATCATTAGAAGTGGGTGGATGAAGGGCGGTATTCTAATGGTGGGCATACCCACCAATCAATCTCTTTTTTCGTTCAGCCAACAGGCTGCATGAAAAAAAAAGATTACAATACATGTCCAACAAGGACCAGCAACGTACTGGTATGTTGCTGGACTTTGAATGGTTATACCAGATTGATGCCTGCGGGTTTAGGCATCATCTTGGTATCATTCTTTTCAGCCAGCGGCCGGCTTTCATGTAAAAGCAATCACAGCGGCTAATTAGCCTCTGGACTGCTTTTACAAGCAGTGGGAGGGAATGTCCCCCCCGGATATAAAAAGCGCCATTGGGAAATTGGGAAAGCATTTTATCACACCGATCTTGGTGTGGTCAGATGCTTTGAGGGCAGAGGAAAGATCTAGGGTCTAGAAGACCCCAGTTTTTTCAAAAAAAGAGTACCTGTCACTACCTATTGCTATCATAGGGGATATTTACATTCCCTGAGATAACAATAAAAATTATAAAAAAAAAAATATATGTAAGGAACAATTTAAAAATAAAATAAAAAAGCAAAATTAATAATAAAAAAAAAAAAAAAAAAAAAAAAAGCACCCCTGTCCTGCCCTGCTCTTGCCCAATGGCGAACGCAAGCGTCGGTCTGGCGTCATATGTAAACAGCAATTGCACCATGCATGTGAGGTATCACCGCGAAGGTCAGATCGAGGGCAGTCATTTTAGCAGTAGACCTCCTCTGTAAATCTAACGGGGTAATCTGTAAAGGCTTTTAAAGGCTTTTAAAAATGTATGTAGTTTGTCGCCAATGCGCGTTTGTGCGAAATTTTAAAGCATGTCGTGTTTGGTATCTATGTACTCGGCCTAAGATCATCTTTATTATTTCATCAAACATTTGGACAATATAGTGTGTTTTAGTGCATTAAAATTAAAAAAAGTGTATTTTTTCCCCAAAAAATGCGTTTGAAAAATCGCTGCGCAAATACTGTGTAGAAAAAAAAAATGCAACACCCACCATTTTAATCTGTAGGGCCTTTGCTTTAAAAATATATATAATGTTTGGGGGTTCAACATAATTTTCTTGCAAAAAAAAAATATGTTTTCATGTAAACAAAAAGTGTCAAAAAGGGCTTTGTCTGCAAGTGGTTAGAAGAGTGGATGTAAGCTTCCTAATGTTGTGTATAAAATGCCAGAACAGTTCAAAACCCCCCCAAATGACCCCATTTTGGAAAGTAGACACCCCAAGCTATATACTGAGAGGCATGTCGAGTCCATGGAATATTTTATATGTTGACACAAGTTGCGGAAAAAAGAAAATTTTTTTTTTTTAATTCTTTTTTTTGCACAAAGTTGTCACTAAATGATATATTGCTCAAACATGCCATGGGCATATGTGGAATTACACCCCAAAATAAATTCTGTTGCTTCTCCTGAGTACAGGGATACCACATGTGTGAGACTTTTTGGGAGCCTAGCCGCGTACGGGACCCCAAAAACAAAGCACCGCCTTCAGGCTTTCTAAGGGTGTAAATTTTTGATTTTACTTCTCACTGCCTATCACAGTTTCGGAGGCCATGGAATGCCCAGATGGCACAAAACCCCCCCAAATGACCCCATTTTGGAAAGTAGACACCCCAAGCTATTTGCTGAGAGGTATTGTGAGTATTTTGCAGATCTCGCTTTTTGTCACAAAGTTTTGAAAATTGAAAAAAAAAAAAAAAAAAAAAAAATTTTCTTTCTTCATTTTCAAAAACAAATGAGAGCTGTAAAATACTCACCATGCCTCCTCAGCAAATAGCTTGGGGTGTCTACTTTCCAAAATGGGGTCATTTGGGGGGGTTTTGTGCTATTTTGGCATTTTATGGCCTTAGAAACTGTGATAGGTAGTGAGGAGTGAAATCAAAAATTTGTGCCTAGAAATCCTGAAGGCGGTGCTTGGTTTTCGGGGTCCCGTACGCGGCTAGGCTCCTAAAAAGTCCCACACATGTGGTATCCCTGTACTCAGGAGAAGCAGCAAAATGTATTTTGGGGTGCAATTCCACATATAACCATGGCATGTGTGAGCAATATATCATTTAGTGACAACTTTTTGTAATTTATTTTTTATTTTTATTTTTTGTCATTATTCAATCACTTGGGACAAAAAAAAAAATATTCAACGGGCTCAACAGGCCTCTCAGCAATTTCCTTGGGGTGTCTACTTTCTAAAATGGGGTCATTTGGGGGGGTTTTGTGCTATTTTGGCATTTTATGGCCTTCGAAACTGTGATAGGTAGTGAGGAATGAAATCAAAAATTTGCGCCCTTAGAAATCCTGAAGGCGGTGCTTGGTTTCCGGGGTCCCGTACGTGGCCAGGCTCCTAAAAAGTCCCACACATGTGGTATCCCCGTACTCAGGAGAAGCAGCAAAATGTATTTTGGGGTGCAATTCCACATATAACCATGGCATGTGTGAGCAATATATCATTTAGTGACAACTTTTTGTAATTTTTTTTTTTTTTTTTTTTTTTTTGTCATTATTCAATCACTTGGGACAAAAAAAAAAAATATTCAATGGGCTCAACATGCCTCTCAGCAATTTCCTTGGGGTGTCTACTTTCCAAAATGGGGTCATTTGGGGGGGTTTTGTACTGCCCTGCCATTTTAGCACCTCAAGAAATGAGATAGGCAGTCATAAATTTAAAGCTGTGTAAATTTCAGAAAATGTACCCTAGTTTGTAAACGCTATAACTTTTGCGCAAACCAATAAATATACGTTTATTGACATTTTTTTTACTAAAGACATGTGGCTGAATACATTTTGGCCTAAATGTCTGACTAAAATTGAGTTTATTCGATTTTTCTTATAACAAAAAGTAGAAAATATCATTTTTTTTCAAAATTTTCGGTCTTTTTCCGTTTATATCGCAAAAAATAAAAATCGCAGAGGCAATCAAATACCATTAAAAGAAAGCTCTATTTGTGGGAAGAAAAGGACGCAAATTTCATTTGGGTACAACATTGCATGTCCGCACAATTTACAGTTAAAGCAGCGCAGTGCCGAATCCCAAAAACAGGCCTGGTCCTAATGGCCCGAAATGGTCCGGGGCTTAAGTGGTTAAAAAAACTTTTTTTCTAGGGACAGAAAACTATAGGTAGGGAGAGTGTCAGTGTCTTTTACTGTGCGAATCCTTGTTTCTAGGGACAGGGAAGGACAGTGAGGGAATTCTCCTTGTGCTATAGTGTGCTTTAAAAAAACATTTTTTCTAGGGACAGAAAACTATAGGTAGGGAGAGTGTCAGTGTGTTTTACTGTGCGAATCCTTGTTTCTAGGGACAGGGAAGGACAGTGAGGGAATTCTCCTTGTGCTATAGTGTGCTTTAAAAAAACATTTTTTTCTAGGGACAGAAAACTATAGGAAGGAAGAGTGTCAGTTTCTTTCACTGTGATAAACCTTGTTTCTAGGGACAAAGAAGGAAAGTGAGTGAAATTCTCCTTGTGCTATAGTGTGCTTTAAAAAAACATTTTTTCTAGGGACAGAAAACTATAGGTAGGGAGAGTTTCAGTGTCTTTTACTGTGCGAATCCTTGTTTCTAGGGACAGGGAAGGACAGTGAGGGAATTCTCCTTGTGCTATAGTGTGCTAAAGCATTCCTCATCAACCATCTTTGAAATCCTTGTTTTTTTGCACAGTCAGGGAAGTTGTCGTTGTGCTATTCTGTGCAAAAGCAATCATCCTCAACCATATTTAGAAATCCTTAAGTAAAGGGACAGAGAAGGACACCTGAAGGTAGCCCTTATTGCTTTTTTCCCATCTCCCTGCAGGCCATCTATTAGAATGTCTGGAAGGCAAACAAGGAGAGGCAGACAGTCAGGAGGCAATAAAAGAGGGCAAGCAGGCTCTGTGTCTGGGGGCAACAGTGCTGGTCGTGGACGCGGTGCATTGTCATCAGCACATGGCCATGGGACACGCTTGTCCTTCTTTTCGGCAGCTGGACATGTTGAGCCACATCATGCCGAAGACTTGGTAGAGTGGATGACCAAGCCCTCCTCCTCCTCCTCATCCTCTCTCACCCAGGCTCAGGGTACTGGAAAAGCAGCTGCCAAAGCGTCCTCTTCCCTGGTATCAATGTCAGACTCATCATCAGTCACTCCTTCCCTAGACCCACCATGTCCTCCTCCTGAGGAGTCCCCCGAACTGTTTGAGCACAGTGTTGGGTACATGCTCCAGGAGGATGCCCAGCGTTTCGAAGGGTCTGATGATGAAACCCAGCTAGAGGAAGGCAGCAGCGTGAGAGCAGACAGAGGGGATGCTCAAGAAGGACACCAATCTGGCAGTCATGTTCCAGCAGCTGCAGCATACTGCCAGATTGGCTCCAGTGATGAGGAGGGAGGGGATGATGAGGTCACTGACTCCACGTGGGTGCCTAATAGGAGAGAGGAGGAGGAGGAGGATGAGGAGGAGGCACATCTCCAACGAGGCAGGATGCCCTTTGGTGGCCAGCGTAAGGGCAGTACACCAACGGAATCACACCGCAGAGCTCCGCCTGTGCAGGGCGCTGCCTCTGCCCGTCATTCAAAAAGTTCTTTGGTGTGGGCCTTTTTTGAGGCTAGTGCATCAGATCGCACAGCTGCTGTTTGCAACATATGTCTCAAGCGTATATCGCGTGGCCAAAACATCAGCCGCTTGGGTACCACATGCCTGACCAGACATATGTTGACCTGCCATGCAGCTCGTTGGCAAGCCTACCTCAAAGACCCACACCAAAGAACAAAGCGGACCTCTCCTTGCACCGCATCAGCTGGGATCTCCAACCCCACTATAACTTCAGTCCTCTCTGAAACATGCACTGAGAGGAATGAAGGTGTAGAATTAGGTGTGTCACAGCCAAGTACTTGCGGCCACTCTGCTAGCAGTACACCGACGTCCGATTCTAGCAGGCAAATTTCCCTGCCCCAGCTGCTGGACCGTCGAAAGAAGTTCACTCCCAGCCATCCACATGCCCAGCGGTTGAATGCTAGCTTGGCTAAATTGCTAGCGCTTCAACTGCTGCCTTTTCAGTTGGTAGACTCGGCCTTCTTCCGTGAGTTTGTGCAATGTGCGGTTCCTCAGTGGCAGGTTCCCAAACGCCACTTTTTCTCACGGAAGGCTATTCCGGCTCTCTACCGGCATGTGGAAGGCAATGTCTTGGCCTCGCTGGACAGGGCGGTCAGCGGTAAGGTGCATATTACCGCTGACTCATGGTCCAGCAGGCATGGACAGGGACGTTACCTTTCTTTCACGGCCCATTGGGTCACTCTTTTGGCAGCTGGGAAGGATGCAGGACAAGGTGCAGTAGTGTTGGAGGTTGTTCCACCGCCACGCCTCCAAAATGCTACTACTGGTTGTGACACACCTCTCTCCTCCACCCCCTCCTCTTCTTCTTCCTCCATGGCCTCTTCCTGTGGTTTGTCCTCGGAACCAGCGGTGCTCCGTAGGCGTTCAAGGGGCTACGCAAGTACGCAGGCAAAAAGATGCCATGCCGTGCTTGCGCTGGTGTGTTTGGGGGACAGAAGCCACACTGGGGCAGAGGTCCTGTCTGCTCTGCAGGGCCAGGCCGAGAGGTGGTTGACGCCACGCCAGCTTAAGCCAGGAATGGTGGTTTGCGACAATGGCACCAACCTCCTCTCCGCCCTCCGACAGGGACAACTGACCCATGTGCCCTGTGTGGCTCACGTCCTTAACCTGGTGGTGCAGCGGTTCTTGGGCAGGTACCCAGGCTTACAGGATGTCCTGAGGCAGGCCAGAAAAGTCTGTGTGCATTTCCGCAGATCTTATAATGCCAGTGCTCGTCTGGCTGAGCTGCAAAAGGAGTTGAACCTGCCCAAGAACCGCCTTATATGTGACATGCCCACCAGGTGGAACTCAACGTTGGCCATGCTGCAGCGGCTGCACACGCAGCAGAGGGCCATCAATGAGTACCTGTGCGACTACGGCACCAGGACAGGGTCAGGGGAGCTTGTTTTTTTTTCTCCACGCCAGTGGGGCATGATCAGGGATGCATGCACTGTCCTGGCACCATTTGAGGAGGCCACGAGGATGGTGAGCAGTGACAGTGCATGCATCAGTGACACTGTACCTCTTGTCCACCTGTTGGAGCACGCGCTGCGTGGAATAATGGACAGGGCACTTGAGGCAGAACAGAGGCAGGAAGAGGAGGACTTCCTTGCCTCTCAAGGCCCCCTTTACCCAGACAGTGTTCCTTCTGTCCCACCCATAGCACAGGAAGAGGACGAGGAGGAGGAGGAGGAGGAGGATTGTGTCAGCATGGAGGTGGAGGCTGGCACTCAGCATCATCAGCAGCAGTCTTTTAGGGATGATTTACAGTCACAAGAAACCAGTGGACTTGTACGTGGCTGGGAGGAGGTGGCTGCGGATCATGTCGTCCTTAGTGACCCAGAGGACTCCGGAGCGAATGCCTCAGCAAACCTACGCTGCATGGCCTCCCTGATCCTGCAAAGTCTGCGGAAGGATCCTCGTATTCTTCGGATCAAGGAGAGGGACCATTACTGGCTGGCCACTCTCCTTGATCCACGGTACAAGGGTAAGGTTGCGGACCTTATGTTACCGTCGCAGAGGGAGCAGAGGATGAGACAACTCCGGGAGGCCTTGCAGAAAGGTCTGTGCAACGCGTTCCCAGAGACTGGGAGGTTACAAACTCCTGGTCCTGGACAACGAGTTGCTGAGGCTTCGGCCAGTCAAAGAAGGAGCGGTGGGGAAGGTGGCCGTCTGACCGATGCGTTCAGACAATTCTTTAGTCCGCAGCCCCAAGGTGAGATCGGTTCCAGCAACCATCGCCAGCGTCTGATATACATGGTGCAGGAATACCTAGGGGCAAGGTCAGACTTGGATACCTTCCCCACCGAAAATCCTCTGGCTTACTGGGTCTTGAGGATGGATCACTGGCCAGAGCTTGCACAGTATGCAATTGAGCTACTGGCCTGTCCTGCATCCAGCGTTCTTTCAGAACGCACATTCAGTGCTGCTGGAGCATTTGTCACAAATCACAGGGTGCGCCTGTCCACCGACTCGGTTGATCGACTGACTTTCATCAAGATGAACCAGTCTTGGATCACCACCAGCTACCACACACCTGATGCTGATATAACAGACTAATTGATTTTAACATGTCACATCCCTTCAAGACTGATGCTGATGCTGAGTGTCTGTGCTGTTATGTTGACTGGCTATCCTCCTCCTCCGAGTCCTCAATGATACGATTGATGATGATAGCTTGGAAGATCATTTTTGTTTATGGGTGCCGCCACCAGTGGCTAAGGCCCAATTTTTCAGCCCCTGTTTTACAGGGGCGTGTAATTACAATTTTTTTAGCAATAATTTGCCATAGGGCTCATTGCTGTGCTCCAAGTACAGTATCTGTGAGGGGTTGGAGTGTTGTGGCACCAGTGCCTAAGGCCCAATTTTTCAGCCCCTGTTTAACAGGGGCGTGTCATTACAATTTTTGAAGCAATACTTTGCAACAGGGCTCATTGCTGTGCTCCAAGTACAGTATCTGTGAGGGGTTGTAGTGTTGTGCCACCAGTGCCTAAGGCCCAATTTTTCAGCCCCTGTTCAACAGGGGCATGCAATTACAATTCTTGATCTAATAATTCACAGCAGGGCCCATTGCTGCACCCACCAAGAGTAACTCTGAGGGCTTACAGTGTTGTGGCAACGCCACCACCACCACCACCACGAAAGGCCCAATTTTTCAGCCCCTGTTCAAAAGGTGCATGTAATTACAATTCTTGATCTAATAATTCACAGCAGGGCCCATTGCTGCACCCACCAAGAGTAACTCTGAGGGCTTACAGTGTTGTGGCAACACCACCACCACCACCACCACCACGAAAGGCCCAATTTTTCAGCCCCTGTTCAACAGGGGCATGCAATTACAATTCTTGATCTAATAATTCACAGCAGGGCCCATTGCTGCACCCACCAAGAGTAACTCTGAGGGCTTACAGTGTTGTGGCAACGCCACCACCACCACCACCACGAAAGGCCCAATTTTTCAGCCCCTGTTCAAAAGGGGCATGTAATTACAATTCTTGATCTAATAATTCACAGCAGGGCCCATTGCTGCACCCACCAAGAGTAACTGTCAGGGCTTACAGTGTTGTGGCACCAGCACCACCATCAAAGGCCCAATTTTTACTACCACTGTTCAACAATTATATGTAATTAAAATTCCTGATATAATAGTTGACAGCAGGGCGTTCCAGCACCAACCAAGAGTAACTGTGAGTGCTTACAGTGTTGTGCCAACACCAACAACTAAGGGGCCTATTTCTGCAGAGTATATACGGCAGGTCCCTACTTTCAAACATCCAACTTACAAACGACTCCTACTTGCAAACGCAAGAAGACAACAGGAAGTGAGAGGAAATCTACCACTAGGAAGGAAAATTCTCTCCTGTAAGAATAAATATGGGAGAAAGGTGTCTCCTCTGTACTGATGCTTTATCAGCAATCCTTGTTTCAAGAAAAACACCACATTTCAAAAACAGTTGTCATTGGGACGGAAAGTGAGGTGAAATGTTCTGAACAGGGGCACAGACAGCAAAACAAATGTTACAGGGGTGATAACCCTTACCTATGTTTTCCAAAAAGTTTAAAAATAGATTTTTGGGCTGGAGCTACACTTCAACAATGTACCTGTTCAAAATTACAAACAGATTCTACATAAGAACAAACCTACAGTCCCTGTCTTGTATGCACCGCCTGTATTATACGGCTGTTCAGAGTATATAGGGCCTTTTTTATTTTATGTGCGGGGTTCCCCTTAATATCCATACAAGACCCAAAGGGGCTGGTAATGGGCTGGGGTAGGGGGGGGGGGGGGTCATGGGGTAGCTATGCCATTTTTCTTAAAGATTTTCATCCATATTACCGGGACCAGACATTACATTAAAGCCGCAAGCAGTTTTAAATGGCTTTTTTTTCCTTTAGAAGTGTCATTTTGTGCAGGGACAGTTCTAAACACGGGAAACACGTGGCACTTCACAGGCATACTTTAGACACCCCCCAGGTACGATATTTAAAGGAATATTTGACTTTTTTTTTCACTTTATGCATCATTAAAATGACTGCTCCCGAAAAACAACCGTTTTTAAAACTTCTTTTTGCATTGATACATGTCCCCTGGTGCACAACCCGGGTTCCCAAACCCTTTTTAGGACAATACCATGCATAATAGTTGTTATAATTAGCACTTTAGAATTTGAACGTTCGCATCCATTGTATTTAAAAGGGTTCTAATGTTCGTACGAACTTTCGGTCCGTTCGCGGGTTCTGGTGCGAACCGAACCCGGGGGTGTTCGGCTCATCACTAGTCTCTAATTCTCACCTCTTCTTCTCAGCCTCTCTGCTCTGCGATCTAGCCTGAAGCCTCGTACACGTGGCTGGTTTTCTCGGCAAGAAACGACAAGAAAACTTCTGGGAGAGCTTTCCTGCCGAGAAAAACGTGCGTGTGTACGAGGCTTTGAGGTTTCTCATCGGGAAATCTGCCCAGAATCTTGACGAGAAAAATAGAGATCCTGCTCTCTATTTTCTCGTCGGGATTCTTGTCGGCCTGTTTCCCGACGAGAAACCCAAGCGTGTGCATATTTACCTGCCTCCATGGAAACCCACGCATGCTCAAAATTACTTTGACGCATGCGCAGTAGCTTCCAAGGCATAGGTAGGGTGAAGCAAGATGGTGGCGGCATCGAATGTGACGAGCGCATGCTTGTCATAGTCGATGACGTCACTGCGTTCGTGCAATTCAAAAGAACGGCGGTTCTTTTGAATCGTACGTGTGTACACTCGGCCGGTAAGAAAACTTGCCAGGAATCTCGTCAGGAAAACCGACGGGTTTTTTCCTGACGAGAATCTCGGCCGTGTGTACTAGGCTTCAGAGCTCTTCCTGGTTTACTGACACCCAGCATAATTCCTATGTGTAAAGGGTGTCATTGGCCTGCCCCCTGGGGGCCACCTCAGCACCCTGCACTCACAGTACAATAAACAATAGAACGTCACTGACATCACAGTTATGTAGCGGGGTCTTCAAATTTAGGGGAATGTTTGAGTGGCAGTTGTACTCAAACACCTTATTTGATAGGGCTCTGCTAACCATTTTATACCGCAGGTGGGGTACTGGTGTATAGTTCTCTGTGGCCTGTGGATGGCGCTGCCATCGGGGGCTAGGGTTGAACCTCTGGTATAGTGCTGTGCCTTGGATGTCCTCTTTCGGCGGTGGTATGGTGGGCGTGGTCGGCCTGCTATGCATGCCGGGAGAGGATATAAAAGGGGCAGACGCTGCCTGTGGGGTGTTCTTCTTCTCCCGGGGGTCCTACCCCGGGGAGTGTGTCATTGTTCTGTTCGTTGGACACCCCGGGCACCTTCAGCCCGAGGGTGGGGTTCCAGGTTCGAGAGTACTGGGTCTTCCTGGCCCGGTACACTGGCGGATCAGTCCCAGGCACCTTTAGCCCTGGGGCTGCAACTGAAGGCCTTGGGTCCAGCACCTTTGGCTGGGGCCCACGGAGGGAAGAGAAATCCCAGGCTGCTGCCTTGCGAGGAGACCCGTATCTGGAAGAGGAGGCTGGGGAGGACCGTTCCGAGGGACCGGTGAGAGATCACAGTGAAGGAAAGGGCCCGGTAACTTTCTGGAGGGATGTCATCTCCCTGAAAGAGGCCTAATACCACAAGCAAAGTTCACCAGGTCTGTGGCAGAGACCCAAAGTTCACCAGGTCTGTGGCAGAGACCCAAATTCACCCGTAACAGTTTGTGCAGAGACTGTGTGTAATCTAATTCGAGCATCACTCCGGCTGCTAGGATCCACTCTAATGGGAGACTATCCGGGTGAGCTAAGCCTACTTGAGAGATAGGTAGTGAATCATACATTCGTTTGTGCCTGGACCTACTCCAACACCTTTTGCTGTCTTGTTCTCCATCCACCCTTTCCTATCTAGTGACTGTGCCTATGAGAAAATAAACTCTACGTTGGAGTTGCGACTGGTGTGGACCTTGGAGTTATTGGGGGAAATAGAGACTTGTCTTTATCGCATGAGAGACGAGAAGCATTCTCTGGAGAACCTAGCTGTGGAGACCCAGTTATATTTACACCGCTCAACCTCTTCACACAGGAAAGTACGGGCATATAGTACGGTGTGCCCTTTTTCCTACAAGTGAGCCAAGGGTAGGGGAAAGGGTCCGTGTCCAACAGTTACATAGTTGGTGAGGTTGAAAAAAGACACAAGTCCATCAAGTCCAACCTATGTGTGTGATTACCGGGTATATGTCAGTATTACATTGTATATCCCTGTATGTTGTGGTCGTTCAGGTGCTCATCTAATAGTTTTTTGAAACCACAGCCTGTGGAAGGGAATTCCACATCCTTGCCGCTCTTAAGAACCCTCTTTGAACTGAACAGCATACTCCAGGTGCAGCCGGACCAGAGTTTTGTAGAGTGGGAGAATTATTGCTTTATTTCTGGACTTAATCCCCTTTTTAATGCATGCCAATATTCTATTGGCATTGTTAGCAGCAGCTTGCCATTGCTGAGCCTATCATCTACTAGGACCCCCAGGTCCTTTTCCATACTTGATTCCCCCAGAGGTTCTCCCCCCCCCCCCCCCAGTGTATAGATTGCATTCGTATTTTTGGCACCCAAATGCATTATTTAAATATTTTTTCACATTGAACCTCATTTGCCATGTAGTTGCCCTCCCCATTAATTTGTTCAGATCTTCTTGCAAGGTTTCCACATCCTGCGGAGAAGGTATTGCCCTGCTTAGCTAAAGCCCCGTACACACGGTCGGACTTTTGGCCAACAAACTTAATTTTGAGCAAGTTGGACCAACAATCCGACCGTGTGTACGCTCCATCTGACAAACTTTTTTCGTTTGGTTTTGGATTTCATCGGACAAAAGTTGGGTCTGCAAACGGACAAACTTTTGCCCAACAAAAGTCCGATGGAGCAAAGTCCATCGGACTTTTGTCCGATGGACAAACCAAATCATGTTAAAATCAACCAACAATAGCAGAAGTTGACCAAAGGGTGGCAGTAAAGAGCAGAAAAGAGCAGAAAAACCATGCAATGTTGTAAGAAGTTTTGGGAAAGTTTGAAGAAAAGTCAGAGCGTGTGTATGCTATGGGTGTTCCCGACCAACTCCGTTCGGACAAAAATCCACGGAAAAGTCAGATGGAAGTCCGACCGTGTGTACGAGGCTTTAGTCATGTCAGCAACACTCTGTGCATCACTGAGGACCACCCTGCGTCAGAGAAAATAAAGAGGACCCACACGGCATGTGACTGGCCTGAAGACATCTGATAAAAGGTATGTATCAATAAAAAAATTAAAATTAAAAAATTACACAAACTTTCCAGGTTAGGACTGCAATAGGCTTTAAGGTACAGCCATCCTAAAACAATGAAGGTATGAAACTTCTGTATGGACTAAAATTATGTATATGGGAGATAATAAATATATAATGAAAACATTATGTTTGGTAAGAGCTACTCTTAAAAATTTAACTTTAGCCCAAATTTTTGGACAGAGTGGGGGAAGTGTTAGAACCTCTGCATGGTATTTATAAAAAAATAAAATAAAAGCAGAATGTAGAAGCATCCACTTCAGCACAGAGCAGTATTCATGTGGTCACCTGGACAGTAAATGAGAAGATCATCTGGATGGGAATTTAGACAACAACGTAAAATTGAAAGAGGATCAATCACTTCCCCAATTTGCCCAGAATGTAAAACTATATTGTTCTAGCTTTTTTTTTTTTTTTTAGGAAAGTCGCCATGGCGGTCAGTGAAGTACATAACTTCTTCTCACAATACAGATCTATCTGTTGGCTGACTTACCAAAGACAATGCACTCCCGGCTTGGCTGATATCTTACATCAGATGTAGGGATGAGCGAATTCAGGAGTTTGCCAAAATGTCAGTGACCAAATGGAAATATTTTGGGAAAATGTCACCATTTTGACAAAATGCATTTAAGTGAATGGGACAGACCAATTAAAGGTGTTCTTTGAGGAATATGGTTTACATGGTCCTAGAGGGCTACAGTAGCTCATTTAAACTGTTTGTGAAAAAAATAGTCTCCTTGCTAACTGGGAACATGGCATTAGATATAAGGAACATAGGAACCCTAATTGAGTTCTTGATGAAGGAGGGGTGACATCCACAGAAGGCTACAGAATGTTTACGAAGATGACACCATTGACAAGAGCAATGTCTTATCATTGGTGACTTTTGTCATCATGATGTCATCTCCCTAACCAGAGGTGTACAGAGGTGAGCTGTGGATGGGGGGTTCAGAGGTGAGTTGTGGACGAGAAGTAGAGAGGTGAGCTGTGGACGGGAAGTACAGAGGTGAGCTGTGAATGGGGGGTACAGAGGTAATATGTGGATGGGGGTACAGAGGTGAGCTGTGGATGGGGGGTACAGAGGTGAGCTGTGAAAGGGGGGTACAGAGGTGAGCTTTGAATGGGGGGTACAGAGGTGATCTGTGGATGGAAGGTACAGAGGTGAGTTGTGGATGGGGGGTACAGAGGTAATCTGTGAATGGGAAGAAAGAGGGGAGCTGTAAACGGGGGAGGACAGAGGTGAGCTGTGGATGGGGGGGTACATAAGTGAGCTGTGGATGAGGGGTACAGAGGTGGGGGGTACAGAGGTGATCTGTGAATGGGGGGTACAGACGTGATCTGTGGATGGGGAGTACAGAGGTGAGCTGTGAATGGCTGTGAATGGGGGGTACAGAGGTGAGCTGTGGATGGGGGAGTACAGAGGTGAGCTGTGGATGGGGGAGTACAGAGGTGATCTGTGGATGGGGAAGTACAGAGGTGAGCTGTGGGTGGGGAGGGTACAGAGGTGAACTGTGGATGGGGGGTACAGAGGTGAGCTGTGGATGGGGGTACAGAGGTGAGCTGTGGATGGGAAGGTACAGAGGTTAGCTGTGGATGGGGGGTACAGAGGTGAGCTGTGGATGGGGGAGTACAGAGGTGATCTGTGGATGGGGAAGTACAGAGGTGAGCTGTGGATGGGGAGGGTACATAGGTGAACTGTGGATGGGGGGTACAGAGGTGAGCTGTGGATGGGGGGTACAGAGGTGAGCTGTGAATGGCTGCGAATGGGGGGTACAGAGGTGAGCTGTGGATGGGGGAGTACAGAGGTGAGCTGTGGATGGGGGAGTACAGAGGTGATCTGTGGATGGGGAAGTACAGAGGTGAGCTGTGGGTGGGGAGGGTACAGAGGTGAACTGTGGATGGGGGGTACAGAGGTGAGCTGTGGATGGGGGTACAGAGGTGAGCTGTGGATGGGGAGGTATAGAGGTTAGCTGTGGATGGGGGGTACAGAGGTGAGCTGTGGATGGGGGAGTACAGAGGTGATCTGTGGATGGGGAAGTACAGAGGTGAGCTGTGGATGGGGAGGGTACATAGGTGAACTGTGGATGGGGGGTACAGAGGTGAGCTGTGGATGGGGGGTACAGAGGTGAGCTGTGGATGGGGAGGTACAGAGGTTAGCTGTAGATGGGGGGTACAGAGGTGAGCTGTGGATGGGGGAGTACAAAGGTGAGGTGTGAATAGGGGGTGCGGAGGTGCAGAGGTGAGCTGTGGATGTGGGGTGGTACAGAGGTAAGCTTTGGATGGGGAAATACAAATGTTAGGTGTGAATGGGGGTTAAAGAGGTGAGGCAAGGACGCGGGGTACAGAGGTGAGGTGTGGACAAGAGGTACAGAGGTAAGCTGTGGACGTAGAGCATTGCACAAGAAGCAAGAGGCACAGAGTACCACACTCAGGGCTCGGGAGTGCATACTGTGCAGTGCTGAGGTGTATATATCACACAGCTTACAGAAAAAAATCAGCACAAGGGACAGTACTTACACATCCCCTCCTAAAGGAACCATCTATTGCTCACCTCTGCACACCTCTTTGCTTGGTTCTAGGAGTTTTCTGTCCATTGGTGGGCCCCCTCACCTCCCGAGTCCACAGTGTGCAGGCAGTGAGGGGATGATGTGCTTTATCCTTCAGCAACCAGTCAGTGAGCCCTAATGATGTGCTGTAACCTCAGTGCCTAAGTAAGTGGCACTGGCATTGATGCACAGTAACCTCTACCAACCAATCTGTGAGTGGTAAAGATGTGCAGTAACCTCTAGCAACCAATCAGTGAGCCTGGATCTGTTCTTTATGTTTACATTATTAAAAGATTTTAAGATCTATTTGTGTGTTTGTTTGTTTTTTGGTATGTTGGGGTGGAGAATGAAATTGCATGGTGGGGGGGGGGGGGGAGGGGGTTCAAGAAAATGTTTGCCCAGGGTCTAATTAATATTAAAGATTAGTGATGAGCCGAACACCCCCGGGTTCGGTTCGCACCAGAACCCGCGAACGGACCGAAAGTTCGCGCGAACATTAGAACCCTATTAAATACAATGGATGCGAACGTTCGGATTCTAAAGTGCTAATTATAATGACTATTATCCATGTTATTGTCCGAAACAGAGTTTGGGAACACGGCTTCTGCACCAGGGGACATGTATCAATGCAAAAATAAGTTTTAAAAACGGACGTTTTCCGGGAGCAGTCATTTTAATGATGCATAAAGTGAAAAAAAAAAAGTCAAATATTCCTTTAAATATCGTACCTGGGGGGTGTCTAAAGTATGCCTGTGAAGTGCCACGTGTTTCCCGTGTTTAGAACTGTCCCTGCACAAAATAACATTTCTAAAGGGAAAAAAGTCATTTAAAACTGCTTGCGGCTTTAATGCAATGTCTGGTCCCGGTAATATGGATGAAAATCTTTAGGAAAAATGGCATAGCTACCCCATCAACCCCCCCCCCCTACCCCAGCCCATTACCAGCCCCTTTGGGTCTTGTATGGATATTAAGGGGAACCCCGCACACAAAATAAAAAAGGACCTATATACTCTGAACAGCCGTATACAGGCGGTGCATACAAGACTGGGACTGTAGGTTTGTTCTTATGTAGAATCTGTTTATAATTTTGAACAGCTGCATTGTTTAAGTGGAGCTCCATGCCAAATTCCTTTTTTTTAGTTTTTTGTAAAACATAGGGAACGGTTATCACCCCTGTCACATTTTTTTTGCTGTCTGTGCCCCTGTTCAGAACATTTCACCTCACTTTGCGTCCCAATGACAACTGTTTTTGAAATGTGGTGTTTTTATTGAAACAAGGATTGGTGATAAAGCATCAGTAGAGAGGAGACACCTTTCTCCCATATTAATTCTTACAGGAGAGAATTTTCCTTCCAAGGGGTAGATTTCCTCTCACTTCCTGTTGTCTTCTTCCGTTTGCAAGTAGTAGTAGTTTGTAAGTTGGATGTTTGAAAGTAGGGACCTTCCATATATACTCTGCAGAAATTGGCCCCTTAGGTGTTGGTGTTGGCACAACACTGAAAGCACTCACAGTTATTCTTGGTGGGTGCTGGAACGCCCTTCTGTCAAGTATAATATCAGGAATTGTAATAACATATAATTGTTGATCAGTGGTAGTAAAAATTGGGCCTTTGATGGTGGTGCTGGTGCCCCAACACTGTAAGGCCTGACAGTTACTCTTGGTGGGCGCAGCAATGGTCCCTGCTGTGAATTATTAGATCAATAATTATAATTGCATGCCCCTGTTGAACAGGGGCTGAAAAATTGGGCCTTTGGTGGTGGTGGTGGTGGTGATGGTGGTGCTGGTGCCACAACACTGTAAGGCCTGACAGTTACTCTTGGTGGGCGCAGCAATGCTCCCTGCTGTGAATTATTAGATCAATAATTATAATTGCATGCCCCTGTTGAACAGGGGCTGAAAAATTGGGCTTTTGGTGGTGGTGGTGGTGGTGATGGTGGTGCTGGTGCCACAACACTGTAAGGTCTGACAGTTACTCTTGGTGGGCGCAGCAATGCTCCCTGCTGTGAATTATTAGATCAATAATTATAATTGCATGCCCCTGTTGAACAGGGGCTGAAAAATTGGGCCTTTGGTGGTGGTGGTGGTGGTGATGGTGGTGCTGGTGCCACAACACTTTAAGGCCTGACAGTTACTCTTGGTGGGCGCAGCAATGCTCCCTGCTGTGAATTATTAGATCAATAATTATAATTGCATGCCCCTGTTGAACAGGGGCTGAAAAATTGGGCCTTAGGCACTGGTGGCACAACACTGCAACCCCTCACAGATACTGTACTTGGAGCACAGCAATGAGGCCTGTTGCAAAGTATTGCATCAAAAATTTTAATTACACGCCCCTGTTAAACAGGGGCTCAAAAATTGGGCCTTAGCCACTAGTGGCGTCACCCATAAACCAAAATGATCTTCCAAGCTATCATCGTTAATCGTATCATTGAGGAGGAGGAGGAGGATAGCCAGTCAACATAAGAGCACAGGCACTCAGCATCAGCATCAGTCTTGAAGGGATGTGACATTTTAAAATCAATTAGTCTGTTATATCAGCATCTGGTGTGTGGTAGCTGGTTCATCTTGATGAAAGTCAGTCGATCAACCGAGTCGGTGGACAGGCGCACCCTGTGATCCGTGACAAATCCTCCAGCAGCACTGAATGTGCGTTCTGAAAGAACGCTGGATGCAGGACAGGCCAGTAGCTCAATTGCATACTGTGCAAGCTCTGGCCAGTGATCCATCCTCAAGACCCAGTAAGCCAGAGGATTTTCGGTGGGGAAGGTGTCCAAGTCTGACCTTGCCCCTAGGTATTCCTGCACCATGTATATCAGACGCTGGCGATGGTTGCTGGAACCAATCATACTTTGGGGCTGCGGACTAAAGAATTGTCTGAATGCATCGGTCAGACGGCCACCTTCCCCACCGCTCCTTCTTTGACTGCCCGAAACCTCAGCAACTCGTTGTCCAGGACCAGGAGTTTGTAACCTCCCAGTCTCTGGGAACGCGTTGCACAGACCTTTCTGCAAGGCCTCCCGGAGTTGTCTCATCCTCTGCTCCCTCTGCGACGGTACGATAAGGTCCGCAACCTTACCCTTGTACCGTGGATCAAGGAGAGTGGCCAGCCAGTAATGGTCCCTCTCCTTGATCCGAAGAATATGAGGATCCTTCCGCAGACTTTGCAGGATCAGGGAGGCCATGCAGCGTAGGTTAGCTGAGGCATTCAGTCCGGAGTCCTCTGGGTCACTAAGGACGACATGATCCGCAACCACCTCCTCCCAGCCACGTACAAGTCCACTGGTTTCTTGGGACTGTAAATCATCCCTAAAAGACTGCTGCTGATGATGCTGAGTGCCAGCCTCCACCTCCATGCTGACACAATCCTCCTCCTCCTCCTCCTCCTCCTCTTCCTGTGCGATGGGTGGGACAGAAGGAACACTGTCTGGGAAAAGGGGGCCTTGAGAGGCAAGGAAGTCCTCCTCTTCCTGCCTCTGTTCTGCCTCAAGTGCCCTGTCCATTATTCCACGCAGCGTGTGCTCCAACAGGTGGACAAGAGGTACAGTGTCACTGATGCATGCACTGTCACTGCTCACCATCCTCGTGGCCTCCTCAAATGGTGCCAGGACAGTGCATGCATCCCTGATCATGCCCCACTGGCGTGGTGAAAAAAACCCGAGCTCCCCTGACCCTGTCCTGGTGCCGTAGTCGCACAGGTACTCATTGATGGCCCTCTGCTGCGTGTGCAGCCGCTGCAGCATGGCCAACGTTGAGTTCCACCTGGTGGGCATGTCACATATAAGGCGGTTCTTGGGCAGGTTCAGCTCCTTTTGAAGCTCAGCCAGGCGAGCACTGGCATTATAAGATCTGCGGAAATGCACACAGACTTTCCTGGCCTGCCTCAGGACATCCTGTAAGCCCGGGTACCTGCCCAAGAACCGCTGCACCACCAGGTTAAGGACGTGAGCCATACAGGGCACATGGGTCAGTTGTCCCTGTCGGAGGGCGGAGAGGAGGTTGGTGCCATTGTCGCAAACCACCATTCCTGGCTTAAGCTGGTGTGGCGTCAACCACCTCTCGGCCTACCCCTGCAGTGCAGACAGGACCTCTGCCCCAGTGTGGCTCCTGTCCCCCAAACACACCAGCGCAAGCACGGCATGGCATCTTTTTGCCTGCGTACTTGCGTAGCCCCTTGAACGCCTACGGAGCACCGCTGGTTCCGAGGACAAACCACAGGAAGAGGCCATGGAGGAAGAAGAAGAGGAGGGGGTGGAGGAGAGAGGTGTGTCACAACCAGTAGTAGCATTTTGGAGGCGTGGCGGTGGAACAACCTCCAACACTACTGCACCTTGTCCTGCATCCTTCCCAGCTGCCAAAAGAGTGACCCAATGGGCCGTGAAAGAAAGGTAACGTCCCTGTCCATGCCTGCTGGACCATGAGTCAGCGGTAATATGCACCTTACCGCTGACCGCCCTGTCCAGCGAGGCCAAGACATTGCCTTCCACATGCCTGTAGAGAGCCGGAATAGCCTTCCGTGCGAAAAAGTGTCGTTTGGGAACCTGCCACTGAGGAACCGCACATTGCACAAACTCACGGAAGGGGGCCGAGTCTACCAACTGAAAAGGCAGCAGTTGAAGCGCTAGCAATTTAGCCAAGCTAGCATTCAACCGCTGGGCATGTGGATGGCTGGGAGTGAACTTCTTTCGACGGTCCAGCAGCTGGGGCAGGGAAATTTGCCTGCTAGAATCGGACGTTGGTGTACTGCTAGCAGAGTGCCCGCAAGTACTTGCCTGTGACACACCTAATTCTACACCTTCATTCCTCTCAGAGCAGGTTTCAGAGAGGAGTGAAGGTATAGTGGGGTTGGAGATCCCAGCTGATGCGGTGCAAGAAGAGGTCAGCTTTGTTCTTTGGTGTGGGTCTTTAAGGTAGGCTTGCCAACGAGCTGCATGGCAGGTCAACATATGTCTGATCAAGCATGTGGTGCCCAAGCGGGTGATGTTTTGGCCACGCGATATACGCTTGAGACATATGTTGCAAACAGCAGCTGTGCGATCTGATGCACTCGCCTCAAAAAAGGCCCACACCAAAGAACTTTTTGAATGACGGGCAGAGGCAGCGCCCTGCACAGGCGGAGCTCTGCGGTGTGATTCCGTCGGTGTGCTGCCCATACGCTGGCCACTCAAGGGTATCCTGCCTCGTTGGAGATGTGCCTCCTCCTCATCCTCCTCCTCCTCCTCTCTCCTATTAGGCACCCATGTGGAGTCAGTGACCTCATCATCCCCTCCCTCCTCATCACTGGAGCCAATCTGGCAGTATGCTGCAGCTGCTGGAACATGACTGCCAGATTGGTGTCCTTCTTGAGCATCCCCTCTCTCTGCTCTCACGCTGCTGCCTTCCTCTAGCTGGGTATCATCATCAGATCCTTCCAAACGCTGGGCATCCTCCTGGAGCATGTACCCAACACTGTGCTCAAACAGTTCGGGGGACTCCTCAGGAGGAGGGCATGGTGGGTCTAGGGAAGGATTGACTAATGAAGATAATGATACCAGAGAAGAGGACGCTTTGGCAGCTGCTTTGCCAGTACCCTGAGCCTGGGTGAGAGAGGATGAGGAGGATGAGGTGGGCTTGGTCATCCACTCTACCAAGTCTTCGGCATGATGTGGCTCAACATGTCCAGCTGCCGAAAACAAGGACAAGCGTGTCCCATGGCCATGTGCTGATGACAATGCACCGCGTACACGACCAGCACTGTTGCCCCCAGACACAGAGCCTGCTTGCCCTCTTTTTTTGCCTCCTGACTGTCTGCCTCTCCTTGGTTGCCTTCCAGACATTTTAATGGATGGCCTGCAGGGAGATGGGAAAAACAGCAATAAGGGCTACCTTCAGGTGTATATTGTGCAGGAGGCTTAGCAACAATGACACTGACACTGTCCCCTGCCTATCCTTCTCTGTCCCTAAACACAAGGATTGAAAATATGGTTCAGCAAAAAAGTTTTAGAACAGAATAGCACACTGACACTTTCCCTCACTGTCCTACTCTGTCCCTCCCTACAAACAAGATTTAGCACAGAATAGCACACTGATAATTTCTACGAGTGTCCTTCTCTGTCCCTCAACTCAAGGATTGAAAATATGGAACAGCAAAATTGGTTTAGAACAGAATAGCACACTGTCAGTTTCACTCACTGTCCTACTCTGTCCCTCCCTACAAACAAGATTTAGCACAGAATAGCACACTGATAATTTCTACGAGTGTCCTTCTCTGTCCCTCAACTCAAGGATTGAAAATATGGAACAGCAAAATTGGTTTAGAACAGAATAGCACACTGTCAGTTTCACTCACTGTACCTCTCTGTCCCTCAACTCAAGGATTGAAAATATGGTTCAGCAAAATAGTTTTAGAACAGAATAGCACACTGTCAGTTTCACTCACTGTACCTCTCTGTCCCTCAACTCAAGGATTGAAAATATGGTTCAGCAAAATAGTTTTAGAACAGAATAGCACACTGACACTTTCCCTCACTGTACCTCTCTGTCCCTCAACTCAAGGATTGAAAATATGGTTCAGCAAAATAGTTTTAGAACAGAATAGCACACTGTCAGTTTCCCTCACTGTACCTCTCTGTCCCTCAACTCAAGGATTGAAAATATGGAACAGCAAAATTGATTTAGAACAGAATAGCACACTGTCAGTTTCACTCACTGTACCTCTCTGTCCCTCAACTCAAGGATTGAAAATATGGTTCAGCAAAATAGTTTTAGAACACAATAGCACACTGACACTTTCCCTCACTGTACCTCTCTGTCCCTCAACTCAAGGATTGAAAATATGGAACAGCAAAATTGGTTTAGAACAGAATAGCACACTGTCAGTTTCACTCACTGTACCTCTCTGTCCCTCAACTCAAGGATTGAAAATATGGTTCAGCAAAATAGTTTTAGAACACAATAGCACACTGACACTTTCCCTCACTGTACCTCTCTGTCCCTCAACTCAAGGATTGAAAATATGGTTCAGCAAAATAGTTTTAGAACACAATAGCACACTGACACTTTCCCTCACTGTACCTCTCTGTCCCTCAACTCAAGGATTGAAAATATGGTTCAGCAAAATAGTTTTAGAACAGAATAGCACACTGTCAGTTTCCCTCACTGTACCTCTCTGTCCCTCAACTCAAGGATTGAAAATATGGAACAGCAAAATTGGTTTAGAACAGAATAGCACACTGTCAGTTTCACTCACTGTACCTCTCTGTCCCTCAACTCAAGGATTGAAAATATGGTTCAGCAAAATAGTTTTAGAACACAATAGCACACTGACACTTTCCCTCACTGTACCTCTCTGTCCCTCAACTCAAGTATTGAAAATATGGAACAGCAAAATTGGTTTAGAACAGAATAGCACACTGTCAGTTTCACTCACTGTACCTCTCTGTCCCTCAACTCAAGGATTGAAAATATGGTTCAGCAAAATAGTTTTAGAACAGAATAGCACACTGTCAGTTTCCCTCACTGTACCTCTCTGTCCCTCAACTCAAGGATTGAAAATATGGAACAGCAAAATTGATTTAGAACAGAATAGCACACTGTCAGTTTCACTCACTGTACCTCTCTGTCCCTCAACTCAAGGATTGAAAATATGATTCAGCAAAATAGTTTTAGAACACAATAGCACACTGACACTTTCCCTCACTGTACCTCTCTGTCCCTCAACTCAAGGATTGAAAATATGGAACAGCAAAATTGGTTTAGAACAGAATAGCACACTGTCAGTTTCACTCACTGTACCTCTCTGTCCCTCAACTCAAGGATTGAAAATATGGTTCAGCAAAATAGTTTTAGAACACAATAGCACACTGACACTTTCCCTCACTGTACCTCTCTGTCCCTCAACTCAAGGATTGAAAATATGGTTCAGCAAAATAGTTTTAGAACAGAATAGCACACTGTCAGTTTCCCTCACTGTACCTCTCTGTCCCTCAACTCAAGGATTGAAAATATGGAACAGCAAAATTGGTTTAGAACAGAATAGCACACTGTCAGTTTCACTCACTGTACCTCTCTGTCCCTCAACTCAAGGATTGAAAATATGGTTCAGCAAAATAGTTTTAGAACAGAATAGCACACTGTCAGTTTCCCTCACTGTACCTCTCTGTCCCTCAACTCAAGGATTGAAAATATGGAACAGCAAAATTGATTTAGAACAGAATAGCACACTGTCAGTTTCACTCACTGTACCTCTCTGTCCCTCAACTCAAGGATTGAAAATATGGTTCAGCAAAATAGTTTTAGAACACAATAGCACACTGACACTTTCCCTCACTGTACCTCTCTGTCCCTCAACTCAAGGATTGAAAATATGGAACAGCAAAATTGGTTTAGAACAGAATAGCACACTGTCAGTTTCACTCACTGTACCTCTTTGTCCCTCAACTCAAGGATTGAAAATATGGTTCAGCAAAATAGTTTTAGAACACAATAGCACACTGACACTTTCCCTCACTGTACCTCTCTGTCCCTCAACTCAAGGATTGAAAATATGGTTCAGCAAAATAGTTTTAGAACACAATAGCACACTGACACTTTCCCTCACTGTACCTCTCTGTCCCTCAACTCAAGGATTGAAAATATGGAACAGCAAAATTGGTTTAGAACAGAATAGCACACTGTCAGTTTCACTCACTGTACCTCTCTGTCCCTCAACTCAAGGATTGAAAATATGGTTCAGCAAAATAGTTTTAGAACACAATAGCACACTGACACTTTCCCTCACTGTACCTCTCTGTCCCTCAACTCAAGGATTGAAAATATGGTTCAGCAAAATAGTTTTAGAACACAATAGCACACTGACACTTTCCCTCACTGTACCTCTCTGTCCCTCACCTCAAGGATTGAAAATATGGTTCAGCAAAATAGTTTTAGAACACAATAGCACACTGACACTTTCCCTCACTGTACCTCTCTGTCCCTCAACTCAAGGATTGAAAATATGGTTCAGCAAAATAGTTTTAGAACAGAATAGCACACTGTCAGTTTCCCTCACTGTACCTCTCTGTCCCTACAAACAAGGATTAGCACAGAATAGCACAGTGTCACTGACACTCTCCCTACCTATCCTTATTTGTCCCTAAACACAAGGAATCCAGGATTAGTAAAGGAAAAAAAATGACACTGTCCCTGCCTATGCTTCTCTTTCCCTGCTCCGGAACACACTACACAAGGCCGCCACGCTGGCAGCCTTTTATAGTGTGGGGCGTGTACTAAACCCCATCAGCAATAATTGACCACAGGCATCCTGCCTGTGGCCAATCATTGCTCTCCTCGCTGCCGGCGCTGTGATTGGCCAAGCATGCGGGGTCACAGTGCATGCTTGGCCAATCACAGCGCCTGGATGACACTGCGATGGCGTAGTGCATTTTGGGCCGTTCGCGTCACTCGAATTTGCCGCGAACGGCCCAAATCGTTCGATCTTCGTCGAACGATCGAACAGCCGATGTTCGAGTCGAACGTATGTTCGACTCGAACACGAAGCTCATCCCTATTAAAGATGGTCCTGCCTAGGGTGCCATGGAACCCTGGTTGAGAAAAGCCCTGTACACACGATCGGATAACCTATGGATTTTCGTCCGATGGATTTGACCATCGGAAATCCGATGAAACTGTTTTTCATTAGTCTTGGCCACACACCATCAGTTTAAAAACCGACGGCAAGAAAACTACTGCACGTACAAAACGTACGACGCGCTATAAAAGGGCCGAACAAATCTAATGGCGCCACCCCTTGGGCTGCTTTTGCTGATTTCCTGTTACCGCGTGTTAGTAAAAGTTTGGTGAGAGCCGATTTGCGCTTTTCAGTCTCCGTGCTTTGCAGATCGTTTCCTGTTGTTCATTTTGTGCTTGTGGGTTTGTATTTGTGATTCAGTGCGTGCAGTCAGGTCGTTACTGCCTTGCAGTGCCGACTTGGCCGTTCGTTTACTGTTTTTCAGATCGTTCTTTTCAGGCCTTGCTGTTCCACGGTGTGTTCTGTTTGAGTGCGTTCTGACCAGCCGACCGGTTTAAAACCATGTTTGAAGTGCGTTCTCGTTCTCAAGCTCGTGCTGGCTTTGGGCTTGGTGTTGCAGTTAACACTGTAACCCGAGTTCAGTCTGTGAACAGGGTGAGGAGGAGTTCATGGACTAAGAATTGGTTGCTCCAGCGGGACCAATTCTCTCATATGCCTCTGCTGCGGGAAATCCATGAGAATAATCCTGATGATTTCAGGAATTATCTCAGGATGACGGACCCCGTATTTCACCGTCTGTTGGATTTGCTGTCCCCCTATATCACGATGCAGGACACTGTGATGCGCCAGGCCATCACTGCCGAGCAGAGGCTTATTGCCACGTTGAGATACCTGGCGACTGGGAGAAGCTTGCAGGACCTCAAGTTCTCAACAGGCATCTCCCCCCAGGCTCTCGGGATCATTATCCCTGAGACGTGTTCGGCCATCATTCAGGTCCTGCAGAAGGACTATATGAAGGTAATTATGCTCCTTTAACCTCACATTATCTTTTTTTATTCTCTTTTTTTTTTTCCTCCTAACACAAATATGCCTGTTTGTAATATCCTGGTAATGTCCCCATTTTCCACATGCCTTTTTTTACCTGTAAATCCCTTTTTGGGCCCTAGATGCCTATTTCCCTCCACTAACCTCTCCAGCATGCTATCGTGGGCGCAAACCCAGCTAGCCTTCTATTTTCCTTTTCATTTTTGGGGGGTCATTGCCCTCGTAGTTTGACAACCTTCCCTCCCCCCCCTAAAGATGTTAAAAAATTAGTAGTTCTCAATCAAGCTCAGCAAAGTGGTAGATCCTTTTTTGGGATCCCCCACAATCACCTTAGGCCCCCCCCTAGATTATTTTAGAATGTCCACTCAGCGGGGGTGAGGCATCTGCTAAGTGGGCCTTTGTTTATTTTTCGGAAAAACTCCCTTAAATAATAATGTTACTCAACAATGTTTTTTGGTGTGTCATCTGCTTGCACTGTAACCATAAACCGTACTAATGTCTTCTTTTTGTTTGACTCCACAGTTCCCTAGCACACCACAGGAATGGCTGACTGTGGCCTCCCAATTTGCCCAGCGGTGGGATTTCCCCAACTGTGGAGGGGCAATTGATGGGAAGCACGTCCACATAGTGCCGCCACCCCGTTCGGGGTCATACTATTTCAACTATAAAGGTTTTAATAGCATAGTGTTAATGGCGGTGGTGTCGGCACGGTACGAGTTCCTGTATGTGGACGTGGGGAAGAACGGCCGGATGTCCGATGGCGGATCATTCGCGGAGACGGAGTTCGCTCACCGTCTGCAGGCTGGGGGTCTTGCACTGCCTCCAGATGCAGAGAACGTTGAAGGGCTCCCGTTCGTTTTCATTGCGGATGAGGCTTTTGGACTAGGACCACACCTGATGCGGCCGTTTCCCCAACGCACCCTCACCCCGGAGAGGAGGGTTTTTATTTACCGGCTGGCCAGAGCCCGGAGAGTTGTGGAGAATGCCTTCGGGATAATGGCCAGCCGGTTCCGCCTGTTCCAGACAGCGATACATTTGGCGGATTATAAACTGAACCACATCGTCTACTGCTGCTGCATATTGCACAATTTTCTACGCAAATTTGCAAACAATTATGTTTCATCATTTGGGCCTGAGGCCGGTCCATCTGAACTGATTAATCTGACCGGCCTCAGCACTGCTCATACTGGCTTGGCCCCCCAAAGTGCCGTGAAGTACGCCAGAAATACGTAGAGTACTTCACGGGTAGGGGGGCCATCACAATGCCAGACCACATCTGACCAATTCTTAAACCTTTTTAAAATAAAATAAAAATTTGAATTCATACAAACTTGTGTTGTCATTCTTGTATTTTGGGTTTATGTGTCTCCCAGGTTCTAGTAGTGCCAAGTGTAATTGTCCTTGGTAAATAGCCTCAAAACTCAGAGCGAAAAACACGGTTTTTGCATCTTCAGAACTGCTCTTGAGCATAGAAAGTACAAGGCACACCTTTTTTAGACTTCCCAAATGTTTTTATTGTTTGCACCGCATTTTGTTTTGGTTTTTAGAAATACTAGCCTTTTTTTTTATGTGCGGCTTTTTTGGCAGAAACATGCATGGGTCGTAAGCCATTTTTTTTAGTTTGAAAAAGTAATAAAATAACACTGTGAAAAATACCAACTGGAGATGGGGTGATGGTACCCCTGATCCATCCCAAATGTTAACAAACACACTTTCTTTGGGGGCTCAAATGGGTATCTTCAACAAGATCCCATGGCTAGGGTAAACATGTGCTATCTGCCATCATGGGGGATCAATGGTCGTGCTTTGGGGATGTAAACCCTTCCTCTCCCCTACTTGAGGAGGGAGGAAGAGGTTGCACCCCCAAAACAGGGACATAGATATCCTGTGACGGCAGATAGCACATGTTGAGTCTTCAGTGTGTGCATCTTCACATTTGGGATATTGGAAATCCCTGAGATAATTTCAGACGCATAACAAAAAACACAAAAAGGGGGGGGGGTTCACACTATTCTCCCCAAAATATCTATCATGTTTTTATATTTTTGCTCAATCACAATCATTCTCTTTCTCATAATGTCCATTTCGCTACTGCATTCCATGATTTCCTGAATGATTATTTTGGCGCTGGCACTCGAGAATGGCGGATTTGGACTTCCTGACACACCCCCACGTTCAGTCCCTAAAACAAAAAAAAAGGTTTTACACTAGGCAGTCCTACATCTGTATTTACCTTGAAGTTGTGGTGACAGACACTGACCTGTTGTGCTGATAAGCTCCACCTCTCCTTCCTCCACCTCCCCTTCCACCACCTCCGCTTCCTCCACCTCCGCTTCCTGAACCTGCTGATCTTGGTCTGCTTTGGGAGCTTCAGGGATTTTCTGTGGTGTTGGGTTACTCGTCTCATGAGCATGGTGTCCTCCCACTCTCCTCTCCCCTATGGGAATTTACAACAAAATGTATACTTTAGCACACAGACTTTTTTTAGGCCTGAAAAGGGATCCTCAATGTTTTGAAGTGGGGTACAATTGATATTTGGCCCTGAGTTCCAACATGAACATATGTGATTTTGCAAACTCAACAAAGCAACATGTTATTTTTGAGGACACTCACAAATACACTTGGATAACCACCAAGGTATCCACTGGAGCACCTGTGTGTGACACCGTTAAGAAATTTGGTCATGTGGCCCAGAGTATAGTATCTTGCTGAAGAACAAAAAAGAGTACACAACTGCTGGAGTGTCATCTCCTTTACCCAGAATACAGTTTATTCTTTCAGTCACATTCTAAATTTCCTTACAACACATCATCTAGCCAACAATGTGTAGATACACATTGTTGAAGTAAAATGAGGCATGCCCACATGTAGTTTACGTGGATATGTGTCAAACATGTTTGGGGGAAGAGCAGCAAGTTATTGGTCAAAACATTGGCCAAATAAGTGGACTCTCCACTTAACATAAAAGATGAGATTTCAAAATGTGAACCCAGTCAAGACAAGCACATGGTGCAAAACATGGAAGAATACATATTACAATGTGAAAGAACACATTAAAATATACTTACTTTTTTCTATGCTTTTTATAAGCTTCCTATACTGCTCCGGCTCCCTGAGCTTCAGGTCTGACCACCTTTTACGGAGTTGTTCCTTGGATCTCCTGACCCCATATTTTTTATAGAGAGTCTTTGCAACTTTATCCATAATTTGTGACTTCCGGGGATTAGGGGTGTCGTATGGGCCATGCTTGCCGTCGTAATCCTTCCTCCGCAGAATGTCCACCATCTCCGCCATCTCAGAAAAAGACATATTAGTCGCCTTGTATCTTTTTTTACAGGATCGGGACGTTTCCGCCTCCGGGCTTTCCTCGTCGGTAATTTCTACTAAAGAAGCCACCTGTGTCTGCGACATGTCGCCATCTCACATTGTGCGCCGATCGTTAAGGGGCGGGGAAATGCAGAAAAAGTCCGTCATGGGCGGGCGACGAGGGCGGAGTTACACGCATGCGCAGGGTATAAAAAGGGGAAAGAAGTTATTAGGGATGCGTGGAGTAAGGACGACCGGAAGTGAACCCACGAAGTGAACAAAGGTAAGAAGGGAACTCGTGCCTGCAGTGGCATATTAATGGGTCATGATTGTAAAGGGCAATATTGTGATAAGTTGAGGAGAATCAATTCTGATCCTTTTTTTTTTGTACTTGCTGATCCTAATAGATGCATAAACTAAGAGAGCCGGAGGTGATGCTTGTTTTTATTGAAAAGTATAAGGAACAGCGCAACCTTTGGGAGCTCAAACACCCTGCGTATCACAAAAGTGATGTACGACGGGCAACTATTACCAAATTAGCCGAGGATATGAAGCCATGGATCCCAGATGCAGACTACACTATGATCAATAATAAAATCAACAACCTGCGCAATTCTTATAAAAAAAAATTCAAGGAAGTGCGCCAGTCCAAGAGATCAGGAGCAGCAGCCGACAATGTAGTAAAGCCCAAGCTGTGGTACTACAGACATCTTCAATTCCTGGATGACCAGATAGAGGCCAGGGAATCTATTTCCAGCCTTCCCTCAACCCTTCCTTCCACCCTTCCCTCCAGCGTTCCTTCCACCCTTCCCTCCACCCCTGCAGAGGCGGAGGAGGAGCCTCCCGAACTAGAAGAGCCAGATCTTCACATCTTCAGCCCGGTATAGTATTTTTGATGCTAATTATTGTCCACTAAGTAATATGGAGTTGAACTGTTTGGCTTAGCCATAAATGATCCCACCCCCCCCCCTCCAAAATAAACCAGTAATGAGATCAAAATTGTGTGTGATTGATTCCTCAAATAATAGAAATCTACTTTTTATTTTATAAACAGGATGAGGCAAGCCAGGAGCAAGAGGGTCAGGAGTGTGACAGGCAGGAGGAGGCAGGGCCAAGTGGGACTCAGCAGGTCCCCAGGTCTAGTGGTAGCACCGTCTCCCAAGTGGCTCCCCTCCACGTCAGACCGCCAAAACAACGGCGGATGACACAAGTGGAGGAGGAGTCACTAAAGATGATTCAGGAGGCTGCTGCCATTATGAGGGCCCCCCTCAACCCTACGGAGGGGTTTAGCACCTATCTGGCGGATAAGCTGCTCAGAATGGAGGCGGGACAACGGGCCCTCTGTGAGCATCTCATCTATATGGCCGTACACATGGGGGCGAGGGGGCTGCTGACTGAGGCCACCCATATCTCACATCAGCCCAATCCCTCTCCTCCTTCTCCTCCTCATCCTGCCACATCACCACCCACAGTGGCCCAGCCTGCAAGGGTGCGTGGACGGGGCCGTGGAGAGAACGCTGCAGAGAGGCGTGGAAGGAAGGCTACAAGAAAGAGCAGGAGGTGATTCCCTGGCCTCGAGCTGCTCATCCAGAAATTGAAGGTTGATGGAGTTCCCACAGCTTGGGATGATGTATGTCTTTGGCTGCTGCTCCTGATTTCATGCTGTTGTTGATTTTATTATTGATCAAAGTCAGGTCTGCATTTGGGATCTAATGACTTTATATTCTCTGCTAATTTGGGAATAGTTGCCCTTCGGTTTTTGATTTGTTTTTTCCAAAATAAAGGGAAATTTGATTACAGCCAACCTACATGCCTGATGTGGTTTTTTGAGAAGTAGCAATAAGATTGCATAAATACAATGTGTAATTAAGAACAAGGGACACCAACCTCCATGATTTTTCTAAAATTTAATATTATGTTGTTCTGAGAAATTGACACACCAAAAAATGCACAACAAATTTTAAGAGTCAAAAAACATAAAGGTGTAATTTGGGAGGTCGGCCTTGCAGAATTTTAATAATTATTCCGAAGATCACTAGAAAAAAGAAAGACATACATTTGTCAGAACTCAGGAGAAAGTTCTGCTGCCAAAATGACATTTTAAAGACCGTTCTAAAGCAAAAAAACATGCGCTGCATTAAACGAAGCAATAACTTGCAGAATGACGAATGTGCTCTCTCCATTAGGAACGCTAGTTTTACAAGAACGAGCGCTCCCGTCTCCTAATTCAGTCTGAGCATGCGTGGGTTTTTAAACCGATGGACTTGCCCATAGACGATCGGAAATTCCCATCGGTTTTTTATCCATTGGAAAAATTTAAAACAAGTTCTATTTTTTCCATCCGATGGAAAAAAGACCGATGGGTACCATACACGATCGGTTGGTCTGATGAAAACCATCCATCGGACGGTTTTCATCAGTTAAACCGATCGTGTGTACGGGGCTAAAGAGTTACTATAGAGGAAGAGTTACTCTACCAACATGTGGAATTTGAATGACCTATGTAAGTTAATAAAAAAAGTTATAGCCACTCTCAGTACGGCCCTCATACTATTTCAACGATCTGTGATAATATCTCAGAATTGTACGTTTCCTTTTTTTCCTTGTTCCCAATGCTCTTTCATAGAGCTCTGCTCCGTGATTCTATGAAGGATGGAGATTCTGTGTGATCAGGATGTGGAATGTTCTGAAAGTGAAAGTAACAGCTGTGATCACATTGTTGTCCTCTCTCCCTCCTCTTCCCCCTGCTCCTTCCTGCTGACGCCATCGTTTTTCAGAGCCGCCCCGGGACTGTGTCTACACAAATAGGTAAAGGTAATACAGACTGATCTGCTAACGTTGTCTATCAGGAAACCACCCGGGGTATATCATGGGAGAAGTTTTCTAATGCCGCGTACACACGATCGGAATTTCCGACAACAAATGTTCGATGTGAGCTTTTGGTCGGATATTCCGACCGTGTGTAAGCTCCATCGGACATTTGCTGTCGGAATTTCCGACAACAAATGTTTGAGAGCAGGTTCTCTATTTTTCCAACAACAAAAGTTTGTGTGTAGCCATTTCCGACGCACACAAAAGTGCTGCGCATGTTTGGAACCAATTCGACGCATGCCCGGAATCATTGCACTTCATTTTTCTCGGCTCGTCGTAGTGTTGTACGTCTCCGCGTTCTTGACCATCGGAATTTCCGAGCAACATTTGTGCGACTGTGTGTATCCAAGACAAGTTTGAGCGAAAATCCGTCGGAATTGTTGTCGGAAATTTCGATTGTGTGTGTACGCGGCATTAGTGTCTCTCTCATTTCCTCCCTCCCGTAATCTGATTCTATTGAATTTAGCATATTAGTTGACCAATGACATCATGTGGGTTGAACTGGATGGACTTGTGTCTTTTTTTCAACCAGACTATGTAACTATGTGACATACAGCAATAACAATATCCATTGCAGCTCACATGACAGCTAAAGGAGCCTGGGGTTAGAAGGGGCCCCATTAGGGGGGTTGTTGAGGAACTTCAAACATGGAAAATCGGTGTGCATGTGAAGATAACACATATCCATTGCTGAATTATTAAGGCTTGCAGTGGTTGCTGATAGCAGAAGTAATGGAGGTCATTTTTAGAATATTTAGAATATTTCTAGAATTTTTAGAATATTTTTAGAATAATTATTGCTAGTTGTAGATCCACTTTTGTAGGCTGATCAGTAGGGAAAGTTTGTTGGGATTTCTTTGTAGTGTAGATTTATTGCCCTCTGAGCTTCTCGTCATCCCGGCCAGCACTGAAATTAACTATGGCAATTCTCAGATCCCCTTTTGCAGGCTGGTCAGTAAGGAGAATTTGTTAAGCTTTCTTTGTAGTGTATACCGTATTTATCGGCGTATAACACGCACCCCAAGTTTAGGAGGTAATTTTAAGGAAAAAAACTTTTAGGAGGGAAGTGTAAGGAAAAAAACTTACATTTAAATGCCCATCAATGCAGCCTTATCAGTGTCCATCTGCAGCCTTGTCCATCATTGCAGCCTTGCCCAGTGTCCATCTGCAGCCTTGCCCAGTGCCTTTGCAGCCTTGCCCAGTGTCCATCTGTAGCCTTGCCCAGTGTCCATCTGCAGCCTTGCCCAGTGTCCATCTGTAGCCTTGCCCAGTGCCTTTGCATTTGCAGCCTTGCCCTGGCCTGATTTAAATTTGGCGCCGATTTCCGCCTACTGTGAGCGGAGCCGAGATACAGAAAGCCCAGTGTACTTCGGCTAGACTTGGCTCTGCTCACAGTCCCGCCCAACTCCACTGATTGCGAGAGGAGCGAGCGGAGCCGAGATACACAAAGCCGAAGTACACTCGGCTTTACTCGTCTCCTCTCGCAGTCACGCCCACCTCCACTGATTGCGAGCGCCGCTGACCTACAGAAAGCCGTGTGTACTTCGGCTAGACTCGGCTCTGCTCACAGTATGGGGCGGGAGGAGCCGAGACTAGCCGAAGTACACTCGGCTTTCTGTAGGTCAGCGGTGCTCGCAATCAGTGGAGGTGGGCGTGACTGCGAGAGGAGCCGAGTAAAGCCAAGTGTACTTCGGCTTTTTGTTTCTCAGCTCCGCTCGCTCACAATCAGCGGGGGATCGGCGGGGATCGGCGTATAACACGCACCCACGATTTTCCCCTGATTTTAAGGGAAAAAAAGTGCGTGTTATACGCCGATAAATACAGTATTTATTGCCCTCAGAGCTTCTGGTCGTCCCGGCCAGCACTGAAATTAAGCACTCAACGCATAACTTCCAACTGTCCCTGATTTTGAGGGACTGCCCCTGATTTGGAGCAATGTCCCTCTGTCCCTCATTCCTTCTCATTTGTCCCTCATTTTGGTCTGATCTATAGAGTTGTATATAAAAATGCACTTTTTATCTTTCAAAAAGTGTTTCCCAGCGCTAAACCTTTCATCTGATTTCTAAATTGCTGCATTTGTAAATTTCAAAAGCCAGTATAAAGGAATAGTAGTGGTAAATAATAATAAAAAAGAAGCCCTTGTAGGATGAACTAAATTTTTTGGGGGGTTAATTATCCTTTAAGGGGGCGTGACCTATTTCTACATACTTTTGCTAGTAGGTGTCCCTCATTCCCAACTCAAAAAGTTGGGAGGTATGACATAAGGGCCAGGCCTATTTTTCAGAACTGGTGTTTACAAGTTTTAAAATCATTTTTTTTTTTGCTAGAAAATTACTTAGAACCCCCAAGCATTATATATATTTTTTCAGACACCCAAGAGAAGAAAATGGCGGTCGTTGCAATACTTTATGTCACACCGTATTTGCGCAGCGGTCTTACAAGCGCAATTTTTTGGGAAAAAATACACTTTTTCGAATGAAAGAATAAGACAACAGTAAAGTTTGCCCAATTTTTTTTATATTGTGAAAGATAATGTTACGCCAAGTAAATCGATACCCAACATGTCACGCTTCAAAATTGCGCCTGCTCGTGGAATTGCGACAAACATTGACCCTTAAAAATCTCCATAGGTGACGTTTAAAAATGTCTACAGGTTACCAGTTTTAAGTTACAGAGGAGGTCTAGTGCTAGAATTATTACTCCTGCTCTAACGATCGTGGCGATACCTCACATGTGTGGTTTGAACACCGTTTTCATATGCCGGCGTGACTCGCGTATGTGTTCGCTTCTGTCCACGAGCTCGGCGGGACGGGGCGCTTTCAATTTTTTTTTTTTTATTATTATTTATTTTACTTTTTTTTTTTGACACTGTCCTTTTAAAAAAAAAAAATTTAAGCATCCCTTGTAATAGAAAAAAAAGCATGACAGGACCTTATAAATGTGAGATCTGGGGGTCAAAAAGACCTCAGATCTAACATTTACACTAAAATGCAATAAAAAAGAAAGGGGAGAGGACTCGTACGTCTCCGCCACTAACGACGGCTCCGGTAAGCGGCGGAGACCACCGGAGCACGGCGGGAGAGGGGCCCTCTCCCGCCACCGATTAAAGTGATCTTGCTGCGAATCCGCCGCTGAGACCACTTTTATCTGAAAGAGGACAGTCCGCCATAACAACGGTATTTAACGTCAAAGTAGCGACGTATAACCACGGCGGCTGGTCCGTAAGTAGTTAAAAAAAAGTTTTTGGGGTCACTTTTCTTCCAATTACAAGGAATGTAATAGAAAAAAGCATGACAGGACCTCTTTAATGTGAGATCCGGGGTCAAAAATACCTCAAATCTCACATTTACACTGTAATGCAATTAAAATAAAAAATATATATATATTTCTCCTTTAAGACCATTTGGCGGAATTGATGTTTGACGTTGCTTCCGCCATCCAATGTTATGGAGCCGAGCAGGGCCATCTTTCCCTCACTCAGAATCCAGCCTGTGAGGGGAGAGGACCCGATCGCCTCCGCCGATACCGCCGTCTGCGGAGACCACCGAAGCGTGGCGGGGATCTGCCGCTGAGACCACCTTTATTGGAAAGCGGACCGCCCACTGTTGAAAAGGATAACAGGGGTTATGGCAGCTTACTTCTCCCATTACAACGGTATTCCACTTCATACAGCCGACGTACAACTGCGGCGGGCGGTCCTTGAGTAGTTAACCATGGCTATTCGCAGATCCCCTTTTGCAGGCTGGTCAGTAGGATGAATTTGCTGAACTTTCTTTGTAGTGTAAATTTATTTCCCTTCTGGTCATCCCGACCAGCACTGAAATTGCTCATGTAGCACAACTACACCAAAAAATTGCATAATATGTTGTTTGTTTGTCCTAAAATTACCATTAAGTATTTATACTCAAATTTTATATTTCATAAACATTGTGCGAAATAAATAAAAATTAGAACTACCGCTATTTTATTCTCTAGGGCAGTGGTCCCCAACCTTTTTGGCACCGGGGACCGGCATTGTGGTGTTAGCACATCAATCATCACAACACCATGGTTAATATGGTGTCAGGATGATTGAAGCGCATTATTTTTATTATTATATTGTAATATAAAATTAAATAGTCAAACTCACCATAATGCAGAATCTGCCACCAGATGCAGCTTGCCACGGTGCCTGTCACCAGATTGCCACTTGCCACATCGCCTGCCAGCAGATGCAGATTGCCACATGCCACAGTCACATGCCACCAGATGCAGATTGCCACCAGATGCAGATTGCCACAGTCACTTTCCACATGCCACCAGATGCAGATTGCCACATGCCACAGTCACATGCCACCAGATGCAGATTGCCACATGCCACCAGATGCAGATTGCCACATGCCACAGTCACATGCCACCAGATGCAGATTGCCACATGCCACCAGATGCAGATTGCCACCAGATGCAGATTGCTACAGTCACTTTCCACATGCCACCAGATGCAGATTGCACATGCCACTGTCTCCTGCCCCCTAGATGCAAATTGTACAATGAGTTCCGCGTGAGAGAGAACAGCGGTGACGAGGGCGGGCGGTTAGAGATGATGTCATCTCTCTGCTCGTCTGCTTCACCCCTAACAGTGTAGCGGCGGGGCTGTGTGGGCGGAAGTGCAGCGGGGCTGTGTGGGCGGAAGTGCAGCGGGGCTGTGTGGGCGGAAGTGCAGCGGGGCTGTGTGGGCAGAAGTGCGGTGATGGCGGCGATCTCTCTGCTCGCCCACCGCCGCCACACCTCAGATAGTGCAGACTTTGCGGCCCGCCGGTAAACAGGCTGCGGCCCGGTAGTGGGCCGCGGACCCGGGGTTGGAGACCCCTGCTCTAGGGTGTCTGCGTTCAGAAAATGTATGTTTGGGGGGGGGGGTTTACTAATCTTCAGGCCTAAAAATTTTTTTATACTTGTGCATAAAAGGGCTCTGGCAGTGAAAGTGTTAATTGGTGTATTTACATATCTCTGTTGAATCTCAGACAGGTGCGGGAAGGTAAATTGCTGGGCGTGGTGAATGATCAGAGTCCGACCAGGAAGTACCGGGAGAGCACAAAGCACCGGGTGTCCCCACAAGGCAGATTGTAGAAGAGGATTGCAGGTAACATTATTTGTATTTACTGTATGGGGGGGGGGGGCCCATGTCGTGACACCGTGTAAATAAAAGACGTGTTGCAGACTCGGGGGAATTTGAATATTGACTGTAAAACACTCAAACAATAAATAGGCAGAGCAGCAAAGCATGCAAGCTAATGAGATCTAATTGTAGATACAATCCAGGTGAACTTAGTCTATAGCGCTATGTTGTGTTCATAACATTTTCTTGCTAACAAAGTGTAATGGCAAAACAAATTTTATTTGTTAATAGAGTAGGTAAGGGTTAGACCCTCTGCCATGTTTTTCTTGCTATCTGTTCACAATCAAACAAAACAATCAAACTTGCAGCCTGTGAAATCTAGAACAGCCCAAAGAAATCAATAGCTGCTCCAATGACTACAGAGCCAAAAAATGCATTTACCTATCATCTCATACTAGGAGGGCTCTACACATATATTATATACAGGGCCGCCATCAGGGGGGTACAGGCAGTACACCTGTAAGGAACCCGGAGGTCCCCAGGGGCCCGGATGGCAACCCCCCTTTTTTTTTTTTTTTTTTTTTGTAAGGGGCCCGTGGGTCCCCAGGGCCCCGGATGGCAACCCCCTTTTTTAATTTTTTTTATAAATCTTAAAAAAAAATTAAATTTTATTTTATTTATTTTTAAATTTTTAAATTTATTTTTTATTATTTTTTTTATTTTAATTTTAAATTTTTTGTAAGGGGCCCAGAGGTCCCCAGAGGCCCGGAGGTCCCCAGGGGCCCAGATAGCAACCCCGTCTTTTTTTTTTTTTATAAATCTTAAAAAAATATATATATATATATATTTTTTTATTTATTTGTTATTATTTTTTAATTTTAATTTTTAATTTTTTGTAAGGAGCCCAGAGGCCCGGAGGTCCCCAGGGGCCCGGATGGCAACCCCCCTTTTTTTTTGCTTTCTTTTTTTTGTTCGTCAGCACCCAATAGCCCCCCCGACCTCAATAATTCCACCCCCCGCTTCTCAATTTGCAGCGGCTCCAGGGGGCCCATGCCTGAAGCTGTGTAAGGGGCCCCAAAATTCATTAGGCCTGATTATATATAATTTATATTTTTATTTTTAAAGGTCGGGTTATAACTTTGCTCTGCAAGAACAGAAGATGGGTCAGATGCCTGCAAGATACAGTGATGGTAGGTCTATCAAAAAAAATCTATGTAAAATGTAGCTTCTATATTCTAAAGCTTCTATATATAAATCTTATGTTTAGCGTGTGTAGTGGGTGCCGCTTAGCCCGCCCGCGGCCCCACACCTCTCGCCGGCCGCCGCTGGGAATGACACTGGCTCCCACCGGCAGCCTGTGTAGTGTGACCGGCCACCCATTCTGTTCCCTCCTCTGCTTCCCTATTGGCAGGGGGAGAGGACCAATGAAAATTGTCTCACTCCCGATGCACTTCTGTGAATGGACATCGTCCCTTCACACACGGAAGGCGGCTCGGCCCCCAGCCTCTCCTCATTGGCTTACAGACTGTGATTGACAGCAGCAGGAGCAAATGGCTCCCCTGCTGCTGTGTGAGCCAATGAGGAGAGAGCCGCTGGATTGCTGGATCGAGATGGGGCTCAGGTAAGTATAAGGGGGGCTCAGGTAAGTATAAGGGGGGGCTGAGGGGGAAACTGCACCCAGAAGTTTTTTTTTTACCTTAATGCATTCAATCCATTAAGTTAAAAAAACCTTGAGCCTATAGAACCACTAGTGTGATTTCTGATGCAACGGGAGTCATACAGAATCGCATGTCAATGAAATCGCATTGTTTTGATTGTCTCACATTCACATCAATGTGACTCATCACGGAGCGATTTTGGAAAAGGTTCCTGCGCTACTTTGGTGCAATTCCAATGTGAGTTTGGTCCCATAGACTTCAATAGAAAGGCACAGAAATTGAATGTACATGCAATTCTGATTTGATTTAGAAAGTGATTTAATTTTTTTTTTAACCCTAAATTCTCCTCCAAGGCACATACTTGGTTCTTCGAAAAAAGTAATAGTATTAGTAATAGTAATAATAATAATAATGTAATAGTAGTAGTTCATACAATCACATGAAGAGCACACAGTCTTAAAATCTCATCAAAATCACAAAGAAGTCGCATTATATAATTGCACCTGAAATCGGCTCAAAAACGCATCTTACTAGTGCGATCCAGGCCACTTAAGCCCCGGACCATTTGGCTGGCCAAAGACCAGAGCACTTTTTGTGATTCGGCACTGCGTCGCTTTAACTGACAATTGCGCGGTCATGCGACGTGGCTCCCAAACAAAATTGACTTCCTTTTTTTCCCACAAATAGAGCTTTCTTTTGGTGGTATTTGATCATCTCTGCGGTTTTTATTTTTTGCGCTATAAACAGAAATTCAGCGACAATTTTTTAAAAAAATTCAATATTTTTTACTTTTTGCTATAATAAATATCCTAAAAAATATTTTTCCTCAGTTTAGGCCGATATGTATTCTTGTACTTATTTTTGGTAAAAAAATATGTTTATTGATTGGTTTGCGCAAAAGTTATAGCGTCTACAAAATAGGGGATAGTTTTATGGCATTTTTATTATTCTTTTTTTTTTTTTTTTTTAAACTCTTTATTTATAATTTTCTATAACACAACACACCGAAAGAAAGAAAAGGCATGAAAAAAAAAAATATATATATATATATATACACACATACATACACATACATATACATACATACACATATATATATATATATATATATATACACATACACATTGTGACAGCAGGAAGGTAAAGTCACCTGGTTGCATCCAGGGGGGTAGATATATTTCGCCCAGATTCAGGCTTTACGCCGACTTATACAACTAGGTGGAGAGTTGTATAAGCCCAGCTGAGGATAGTGGGCTCATGGATGACTCATACCTCTAGGGAGAGTGTGGGGCGTCGTGCAGACAGGGAGTTGATGAGACCAGCTGAAGCTTGTCAGCTCATTTAGGCCTCTATAAGAACTCCCAGCTTCATTAGATGTTAGCTCATGCCTGGAAGCAGACCTGTGTGGACTTCCTGGAGAGAGTGAACCCTTGTGCGGTGAGACAAAGCCTGTGTGGCTATTTGCTTGGACATTTAAAACCAGGGACTTAGGGACTAGGACAGCACTAGGCTGATCCCAGTTGTTAGTTAGGAAACCTGTATGTTTAGTCAGAGGTCAAATTGACCAGGATTTATTTTGTTTATGTTTCTTTTGCTTTGCTGTGTTTTTGTCACTGTAAATAGAAAATAAACCGCACCTTTTTGATTTTGAAAACCACAACCTCCGTCTGCTGGGCCTGTTTTTGTGTGGGGAGCCCATCCCGGGGGTCACACACACCCGCTGCCGAGCTAACCCCCTCACAGTTGGTGGAGAACCAGTGGCAGTTTTTTTTAAGCCAGCATGGAGGAGATACTGAAACAGCTGGCTCTAGCAAATGCCAATCAACAGCAGACAAATGCAGGTTTGCAAAAGAGCCTTGCAGCTCATCAACAGAGCCTTGCAGCTCAACAACAGAACTTCGCAGCCCAGCAGCAAGCTCATCAACAGAGCCTTGCAGCCCAGCAGCAGACAAACGCAACTTTGCAACAGAGTCTGGAGGCTCAGCAACAAGCCCAGCAGCAATCTGAGGCCCGCTTCATAGACCTGTTGCAGAAGCAAGAGCAGAGACTACAACAACAGATGGAAGCAGTAATGCAGCAACGTCCGCAGACCAGTGAGGAAAGCCGTCCCACTAATACCGCGTCCTTTGGGGTGAGTCGTTTATTGACAAAAATGACTGGAGAGGATGATCCAGAGGTATTTTTGACCACATTTGAAAGGACCGCTGAAAGAGAAAAGTGGCCTGAGGAACAGTGGGCTGGACTGGTGGCTCCTCTGTTAACTGGTGAATCGCAGAAAGCTTACTTTGACCTAGAGCCTAACCAAGCAAAAGACTATGTGATGCTAAAAGCTGAAATATTGGCAAGGCTGGGTGTCACCCTGGCTGTCCGGGCTCAGCGTGTGCATAACTGGACTTTCCAGCTTGGAAAACCCCCCAGGTCTCAAATGTATGATCTCATTCACCTGAGCAGAAAGTGGCTACAGCCAGAGACTTTGTCCGCACCAAAGATTGTGGAACGTGTTGTAATGGATCGGTTTTTGAGAGCTCTTCCTACTGCCATCCAAAAGTGGGTAAGCCATGGAGACCCAGAGACGGCCGATGGTCTTGTGGATCGTGTGGAGAAATACTTGGCTACAGAGAACCTGACGGTCTCTTCCAGAGACACTCGGACTTTCCACCCTAAGACCAGACCATCCCCAGGGGCGGATAAGATGATTCCAAGGGGTAAGGGTGGAGAGAGTGAGAGGGTGGGAGCTCTACCCCAAGTTTGGCGAGAACAGCCTGGGAAATCAGCGGCTCAAGAGGCGGCAAGAAGGATCGTTTGCTACCGCTGCCGGCAAGCGGGACATATTGCAGCAAATTGCCCGGTTGTGGAGGAACCCATGCAGTGTGACTTTCTGACGGGCAGACGTCAGTCGCTGTGTGCGACAGTCGCATGCACTGCCATTCGAGGAACTGAGAAACATTTATGCAAAATGTGTGTTAATGGTAGAAATGTTGTGGTATTGCTGGATTCAGGTAGCCTTGTGACCCTGATAAAGGCTGAGTTAGTTAAAACAGAGGTCTCTGGGAATAGCAAGGTAGCTGTTATTTGTGTGCATGGGGACACCCGAGAGTATCCAGTGACTACAGTGTGTTTCGAGACCCCCAAAGGTACCCTCTCTCATCCAGTGGGCTTACCTTAATATCTCAGTTACCGCATGACGCCATTGTGGGAAGGGATTTTCCGAAGTTCTGGGAACTGTGGGATGATCCTGAGCCCCCCACTGGTGCCCCTATGTACCAGGAATGTGATAGCCAGAACTCCCCTGAGAGTGGTGAGGACTCTCCGGAATTTCCCTTGTCAGTATTGGCAGGGGAGACTCAAGAAACTGGAGAGGAGCCCACCTCCTCAGACGAAAACCTACCGTCTGTGGAGTTTTCTGATCTTGAGGTTCACAGGGAAAACTTTGCCACAGAACAGTTGAAAGACCCCGCCCTAATAAAGGCACGGGAAAACGTAGTGAAAATAGATGGCGAGTTAGTGAACCCAGATAATACCTGCACTTACCCATACTTCAGCGTAGAGAAGGACCTACTGTATCGGGTGGCAAAAAGGGCAGAAGAAACCGTTGAGCAGCTTGTGGTGCCCAAACCGTACAGGAAGTTGGTGTTGGAGTTGGCCCATGGGCACATTCTTGGAGGTCATCTGGGGACAGAGAAAACCCGAGAGAGGGTATTACAGAGATTCTATTGGCCGGGGGTGATGAAGGACATAGAAAATTATTGTTCCTCCTGCCCTGTGTGTCAGAGGTCGGCCCCGATGCCACATTTCCGTAGCCCGCTGGTCCCTCTACCCATCATTGAGGTCCCGTTTGAGAGGATCGCCATGGATTTGGTAGGTCCTATAATCAAGTCCGCTAGGGGGCACCAGTACATATTAGTTATAATGGACTATGCCACCCGTTATCCAGAAGCGATCCCTCTCCGAAATACCTCGGCCAAAACCATAGCCAAAGAGCTATCTCTTGTGTTTAGCCGGGTGGGTATTTGTAAAGAACTGCTTATGGACCAAGGTACACACTTTATGTCCCGGGTTATGAAGGAGCTATGTAAATTGTTCAAAGTGACGCAATTACGTACATCTGTGTATCACCCCCAAACCGATGGGCTGGTTGAAAGATTCAACAAAACCCTAAAACAAATGTTGAAGAAAGTGGTGGATAGAGATGGAAAGGATTGGGACTGTCTACTTCCTTATCTGATGTTTGCTATTAGGGAGGTGCCCCAATCCTCTACGGGATTCTCCCCCTTTGAGTTACTGTATGGGAGACACCCAAGAGGGCTGTTGGATATTGCCAAGGAAACTTGGGAAAGTGAGAGTTCTCCCCACAGGAGTGTGATTGAGCATGTCGCCCTGATGCAAGACCGAATTGCACAGGTAATGCCCATCGTGAAGGAACATTTGGCCCAAGCGCAGTTAGCACAGCAGAGAGTGTACAACCGTGGAGCCAAGACCCGTACCTTTTCCCCGGGGGATAGGATACTGGTACTGGTCCCTACGGTTGAAAGTAAATTCCTTGCCAAATGGCAAGGCCCCTACGAGATAATGGAAAAAGTGAGCGAAGTGAATTACAAGGTCAGACAACCAGGAAGGCGAAAGCCCGAACAGATCTATCACGTTAATCTGTTGAAAGCCTGGAGGGATAGAGAGTCCCTAGTCGCAGACACTTGGTCACCAGCTCAAACTGGTTGCGTGATTCCTGAGGTTGGAATCGCAGCCACCTTGTCACAACCCCAACAACAGGAGGTTAAGGAGTTTGTGCTTCGCAACAAGGAGGTATTCTCTGAGCTGCCGGGACAAACATCTGGGGTAGAGCATGACATTATTACCCCGCCCGGTGAAAGGGTGAAGTTAAAACCCTATCGGATCCCAGAGGCCCGACGGGAGGCAATACGGGAGGAAGTACAGAAAATGCTGAACTTAGGGGTGATAGAGGAGTCCCAAAGTGATTGGTCTAGTCCCATTGTGTTGGTGCCTAAACCGGATGGGAGCTGGCGATTTTGTAACGATTTTCGTCAGTTGAACAAAGTTACAAAATTTGACACCTACCCCATGCCACGTATAGATGAGTTGATCGACCGGCTGGGAACAGCCCGATACATGACGACTCTTGACCTCACAAAAGGGTATTGGCAAATCCCCCTGGCCAAGTCGGCCAAAGAGAAAACCGCATTTGTAACCCCAGACGGGGCGTTCCAATATAAAAGAATGCCGTTCGGGTTACAGAATGCGCCGGCCACATTCCAGCGGAAAATGGACCAGATGCTGAGGCCCCATCGGAAGTATGCTGCGGCTTACCTGGATGACGTAATTGTCCATAGCACAGATTGGGCCTCACATCTGCCAAAAGTGCAAGCAGTCCTGGACTCTGTTCGGAAAGCGGGGTTTACGGCTAACCCCAAGAAGTGTACCATTGGGCAGGAGGAGGCCAAATATCTTGGGTACACCATTGGGAGGGGAGTAATAAAACCCCAACTCAACAAAGTCGAGGCCATCCAGAGTTGGCCACGTCCCAACAGCAAGAAGCAGGTACGAGCCTTTCTGGGAATCGCTGGGTATTATCGGCGATTCATTCCCCACTTTGCTTCTAAGGCTGTGCCCCTAACCAACCTGACGAAGGGGAAAGGGTCGGTCATGATTAAATGGACCCCCGAGGCTGAGGCAGCATTCCAATTCTTGAAACAAGCCTTATGTAGCCAGCCAGTGTTGTACTCACCCGACTTCTCTAAAGACTTTGTCGTACAAAGTGATGCGTCAGATGTGGGGTTAGGAGCAGTATTGTCCCAGGTCTGGAACGGGGAAGAGCACCCAGTCATTTACCTCAGCAGGAAGTTAAAGTCCCATGAGGTAAATTACGCCACCGTTGAAAAGGAGTGTTTAGCGGTGAAGTGGGCTCTAGATTCCCTTCGGTACTACCTGCTAGGTAGGCACTTTGACATGGTTACGGATCACGCTCCGTTAAAGTGGATGGCTCAAAACAAGGAAACAAATAGAAGAGTGAATAGGTGGTTCCTGGCCCTCCAGGAATTCAACTTCACAGTAAAGCATCGCCCTGGCGTTCAAATGGGGAATGTGGATGCTTTGTCTCGAGTACATGAATGCCTGATTGCTGGTGTTCCAACCCCGAGGTTAAAACAAGAGGGGGGGGGGTATGTGACAGCAGGAAGGTAAAGTCACCTGGTGGCATCCAGGGGGGTAGATATATTTCGCCCAGATTCAGGCTTTACGCCGACTTATACAACTAGGTGGAGAGTTGTATAAGCCCAGCTGAGGATAGTGGGCTCATGGATGACTCATACCTCTAGGGAGAGTGTGGGGCGTCGTGCAGACAAGGAGTTGATGAGACCAGCTGAAGCTTGTCAGCTCATTTAGGCCTCTATAAAAACTCCCAGCTTCATTAGATGTTAGCTCATGCCTGGAAGCAGACCTGTGTGGACTTCCTGGAGAGAGTGAACCCTTGTGCGGTGAGACAAAGCCTGTGTGGTTATTTGCTTGGACATTTAAAACCAGGGACTTAGGGACTAGGACAGCACTAGGCTGATCCCAGTTGTTAGTTAGGAAACCTGTATGTTTAGTCAGAGGTCAAATTGACCAGGATTTATTTTGTTTATGTTTCTTTTGCTTTGCTGTGTTTTTGTCACTGTAAATAGAAAATAAACCGCACCTTTTTGATTTTGAAAACCACAACCTCCGTCTGCTGGGCCTGTTTTTGTGTGGGGAGCCCATCCCGGGGGTCACACACACCCGCTGCCGAGCTAACCCCCTCACAACATATACACACACATACACATACACACATACATACATATGAAAAATAAATAAGTAAATACATAAATAAATAAATAAATAAGAGCAGCTGCTCATGTCAGTGTTCCACACATCACATATGACCTACTTAATCAACATTATAAGAATATAAATATTTTACTGTAGCTTCTGAAAATATAAAGGTAATCAATTAACCAATATTTTCATTTTTCAAGTTAGTAGGTCTCGCCCACCCCATATTGGGAACAAACTGTAGGCGAAGACCCATCAACCTGTTGCTAAATTCGTTATAACAAATGTATTATCTACTTAGCTAAGCTTGAGATAGGTAACTAAAGAACTACAAAGAACAGTTTTTTAGATATTTAGAAGCTCTAGGGTGGACCATCCAATTTTGCCATTTTTCTTTAAAGTTATCTGTGTTGTAATTTTTGTATGCCAACATCAGTTCATATTGAGCTTGAATATTCAGTCTAATTATGACATTGGTTAGGTTTGGAGTTTCAAAGGATTTCCATAGACTGGATATTGTGAGTCTGGCTGCTATCAGTGTATGGGCTACAATAGTTATATACATTATAGGGTATATGTCTAGATTTATTCCTAGAAGGGCCATGGCAGGGGTGAGATCCAGCAAATTGCCAGTGAGATCCGCTAAAAACACTGAGACAGAATTCCAGAAACTGTGTATATTTTTACAGCTCCATAGGGTATGATGAAGATTCCCTATTTGCTCATTGCATCTCCAACAGATCGGTGAAGCTGTGGGATATATCTTTGATAGTCTATATGGCGTCAGATACCATCTGTTTAAATTTTTTTGGGAGTTATCCCAGTGATCAGTACAAGAGGAAGCCTTCCTGAATATTAAAATTGCTTTCCTCCATTGGGTACCTGTGAACGTCTCAGATAAATCTTTTTCCCACTTGAGCATATGGGGGTTTTTGTAGTCTGTGGGGTATGTGGTGAGAAGGTCATAAAATAAAGAGATACCCCTCACTTTTTGGTCTTTATTGTTTGTTAAATAATGCCAAATTGAGGCCGGAATATTTATATTGTTATGGGGAAGGAAGTTTTTTAGTCTAGAACATTTTGCTATTTTACCCATTACTAACTCTTTATAGCTTACAGGTAGTTCATTATAAATGTTGTATCCCTGTTTGACCCATTCTTTTGATGTAATGCAGATTTTGCAGTAATCTATTATTTTCACTGGTATTTGTACTGTAACATTATTGTCCCAATTTTTTGTTTTGGATAAAACGTGTTTCCATGCTATCAAGGTGGCTCTAATACTAATTAGGTTGGGGATGTTGATTTTTTTAAGTAAGTGGCTAGCCATAGAAAGTGCATACAGGTCGTATCCTAGTGTTGCCTCCCTTTCAATAGTTGCCCATAATTTATCCTCTGAAGGGGAGAACCAGTGTTTCATGTGATCTAATAGTGAGGCGTAATAGTAACTTTTTACTTCCGGTAATCCCATTCCTCCCACTGTTTTATTGGAAGTCAGTATGGAAAATGCCACTCTAGTTTTTTTCCCATTCCAGATAAAATTTTTGAGTTTCTTATTAATTTGTGTGAAAAATTTATTGGGAATAATAGTAGGGAGGGAGCGGAAATAATATAATATTTTGGGTAGTGTTTGCATTTTAAAGGCTGCTATTCTCCCTACCCATGTGAGTTGAGTTTTTTGTATATTTTGAAGATCTTTTTGTACTATTTCTAGGAGTGTGGGGAAGTTAATTTCATACATTTTGGAGGGCGGGTAAGTAAGTTTAATCCCTAAATATGATAAAGAAGTTGTATCCCAGTTCAAACCATATTTTTCTCGCATATTTTTAATTTGGTCAGGAGATAAGTTCATTGGTAATACATTGCATTTATTTTTGTTAATTTTGTAGTAGGATATTTTGCCATAATGGTCTAGTATATATTGTGCAGCAGGTAATGATGCGTCTGGGTTAGTTAATGATAATATGATATCGTCCGCAAATAGTCCGATTTTGTGTTCGTATTGTCCTATTTTTATACCTTTAATGTACGGGTTTATTCGTATGGATTCTGCCAAAGGTTCTATCGCTAATGAAAATATCAGGGGGGATAGAGGGCACCCTTGTCTAGTTCCGTTAGTGAGATTAAATCTTTTAGAGATTGAGCCTGATGTAGATACTCTGGCTGAAGGTTGTGTATAGAGTGACATAATAGCAGTATGTATAAATCCCTTGAATCCAAATTTTGTTAATGCCTTAGATATGTAGTCCCAGTGCATTCTATCAAATGCCTTTTCGGCGTCTATAGCTAATAGAAGGGAAGGTGTTCTTTTGTTATCTATCTGGTTAATCAGGTTTAGAATTCTTCTCGTACCATCTGGTGCTTGTCTGCCCTTAATAAATCCTACTTGGTCAGGTTTAATGAGATAGGGGGTAGTTTCTAGCAGTCTATTTGCCAATATTTTAGCGTAAATTTTCAGGTCTGTATTCAATAACGAAATGGGACGGTAGTTAATGGGGGATGTAGGGTCTTTTTCTGTTTTAGGTATTGTAATTATGATTGCCTCTAACATTTCCTTAGGAAATTGACTGGTATTTGCTACATGGTTAAATAGATTGGTTAGATATGGAACTAAAATATCCACACAGGCTTTATAATATTCTGCTGATAAACCATCACTACCTGGCGCTTTATTTATGGGTAAATGTTTGATAACATTGAAAATTTATATTCGCGATATTGGTTCATTGAGTTTTTCAAGGGTGGTAGGGTCAATTTCAGGAAGGTTTACTGATTTCAGGAAGTCAGAAATACTCTCGGGAGTAGGTTGAAAGGTATTTTTGTCCTCCTGAAGGTTATATAGAGAAGTATAATAATCTGCCAATGAATCTGCTATTTCTTGGGGGTTATAATGGGTATTTCCTGTTTTATGGTGTATTATTTTAGATATTTTATTATTGTTTTGTCGTTGACGTAGTAGATTTGCTAATAGTCTACCAGCTTTATTATTCTGGGAATAATAATTTAGTTTTATTCTTTTTAGGTATCTGTCATGGTCTTCTAGCAAGGCGCATCTCAGTTCTAACCTGAGTTTGGTTAATTGTTGTATCAAATTGGAATCTTTGTTTTTTTTTAATGAATTTCTTCCACACTTGCTATATCTTTTAATAAATTATTTATAATATTTTGTTTCTTTTTTTTTTTCCCTTGCTGCTACCTGTATAAGAATCCCTCTAACAAAAGCTTTATGGGTACACCATAAATTTGCAATATTCAGAGATTCATCTTTATGGATATCAAAAAATTCTGTTAAATTCCTTTTTATTACAGACAGGTTCCTCTTTTGAGATAGAATGAATGTATTGTTTCTCCATAAGGAATTATTAGGACAGGTACCTCCTGTCTGGATTTCTAGTGTAATTGGTGCATGGTCAGACCAGGTTATATTATGTATTTTGGCATCTATTACTCTTTGTAGCAGGTGTTTGTCTGTAATAAAATAGTCTATCCTGGAAAATGATTTATGAACCTGTGAAAAAAAAAGTGTAGTCTCTTTCAGTTGTGTGTAGACATCTCCAGGGGTCATAGAGGTCTTCATCTTGAAGCATCTTGTTCAGTCCATATCTGGTGGAATTTTCTTTTTTGGAAGTGTCCATAATGGGATCCAGAGGTGCATTAAAGTCCCCGCAGAGAATAAGTGGTCCTTTTTGTAGTTTCCTTGCAACCGTTATTATTTTCCGTATAAATCTTTGTGGGTGTTTATTTGGAGCATATGTATTTATAATTGTATAATCTGAGTTGTTAATGGTTGCTACCAGGATTATATATCTACCTTGGTTGTCCGTTTTAAGGTCCAATAGTTGAAAGGTGACTGTATCTTTAATTGCAATTACAACTCCTTTTTTCTTCTTATTATTGTTAGAAGTAAAAAATTTTGGGAACTTATGATGTGAGAATTTGGGAATTTTGTCTTTTGCAAAATGCGATTCCTGTATACACACTATATCGCTTTTGTGTTTTAGTGCGTCAGTCCAGAGAGCTCTTCTTTTATATGGGCTATTGAGACCTTTGGTGTTGATTGACAGCAGTTTAAGGCCCATATTGAAGGAATTTGGTGCTTATTAATTTTGTCTTGTCATTATGCGATAAGAATATTATCTCAATACTGTTATTCTTACTGATACCTTTCTTGTCCAGTAGATGGTGGTAATGCATCTGAAAACTTATGAAGTGAAAACGCAACAATAAAACAAACAGTTTTAACAAAAAATAAAAATAAGAAATTTGGAGTTGGTATGCAACTCCTGTGTACATTGTGAATGTACCCTTTATCCTTAGGGAGGGGGAGTAACAAGACCTCCCAAACTTAGCCCCCCCCCCCTGGATTTGAATCCCTGAGAATAGGATTTGGTATATATAGTGAACTGGAAATGGAGCATTTCTGTGTAAGTGAAATATATTTTTCAGTCAAAAGTTTCCTTGGCGGCAGCGGCCAAGGTTCTTCCTTGGTTAGTATGCCTTTGGGTCATTTTCCCTGATGGGAGATTATCCGAGATGTCCTCACTGTCGGTAGGAAGTATCCCCCATAGCTGTACAGTTTTTAGACCCTCCTCCAGGGTATGTATGGAATGCATCTTGCCCTCACGTTCTATCAGTAATTTTGTGGGGAAACCCCATCTATAAAGTATTTTATGGTTTCGGAGAATTTTTGTTATCGGGTTCAAGTTCTTGCGTGCCAATAATGTAGCTTGCGATAGGTCTGAGTAAAGTTTGATTCCTGCATATGGGTCAGGTAGCGGTAAGTGGTGACGTGCATATTGCATTAGTTGGTCCTTCACTTGGAAAAAATGTATTTTTGCAATTACATCTCTGGGTAAGTGCTCTGGTATATGCGAGGGCTTAGGCAATCTGTGTGCCCGATCAATTGACAGTTCATGTTGAGGGACCATTGGTAATAGTGCTGTTATCATGCCTTTTATAAATGTCTTCAATTCCTGGGGCTTAACATTTTCTGGTATACCACAAAATTTAACATTGTTCCTTCTACTTCTGTCTTCAAGGTCTGAGATCTTTAATTTTAGGTTTTTTAATTCCTCTTCCACATCAAAGTGGGCTTCAACTAGGTCATTGTGTGCCTCAGTAAAGTCGCACATCTTATTTTCTATGTAGTCTACTCTGTCACCAATTGCGTCAAAATCTCTCTTGGACTGTTGCATGAAATTAAACATATCTTGTTGCAGAGCCCCCCTTAATGACATGACTATCTCTTTAAGTGTGGAGTCTGAGACAGGCTGTCCTGAGGTGGGAATGGCATGCAGTTTTTCATCAAATGGATTGTTGTATACTGTCATGTCAAAGTTATGAGGAGATTCACTTACATTCTCTTCTGAATTGTCTAATCTTCTTTTCTGAGAAGGAGGGCTGTGAATTTCAGCTTGTGAGAGAGTGCTGTTTGGAAGCTGTATTTCCATAGCTGATTTCTGCTTATTCTCCTGAAGTGCAGAGTAGCGCCTTAAATTGTGCTGAGAGGCTGAGGGACCTGCGCCATCTTGTTTTCCCTGAGTCCTGTCAGGGCTCAGGAAATCACTCAATTTAAGGGGTTTCTCCTGCTTCTTTTTGTTCCCCATCTGCACCTTATGTTCTCCGCCGCTACCGGAGCTTATCTGAGTTCTCAGGGCTGCTTTTTGTTTGCTTCTAGCCGCTCAGGGGATTCCCGTTATCCTGGAGCAGGTTACAGAGCGACCATTCTCCCTCACCTCAGGCCACGCCCCTATTCTTTTTTTTTTTTTTACTAATAATGGCGGCGATCAGCGATTTTTATCGTGACTGCGACATTATGGCGGACACATCGGACACTTTTGACACCATTTTGGGACCATTGTCATTTTTACAGCGATCAGTGCTATAAATATGCACTGATTACTGTAAAAATGACATTGGCAGTGAAGGGGTTAACCTGTAGGGGTCTCTGAAGGGGTTAAGTGTGACCTAGGGAGTGCTTCTAACTGTTAGGGGGCGTGGCTTGCCGTGACACGTCACTGATCGCTGTTCCCGATGACAGGGAACACGATCAGTGACATGTCACTAGACAGAACGGGGAGATGTTGTGTTTACACTAACATCTCCCCGTTCTTCAGCTCTGTGACCCGATCGCGGGACACCGGCGGCAATCGTGTTCGCGGGTCCCGGGGGCGCGGTCCCGGCGGCGCGCCTGCGCGACCACACGGCTCGCAAATTAAAGGGGACGTATATATACGCTCATTTGCACAGCCGTGCCATTCTGTCGACGTATATCTTCCTGCGGCGGTTGGGAAGCGGTTAATTCAGCCTTTTTTAACCTCCCTGCTAAACACCTGTAGTCACTAGAGGCAGCAAAGACACAATTTCCTCTGATTCTGCCTTTCTCCTTATCAGCTGCTGCTGATATAAGATCTCAGCCATGCAAGGAGTGTGTTGTTTTCAGTGACCCAAAGATTTGCATTGTGAGAAGTAGCAGTAAATAACTGGCTAACCATATGAGAAGTAGCAGTAAATAACTGGCTAACCATATGAGAAGTAGCAGTAAATAACTGGCTAACCATATGAGAAGTAGCAGTAAATAACTGGCTAACCATACATTATACAATTTTTTGTACAATTTTCCTTTAGATTTACCACAGACCATATACACTTACCAGTCACTTTATTAGGTACACCTTGCCAGTACCTGGTTGGACCCCCTTTTGCCTTCATTCTTCATGGCATAGATTCTACAAGGTGTTGGAAACATTCCTCAGAGGTTTCGCTCCATAGGGACATGATAGCATCACGCAGTTGCTGCAGATTTGTCGGCTGCACATCCATGATGCCAATCTCCCGTTCAACCACATCCGAAAGGTGCTCTATTGGATGAGATGTGGTGAGTGTGGAGGCCACTGGAGTACAGTGACCTCATTGTCCAGTGGTGAGGTGATCGGAGCTTTGTGACATGGTGCATTATCCTGCTAGGAAGGAGCCATCAGAAGATGGGAACACTGTAGTCATAAAGGGGTAGACATGGTCAGCAACAATACTCAGGTAGGCCGTGGTGTTTAAATGATGCTCAATTGGTGGTACTAAGGGGCCCAAAGTGTGCCATGAAAATATCCCCCCCAAACCATTACACCACCAGCCTGAGCCCTTGATACAAGACAGGATGGATCCATGTTTTATGCTAAATTCTGACCCCACCATCTAATGTCGCAGCTGAAATAGAGACTCATCAGACCAGGCAACAATTTCCAATCTTCTATTGTCCAATTTTGTTGATCCTGTGTGAATTGTAGCCTCAGTTTCCTGTTCTTAGCTGACAGGAGTGACTCCTGGTGTGGTCTTCTGCTGCTGTAGCCCATCTGCTTCAAGGTTGGATGTGTTGTGCGTTCAGAGATGGTATTCTGCATACCATGGATGTAATGAGGGGTTATTTGAGTTACTGTTGCCTTTCTATCATCTCGAACCAGTCTGCCCATCCTCCTCTGACATCAACAAGGCATTTTCCTCCACACAACTGCCGCTCACTGGATATTTTCTCTTTTTCAGACCATTCTCTGTAAACCCGAGAGATGGTTGTGTGTGAGAAAATCCCAGTAGATCAGCAGTTTTTTTAAATACTCAGACCAGCCTCGTCTTGAAACCAACAACTTTTCCACGTTCAAAGTCACTTAAATCCCCTTTCTTCCCCATTCTGATGCTCAGTTTGAACTTCAGCAAGTCACCTTCGTCAGGTCTGGGTGCCTCAATGCATTGAGTTGCTGCCATCTAAATTGGCTGATTAGCAATTTGTGTTACCAAGCAATTAAACAGGTGTACCTAATAAAGTGATCTGTGAGTATATTACGACGTCAAACCTATAACACTTTCAATTTGTATTCAATCAAGCAGACCCTTGCACCACATACTACAGCTGAAGTTAAATCTAAAGGAAATTGTATATGAAAATTGTATAATGTATGGCCAGCTTAAGCCTCCATTCACACTTGAGAATTTTGTTGCGCTACAATGCTCAAGATGCAGAATCCTATTATTCTCAATACCCGTGTTCACACCTGAGTACTGTATTACTTGTCGCCTGTTGGTGAAGCTCCAAAACATGCACAAGCTTCTTTGGGGCAAAATCATGCATTTTTTTCCCTTTGTATATAGGGAAATGTTGACTCTTTTGGGGGAGATTTACTAGAACCGATGCACTTAGAATCTGGTGCAGCTGTGCATGGTAGCCAATCCGCTTCTAACTTCAGCTTGTTCAGTTAAGCTTCGACAATAAAACCTGGAAGCTGATTGGTTTCTATGCAGAGTTGCACCGGATGTTGCATTTTATGGCCCATAGGACAGGCCTATAATGCCTAATGGTAATTCTGGTCTTTGCCACAATGAAACAGAATATTACAATTCTCTACTAAGTCCTACTTATGTTGGTACTTCAGCATTTATCTATAGAAGAAGTGAAAGAAAAAAAGTTTGAACCTGCCCCTCTCTTTATCCAGGCGAACGGGAAGAGTTCCATCAGCTGTTGTCTCAGTACAACGTCAATGAACTAAAACTAATCTACGAGTATTTTAAAAATGACCTGATCTACATTGTGGCATCCGCCACTGAATTCAAACAGCTGCTGGAGTACATGGCAACTCGGACTATCCTCAATCAGGAGGTAACTAGAAACATTTGTTGATTTTTACAGCAATCAAAGCAACGAGGAGTAGGTTAACCACAAATAGCAGCAAAATAAAATATTTAAAAGAAAATCCAACTATGACAAATCCCAGAGCACTGTGAGGTTTCTAAAGAGAGGGCAGCAGAAGCTGCTTTCTTTCAGACTCTCTGTCTCTTTATTATAACTTACATACAGAGCAGTCTAAAGGAGGAGGGGGATACATTACTTTCTTTGTGTAAATTACATTTTGAACCAATGAATCATTTTTTAGTCCTTACCATGATAGATGAAACTAGGTGACGGGGGGGGGGGGAGGGTCCAGATGTAGAGCCAGCCTGGAACAAGGTTCTGAGGGTAGTATTGGGGGCATTAGTGGTAGGGTGACTAGAATACCTAAACCCAAGGTAAGTAATTTGACAAATCCAAATTGCATCCTCAGAACAACCAGCAAGGAGACAGTATGCGACCCGACAAAACTACAAGGCTTGTTCACTAATGCCAGAAGTCTGGCGGACAAGATGGGAGAACTGGAGCTGCTGATGTACAAGGAGGATTTTGATTTTGTGTGAATTTCAGAGACTTGGCTTAACAGCTCTCATGATTGTCTGGCAACCATTCACGGGTATTCCCTATATCGCAGAGATAGGGAGGGTAAAAAGGGGGAGGAGTATGCCTGTATATCAAAAATGATGTACAAGTGAATGTGAGGGATGCCATCATGAATGGAGCAAGGGAGAAGGTGGAATCCTTGTGGGTAGAGCTTCAAAGGGAGGAAACTAATGGGAAAGCAATACTGGGAGTATGCTATAGGCCCAGTAACCAGAGGAAGGAGGGGGAGGCAGACCTCCTATCACAGTTTGGAATGGTGGCAAAGATGGGAAGTGTCATTATAATGGGGGATTTTAATTATCCAGACATAGACTGGGCGGAAAGGAACCGCGCATGCGTCTAAGGCTCGCCATTTCCTAAATGTCTTGCAGCAAAATTTCATGGGCTAGATGGTAAATGCAACAACAAGAAACAAAGCGTTACTAGACCTACTGATTACTAACAATATAGACCTGGTCGCAGGTGTGGAAATGCAGGGCAATTTAGGAAACGGCAACCACAGGTCAATTAGTTTCAGTATAAATCACACAAATAGGAAACACAAGGTTAATACAAAGACGCTTAATTTCAAAAGAGCCAACTTCCCTAAACTGCGCTCTATGCTAGATAAAATCCTGGGAACAAAGAACACGGAGGAAAAATGGGAGTGCTTTAGGAGCATATTAAATAAAGGTATTGGTCAGGGCATTCCAATGGGAAATAAATTTAAAAGAGCTAACAAAAGTCCTGGGTGGCTTAACTCCAGCGTAAAATTGCATATAAAAGCAAAAAAAAAGGCCTTCAAAAAATACAAGGCTGAGGGGTCATCGTCATCATTCCAACTCTACAAAGAATGCAATAAGAAATGTAAGGGTGCAATCAGATAGAACACAAAAGGCACATAGCGGAGGAGAGATTCTGGTCCGGCTGCACCTGGATTATGCAGTCCAGTTCTGGGCATAAATACTCAGGAGGGATGTGCTGGAACTGGAGAGAGTCCAGAGAAGGGCAACAAAGCTAATAAAGGGACTGGAGGATCTCAGCTATGGGGAAAGACTACAAGCATTGAACTTATTCCCTCTGGAGAAGAGATGCTTGAGAGGGGATATGATTTCAACGTACAAATACCGTACTGGTGACCCTAGCATAGGGAAAAAATTCTCTGCGAAAGGGAATTGAAAAAGACACGCGGCCATTCACTAAAATTAGAAGAGAAGTGGTTTAACCTTAAACTGCATAAAGGGTTCTTTGCTGTGGTAAGGGTATGGAATTCTCTTCCACAAGCAGTGGTTTCAGCGGGAAGTATCGATAATTTAAAAAAACTATTAGATGTGCACCTTAACGACAACAACATACAGGGGTACACAATCTACTATTAAAGCGGAGGTTCTGCGGTGCAGCCTTTTTTTTTTTTTTTTTTTTCATTCTATGTTAAAAGCTTAGCAATGTAATTACTCACGTCTGCGGCACTTTAAAACGCCCCCCGTCCATTTTGCGGTAAAAAAAAGAGTTTATAAAACTCTTCCTGCTTTTCCCATTTTGCTTGTGGGCATCTTGAAGCCCACAAGCATATCCTTCCGGGTAGAGAAGAATGCTTCTCTCCCGGCATTCAGCGCTGGATCTCGCTCACGCCGGACGGATGCACGCCCCACGCGAGCAGCGCCGTCAACACTTCCTGGTTGCCATGACATTGCAGGTGTATAATGGCAAAATACACCAGCGTGCCCTTATCTAAAATGGTGGAATTAGATCCGCCCCCGTCACGTGACCGGCTAGACGAGTCACGTGACGATACACTTATCGTGAGATCTGACTGAAAGGAGCCAGGAGCCACTGCGAGAATAGGAGCATAGGAAAGGACATGCCTACTCCCGCGGGAGTAAATCCGGAAGTAAGATTAAAGATAAAAGATATAAGCAAAACTACTTTGAAAAAAAAAAAAAGGTTAGTGCTATGCTTATTTACGTGATAAGAGGAACTAATGATGTTAAACTTAAATATGTGGGTGAACCTCCGCTTTAACATATAATCACACACATAGGTTGGACTGGATGGACTTTTGTCTTTTTTCAACCTCACCAACTATGTAACTATGTAACATACATGACTATTGTAAAACCGATGTATTCCAGTACTGCCCACCACATTATACCCCATACCTTACTTATCTTAATCAAAGAGACACATTGTTGTTTTGGAGTAAAACATGGCCATAGCAGCCTCCTTTATATTTTTTAACTGTTCCATCAGTTATCAAAAACTTTAACCATCAAAACACATAAACCCAGAAACCTAACAGAAATATTTCCCCCTAGTGTTGGTCTTTGCAGGAACCTCAAATTCGCCATAATCATATTAACCCGATATTCCTCATCATATTAAATTCTTATTATCCCGGGACACTGCGGTACCTTACCAATGGTCATAGGCCTCAAGCCGATCAGCTACTCAGAGACGACCACTGACCGCAGTGCCCCCATTATCCAACTCATCCAGCTAAACTCCTGTTAGCTGGAAACCATCCTCAGAACCCATACCACCGATGGTTCCTGACCACTTGCTTATTCGAGGTACTTCCTTCTCCCGCAAAGACCAAACACCCGCCACCGCACCGAAGGGAAAACACCTTTACCCTTTGGTGCCCCTCCAAACCTTAAGGGCTCGTTGAATCCCATCCTGCAAACCCAAAGACCATAAATCAGTCCCCACATCGTTCAGATGGACCCCATCCCTTCGTAGATACCGCCATGTATCCACCTCCAATTCGAAATGTCGGACCACCAACCCACCATTCCGTACCACAAACTTGCCCATGTCTCAGTTAATTTTCCTCCGGGCCCTGTTGATTCCAGCCACGGACCTAGCCCCCCTCCACTCTACCCGTGCCACCATGTCTGACCAGACGATAATCATGTCCGGGAATGACATCCTTAGCCTCAGGAAATCAGACTTCATATCCCGAGTCACTTCTAGCATGGACCTGAAACCCAAGCCGTTGCCACCTACGTGCAGTACCAGAACGTCAGGTGGCCTGTCCAAACGCGCAAAACGGTGCTCCTCCGGAACCATCTTACTCCACAACATTCCTGGAATTCCCAGCCAGCGGACACACGCCTCTGGTCTTGGGAACCCCAGCTGCCAACCCTCATGACGAACATCGGCTCTCTTAGCCCCCAGAAAACAAACGAATGGCCCAGTATCCAGACCAACGCCTGCATTTGACCTGTAATTGCAAGAAGACATTCCCCATGAGAATCTCCCATCACCCTTATATATTCCCAGCAATCCGAACAGAAACCCAAACCAAAACATAAACAACGCCCCATGACTTGTACCCCCACATTATTCCAGTCCCACCAGTAGCTGTGGGCGTACGTATAACCGGAACCTCCTGGATTCCCAGCGGCCTATCTTCTTAACCGCCTCCTCATCCATCCCACATCTGGCCGCCTCCGTAGCTGCCCCGATCCTAAAAGAGTGCGAGGAAAATTCATTTTCCTTGAGTCCCAAAGCCCGAAGGGACTTCCTGAACACTGCAATGAACTGATACCTTGAAAGTGGGATTCCGTCCTCGTGTACCAAAAAGGAACCCACCCCCGATGGTCGCACCTCCAAGTACCCTTTTACAGCCCTTACCGGGCACAACAGGGAACCTGGGACCGGAAAAACCTGGACCAACTTACCTCTGCCCATCTGGTCCGTCTTAGACCTCCTCAGCACCAGCGACACCCCTTGCTCCGTCCAGCCCACCTCGCTATCAAGCAACCCCCCGTGTACTGCTTTTGACGGGCTGACCAACTCACCTATTCTGAATGCTCCAAAGAATGCCAGTGAGAATGCCACCGTGAACAACAAAACTTTGTATGGGGATGAACATAAGCCCTGTAACTGCCCCATGATCTTGACCAAGAGAGCAAACGAAACCGGTCACCTGCCATCCGGCTTCTGCCCCCCCCCCGCCCATAACCCTTAAGTGCCTGCCGCACCCAAAAATCTTTTGTAAAATCGGGGCAACCTTGCCATTTGAACAAAAAGGCCAAGCCTGTCATCTTCTTACCCAAACTGGACCTGGACACACGGGCCTCCATGTTTCTAGCCAGGAAATACAGCACCAATAACCTGATATTGGGACCCACAGGATCCGCTCCTGCTTCCCGAACCATCTCTTTCCATTCCAACCACACCTTCTCATACGCCCCCCATGTGCCCGTACTCACCGATTTTTTGATCCAACCTGACACTATTCCAACGGAATCTTCCACAGCCAGCCTGGACAAGGGACCCCACGTTGCTCCGCCCCCGGTGCCAACTCTCGGAACCTGTCCCACTGAAAGCGAGACAGCGCATCAGCTATGACATTGTCCACCCCCGGAAGGTGCACCGCATACACAAACACATTGAGCTGCAAACATCTCAACACCAGATGGCGCAGAAGACGCACCACCGGGGGGGAAGATGCCGACACTTTGTTGATGACTTGTACTACCCCCAGGTTGTCCCCATGAAAACGCACTTTCAGATCCCTGAAACATGCCCCCCACAACTCCACCGCCAGCACCACCGGGAACAGTTCCAACAGAACCGAATTCTTGATGAAACCAGCACTCCACCTGCCCTGAAAGTAAGCCCCAAAACCTGCCCCCCCCCAGCCGCATCTGTGTATAGTTCTAAATCAAAATTGCTAATAGGGCCCGACATCCATAACGCTCTCCCATTGAAAGACTCTAAGAATGAATGCCAAACCCGCAAGTCCGCCTTGTGTTCTCTGCCCAAACTCACAAAGTGCGTGGGGGACCGTACCCCAGCCGTGCTAGCCGACAGCCATCTGCAAAACACCCTGCCCATTGGCAGAATGCGGCACGCAAAATTGAGCTTTCCCAGTAGCGACTGTAAAACCCTAAGCTGCACTTTCCTTACCCCCATCATGACCTTCAGCTCAGTCTTGAGCGACTCCAATTTGTCCAATGGTAGGCGGCACTCCATGGCCTCCGAATCCAGGACAATACCCAAAAACGTGATAACCGTGCGAGGTCCCTCCGTTTTGTCAGGTGCCAATGGTATCCCAAACCGCTCTGCAACGTGCTCCAATGTGGCCAGGAGCACAGCGCAGATTCTGGATGAGGCGGACCCACGCAAAGGAAATCGTCCAAGTAGTGAATGATTGAATTCACCCCCGACACATCCCTGACCACCCATTCCACGAACGAACTGAACTGTTCGAACAGTGCGCACGATATGGAGCATCCCATAGGCAAGCACTTATCCACATAGAACTCATTGTCCCACTTACAACCCAGGAGGTGAAAACTATCCGGGTGAACAGGCAACAATCTAAACGCTGCCTCTATGTCTGTTTTTGCCATCAGCGCCCCCTGGCCATACCGGCGAACCCACCCCACCGCAGCATCAAAGGAAGTGTAACTGACCGTACATGCTTCCGGATCAATAGCGTCATTGACCGACCTGCCCTTCGGGAAAGACAGGTGGTGAATGAGGCGGAACTTGTTGGGCTCCTTCTTAGGTACCACCCCGAGCGGGGAGACCACCAAGTTCACCAGGGGAGGGGACCGGAAAGGACCCCCCATCCGGCCCAAAGCAACCTCCTTGCGCAGCTTTTACGTGACCACTGCAGGTTGCTGCAAGGCCGATCACAGATTGCGTGCGATCGGGGGAATAACCTGCAAAGAACATGGAATGTGAAACCCCTCTGAAAACCCTTGCTCCAACAACCTTGCCGCCCCCTTGTCCGGATACCTACCGAGGAACAGCCGCATCCTTTCCACCATCACCGGAGTCCTCCCTTTTCTGCCCAGCCCCTTACCTCGCTTAAAGCATCTAGCCTGTGTATGGGAGCCTCCGCAACCGGAGAACTCATGCTTGAAACGACAGGACCCCCCCAAACTTGCAGGAGCCCTCATTATATTGCCAGCACACCCCCTTTTGTTTCCCGGCCGATTGTCCTGGGGAAGAGGTTCCACCGGCCCCCCCCTGAAAAAACTGACTAGAAGCCCTCGGCGCCGTCATCAACCGCATCCATAAGCTTATGTCCTTATTATCCCACCGCAGACCAGGCCTCACCGCTCTCCTCTGCCTGAATTGTCCATCATATCTGAGCCACCCCGTGCCCCCGTACACTCTGTATGCTTCCCCTATAGAGTCCTGATAACCAAATAGTGCCGAACAATGTTCCGGGTTCTTCTGCCCTATAACACTAGCCATGATGGAGAACGCTTGCAACCAGTTTGTAAACGTCCGTGGGATCAGCCTATATCTCCTCTTCTCCTCATCCTCTTTTTTTGAATCATCCGGTTTTACCCTGTCCAGATGAAACTTCTCTAATGGCAGAAGTGAGAACATCTCCACATACTCACCCTTCCATATCTTTTCTTTCACTTCGGGTTTCAGGTGAGATCCCAGCATGCCTCATAACACACATACATCTCACATTTAGCAGCATCATCCAACATAATGACATCCTGCCTTGCCGCCTGTTCCACCGCACCACCCTCTTTTGTGGCCACAGCTGCAGAACCCAACCCTACAGCATCCCCCACCCCAATATTCCCCAATATTCCCCGCAGGTGTAACCGGTGACCCCACCACGGCAGCGGGCCCAGCCGTCCCTGTTGGCGGGACCCACGCCGCCGCCGGACTGACTCGCCCGCCATCCCCCTGTTCAAATTGGCTGACTAAGGATTTGATGCCCGCAAGAAACCCCTGCAGCCCGTCCGGCCGTGCACCTCCCCCATCCTGGAACGCACCCCCCCTGCCTGTCCATCATTGACCCAGAACTTGCACCGCAAAACCCACACCCGCAGCCGACATACCCACCTGGGCACCATGCCCCTCCTGGCCCCCAGCAGAAACAATTGAAAGGGACTTACCGGGCTGCCTGGAAGAACTCACACCAGCCGATCCACTCGAATCCACCGCTGCCTCCGACCGTCCGGGTCTCCGATCCTCCTCCGAGCTGCACACTTCACCCTCTGACAGCACACCAGCCAGCTCCTCACCACCGGACGATAGCTCACCAGGTGACCTGTCCCTGGAAGCCGAGGGGTCAGGACCCGATTGGTCCCACCTCCGCGCACCTGACCCGCCCGCCGATTTCTTAACCGCCTTGCCTCCACGCTGTCTCTGCTCACCCGCACCGCCGTCATCACTCACTGGCACACCACCACCCGCAGCCTCCTGCACCCGATGTCCGGCCGAGGGGGGGATGCCCGGACGCCGCGGCCACCGATGACCCCCGCAGGAGCCCCAAACCCGCCGGGGACCCCCGAGGGGCCGGGCCCGCCTGATCCGACTCCACGCGCCGTGCGGGCCTATCGGCCACACCGGAACTCCCGGTGCGGCCCCCCGCTGAGCTCCGCACTTGAGGGGGGTTCCTTCCGGTACCCCCCGCCTTAGACAATGTGGTGCGCTTAGCCGGGGGCCCAAAGGGGCCCTAGGGGGACTCCCAATCTGCCGCTGAGCTCTCGGGGAGGGGCCCGGTGAGTAGCGCTCCGGGGGTCTAGACCTCCGAGCTCGCCCAGCCTCTCTCCCCGCGGTATCTTGTGACCCGGCCGGACTTGAAAGCATCGGCCCCAGGGTCTCCTGGAGCCAATCCTCGCCCCGTGTCGCAGCCTCTGCCCGAAGCTGGGCCAGAAGTTTGTCTACAGAAGACATGCTGCTGCTAGCTGACATGCTGCTGGAAACTTTCAGTTTGTCTACAGAAGACATGCTGCTGCTAGCTGACCTGCTGCTGGAAACTTTCAGTTTGTCTACAGAAGACATGCTGCTGCTAGGTGACATGCTGCTGGAAACTTTCAGTTTGTCTACAGAAGACATGCTGCTGCTAGGTGACATGCTGCTGGAAACTTTCAGTTTGTCTACAGAAGACATGCTGCTGCTAGCTGACATGTTGCTGGAAACTTTCCCCTGCGCTGTGTTAACTCAGAGGGGCGGGGTCTTCCTTTTATCTAGCCTTCACCCCTCCCCTCTATATTTCCATTAGCCAATCGTTAATCTTCTCTTATTACATACTCTGTTCACTCAGTCATGCCCAGCCCTCCGCCTATGGCATTCTGTCTTTTTGCTCCGGGCTTTTCTAAACCAATATATAACTCTTTTTAAGAAAATGTTATATACTGTGTATGTCTGTCTCTACATCACATGCGTCAAACACAAGGCTGAATCCAGCCCTCCAGGCTATTCCATGTGGCCCTCGCACCTCTCCTGCAGTTGCAGAACCTTCCTCATCTCCACCCCACCTTGTCTCAGCAGTCAGCAGCAGAGACGAGGACAGAACTCCTCTGCCAGATCCCGTGCTTTTCCATGCAGCTAAGGGAATTGGCTCGTCTCTGCACCCTCCCCCATCCCAGCAGTAGGCAACAGAGAAGAGGACAGCACCGCCCCGCCAGATCCTGTGCTTCTCTGTGCCGCTGCAGAGAGGCTTGTCTCTGCGCCCCCCCCCCCCATCCCAGCAGGAGGCAGCAGAGAGGAGGACAGATTTGCTCCGCCAGATCCTGTGCTTCTCTGTGCCGCTGCAGAGAGGCTTTTCTCTGCGCCCTCCTATCCCAGCAGGAGGAAGCAGAGAGGAGGACAGAACTCCTCCTACATATCCAGCACCCCCTCATCTTTGCCTCCCCTCGCCTTCAGCACTCATCAGACTCTGGCAGCTGACTTCAATCCTCCTCCAGACCCCGCACTTTCTGCTTCCTAGCTCCGCCCTTAGTTCCTTTCTGGCAGCAGCACAAGGTAAGAGGGTGCACTGTAATGTAAGGGAGGTTGGGGGGTTCTTGACTTCTAATGGTGGGGGGCTCTTGACATCTGATGTAGGGAACGGGTGGGGTGCTCTGGACATCTTGTCTTACAAATATAACCGGCCTTTTGAAGGCAACCATAATGCTGATTCCAACGATGAAATTCATTTGGACCTTCCTGCTCTACATGAATCTCCAGAGAAGCCATTTGAACATAACCGGTTGGGTGGAGGGAGCAGTCGCTTTGGGATGATGAAACCAATTATATTCACAAATATTTTTCTTCCATTTATTATTTTCCCTGAAATCAGTATCATTGGATTCTAGTTATATCTCCAAATAAGGAGCGACCTGGGACCCTTTATGTTCTCTGAGAAGCTGGTACAAGATATTCTGGATGCTGGAAAAGAGGCCATCATGGGATTCTTGGAAGGCATCTATGATCTACAGTTTTTTAATGCACCTACTCATTTGTATGCACTGCGAGACGAATTGGATAAATTCGGTAAGTAAAATGTGAAATTCTGTGTGTTGAACTTGTATATTCTTTTACCTAGATCATAAAAAAAAGGCTTTAGATAGAAGCAAATATATGTTTTAGCAAACATATGTTTTTGATTTGCTGCCATGTGATTGGCTGATTAGCAATTTGTGTTACCAAGCAATTGAACAGGTGTACCTAAGTGGCCGGTGAGTGTATAGCACCGGGATGAATAGTTCATGTTATTAGCTTTTGTGCTATTCTGTTTATCCTTACACTTGTACTATTAATGCTACACTAGAAGGACTTTCCTGCGTTCTTCTCCCTCTGTTTCTTTTTTATGTAAGTCACACATCTATGACAAAGCCAAGAGACTCCGTTATAAAAATACTGATTACTTATTGTCTCATTCTGTGATTTCCATTTGCTTAGGGGACAGTGTGATGCAACAGATATTACTGGATCGGAATGGACACCCTCTGACTCCAGAGCTGAATGGTAAATATTAGGGGTTGATCGATGATTGGGAAGCTAATGCACACCATACAGCTACTTGGTAGCCAATAAGTAATGTAGACATCCTGTGTAATGTAGTACATAGACACCTACTTCTGTCATTCATAAAAGGAAAAGAAGACACACTCCATCATAAAAGTATGAAAATGTATTAGTACTTTCCAGTACCGCGGCTGTTCCATATGCTCCCCTGCCTTCTAATGCATGTCACTCTCAATAGCTTAATCATAGAGCATGGGCGGATCCAGGGGGGGCAACGGGGCAATTGCCACCCCCGAGAAATTTGTTTTAGTTGTGGAACTTGCGGGCGCCTAAGAGTCTGAGTGGTCGGTAGTTGCGGAACTGAGAGTCTGAGCGGTAGTTGCGGCCTGAGAGTCTGAGCAGGCAGTAGTTGCGGAACTTGCAGGTGCCTGAGAGTCTGAGCGGACAGGTCCATGGACAAGTGACAGCGTGGGCTGCCGGGTGCCTCGGTGTGTGAGCAGGTGGCTTGGCGGCGAGTGAGAGTCAGAGAGTGGGCAGTCAGCTGGTCGGCTATGTGGGTGAGCAGGTGGCTGGCCAATCAACAAGCCGGCGGATGGGGGAGAAGAGAGATGACATCATCTCTCACCACCCCACACCCGCCCTGCATCCCTGTAGTAACTTCCGCCCTCACTGTGCAGGCAGCAGAGAGATTACATCATCTCTCTGATGCCTGACTCTTACAAGCAAAACACCACCTTAGCAAGTGACAATCCGCAAGGTGTGGCAGGTGAGGTGGCAAGTAACAATCTGCATCTGGTGGCAGGCAAGTGACATTCTGCAACTTGTGGCAAGTGACAAGCCGCAACATGTGGCAAGTGACAATCCGCAACATGTGGCAAGTGACAATCCGCAACTTGTGGCAGGCGACGTGGCAAGTGACAATCCGCAACATGTGGCAGGTGACGTGGCAAGTGACAATCTGCATCTGGTGGTAGGCAAGTGACATTCCGCAACATGTGGCAGGTGATGTGGCAAGTGACAATCTGCAACGTGTGGCAGGTGACGTGGCAAGTTACAATCTGCAACCTATGGCAGGTGATGTGGCAAGTGACAATCCGCAACGTGTGGCAGGTGACGTGGCAAGTGACACACTCGGGGCACCCACTGATTCAGCATTATGGTGAGTTGAACCATTTCATTTTATATTACAATGTAATAATATAAATAATGCGCTTCAATCATCCTGACACCATAACAACCATGGTGTCGTGATCATTGAAGCGCCGACACCAGTCATTTCCCTGATAAATTTCCCCCCAAAAAAATTATTTTCTGGTAGTGCCCCTCCCGAGACTAGACTCTGGATCCGCCCCTGTCAGAGAGTGAAATAAGTTACACTGTCAGGGATCAGGCTCGGAGACCAGTAGATATAGCAGTAGAGAGGCTCCCACTGACCAGCTAGATAACTATAGAAGCAGGTCACCCCAGCAGATGACGCAGGCTCACCTGAGCACTAAACGGTATTCACCAGAGCTTCTGATGGTGGAGATGGGTTTTGCTGTGTGTCGGTACCAGGCTGCAGCCCTCAGGATTGGCCCACCAGGAGGTGAGAAAGCCAGGGTCCAATAGCAGATATAGCAGGTAGAGATCAAGCAGAACATTAGTTGAGGAAAAAGCCGAAGGTCAGTAATAAGTGGTAGTGAAGATATGGATGACAGCGAGAGAGACCAGAGCGAGATTTTGGCTGGAGAGAGCACAAGATTTTAGCAAACCGAAAGTGCAAAGGCATGGCTTTAATAGGAAGTCAATGGGAGGAGCAAAGGGTTCAAGGTTCAGGACACACAAGATACAAGGTTGTCTTAAGAGATCAGACAGGGAGCTCACCACCATCTCAGGTGGCTCAGCAAGAAGAGACATTGTCAGGCACAGCAAAGATCATAAGTTAAAACCCAGTTCCTGACATACAGAGCGGAGCAGTTGGATCATAGCAGGCTTTTATGATGGAGAGTGGCTTCTTTTTCTTTGTTGGAAGGTTGTGACTGTGGAGTGGGTAGCAAACTGCTTGAAGCCAGCGCCTAATGGCCAATGGAGCAGTGTCTACTTCTGTCATTGTAGGTCATTTGCAACATAACATTATATTACAGAGGTAAAGGAGGTAAGGTAATGGCACCCCTACGACACTGAGAGCGATCATGGACACAAGGTAGAAGACCTTTCAAAAGCCTCTCTTCACGTTCTTTTAAACAGCTTCTAAACACTGGCCAAAACAAAACACATTAAATAAAATAATTCTTTGCCAATGCAGGGCAAAGCAACAGGTTGACTTAAATGCCACTACCGCAGCTTCTTTAGGTTCCAAATCCCTCTGGGTGTTGCATTTGAGTGTTTGAGTGGACACTTCTCAAATAAATGCTGTTGGATACAATGGGAACATGGATACTATTGTATGTTGGGCAAATATCAGTTGACAGTTTATTTTTACAAGAATTCTGTTTAGACGATACATTCAGGTAACCAATGGTCAACATAGCTTGACCTTTTGATATACTGTATATACTCGAGTATAAGCCGACCCGAATATAAGCCGAGGCACCTAATTTTACCACAAAAGACTGGGAAAACGTATTGACTCGAGTATAAGCCTAGAGTGAGAATGCAGCAGCTACTGTAAGCGGAAAAGAGGGTCAACAATGCCCATTTGCAGCCTCACTGTGCCCATTGATGCCTCACTGTGCCCATTGCAGCAAGTGACAAGTCACCAGTGCTAAAAACATGGAAAAAAAGTGTGGAAGCAATTGGGGATCGTTATCAGCAATGTGGAAATAACACCCAGTGCAGCAGGACATAAACCATAACTGGAGAGTATGGATGAAACAGTAAAAAACAAACAAGATAGTCCAGCCCTCAATGGCTTATAAAAGCAGACAGCTTGCAACAGGACATGAAATATGCTGACAGTTTATTAGCTATAAATCATAAAACACCACTCCTGTGAGCAAGCAAATAACGAATGGGGAAAGAATGAAATTAAATTGGTGGCACAGTAAGATTTTTAATTTCATTCCTACATTTAAATTTTTTAAGTAGATAGTGAGTATTGTGTAAAACTGGTAATATTAAGTTGCGCCCTTCCCATATATACCACCACCGCGCTTAAGGGTTAAAACTAAACCTATACCAAATATGCAGCAGCCACTTTAAATAAAAATATAAACAAAATAGTGTAAAATCAAAAATAACCTCACACAGCGGCGCTAAAAAAACGATACCCTCCCCCTCCTGTGTCCGTGTGATTGGACTGGGAGAAGGTTACTGTTAATCAATTAAATATATACACCCTGTGACATAAGTGAATAATGTGCACAAGTAAACTAAATAAAGTCCACACAAATTCAATCCAAATGTGAAACAATCTTCTTCCAAATTCTCCACCACACACAGTGTTTAGTGTTTTCGTGATCCCGCTCCCATCAGATGGACACTCACCACAGCAAGTTGCCTCACACTTTCGTGTTTGGCTTAAAGACGTGTGCAAAGATCTTATACAGCTTTGCGGGCGATCCTCCCAATTCAAATCAAGTGTTTTTAAAGTTGTAATCCATATGCAAATGTAAAAGAAAGCTCCAAATAGTGTGATAACGTAAAATCAGTTTAATTACACACCAAACACGCACTTAAATACTGCAATTACCTAAAACACAATTTAAATAAGCGTATAAAACCACTGCAACTCCAAAGGCAAAAGTGCACCGAACAGCGAGTGTACAGGTCGCGGCGGACCCTCAATAAACCTGTCAGATCTCACCACCTTCCCGCTGCCACTCACTACTCCTTCGCTGCTCAATTCGATCCTGTGACGTCGAATAATCCGTCAGACGGTTACCGCATAGCCACGCCCCGACATGTTTCGTCGAATAGACTTATTCATGGGATTGGCTGTGCGGCATACCAGCTCCACCTTTTATTTCTCTTAACTTATGGGCGGAAGTACAATCTCTCCTCCATCCGCTTTGGGCGGATATGCGTCGTTCCCATACGACTTTCCATACCGCCCACCTTCCCAGCCCATCTGAGGGCGGAAGTGCGTCATCCGTTATATGCACCATGGGCGGAAGCCGGATATAACTTCCATTGACACAAAGCGAGTGTCCCCGCTGCCCACATACACTCGCTATTGGTGTCCATCTATATTTCAACTCAAATATCCTATACCATATTAGCAGTCGTGTGGCACATATCTACTTGGGGATGTAGTTCAGTGTTATCAAACATTAAAAACATTAACAATAATATACAGCACATATGCTAAATATCATAGAAAAAATTATCAATATTTTAAAACCACTAGTAGCACCATGAGATCTTAATCTTATTATTACCACTCTGTATTTAATGTGATACAGATATACTCAGTTGCGGGATCAAAAAACATCAAGTATTCTGAACAAAGAAATATATATATATAAGTGGTAAATATTAGATATTTTTGTTTAACCTAAAGAAAAAAACAAATTAGTATATATATATATACGTGCTGCGATTTTTTTTTTTTTTACTCATAGACAGTTATCCTATCTTACACATGGTATATATATACACCTAATACACATCACCATACCTATGTGTACATTACAGGAAACTATTACTAGAAAAAAACAATAATATTAATAATAATATGTCCGTAACATACATTCACTGATTGAATGTGTTAGCAGACCTAGACCGTGATGGAAAGCTATTAAATAAATATTTTAGACCCACAAATATCTAAAATTGTTAAACTATATGACAACCAACTATAATTATTTAAAATAATTTAAAAATTGTTTAAAATTATTTAAAATTATTTAAAATCATTTAAAAGTTGTTAATAAAACAGTTCAAATCCAATTCAATATTGAGGCCCCTAGGGTAAAGACTTTTTAAAAGAAATATCCACTTTGTCTCTCTTTGTGATAAATCTCTCACACGATTTGAGCCCCTCCACGATGGATGCACAAAATCTATACCACAGAATTGTATTAAAGAGGGATCTTGTTGGTGTTTCTCCTTAAAATGTAACGACACGCTATGGTATCTAAAGCCATTTTTTATATTTGTAAGATGTTCACCTATACGTGTCTTGAGCAATCTCTTAGTTCTCCCCACGTAATAAAGCCCACAAGGGCACCACATGAGGTATGCCACATAAGATGAATTACAAGATATAAATTCTTTAATATCAAATGTTTCCTGGTCATTATTGGTAACACTCATTATCCCTCTATTCTGTACTTTTACTGTTCTGCAGCATTTGCATCTTCTACATGAGTAAAATCCTTTCAGATCAAACCGCAAATTACGTTCATTTGGGGGATCCAAAATTTTATTAACCACCCTGTCACCAAAACTCGGGGCTCTTCTATATATAAATTTTGGTGTATTGGGTAGAGCCTCCCCCAGATGTCTGTCACGTCCCAAAATGTGCCAATGCTTTCTAATGATGGTCTCAATTTCTTTGTATTGATGATGGAAACCTGTTATAAAGCCCCATTGATGTTGTCCATCATTAATCTGAGTTGATTTATTTACAAAGCACTGGCTCCTTGGGGCTTCACCTATTTCATGTATTAAATTTTGAAGAGGTTCCTCTCGATATCCTTTATGTATAAATTTGTCTTTCAACATATTTGCCTGAATCACAAAGTCCTCCTGACTAGTGCAGTTACGGCGCACCCGGAGTATCTGACCTTTTGGAATATTACGTATCCAGGCTGGATGATGCCCACTTCTAATTGAAATATAACTATTTCTGTCCGTGGGCTTAAAGTATACCCGGGTATTCAAGCATCCTACTCCCTTCATAATAGTGACATCGAGAAAATTTATCTCCTCATTACTGATCTGATAGTCCAACTTTATGTTGTTATTATTATTATTTAATATTTCTAAGAACTCAACCGCCGATTCTTTCGATCCCTCCCAGATAAATAGGAGGTCATCAATAAATCGTCGATAAAAACGTAATTGTGGTTTTTTATTCCTGAAAATGTGTTTATCCTCCCACTCGGCCATAAACAGGTTAGCGAGACTGGGGGCAAACTTAGCCCCCATCGCCACGCCAACCTGTTGTGAGAAGAAGCAGTCGTGGTACCAAAAATAGTTATGGCTCATAGAAAAGTCCAATATATGTCCTAAAAAGCGTTTCTGCATATCCGGAATATCGTCCCTCTTACTTAAAGCCCAATTCAGTGCTAATGCAGCATCTTCATGCTGAATAACAGTGTATAGTGCTGACACATCAGCTGTAACTAAATACGTCTCAGAATCCATATTAATTTCCACTTTTTCTAACAGACGTAATAAGTCAGCTGTGTCCTTCAAATAGGCCTTTGTATCTTTCACGCTGGGTTGTAAAAATTTATCTAAATATTCCCCCAGTCTGGAGGTTACAGACCCTATTCCATTCACTATTGGTCGTGCTGGAGGGTTCAGAGCATTTTTATGCATTTTCGGCAGTGTGTAAATCACCGGAATTCTGCAAGCTGAGGGGACCAAGTATCTTTTTTCTTTTAAATTTAAGGCATTGGTCATATATCCCCATTCAACCAAGGACACCAACTGTGTTCTATATGTTTCTGTTGGGTCAGAGCGTAGCTTTTTATATGTGATCTGATCATCCAATAGATCCATCAGTTGTTTATGGTACATCAATTTGTCCATTATTACCACTCCTCCTCCTTTATCCGCCGGGCGGATAATGATATCCTTCTTTTTTTTTTTTAAACTTTTGACACCTTCTTTAATATATTCAGGGTTAATATCCTTCTTTTTTATCGGGAGTTCTTCAATATCCTTTAAAACCATATGTTTAAAAACTTCAATAAAATGGTTATTAGAATTTTGTGGGTTAAAAATGGATTTATTCTTAAGACCACTATCTATTCTTTCTGCCATATTATAATTTCTAATAACAGGATTAATAGGATGACCTAAAAAGTATTTTTTAATATTCAATTTACGGATGAACTTGTGGGTGTCAATATACACCTCGAATTTATTCAAGGTTTTTCTGGGTGCACACTTCAGGCCCAAATTCAGAATATTCAATTCCTTCTTGTTTAATTCTACCGTACTCAGATTGAATATTCCAGCATTTAATTGTTTCTCATCCTTTTCTTTGGATTGTTTGGCCCTCCCTGCCCTTCGTCCCCTTCTTCTCTTTGGAAGGGTAAGAGTTCGCTGTTTGGGATATAGGGAGGTCCACTCCTGACCTTGCCTTTCTGCGTTTGGTGATTGTTCCTCCTCGGTGTGCCCCCTCTTCCTCTCCCACCCCTCCCCCGTTGTCCTAAAAAAGATTCCCGATAATAATTTCCATCATATTCTTCTTCCGCCATAGATTGATATCTATTATAGATGGGTATCGGGTTTCTCGGTTCTGGGGGGTGTTCAATCGGTGGTTGATACCATTGTTGTTGTTCTTGTTGAGGCCCATATCCATAAGGGTCATTCCCCCCATATGAGTGGTTCACTCTGGGTGATTGATAATTTCCATTGTATTGGTATTCATCCCTACCATATCTATTTGGGCCCGGAGAATATATACTAGCTCCGTATTGTCCACTTCTATTCACTTGGGGTGTACCTCCCCGAAGTGGATATACAGGAGGCTGTTCTCCTTTTTTATTTTTATTATTTCCTTTATTACTTATATTTTTCACTATGGCCTTTTTAGGGGCAACAGTTGTTTCCTTATGGGCTTCAACCTCATTCAGAGTCTGGTCATTACCTGAATTAGTATTTTGCCACACATATATGTTATTGGTCTTAAAATCAGTAAAATCCCTATTATATTTTTTAACTTTCCTTTTTTGTGTATCACGGTCTACTTTTTCCAGCTTTTTCTTCATATTGTTATTAAATTCCTTTACCATATTAGATTCATTAACAGGTTCTAGTTTCTCTTGTATATCTTTAATTTTTTCATTGAGTCTACTTAGTTTGATTTGTTTCCTTTTTAAAACCAAACCTTGCAGTTCCCTCCCTACTCTATTAAAGAAATGGAGCCATTCATCCATATACTTAGGCTCACTCAATCCATCCTGTGGTGATACTTCCCACCGCAGGCTTCTAAAGATCAAATTTTCCCTCTCATAGTGCTCAAATGTAAACACATCCCACCATGTCTTCACCTGTTTTTCAAGCAGGTTATCCAGGTTTTTTAATAATGCTGAGTAATCCTCCTCACTCTCTACCATATCATGGTTTGCTGAGAAGATATTATCAGGATTCATCTGTCTATTAGACAGGAAATTAATAGCTTCCATAGCAGCAGGTGGTTAAATAAAAATACTGTGTAAAACTGGTAATATTAAGTTGCGCCCTTCCCATATATACCACCACCGCGCTTAAGGGTTAAAACTAAACCTATACCAAATATGCAGCAGCCACTTTAAATAAAAATATAAACAAAATAGTGTAAAATCAAAAATAACCTCACACAGCGGCGCTAAAAAAACGATACCCTCCCCCTCCTGTGTCCGTGTGATTGGACTGGGAGAAGGTTACTGTTAATCAATTAAATATATACACCCTGTGACATAAGTGAATAATGTGCACAAGTAAACTAAATAAAGTCCACACAAATTCAATCCAAATGTGAAACAATCTTCTTCCAAATTCTCCACCACACACAGTGTTTAGTGTTTTCGTGATCCCGCTCCCATCAGATGGACACTCACCACAGCAAGTTGCCTCACACTTTCGTGTTTGGCTTAAAGACGTGTGCAAAGATCTTATACAGCTTTGCGGGCGATCCTCCCAATTCAAATCAAGTGTTTTTAAAGTTGTAATCCATATGCAAATGTAAAAGAAAGCTCCAAATAGTGTGATAACGTAAAATCAGTTTAATTACACACCAAACACGCACTTAAATACTGCAATTACCTAAAACACAATTTAAATAAGCGTATAAAACCACTGCAACTCCAAAGGCAAAAGTGCACCGAACAGCGAGTGTACAGGTCGCGGCGGACCCTCAATAAACCTGTCAGATCTCACCACCTTCCCGCTGCCACTCACTACTCCTTCGCTGCTCAATTCGATCCTGTGACGTCGAATAATCCGTCAGACGGTTACCGCATAGCCACGCCCCGACATGTTTCGTCGAATAGACTTATTCATGGGATTGGCTGTGCGGCATACCAGCTCCACCTTTTATTTCTCTTAACTTATGGGCGGAAGTACAATCTCTCCTCCATCCGCTTTGGGCGGATATGCGTCGTTCCCATACGACTTTCCATACCGCCCACCTTCCCAGCCCATCTGAGGGCGGAAGTGCGTCATCCGTTATATGCACCATGGGCGGAAGCCGGATATAACTTCCATTGACACAAAGCGAGTGTCCCCGCTGCCCACATACACTCGCTATTGGTGTCCATCTATATTTCAACTCAAATATCCTATACCATATTAGCAGTCGTGTGGCACATATCTACTTGGGGATGTAGTTCAGTGTTATCAAACATTAAAAACATTAACAATAATATACAGCACATATGCTAAATATCATAGAAAAAATTATCAATATTTTAAAACCACTAGTAGCACCATGAGATCTTAATCTTATTATTACCACTCTGTATTTAATGTGATACAGATATACTCAGTTGCGGGATCAAAAAACATCAAGTATTCTGAACAAAGAAATATATATATTGTGACAGCAGGAAGGTAAAGTCACCTGGTTGCATCCAGGGGGGTAGATATATTTCGCCCAGATTCAGGCTTTACGCCGACTTATACAGCTAGGTGGAGAGTTGTATAAGCCCAGCTGAGACTAGTGGGCTCATGGATGACTCATACCTCTAGGGAGAGGGCTGGGCGTCGTGCAGACAGGGAGTTGATGAGACCAGCTGAACCTTGTCAGCTCATTTAGGCCTCTATAAGAAACTCCCAGATTCATTAGATGTTAGCTCATGCCTGGAAGCAGACCTGTGTGGACTGTCTAGGGAGAGTGAACCCCTGTGCGGTGAGAGAAAGCCTGTGTGGCTATATATTTGCTTGGACATTTAAAACCAGGGACTTAGGGACTAGGACAGCACTAGGCTGATCCCAGTTGTTAGTTAGGAAACCTGTATGTTTAGTCAGAGGTCAAGATGACCAGGATTTATTTTGTTTATGTTTTTTTTTGCCTTGCTGTGTTTTTGTCACTGTAAATAGAAAATAAACCGCACCTTTTTGATTTTGAAAACCACAACCTCCGTCTGCTGGGCCTGTTTTTGGGTGGGGAGCCCATCCCGGGGGTCACACACACCCGCTGCCGAGCTAACCCCCTCACAGTTGGTGGAGAATGCAGGCAGTTTTTTTTTAAGCCAGCATGGAGGAGATACTGAAACAGCTGGCTCTAGCAAATGCCAATCAACAGCAGACAAATGCAGGTTTGCAAAGGAGCCTTGCAGCCCAGCAGCAAGCTCATCAACAGAGCCTTGCAACTTTACAACAGAGTCTGGAGGCTCAGCAACAAGCCCAACAGCAATCTGAGGCCCGCTTCATAGACCTGTTGCAGAAGCAAGAGCAGAGACTACAACAACAGATGGAAGCAGTAATGCAGCAACGTCCGCAGACCAGTGAGGAAAGCCGTCCCACTAATACCGCGTCCTTTGGGGTGAGTCGTTTATTGACAAAAATGACTGGAGAGGATGATCCAGAGGTATTTTTGACCACATTTGAAAGGACCGCTGAAAGAGAAAAGTGGCCTGAGGAGCAGTGGGCTGGACTAGTGGCTCCTCTGTTAACTGGTGAATCGCAGAAAGCTTACTATGACCTAGAGCCTAACCAAGCAAAAGACTATGTGATGCTAAAAGCTGAAATATTGGCAAGGCTGGGTGTCACCCTGGCTGTCCGGGCTCAGCGTGTGCATAACTGGACTTTCCAGCTTGGAAAACCCCCCAGGTCTCAAATGTATGATCTCATTCACCTGAGCAGAAAGTGGCTACAGCCAGAGACTTTGTCCGCACCAAAGATTGTGGAACGTGTTGTAATGGATCGGTTTTTGAGAGCTCTTCCTACTGCCATCCAAAAGTGGGTAAGCCATGGAGACCCAGAGACGGCCGATGGTCTTGTGGATCGTGTGGAGAAATACTTGGCTACAGAGAACCTGACGGCCTCTTCCAGAGACACTCGGACTTTCCACCCTAAGACCAGACCATCCCCAGGGGCGGATAAGAGGATTCCAAGGGGTGAGGGTGGAGAGAGTGAGAGGGTGGGAGCTCTACCCCAAGTTTGGCGAGAACAGCCTGGGAAATCAGCGGCTCAAGAGGCCGCAAGAAGGATCGTTTGCTACCGCTGCCGGCAAGCGGGACATATTGCAGCAAATTGCCCGGTTGTGGAGGAACCCATGCAGTGTGACTTTCTGACGGGCAGACGTCAGTCGCTGTGTGCGACAGTCGCATGCACTGCCATTCGGGGAACTGAGAAACATTTATGCAAAATGTGTATTAATGGTAGAAATGTTGTGGTATTGCTGGATTCAGGTAGCCTTGTGACCCTGATAAAGGCTGAGTTAGTTAAAACAGAGGTCTCTGGGAATAGCAAGGTAGCCGTTATTTGTGTGCATGGGGACACCCGAGAGTATCCAGTGACTACAGTGTGTTTCGAGACCCCCAGAGGTACCCTCTCTCATCCAGTGGGCTTAGTATCTCAGTTACCGCATGACGCCATTGTGGGAAGGGATTTTCCGAAGTTCTGGGAACTGTGGGATGATCCTGAGCCCCCCACTGGTGCCCCTATGTACCAGGAATGTGATAGCCAGAACTCCCCTGAGAGTGGTGAGGACTCTCCGGAATTTCCCTTGTCAGTATTGGCAGGGGAGACTCAAGAAACTGGAGAGGAGCCCACCTCCTCAGACGAAAACCTACCGTCTGTGGAGTTTTCTGATCTTGAGGTTCACAGGGAAAACTTTGCCACAGAACAGTTGAAAGACCCCGCCCTAATAAAGGCACGGGAAAACGTAGTGAAAATAGATGGCGAGTTAGTGAACCCAGATAATACCGGCACTTACCCATACTTCAGCGTAGAGAAGGACCTACTGTATCGGGTGGCAAAAAGGGCAGAAGAAACCGTTGAGCAGCTTGTGGTGCCCAAACCTTACAGGAAGTTGGTGTTGGAGTTGGCCCATGGGCACATTCTTGGAGGTCATCTGGGGACAGAGAAAACCCGAGAGAGGGTATTACAGAGATTCTATTGGCCTGGGGTGATGAAGGACATAGAAAATTATTGTTCCTCCTGCCCTGTGTGTCAGAGGTCGGCCCCGATGCCACATTTCCGTAGCCCGCTGGTCCCTCTACCCATCATTGAGGTCCCGTTTGAGAGAATCGCAATGGATTTGGTAGGTCCTATAATCAAGTCCGCTAGGGGGCACCAGTACATATTGGTTATAATGGACTATGCCACCCGTTATCCAGAAGCGATCCCTCTCAGAAATACCTCGGCCAAAACCATAGCCAAAGAGCTATCTCTTGTTTTTAGCCGGGTGGGTATTTGTAAAGAACTGCTTACGGACCAAGGTACACCCTTTATGTCCCGGGTTATGAAAGAGCTGTGTAAATTGTTCAAAGTGACGCAATTGCGTACATCTGTGTATCACCCCCAAACCGATGGGCTGGTTGAAAGATTCAACAAAACCCTAAAACAAATGTTGAAGAAAGTGGTGGATAGAGATGGAAGGGATTGGGACTGTCTACTTCCTTATTTGATGTTTGCTATTAGGGAGGTGCCCCAATCCTCTACGGGATTCTCCCCCTTTGAGTTACTGTATGGGAGACACCCAAGAGGGCTGTTGGATATTGCCAAGGAAACTTGGGAAAGTGAGAGTTCTCCCCACAGGAGTGTGATTGAGCATGTCGCCCTGATGCAAGATCGAATTGCACAGGTAATGCCCATCGTGAAGGAACATTTGGCCCAAGCGCAGTTGGCACAGCAGAGAGTGTACAACCGTGGAGCCAAGACCCGTACCTTTTCCCCGGGGGATAGGATATTGGTACTTGTCCCTACGGTTGAAAGTAAATTCCTTGCCAAATGGCAAGGCCCCTACGAGATAATGGAAAAAGTGAGCGAAGTGAATTACAAGGTCAGACAACCAGGAAGGCGAAAGCCCGAACAGATCTATCACGTTAATCTGTTGAAAGCCTGGAGGGATAGAGAGTCCCTAGTCGCAGACACTTGGTCACCAGCTCAAACTGGTTGCGTGATTCCTGAGGTTGGAATCGCAGCCACCTTGTCACAACCCCAACAACAGGAGGTTAAGGAGTTTGTGCTTCGCAACAAGGAGGTATTCTCTGAGCTGCCGGGACAAACATCTGGGGTAGAGCATGACATTATTACCCCGCCCGGTGAAAGGGTGAAGTTAAAACCCTATCGGATCCCAGAGGCCCGACGGGAGGCAATACGGGAGGAAGTACAGAAAATGCTGAACTTAGGGGTGATAGAGGAGTCCCAAAGTGATTGGTCTAGTCCCATTGTGTTGGTGCCTAAACCGGATGGGAGCTGGCGATTTTGTAACGATTTTCGTCAGTTGAACAAAGTTACAAAATTTGACACCTACCCCATGCCACGTATAGATGAGTTGATCGACCGGCTGGGAACAGCCCGATACATGACGACTCTTGACCTCACAAAAGGGTATTGGCAAATCCCCCTGGCCAAGTCGGCCAAAGAGAAAACCGCATTTGTAACCCCAGACGGGGCGTTCCAATATAAAAGAATGCCGTTCGGGTTACAGAATGCGCCGGCCACATTCCAGCGGAAAATGGACCAGATGCTGAGGCCCCATCGGAAGTATGCTGCGGCTTACCTGGATGACATAATTGTCCATAGCACAGATTGGGCCTCACATCTGCCAAAAGTGCAAGCAGTCCTGGACTCTGTTCGGGAAGCAGGGTTTACGGCTAACCCCAAGAAGTGTACCATTGGGCAGGAGGAGGCCAAATATCTTGGGTACACCATTGGGAGGGGAGTAATAAAACCCCAACTCAACAAAGTCGAGGCCATCCAGAGTTGGCCACGTCCCAACAGCAAGAAGCAGGTACGAGCCTTTCTGGGAATCGTTGGGTATTATCGGCGATTCATTCCCCACTTTGCTTCTAAGGCTGTGCCCCTAACCAACCTGACGAAGGGGAAAGGGTCGGTCATGATTAAATGGACCCCCGAGGCTGAGGCAGCATTCCAATTCTTGAAACAAGCCTTATGTAGCCAGCCAGTGTTGTACTCACCCGACTTCTCTAGAGACTTTGTCGTACAAAGTGATGCGTCAGATGTGGGGTTAGGAGCAGTATTGTCCCAGGTCTGGAACGGGGAAGAGCACCCAGTCATTTACCTCAGCAGGAAGTTGAAGTCCCATGAGGTAAATTACGCCACCGTTGAAAAGGAGTGTTTAGCGGTGAAGTGGGCTCTAGATTCCCTTCGGTACTACCTGCTAGGTAGGCACTTTGACATGGTTACGGATCACGCTCCGTTAAAGTGGATGGCTCAAAACAAGGAAACAAATAGAAGAGTGAATAGGTGGTTCCTGGCCCTCCAGGAATTCAACTTCACAGTAAAGCATCGCCCTGGCGTTCAAATGGGGAATGTGGATGCTTTGTCTCGAGTACATGAATGCCTGATTGCTGGTGTTCCAACCCCGAGGTTAAAACAAGAGGGGGGGGTATGTGACAGCAGGAAGGTAAAGTCACCTGGTTGCATCCAGGGGGGTAGATATATTTCGCCCAGATTCAGGCTTTACGCCGACTTATACAGCTAGGTGGAGAGTTGTATAAGCCCAGCTGAGACTAGTGGGCTCATGGATGACTCATACCTCTAGGGAGAGGGCTGGGCGTCGTGCAGACAGGGAGTTGATGAGACCAGCTGAACCTTGTCAGCTCATTTAGGCCTCTATAAGAAACTCCCAGATTCATTAGATGTTAGCTCATGCCTGGAAGCAGACCTGTGTGGACTGTCTAGGGAGAGTGAACCCCTGTGCGGTGAGAGAAAGCCTGTGTGGCTATATATTTGCTTGGACATTTAAAACCAGGGACTTAGGGACTAGGACAGCACTAGGCTGATCCCAGTTGTTAGTTAGGAAACCTGTATGTTTAGTCAGAGGTCAAGTTGACCAGGATTTATTTTGTTTATGTTTTTTTTTGCCTTGCTGTGTTTTTGTCACTGTAAATAGAAAATAAACCGCACCTTTTTGATTTTGAAAACCACAACCTCCGTCTGCTGGGCCTGTTTTTGGGTGGGGAGCCCATCCCGGGGGTCACACACACCCGCTGCCGAGCTAACCCCCTCACAATATATAAGTGGTAAATATTAGATATTTTTGTTTAACCTAAAGAAAAAAACAAATTAGTATATATATATATACGTGCTGCGAATTTTTTTTTACTCATAGACAGTTATCCTATCTTACACATGGTATATATATACACCTAATACACATCACCATACCTATGTGTACATTACAGGAAACTATTACTAGAAAAAAACAATAATATTAATAATAATATGTCCGTAACATACATTCACTGATTGAATGTGTTAGCAGACCTAGACCGTGATGGAAAGCTATTAAATAAATATTTTAGACCCACAAATATCTAAAATTGTTAAACTATATGACAACCAACTATAACAGCTGACAAAGCTGTATAAGATAGTGAGTATTAGTGGGTATTAACAAAAAAAAAAAAGCAGAGTGAATAGCCACAAGATTTGTAGTGTGACTAACAGGCAATGGCAAAGATTAGGTGAAATACATGGCCTCCACATGATAGGTAACCCTTGTGGATGGATGAAGCCTTACAGGTGTCTGTACAGCCACAACTATCTGGTTATTACGCTATTCCATCCATATGAATGACTCCTCACAGCTTACAGCATCTTACATCGTTTTTTACAGTGCAAATTGCAGCCTCGGTGTGCCATACCTGATGATCCATGTGCAGTCAGATGGTGACCATCCATTCCAGTCAGTATACAAAAGCTGCGCCTCCTCCTTGTTATCGTCCGTGATAGGGGAACACTCAGTTTCCCAGCAGTGAGTCAGTGTACAGTGTTCCACCTATCACGGACATCCTCTCATCCTCGTCCGTAGGACGAGGATGAGAGGTCGTCTGTGATAGGCGGAACACTGAACACAGTCTCTGCTTGGAAAACTGAGTGTTCCCCTATCACGGACGAGAACGTGGAGGAGGCGCGGCTTTTGTATACTGACTGGAATGGATGGCCGCCGTCTGACTGCAATGCATGACACGGCTCATCAGGTATGCAGACACTGACTCGAGTATAAGCCGAGGGGGGCATTTTCAGCACAAAAAATCGTGCTGAAAAACTTGGCTTATACTCGAGTATATACGGTATATGACATATGGCATGTATAATACAATAGTTCCATCTAGATGTTGAATTGGTAAATATTTCACCTTTAGGACATTAGTGTAAAATAGTGAGAAAGGAGCCATGCCCATGTGGGATTGTCTACCCAAACTTTCTAAATAAAAGGTCAGCAGCCTAAGCTGAAAGAAGGACTCTATAATGATGTAACACCAAGGAAGCTCCGTGCCAGAAGAAACTTCCCCTTATAATGTTTTTACCCGATTTCCTGCGTATGCTTCTAGAGTAAGCCTGGGGTTCTGGTTGCCTACAGAGATCGTGAAGCTGAGCCGCTATAACCTGACCTAAGTAACTTATTAGCGTATTCCTATTGTATACAGATCATAGTTCATGTTTATTCTCTAGGAAGTAGAAAGCATTTGCTGCATGTATATCTTTCAGTCTTGTATTGTATTTCTAGAATTGTAATAGTTTGTATGTACAGCATTTTTGTTTAGTAAAAGCACATTAATACACTACAGAGGTTTCTATGCTTCCTTGCTTTATTGCAAAGTGACCTAGATAGACGTTAAAAAGCAAAACACTCTGGTTAGCTTTCACAAAAAGTTAAAGACATTCCCCCTGTCCGCACAGAAAATTTCTAGGCCTGAGAATTGGCAGCTCAGACACCCATTGCTGCAGCATGGACGGTAAAGGACAGTCAAATAACCCCATACTTTGGCTGATTAGATTGAACACCAAAATCCAATCCGCCTAACAGAGTTGCAAAGAACAAATAGGAGGTAATTGTTTGGGCATGGATGTTTTTAACCACTTGACGACTGCCTAACGCACATTTATGTCGGCAGAATGGCACGGGCAGGCAAAGCAACGTACAGGTACGTTGCTTTGAAAATGCTGCCTAGCGCGCGCGCGCCCGCCGCGAGCTCCCTGACCGTGCCTGCGGGACCCGCGGACTCGATGTCCGCCGGTGTCCTGGGATCGTGTCACGGAGCGGCAGAACGGGGAGATGTCTTGTAAACGAGGCATTTCCCTGTTCTGCCTAGTGACAGGACAGTGATCTACTGCTCTCTGTCATCGGGAGCAGTGATCACTGTCGTGTCACTCGTAGCCCAGCCCCCCCACAAATAGAATCACTCCCTAGGACACACTTAACCCCTTCCTTGACCACTAGTGGTTAACCCCTTCCCTGCCAGTGTAATTTATACAGTAATAAGTGCATTTTTATAGCACTGATCACTGTATAAATGACAATGGTCCCAAAATAGTGTCAAAAGTGTCCGATGTGTCCGCTGCAATATCGCATTCAGGGTAAAAATCGCTGATCGCCACTATTACTAGTAAAAAAAAGAATAATAATAAAAATGCCATAAAACAATCCCCTATTTTGTAGACGCTATAACTTTCAATATACGCTTATTGCGATTTTTTTTTTTTCCAAAAATATCTAGAAGAATACATATTGGCCTAAACTGAGGAAAAAATTGTTTTTTTTATATATTTTTTGCTTTTTTTTCAAAATTGTCGCTCTTTTTTTGTTTATAGCGCAAAAAATTAAAACCGCAGAGGTGATCAAATGCCACCAAAAGAAAGCTCTATTTGTGGGAAAAAAAGGACGTCAATTTTGTTTGGGTGCAACGTCGCACGACGGCGCAATTGTCAGTTAAAGCAATGCAGTGCCAAATCGCAAAAAATGGCCAGGTCATTGGGCAGCCAATTCTTCCGGGGCTGAAGTGGTTAAGTAAACCTGTTTTGTCCTGAATAGGGGGCTGTAAACGTGACTTGACAGATGGATTGTGGCAAAACTTCTCTCAGGATAGAACATCATCAGAAAAGTTAGAAAATCAATTCAAAACTCCCAGGTGAGGTGTGGAAAAGTATGGCAGGAAGATTTTGCTGTGAGAGTATCTAAGACATTCTATGAAGCCGGGGACTCAGACCCTTATGTTCCACCTGTAACTAAGTATCCACTTTTAGATGGACTAGTTATCTAAACATGAAAGCTCCTATGGCCTGAGTGTTCCTCTTTATAATGGCAGCTAGACCTAAAGACCTCTTTTAGATGCTTCTATTGTGCATGTCCAGCTCATCTCATGCAGTTTGGGGTAAGCTTAGAACCCATGACCACCTGACCAAAAAAAAACAGGTTGGTATTTCAGGGGGTAAAAAATATTTTGGCATATGGATTGATTTTTGGGCAACTACATTTTTTTGATTTTTATAATAATTTTATTGATATTATTTTTTACTTTCTTTGCTTTGGCAGAAATACAGGAACTTCACAAACAACATCTGCTAGAAACCGCTATACCAAAGCCCTCAGAATCTACAGAACAGAAATGTTATGTTTCTGATCGTTACATGGATTTGATGGCATCCCATGTCCGCCCCTTTCATAGATCAGCGAAGTACAAGCTTCTAGAGACCGCAGCAAAACATAAAGATTACGCACAAACTTCTGCAGGAAGTGTTTCTCCTAACAGACTATTCCGCTGGTGCCAAAGGCTAAAATGTGCACCGCATGCAGTGATGGTGACTGGTGTGCCAGGAATAGGGAAGACAACCCTCCTGGAGAAGCTGGTTTGTGATTGGGCAAATAGAAAATATTATCAGCAGTTTTCTTTCATCTTCTTCTTAAGGTTTCGGGATCTCAACAAGCTAGAAAAGATCAGCTTGGAGTCAATGATCCTTCATGAATATCCATATTTAGAGAATCAACTTGGGAACATTTTAGAGAATCCAGAAAGGCTTCTCTTTATCTTTGATGGCCTGGATGAAAGTGTTCATGAAATTTGATTTTAGATCGGGCCGGCTGTCCCATGATATAAAACAAGTAGAAAATGTTGGAGCAGTTGTGGTTGGTTTGGCAAAACAGTCTCTACTCAAGGGCTGCTCTTTGCTTATGACCAGCCAACCAGACAGATTAGCTGGAAAGGATATTAACATTTTCAAGGGAGTATTGGAGGTCATTGGATTTTTACCAAAAGAAAGTCAGCTTTACATTGAAAGATTCTTCATGAACAAAGAAATATCAGAGAAGGTTTTGGGGTTTCTGAGGGAGAACGGTGTGCTGTACACTTTCTGTTACAGCCCATCGTACTGCTGGATCATCTGCACAGTCCTATCAAAGTTCTTCAAAGGCAAACTAACCAATAATGACCAATTGATGCCATCACTGCCGAAAACTCTGACGCAGCTCTATGCAGCTTTCATTGCTGATGTTCTGTCCGACCATAATCCAGATAAATTCAGTGCTCGGAGTTTGTTGACATCTTTCGGTTGGATGGCAGAACATGGAGTTATGAACCACATTACCAAATTCGAAAAACAGACCTTATCACAGTTTAATGTGGACATAACCTCAAACCTTTTCCCGGAATTAATGAAAGAATACACACGCTCCCCCGAGGCATCCTTCTCCTTCCTACACCCCATCACCCAGGAGTTTTTGGCTGCCGTGGTCCATTATATTGATTATTCTCCTGACACGTTACATAGCTCCCTTAAAAGAGCCAAATCTTTCAAAGATAACTATGGTGAACTATTTCTTTCGTTTCTCTGTGGCCTCTCCGATGTCTCCACCAGAACCATTTTAAAGCCTGATCTGGGTGACTTGTCTTCTGATGCTGCGGAGGATGTCCTCACTTGGCTTCAACAAGAGGTTACAGATTCTGAAACCTTGGAAAAAAAATGTCTCTTGAGTATATGTTTTAAATTATTTGAGCTGCAGAATAAGGCATTTTGTTCAGAATGCCTCGGATCGCTCAGACATTTTTACTTTGGTCAACTCAACCTGACCCCTCTGGACTGCTCTGTGGTGTCCTTTACAATTCAGTCCTTTGAAGAGATTGAAGTTCTTGGCTTAGGAGAATGTAAACTTCGGAGGGAAGATGTTGAGAGATTTGCACCTGCTCTACATAAAATATGTGACATAGAGTACGATATAAATGCATGTCTTCTTATGTCTTGTAAATATCAAAAGCTCTTGGTGTTAAGGAAAGCAATGTTCCTTAGATCAGCAGGCAATGCAGTCCAGGAGCCAGCACCATATCGGGTGGCCCTTAGTCAGAGAAAGAGGCTTACATATAGACCGCTTTTGAATTTGGGCTGATGAAGAACCCAGTGCCCCTGGCACACTGCCTCCTGACATCTCCTGCCACCAAGAACCTTAACACTGAACCCCCGACTCTTAACCTCCCTGCCTTCCAGCACCCCTGTCACTGCACCCAAACATACCAGACACTGCACCTTTCTGAACCCCTGACTCTGAACTTACCAGACATCCAGAACCCCTGTCACTGCACCCAAGCATACCAGACACTGCACCTTTCTGAACCCCTGACTCTGAACTTCCCAGACACCCAGAACCCCTGTCACTGCACCCAAACATACCAGACACTGCATGTTTCTGAACCACTGACTCTGAACTTCCCATACTTCCAGCACCCTTCACTGCACCCAAACATACCAGATACTGCACCTTTCTGAACCTCTGACTCTGAAACTCCCATGCTTCCAGCACCTCTGTCACTGAACTCCAAGATACCAGACACTGCACCTATCTGACCCCTGACTCTGAACCCCCCAGTCTCCCAGCACCCCTGTCACTGCACCCCAACATAATAGACATTACACCTTTCTGAACTGTTCCTGCTCCCCCCCCCATGTCACTTTTGCAGGGACAGGCATAGAGGATAGGATGAGCTCTTTGTTTCTGGGCTCCCTTCCCACTTCCATCTCCCTCCAACACAGCCTGCAGAGCCCTGTCAGTCCTCCGTGGGTGCTAAATATAAAGTGAAAACCTGCGCTGAACCCAAAAGTAAAAGCTGCTAACACTCAAACAAACAAAGTGATAAGACAAAAATGATAACAAATAGTGCAGCGCTATAAAGTGAAAAAATTGCTTACTGAAGGCAACTGGGAAAAAACATAGGTGACAACAATCTGCAATGCAATGAAACCTAATAAACTGATATGTAAAGTTCATGAAAAATCCACTCCAATGGACAACCTAGCATGAGAGCTATCCTCCATGGAGATCATGAGAGTGTAACCCCTGCGGGCTACACAAAAATGAAGTGAAAAAAACAATGTAAAAAGTCCAAACAATGAGTGTACAATTGGATGGATGCAGATTGTTGTCACCTATGTTTTTTCCCAGTTGCTTTCAGTAAGCAATTTTTTCACTTTATAGCGCTGCACTATTTGTTATCATCTCTGTGGGTGTTGTACACATTATTGTGTGTTTCTAGGGGGAAGGGGAAGAAGGAGCACATTTTTAGGCTAATAGGAAGAGGGAAGACAAACACTGAGGCTCCCACCACTTTCCATACTACAGAATTCTTCCAATGCGTCAGCCATTTTCTAGAAGTCCAACATCCATGTTTATTATTTATTACTTTTACATTCATGGTAAGCTTTTTATGCAAGCTCACTATGTATTACTCCTCTCTCCTAAACCAATGAACCTTCTATATTATTATTTTGAACAGGAAATCTCTATATCAACAAAGGGAGAAACTAAAACTATAATGTTACTTTCTTTATACGAGAAGGGTAGGATGGGATAGGCAACCTTTGTTTTACAATATTGTAAAGGATTTCCAGAGCACTATGGGTTAGCTAATGAGATAGCACAACAGACAGTGCCAGCCTTTAGCTGGCTTTAATTGAATATGCAGTTATGTATATAAAAAATCATAATAAAATATTTAAACTGCTTCCCGACCGCCACACAAACTTATACGTCGACAGAATGGCACGGACAGTCAAATGGGTGTATATATACGTCCCCTTTAAATTGCCCGCGTGTGGTTGCGCGCCGCCAGCGGCACACTCACGACACTACCGCGAGCTCCGTGACCATGCCCGCGGGACTCGATGTCCGCCGGTGTCCCGCGATCATGTCACGGAGCTGAAGAACGGGGAGATGTCAGTGTAAACACAACAGCTCCCCGTTCTGCCTAGTGACATGTCACTAATCGTCTGTTCCCTGTCATCGGGAACAGCGATCAGTGACGTGTCACGGCAAGCCACGCCCCCCTAACAGTTAGAAGCACTCCCTAGGTCACACTTAACCCCTTCAGAGCCCCCTACAGGTTAACCCCTTCATTGCCAGTGTCATTTTTACAGTAATCCGTGCATATTTATAGCACTGATCTCTATAAAAATGTTGTCAAAAGTGTCCAATGTGTCCGCCATAATGTCGCAGTCATGATAAAAATCGCTGATTGCCGCCATTACTAGTAAAAAAAAAAAAATATTAATAAAAATGCCATAAAACTATCCCCTATTTTGTAGACGCTATAACTTTTGCGCAAACCAATCAATAAAGGTTTATTGCGATTTTTTTACCAAAAATATGTAGAAGAATACGTATCGGCCTAAACTGAGGGAAAAAATGTTTTTTTATATATTTTTGGGGGATATTTATTATTTTGTTTATAGCGCAAATAATAAAGACCCCAGAGGAGATCAAATACCATCAAAAGAAAGCTCTATTTGTGGGAAAAAAAGGACGTCAATTTTGTTTGGGAGCCACGTCGCACGACCGCGCAATTGTCAGTTAAAACTACGCAGTGCCGAATCGCAAAAAGTGGCCTGGTCTTTGGCCAGCCAAATGGTCCAGGGCTTAAGTGGTTAAATTACAGCTAGTGTTGGGTACCTAATATGAGTCTCCTTTAATTTTGTGTACTGCAGCACACAGGCAGGGAGAATGAGGGAAACACTAGGAGCCAATCAGCTGTGCTGCATTGCACATGAGCGGAGGGATGTCTACATAAGTCTTCTGCTACTCCTTCACTGGCCAGTCAGCAGGCTGGGCATATGTTCTTTACCAAATGTACTGCTGTTTCAGTGGAGGTTGAGGGCCTGGCTGTGCTATCTGGCAGAAGTGTCTGGATCACAATGTTGAACACAGTTACACATTCTCTTGCAGGGAGGATAGTAAAGTATATGTGAGTAGTTGCACAAGGCATTTTTTGTATATGTTACTGAAATGTATCCTATTCACTCCTTACAGATTCACTGATAACAGATTCGGAGATGACGGAGTCAAGTTTATATGTTCAGCATTAAAACATCCCGACTGCAAGATACACACTCTGCAGTAAGTTGGGATGATGATGAGTTCATGATGTTGTAAAATAGAAAGGATATAATACATTTTTTGGTTAAAGCCCAACTTCAGACTTCAGGGGTCTCCAAATTCTCCAAACAAAGGACCAGTTTACTGCCTGTTAGACCTGGTGCAGCTGTGCATGGTAGCCAATTAGCTTCTAACTTCAGCTTGTTCAGTTAAAGCGGTTGTAAACCGCTGGACGTTGTTGTTCTTTTTCTTCTTACTGTCATAAATTACTTCTTAATGTCATAATGTGCTAGTATACATCGCATACTAGCACATTACGTTAAACTTACCTTAAAATGAAGCTGTTTCAGTGCTGAGATGTCAGAGCTGCAGGCGCTCCCATCTTCACCCGTTTTGTATTCGGGTTTGTGGACCCTGGCTTTGTGACTGGCCGGAGTCATAATAACGTCACTCCCACGCATGCGCGCGGGAGTCAGCGTTCACGGCACAGGGCTCTGAAGGAACGGCACAGGTAGTGATGTCACACTGGCTGCATGTAAACTAAATATAATTACACTGCCTATGGGTAAGCCTTATTATAGGCTTACCTATAGGTAAAATTTAGTGATGGAAGTTTACTTTAAGCTTTGACAAAAAACCTGGACGCTGCTTCACCAGATTTTGCACTCTACAGTTTTAGTAAATCAACCCCTATGTCTCAGGCCTGGTGGTCAGTGGGAATAAAAATATTACCTAGCACCTGCGGTATCAGTGGGAGAAATAGTGCCCCACTGCTAGTGTCAGTGGAAGACATGGTGCCTCATCATTGGTATCAGTGGGAGGAATAGTGTCCCATCATTGGTATCAGTGGGAGGATTAGTGTCCCATCATTGGTATCAGTGGAAGGAATAGTGTCCCATCATTGGTATCAGTGGGAGGAATAGTGTCCCATCATTGGTATCAGTGGGAGGTATAGTGTCCCATCATTGGTATCAGTGGGAGGAATAGTGTCCCATCATTGGTATCAGTGGAAGGAATAGTGCCCCATTACTGGTATCAGTGGGAGAAATAGTGCCCCCTCGATGGCGTCAGTGGAAGGTATTATGCCCCACTGTTAGTGTCAGTGGAAGACATGGCGACTCATCATTGAGGTCAGTGGAAGGAATATTGCCTTGTATCAGTGAGAGTAACCGTGTCCTAAGGGCCAGATAAAGGTAAGCAAAGGGCCGCACCTGGCCTGCAGGCCACAGTTCTGAGACCACTGGCAAAGACAGTACATTACACTTGAAATCTGCACTCCACTGAAATGAACAGAATAAATTATTTTTTAATCAGATGTTTTATATTCCCTTCTTGTAGTTTGGCAGCCACTGGGCTAACAGACCGGGCGTGCTCGTATTTAGGGCCGGCAATCAGTGCCAACAAGTCTCTTCGAATACTTCTACTGTCTTATAACAACCTGGATGGGCCTCACTTTGGTGACCTGAGGACAGCTTTGTCAAGTCCTACCTGCACATTAGAGGAACTGGAGTGAGTAGAACGCATGTAAAAGAGGAGGCATTTGGTGGGATTGATTGTGGGTATTTACCAACATATCTGATAGAAAATTCACACCAACCTCTTGGAAAGAAAATCATAACAGTTTTTGGTCAATGTTTTAAGGTTTACTTGATAAAATTAGGTATTAGAAGCCGTGGCGGCTGGTGTTTTTTTTGTTTGGGGGGGGGCGGCAAACAACCCCGCTGTCTTCCGATCGGTCCACCGGGACTTACTCCATCTAGGCAGTGGGCATCGGCAGGGATCGGGCATCAGCGGGCATCCGAGGAGGGACGGGGATCGGGGCACCAAGCAACGGCGGGATCTGGCATTCGAGGAGCGGCGGGGATCAGGGCATCGGCGGGCATCCAGACATCGGCCAGCGGCTCTTCTCCTCCTCGCTTTTACCATGCGTCTCCTCCCCTTCTCCTAGATCGCCTGTTCATTCAGCCAATCGGGTGACGGGGCTCAGACCCGCTTCCTGATTGGCCAGGAGGAGGATCAGTGTTGCAACAGGGAATGTTCATTCCCTGTTGCAACACACCTGGGTGGGCTCCAGACGCAATGCTCTGCGCTCTGAGCCCACCCTGTTTTGAAGCCTATTAGATCTAATCGGTGCTTCAAAAAACACACCCCTGCCCATCCCTGCCATAGGAATTAATGCGCCGGCATCCTGAAAGGTGCCGGGCGCATGGATAGGGAGGGCGACGGAGCCTGGATGGGGGGGGGGCGGTACACCCACAGTGGATGGGCCGTCCCTAATTAGAAGTGTGACTCTAGTTAGTATCAGTGGTTCACCTTCTTCGATGCACTCCCTTTACTCTAATCTTTTCCCAAGCTGTCTCTGGTTTTCCTTCTGCTGTCGTTGTTTATGCTGATAGATCACATTTTCTGTCCCTGAAAATCAGGTGGTTCCTGACCTGGTGAAGCAGTCTTCCAATTTTAGAGCTGGGGGCATCTTCTCTTCCTACATTATGGAGTATTCTACCATTTTCATTTTTTTTGTCTCCCAGTCTCCATCCTGGAGTTCCAGAAAATGTGGTCCAGATCACTGGATCAAATGTGGTCCAAATCACTGGATCATTCCTTTGGTAAGGTCACCCAGGGCCGCTGCTAGGGGGGGACCACCAGCCCTCCTGTAGGGGGCCCGGCCACACAGGGGGGCCCGGACAGCAGGAGGATCGGTGGAGCAGAGACTAAAGAATGACAGCGTCTCTCACCTATCAACTCAAAGCCGTTTTCTCTCCATCTCGCTCCCGCCGGATTTCAGCTGCTAGGTGAGAGGCTAGGTGAGATACACAGGGCTGGATTTAGGGGATGCCGGGCTGGGTTGTTATGCCCCCCCTGGCCGCCCGCTGCTGAGCTCCTTCCCCCGCCCCCTCCCCGCCCGCACTCACAGCTGGGATGAGGAGACGGCAGCTTGGAGCCTGGAGCGGTGAGAGAAGTGCCAGCGGGAGGTGTGCTGTGTTTTGTTCTCCCCTCCTGTCAGAAGAGCGCTGGTCTTTACAGTACATGAGACCGGATCGCTCTTACTGTAGATCGCATGGCACTGTACACACACCGCCCTCTATCCACATTTGTTGCTGCCGGGAGGTGAGCACTGAGCAGCCTTTGGAGGAGATGGGGGCGCTGTGTGTGTGTGTGTGTGTACAGTGCAATGCAATCTACAGTAAGAGCGATCCGGTCTCATATACAGTACTATAAAGACCAGCACTCTTCTGACAGGAGGGGAGAACAAAACACAGCACACCTCTTCCTGGCTGTGTTGGCATTGGCAAATGTAATGGGGATTTGGGCAGGGCGATATGTGTGAGGAGGAAGAATGGGGGGATATGTGCTGGGAGAAGAGATTGGGGGGGCAGGGTGGTAATTTAGAGGGGGTTGTGCTAGGAGGGGGGATTTTTGTTTGGAAATTTGTGCACGGGGGCCCCGTCAGGTAGGCTGTACGGTGCCCCGTGATTTCTATAAGCGGCCCTGAGGTCACCTAATTTGAAACTAGTTGAACAACGTCACAGTGCTAGCATGCCTCTACCATCATGAAAAATAGAAGATCTTGCTGTGACAAGAAGGGTAGTCTGACTTGGATGGAATTCTAGGTTCTAGTCCTGTTCGCTCTGCTCATCCCAAGTGTGGTCCATTGGAGTTCAAGTTTTCCTATCTGATTGCTTTTGGAAATGAGAGGAGTGGCCCATATGATCCAGGACCTGCACTGAAGGAGGAGAATGTCAAATGGAGGCCATCCAATAGCCTTGTTCAACAGCACGCTGAGCAGGCTTGTCTCCAGTTGCAGGAATCTTCTGGCAGTACCAAGAAATGCTCTATACACCAAAACCTAGGACTTTCCTCCTCATCCATGTTGCAGGCTTGATAGGGAGGGCTTCCTGCAATCATCCTTGCTCTGAATTGACCCAGGAGAATGTTCTCCGATGATACTCTTAACCAGTGGCGGCTGGTGCTCAAAATTTTTGGGGGGGCGCAAACAAACTGAAAAAAAAAATCATCAATTGCCGCCACTGTGCCCATTAAATGCAGCCACTGTGCCCAAACGCCACCAGTTTGCCCCCTCAAATGCAGCCAGTTTGCCCCCTCAAATGCAGCCAGTTTGCCCCCTCAAATGCAGCCAGTTTCCCCCCAAATGCAGCCAGTTTTTCCCCAGCCCTGCACTTACCTTCCTCGGGTCAGCGCCGTCCTACACGCTCCCTCATGTCTTCTTCCGTCCTCTATGTCGTTTCAGCCAATCAGGTTACCGGTAACCAGACCCGGTGAACCTGATTGGCTGAGACGCGTGTCAGTGTTAACCAAGGAACGCACAGCCCGTGGGTCCCCTGGTTAACTATTTGGAAGCCGATTACAGCTGGCTCTGATAGGCACTTCCAAAAACCAACCAGCCGCTGTTATTCAGATGCCAGGGGGCCGGCCATCTGAATTGTGGGCGACAGCAGTGCCAGCGACATAACATAGGTTCATGCAATGCATGAATGTATGTATTGTTGACGGTGCAGGGGAGAGAGGGGGCGGCGCTCCTGCGCCCACTATGGACGCACCACCACTGCTCTTAAGGCTCCTGTCTATTGCTTGAGAGACTCTGAAGCCCCATACACACTATCAGTTTTCTTGCAGGTTTTTCTCTTCAGGTTTACCAAAACCATGTAGTGCAAGGGCCTGCCTGATTGCATACGAATTGAAACTCTTAAGGTTTGACCTCATATTAGATGGTTTTGGTAAACCTGAAGAGAAAAATCTGCAAGAAAACTGATAGTGTGTATGGGGCTTAACAAGTGATTTGATTCATGGTTTCAGGAGCATCTTTAATCTGTGACTCTTGCAATGCTTGAGGTTAAGTAGAAAATTTCAAAAAGGTTTATAATGGAACTTCAGTGAGGGTTGTTTACCCTCTCTGCACATAGAGCTAGAGATCAAAATCAATCCTATCAAGTCTGCATTTTTCCTTTTTGTCAGGGAATTAACCTCCTATTCCTAGTCTAATCCTTGCATGGGGAATTTCTGTGTCTTACCACATTTCTACATTGTGACTCTTTGGGATTGGAACTTGGTTGTCTATGCCTTCTCAGGAACCATGATTACAATTCTACCCTAAGGGCCTGTTCACATCAGAACACGGTGCTGGAAACCCACATTACGTTCGCATTTCCTGCACTGTGTTCAAAAACGAACTGCAGTTGCAATCTACAACAGGTGTCATTGTAAAGGTAAAGGCACCCCAAATGCAGGTCGCAAACGCAATGCATTTGCATGCACCAGATTACATGGTACAGAAGTTTTTTTAATGTATTGCATGCAGTGTCCGTAAGGGGCGCACAGGCGCCGCCCCCTCTCTCCTGCCACCCCTCTATCACCATAGATAGATTCATGCATTGCATGAATCTATCTATGATCGCCTTTCGGGTGCCGGGAGCCTGAATTACAGCGGCAGGTATTTTTTGGAAACACCTGATTAGAGCCATAGGCTCTAATAGGCGTCCAAAAAGGTGAACAGCGAGTGCCATGCTGGGCGCTCGCAGTTCACTCAGCTTTGTGTTAGGAAAGCAAATGAATATTCGCTTTCCTAACACTGAACCGCCTCTCCGCCAATCAGGTGCTCGGGTCTGTTACCTGTCACCTGATTGGCTGAAACGTCAGGCGCTGTGATTGGACGCCTATTAGCAATTGAGTACAGTAGCTGCGTTTGATGGCACAGTGGCGGAAATTTATGGGCACAGTGGCTGCATTTGATAGGCACAGTGGCTGCGTTTGATGGGCACAGTGGCTGTGTTTGATGGGCACAGTGGCTGCATTTGATGGGCACACTGGCTGCATTTGATGGGCACACTGGCTGCATTTGGTGGCACAGTGGTGGCAATTGATGGCACAGTGGCTGCGTTTGATGGGCACAGTGGTGGCAATTCATGGGCACAGTGGCTGCATTTGATGGGCACAGTGGCTGCGTTTGATGGGCACAGTGGCTGCGTTTGATGGGCACAGTGGCTGCGTTTGATGGGCACAGTGGCTGCAGTTGATGGGCACAGTGGCTGCAGTTGATGGGCACAGTGGCTGCGTTTGATGGGCACAGTGGCTGCAGTTGATGGGCACAGTGGCTGCGTTTGATGGGCACAGTGGTGGCAATTGATGGCACAGTGGTGGCAATTGATGGCACAGTGGCTGCGTTTGATGGGCACAGTGGCTGCAGTTGATGGTTTTTTTTTCAGTTTGTTTGAATTCCCAGCCAAAAATTTTGAGCACTAGCCGCCACTGATTGCATGAACTACTTTTTTGGTGCGGTTTGAGGGCGGTTCAGCCCATTCAAAATTAATGGGCTTAAATCCCACTGCACTGCACCTCATGTGAATCGCACAGGAAAGAGAGCTGTGAAATTTTTGATTTTCCGTTGCTTTGTCTCCTGGTAACAATGGGGACCAAGACAAATAAAGATGGTGAATCTCCTTAGTGAGGATACAGACAGCAATATACACCTGACAGGTGTCAACACTTCCTAACTCTATACAAATCTATACATTTTCAGCTTGTAATGGGCTTTAATTGACACATGGGTATCACAATGGCATAGTGGTTATCGCTTTTGCTATGCAGATCTGGGGTCCTTGCTTTGAATCTAATCTAGGACACTGTATAGTGTTTGCATGTTATGCAAACACAGGGTGCTTGTGTGGGTTTCCTACTATACGCCAAAGACATGCTGGTAGGCATAGGCGTGCGCACAGGGTGTGCCGGGTGTGTCCAGGCACACCCTAATCACCCTGTGCAGCACAGATTCCCCCTACTGCCCTGGCTCCCCCCTCCTTCCCTCTGCAGCACTACCGGCTTCCCTCCTTTCCTCTCCTGCCGGGTGTTGCTGCGGGGATGTTTTAGGATGAGTGAGGCAAGGGGCTAGTAAATATGTATTTATCAGCCCCTTCCCTTTCTGAATGAACATGGTGAGTGATTGGTAGTGTGTGTTTGAGCTTTGGGGTGCACACCCTAATGCAATAGGCTGCGCACACCTATGCTGGTAGGGTATTTGGTTCTTTTCTTTGGCATTTTCATTCTGTATGGCAGTCCCAAGCCTGTGTAAATGGGGAGGGTTGAGGTAAGACCTGGCAACCTACTTTGTAAAATAACTCACCAAGCAAATTCTATGGAAAAGGCGCTCAACCATATGGGACCTGCTGGCCAAGAGTCAGTGAAGGGATGTCACACACAAATTAATATATATGCTTTATCATTCCCATGCTCTTACATTCCTTTTTCTTTCTCCAGTTTGTGCAGCAACTGGCTGGCGGACACTTCCTGCTCCCTTTTGGCATCAGGAATAAGAAGTAACCTATCTTTGAAGATACTCGTCCTATCATTTAATTATTTGATCTGTCCTTACTTTGGTGACTTGATGAAGGCTTTGTCCAGCCCAACCTGCACTGTGGAGCAGTTGATGTGAGTATACCGTCACTGTACAGAGCATTGGACTTGCTGCCCTTCTTACCATGATGTATAGTTGGTTATTGGCAAATAGCAATGTTATATGGGGGTGAGTCTTTCTTCTTCTTCTTCTTTCTTTGGGAAAATGGAGCAGTGAGGGAGCAATGGAAATGTAAGTATAGGCAGCAGTAGCGGGCCACCATTAAAGGGAACACGCTACTATGGTAGGTTGGGGAGGATAAGGAAGGAAATGAATGACAGAGGAGAAGGGAGGGGGGTAGGAAAGAAAGAACGAAGAAAGAAATATTAGGGAAAGAATGAAGTAAGAAATAGTAAGGAAGGAAATGAAAAGGGCTAGAGAAAGAAGAAGAGAGGGAGGGGAGAGTGAGAGGAGAAGAGAGGGAAAGGAAAAGAGAGGGAAGGGAGAGGGATGGGCGAAGAGAGGAAATGGGAAAGGGAAAGGAGAAGAGAGGAAAGGGAGAGGGATGGCAAAGAGAGGAAATGGGAAAGGGAAAGGAGAAGAGAGGAAAGGGAGAGGGATGGCAAAGAGAGGAAATGGGAAAGGGAAAGGAGAAGAGAGGAAAGGGAGAGGGATGGCAAAGAGAGGAATGGGAAAGGGAAAGGAGACGAGAGGAAAGGCAGAGGGATGGCAAAGAGAGGAATGGGAAAGGGAAAGGAGAAGAGAGGAAAGGGAGAGGGATGGCAAAGAGAGGAAATGGGAAAGGGAAAAGAGAAGAGAGGAAAGGTAGAGGGATGGTGAAGAGAGGAAATGGAGAGTGTAGGATAAGAAAGGAAAGGGAGAGTGAGAGGAGAAGAGAGGGAAAGGAAAAGAGAGGAAAGGTAGAGGGATGGTGAAGAGAGGAAATGGAGAGGGAAAGGAGAAGAGAGGAAAGGGAGAGGGATGGCAAAGAGAGGAAATGGGAAAGGGAAAGGAGAAGAGAGGAAAGGGAGAGGGATGGCAAAGAGAGGAATGGGAAAGGGAAAGGAGAAGAGAGGAAAGGGAGAGGGATGACAAAGAGAGGAAATGGGAAAGGGAAAAGAGAAGAGAGGAAAGGATAGCGGGATGGTGAAGAGAGGAAATGGAGAGTGTAGGATAAGAAAGGAAAGGGAGAGTGAGAGGAGAAGAGAGGGAAAGGAAAAGAGAGGAAAGGTAGAGGGATGGTGAAGAGAGGAAATGGAGAGGGAAAGGAGAAGAGAGGAAAGGGAGCGGGAAAGGGAAAGTAAAAGTAGAAGAGAGGAAAGGGAGAGGGAAAGTAGAAGAGAGGAAAGGGAGAGGTTGAGGAGAGGAAAGGAAAGGTAGAGGGATGGTGAAGAGAGGAAAGGGTGTGGGAAAGGAGAAGAAGGGAAAGGAAAAGGAGAAGAGAGGAAAGGGAAAGGAGAAGAGAGGAAAAATGAGATGGTAAGGAGAAGAGAGGAAGGTGATAGGGAAAGGAGAAGAGAGGAAAGAGAGAGGGAAAGGAAACAAGAGGAAAGGGAGAGGGAGGGAAAGGAAAAGAGAGAGAAGGGAGAGGGAACGGAGAAGAGACTAGAGGGGAAAGGGAGAGGGAAAAGATAAGGAAAGGGAGTGGGTTAGGAGAAGAGAGGAAAGTGAGAAAAGAGGAAAGTGAGAGGGAAAAGAGAAGAGAGGAAAGTGAGAGGGAAAGGAGAAGAGAGGAAAGTGAGAGGGAAAGGAGAAGAGAGGAAAGTGAGAGGGAAAGGAGAAGAGAGGAAAGTGAGAGGGAAAGGAGAAGAGAGGAAAGTGAGAGGGAAAGGAGAAGAGAGGAAAGTGAGAGGGAAAGGAAACGAGAGGAAAGGGAGAGGGAAGGAAAGGAAAAGAGAGGTAAGGGAGAGGGAAAGGAAAGGAAAGGAGAGGGTTAGGAGAAGAGAGGAAAGTGGGAGGGTTAGGAGAAGAGAGGAAAGTGAGAGGGAAAGGAGAAGAGAGGAAAGGGAGAAGAGAGGAAAGGGAGAGGGAAAGGTGAAGAGAGCAAAAGGGGAAAGGGAGAGGGAAAGGTGAAGAGAGGAAAGGGAGGGGGAGAGGAACAGTGGAAGGAAATTAAAGAATAATGGCAGGGAGGGAGCAAAGAAGGAATAGAGACAAATGGAAAGAAGAAAAGCTAAACTTGTAAACTCTCTATATTACTTTTAAAAATGAGCAAAACCGATTTGGGGAAGACTTGACACTTTTCTCTCCTCTCGGACAGGCTACAGGATATTTTGCTAGATGATGAACACCTCCCATTGATGATGTCTCTGAGTAACAATAAGAACCTCACACTTCTAGAGCTGAGCAACAACAGCCTTACAGGTGCCTCAACCCCTTACCTCCGAGAGCTCATCCTGAAATCACCCAGCCTGAAGAGGGTCAGGTATGTGGATCCAAGACCAGACAATGATGATGAGATGGAGATTTTTTTATACCTTGATAAAAGGGTTTTCAACTGCCAGTTAGATGTCTTCTTATATTCTGTGAATAGTGCCATATTGTACTAATTCTATCTTAGACCCCATACACACTATTAGATTTTCTGCAGATTTTTGTCTTCATATTTACCAAAACATGTAGTGAAAGGGCCTGCCTGATTGCATAGAAATTGAAACTCTTAAGCCCTGTACACACGACCGGGAATCCCGTCTGTTTGAAAATCGTTGTTTTTTCTTTGACGGGATTCCTGCCAAGCTTGCCTTGAAAAGCCATATATACACACGGGCACACAAAAGACCCGCCGTTCTTTTTGAATGGCAAGAACGCGGTGACGTCAAAGACTACGACGAGCCGGCTAAATTACGTTCTATGCTACCGCGCATGCGTCAAATTGTTATCGGGAATCCCGACGGGAAAATAGAGAGCAGGTTCTCTATTTTTTTCCAGCAGTTTTCCTGTCGGGAAAACTGCTAGGGAGCACACACACGGCCGGGATTCCCAGCCAAAAGCTCTCCTGGCAGTTTTCCTGCCGGGAAAACCGGTCGTGTGTACAGGGCTTTAAGGTTTGACCTCATATTATATGGTTTTGTTAAACCTGAAGACAAAAATCTGCAAAAAATATAATAGTGTGTATGGGGTCTAAGGTATGGCATAGAAGTGAAGAAAAGGAAAAAACGATAGTTCAAATTTAACAATGGGAACATTTTTAAAAACAACATAAATTTGCTGCCTGTCACTATCAATTTTTAACTTCCTGAATACCCCCCTAACATAATTTTATTACCTGTTGATCCTTGCAGCAAATCAGATATTTTTCCTCTTTCTTTAGGAGTGATAACTCTTAACCACTTGCCGACCGCCTCCTGTACATATACGTCGGCAGAATGGCACGGACAGGCACAATCACGTACCTGTACGTTGCCCTTTAAATGCCTGACGTGTGGTCACGCTCGCGACCCTGCCGCCTTCCCCGTGAGTCGGACCGCGGGTCCCGCGGACTCGATCGCCGCGGGGATCCCCGCGATCGTCTCACGGAGGTATAGAGCGAGGAGATGCTTGTGTAAACAAGCATCTCCCCCCGCTCTGCCTAGTGACAATGAAACGGATCTCCGCTCCGTGTACTCGGAGCGAAGATCAGTGTCATGTGACACACAGCCCATCCCCCCTACAGTAAGAAACACTCAATAGGGAACACTTAACCCCTACAGCGCCACCTAGTGGTTAACCCCTTCACTGCCAGTGTCATTTTCACAGTAATCAGTGCATTTTTATAGCACTGATCGCTGTAAAAATGACAATGGTCTAGAGCTGGGAGATTTTCTCAAAAAATAAAAATCTGCGATTTAAAAAAAAAAGAACGCAATTCATTATTCAAACCAAGTTTTTTTTTTTTTTTGATGGACACCACGCCGGTCCTGAGGAGCTGCGGGCAGGAATTTTTAGGCGAGGCCGCGGCTTCGGCCACGTCCGCGGTGTCCGGCCTCGCGGACTAGGCCGAAGCCGCGGCCTCGCCTAAAAACTCCTGCCCGCAGCTCCTCATGACCGACACGGTGTCAGCGCCGGTTCAGGTGAAAAAAAAAAGTCGATTTGCTGAAATTTTTAATCGATTTGACCTCTCAACTCGATTCAAGATTTAAATCGATTTTTTCCCCAGCCCTACAATGGTCCCAAAAATGTGCCAAAAGTGTCCGATGTGTCCGCCATAATGTCGCAGTCACGATAAAAATCGCTGATCGCCGCCATTACTAGTAAAAAAATTATTATTAATAAAAATGCCATAAAACTATCCCCTATTTTGTAGACGCTATAACTTTTGCGCAAACCAATCAATAAACGCTTATTGCGATTTTTTTTTTTTTTTTTACAAAAATATGTAGAAGAAAACGGATCGGCCTAAAATGAGGAAAAATAACATTTTATATATATATTTTTGGGGATATTTATTATAGCAAAAAGTAAAAAATATTGAATTTTTTTTTCAAAATTGTCGCTCTATTTTTGTTTATAGCGCAAAAAATAAAAAACGCAGAGGTGATCAAATACCACCAAAAGAAAGCTCTATTTGTGGGAAAAAAGGATGCCAATTTTGTTTGGGAGCCACGTCGCACAACAGCACAATTGTCAGTTAAATCGACGCCGAATCGCAAAAAGGGGCCTGGTCTTTTAGCTGTAAAATGGTCCGGGGCTGAAGTGGTTAAACACCCCTGACAGTGTTATATGTTTTTTTTCCCAACCTGGTAACTGACATTATGCTTGACGGCTTGGCCTGGTGGACTGAAAGCAATGAGAAATTATAACTTTATTGGTTGTCACCACAACAGGCTGTGAGGGAAATCTTCCAATAAGGAAATCCTTTTGTGGTGACAACTGCCTAAGGTCACACTTGTCCTAAACTTGGGGAGCACATCACACTTCCTGTTGTTCCTATGAGTTGGGAAGTAAGGGGAAATCTCCCTGATGGGTCGTACACATCAAAAACCTAATGCCGCGTACACACGACCGTTTTTCATGAGGAGAAAAATGCAATTTTTTTATTTGGTCATTAAAAACGATCGTGTGTAGGCTCCAGAGCATTTTTCACAATGTGAAAAATGGGCATTAAAAATTTGGAACATGCTCTAATTTTTTTCGTCGTTTTTCACGTCGTCGTTTTTCTCGTCATGAAAAACGGCCGTGTGTAGGCTTTAACGACGTGAAAAAAATGCACATGCTCAGAATCAAGTACGAGATGGGAGCGCTCATTCTGGTAAAACTAGCGTTCGTAATGGAGATAGAACATTCGTCACGCTGTAACGAACTGAAGAGCATGAGGGTGAAAAGCGCGAATCGTCTCTCACCAAACTTTACTAACACGAGGATCAGCAAAAGCAGCCCAAAGGGTGGCGCCATCCGAATGGAACTTCCCCTTTATAGTGCCGTCCTACATTTCGTACATCACCGCGCTTTGCTCGAGCATTTTTTTTCATGATAGTGTGTAGGCAAGGCAGGCTTGAGAAGAATCACGTCGAGAAAAACTTTGTTTTTTTAAATGACATTAAAAACGGTCGTGTGTACGCGGCATAACAGGAGTTCCAACCCATTTTCACTGCCTCCAAAACTAAAGAAAACTTTCCACTTAGTGCCGGTTCACACAGGGGCGGCACGACTTGCCAAGGCGATCTGAAGACGACTTCAGAGGCGACTTGCAAAATGACTTCTGTATTGAAGTCAATGGAAGTCGCCCTGAAGTAGGGCTGGGCGATTTTGGGCAAAAAAAAAATCTGCGATTGAAAAAAAAAAACTTGATTCACGATTCGAGGCCTCGCCTAAAAAATCCTGCCTGCAGCTCGCCGCTATCCTGGGAAAAGGCCGCGGCTTTGGCCTAGTCCGCGGTGTCCAGCCTTTTCCCAGGATCGCGGCGAGCTGCGGGCAGGATTTTTATGGCGAGGCCACGGCTTCGGCCTAGTCCGCGGAGCGCCGGTCCAATGAATTCGGTCAAAATCTGAATCGATTTGCCCTTGCAACTCGATTCAGATTTTTAAATCGATTTTTTTTCCCAGCCCTACCCTGAAGTCGCCCCCAAAGTAGTACAGGAACCTTTTTCTAAGTCGGAACGACTTGAGCCGCTCCTATTAGAACGGTTCCATTGTACAGAATGGGACGCGACTTGCCAGGCGGCTGAGTCGCCTGACGAGTCACCCCTGTGTGAACCCGGCTCTTATGCCGCGTACACACGATCGAGATTCACGGCGGTGAAAACACTGCCGTGAATCCCGACAGGAAAAACGAGGGAACGGCTTGGTTCCCTAAACACGGTAGTTTTTCCCGACATTTTTTTTCTTGGTCGAGAAAAACGACCTGGCAGTGTTTCCCTATGGGAAAACTGCCGCGGAAAAAAATGACGGGAATCACGACGAGAAAAATTAGAGCATGTTCTAATTTTTTTTCATCGTGATTAATGCCGTTTTTCCCATCGGGAAAAATGACAAAAAGCCCACAGACGATCGTTTTTCTTGCTCAAAAAAAAATGTAATTTTTCCCGACGAGAAAAATGATCGTGTGTACGCGGCATTACTGTATGTTGTCCTATACATTTCATTGTGGCTTGTCGAGTAATGTTTTCCTTTCTAACAACTGTGGAAATATTTTAATATCTGCTCATTTTCTCTCTTTCTTCCTTCTAGCCTCTTTTTTAATCACAGGCTGCCCTTTGAAGACAGAAGATCATTGCTAAACCTGAGAGCTCAGAAACCAGGTCTTGATATTTCAGTTGATTGAACTCAATGGACATGTGAAGAAGTCTGATGTTGAGAGATGTCATTCTTCATGACGATACATTCACTTTGGCAATGAAACTTGTACATTAGTCAGAGCCAGAGCCATATGTTTGTTATGAGAATGAGACCCGTACATGTCCCGTGGCCATGGGCGTCCGCTCCATAGGGCAAGGGGGGTCAATTGCCCCCCCCCTGGAAGTCAGAGTGAAGACACACTTGCCCCCTGTGTTGCAATGGCCTCCGTGGCAGCCGTGGACTTTTTTTTTCTAAGTCTGCAGACTGCTGCTGGCCTGGGGGCTGGGGCTGCTCTCAGTCTTTTCCGACTATCTGTCCCTCCCTCCTCACCCCCAGCCCAAGCATTGGATTGGCTCTGCCGCTCGGGTCTCTGCTTAACATCACCGTGACCCTGACCTGGCTGTTCGGTGATTGGCTGCTGCCTCAGCCTGCCTCTGCCTGTGTAAATGTGCCTATGCCGATCCGGCAGGCGTGGCGCTGGCTCCTCCCACAGGTGCATGGCGTGCAGTGGCCGAGACAAGAGACTGAATACGCTGCCAGTGCCTGCCATATCGCTGAAGAACTACAGGTAACAGCAGTGCCTGTGCCACGACACCACTAAATACATCTTTTTGTATTGCAATGTATTGCAATACACCTGTGTTGTGGCTACAGTATACAGTATAGGCTGTTTTCATCAAGATCAAAATATGGCCACAACAGATGTATTGCAATACATTGCAATATAGAAAGATGTACATTCTCTAGGCTATATTTATATGGGCATGGAGTGAAGCGGAATTATCCTCAAGAATGATGCCCCTCCCCTGAAAAAAGTTCAGCGGACGCCCATGCCCGTGGCCATGAGACCTGTACATTCACTGTGTCAATGAGCTCCATTTTGCTGTGGGCATGAAATTGGTTTCTTTGCCTATCATAATGAGACTGGAATATGAGACCCATACATTTGCTATGATAATGAGACTAATGCATTAAACTTTCCCAAAGTTTTTAAACCTTCACCTCTACAGACCTGGCAATGCAGATGTAATATTTAAATCAATATAATAATATAATTTTTGTCATGTTACAACCAAAAATGTAAATGTATTTTATTGGGGTTTTATGTGATAGACCAACACAAAGTGGCACATAATTGTGAAGTGGAAGGAAAATCATAAATGTTTTTTCACATTTTTTACAAATAAATATGTGAAAAGTGTGGGGGGTGCATTTGTATTCAGCCCCCCCTGACTCAATACTTTATAGAACCACCTTCCGCTGCAATTACAGCTGCAAGTCTTTTTGGGGATGTCTCTACCAGCTTTGCACATCTAGAGAGGGACATTTTTGGCCATTCTTCTTTGTAAAATATCTCAAGCTCTGTCAGATTGGATGGAGAGCGTCTGTGAACAGCAATTTTCAAGTCTTGCCACAGATTCTCAATGGGATTTAGGTCTGGACTGTGACTGGGCCATTCTAACACATGAATATGCTTTGATCTAAACCTATGGTCTTCAAACTGTGGCCCGAGGGTCAGATGTGGCCCTTTGCTTGCCTTTATCCGGCCCTTGGGGCACTATCTCTCCCACTGATATGAGTGACTATTCTGCCATCTGACACCGACAATGAAGCACCATTTCTTCCACTGACACCACTAATGGAGCACTATTCCTCCCTATGATACCAACGATGGGGCAGTATTTCTTCTCCTAATACCAGATGTTTACTCCCACTGGTACCAGGACAATTTCCACTCCCACTGGCCAAAGTCCGGCCCTCCTGGAGTCTGAATGACAGGCCCTTTGTTTAGAATATTTGGAGACCCCTGATCTAAACCATTCCATTGTAGCTCTGGCTGTATGTTTCGGGTCGTTGTTCTGCTGAAAGGTGAACCTTTCGCCCCGGTCTCAAGTCTTTTGCAGACTCTAAAGCCCTGTACACGCAATCGGATTTCCGATGGAATCAAATCCGATGGATTTTTCCATCGGAATTCTGATGAAGCTGACTTCCATCAGTCTTGCCTACACACCATCAGACAAAATTCTGACCGTCCCAAACGCCGTGACGTACAACACGTACGACGGCACTATAAATGGGAAGTTCAAATCCAATGGCGCCACCCTTTGGGCTGCTTTTGCTGATTTTGTGTTACCGCGTGTTAGTAAAAGTTTGGTGAGAGACGATTCGCGCTTTTCAGTCCCCGTGCTTTTCAGTCCGTTACAGAGTGACGAATGTGCTATCTCCATTACGAACGCTAGTTTTGCCAGAACGAGTTCCACACAGATGATCGGAATTTGCTATCGGTTTTTTTTCCAGCGGAAAAATGTAAAACAATTTCTATTTTTTTTTCACTGATGGAAAAAAGTCCGATGGGGCCCACACACGATCGTTTTTTCCAATGAAAAAAGTCCATCAGACTATTTTCATTGGTAAAACCGATTGTGCGTACAGGGCTTAACAAGTTTTCTTCTAAGATTGCCCTGTATTTGGCTCCATCCATCTTCCCATCAACTCTGACCAGCTTCCCTGTCCCTGCTGAAGAAAAGCATCCCCACAACATGATGCTGCCACCACCATGTTTCATGGTGGGGATGGTGTGTTCAGGGTAATGTGCTGTGTTAGATTTCTGCCACACATAGCGGTTTGCTCTTAGGCCAAAAAGGCCTAAGGATGCTGTTTGTTCACTAAGGTTCTCTAACAAACCTCTGAGGGCTTCACAGAACAGCTGTATTTATACTGAGATTAAATAACACACATACTAACCAATACTACATATCCATTTGTATTTACAGTTAATTTCTGTACCCAACTCCTGATGAATGGCATATAGCCATGAAACGCGTAGAGTTTCCATGGGGTGCTCAGTCAAGTCTGGCTCATTACCTATTCACCGGCCCATATACATCCTGTATACATTAAAAATATTGAGTACTATGTAACTATTAATGTGCATGTGTATCCTTCTTCTTTGGTTTTACAGCAGCTCTGTTGCATGTGGTATACCAATGCCTGTTAATAGGAAATACCTTGTATTATATAATTTTACTAATGTTTGTTACCTCTCATGTGCTGCCAAGCTGACATGCATGTATCTATTATGTTCATGCCATGTGTGCATGTGTATGTTGTGACAGCAGGAAGGTAAAGTCACCTGGTTGCATCCAGGGGGGTAGATATATTTCTCCCAGATTCAGGCTTTATGCTGACTTATACAACTAGGGTGGAGAGTTGTATAAGCCCAGCTGAGGCTAGTAGGCTCATGGATGACTCATACCTCTAGGGAGAGTGTGGGGCGTCGTACAGACAGGGAGTTGATGAGACCAGCTGAACCTTGTCAGCTCATTTAGGCCTCTATAAGAAATCCCAGCTTCATTAGATGTTAGCTCATGCCTGGAACCAGACCTGTGTGGACTGTCTAGGGAGAGTGAACCCCTGTGCGGTGAGGCAAAGCCTGTGTGGCTATTTGTTTGGACTTTTACTAAACCAGGGACTTAGGGACTAGGACAGCACCAGGCTGATCCCAGTTGTTAGTTTAGGAAACCTGCATGTTTAGTCAGAGGTCAAACTGACCAGGATTTATTTTGTTTGTTTCTTTTTGGCTTTGCTGTGTTTTTGTCACTGTACATAGAGAAATAAACCGCACCTTTTGATTTTGAAAACCACAACCTCCGTCTGCTGGCCCTGTTTTTGTGTGGGGAGCCCAACCAGGGGGTCACACACACCCGCTACCGAGTTAACCCCCCTCACAGTTGGTGGAGAACCAGTGGCAGTTTTTTTTAAGCCAGCATGGAGGAGATACTGAAACAGCTGGCTCTAGCAAATGCCAATCAACAGCAGACAAATGCAGGTTTGCAAAGGAGCCTTGCAGCCCAGCAGCAAGCTCATCAACAAGCCCAGCAGCAATCTGAGGCCCGCTTCATAGACCTGTTACAGAAGCAAGAGCAGAGACTACAACAAATGGAAGCAGTAATGCAGCAACGTCCGCAGACCAGTGAGGAAAGCCGTCCCACTAATACCGCGTCCTTTGGGGTGAGTCGTTTATTGACAAAAATGACTGGAGAGGATGATCCAGAGGTATTTTTGACCACATTTGAAAGGACTGCTGAAAGAGAAAAGTGGCCTGAGGAGCAGTGGGCTGGACTGGTGGCTCCTCTGTTAACTGGTGAATCGCAGAAGGCTTACTATGACCTAGAGCCTGACCAAGCAAAAGACTATGTGATGCTAAAAGCTGAAATATTGGCAAGGCTGGGTGTCACCCTGGCTGTCCGGGCTCAGCGTGTGCATAACTGGACTTTCCAGCTTGGAAAACCCCCCAGGTCTCAAATGTATGATCTCATTCACCTGAGCAGGAAGTGGCTACAGCCAGAGACTTTGTCCGCACCGGAGATTGTGGAACGTGTTGTGATGGATCGTTTCTTGAGAGCTCTTCCTACCGCCATTCAAAAGTGGGTAAGCCATGGAGACCCAGAAACGGCCGGTAAACTTGTGGATCGTGTAGAGAGATACTTGGCTACAGAGAACCTGACGGCCTCTTCCAGAGACTCTCGGACTTTCCACCCTAAGACCAGACCATCCCCAGGGGCGGATAAGAGGATTCCAAGGGGTGAGGGTGGAGAGAGTGAGAGGGTGGGAGCTCTACCCCAAGTTTGGCGAGAACAGCCTGGGAAATCAGCGGCTCAAGAGGCCGCAAGAAGGATCGTTTGCTACCGCTGCCGGCAAGCGGGACATATTGCAGCAAATTGCCCGGTTGTGGAGGAACCCATGCAATGTGACTTTCTGATGGACAGACGTCAGTCGCTGTGTGCGACAGTCGCATGCACTGCCATTCGGGGAACTGAGAAACATTTATGCAAAATGTGTATTAATGGTAGAAATGTTGTGGTATTACTGGATTCAGGTAGCCTTGTGACCCTGATAAAGGCTGAATTAGTTAAAACAGAGGTCTCTGGGAATAGCAAGGTAGCTGTTATTTGTGTGCATGGGGACACCCGAGAGTATCCAGTGACTACAGTGTGTTTCGAGACCCCCAAAGGTACCCTCTCTCATCCAGTGGGGTTAGTATCTCAATTACTGCATGATGCCATTGTGGGAAGGGATTTTCCGAAGTTCTGGGAACTGTGGGATGATCCTGAGCGCCCCACTGGTGCCCCTATGTACCAGGAATGTGATAGCCAGAACTCCTCTGAGAGTGGTGAGGACTCTCCAGAATTTCCCTTGTCAGTATTGGCAGGGGAGACTCAAGAAACTGGAGAGGAGCCCACCTCCTCAGACGAAAACCTACCGTCTGTGGAGTTTTCTGATCTGGAGGTTCACAGGGAAAATTTTGCCACAGAACAGTTAAAAGACCCCGCCCTAATAAAGGCACGGGAAAACGTAGTGGAAATAGATGGCGAGTTAGTGAACCCAGATAATACCTGCACTTACCCATACTTCAGCGTAGAGAAGGACCTACTGTATCGGGTGGCAAAAAGGGCAGAAGAAACCGTTGAGCAGCTGGTGGTGCCCAAACCTTACAGGAAGTTGGTGTTGGAGTTGGCCCATGGGCACATTCTTGGAGGTCATCTGGGGACAGAGAAAACCCGAGAGAGGGTATTACAGAGATTCTATTGGCCTGGGGTGATGAAGGACATAGAAAATTATTGTTCCTCCTGCCCTGTGTGTCAGAGGTCGGCCCCGATGCCACATTTCCGTAGCCCGCTGGTCCCTCTACCCATCATTGAGGTCCCGTTTGAGAGAATCGCAATGGATTTGGTAGGTCCTATAATCAAGTCCGCTAGGGGGCACCAGTACATATTGGTTATAATGGACTATGCCACCCGTTATCCAGAAGCGATCCCTCTCAGAAATACCTCGGCCAAAACCATAGCCAAAGAGCTATCTCTTGTTTTTAGCCGGGTGGGTATTTGTAAAGAACTGCTTACGGACCAAGGTACACCCTTTATGTCCCGGGTTATGAAAGAGCTGTGTAAATTGTTCAAAGTGACGCAATTGCGTACATCTGTGTATCACCCCCAAACCGATGGGCTGGTTGAAAGATTCAACAAAACCCTAAAACAAATGTTGAAGAAAGTGGTGGATAGAGATGGAAAGGATTGGGACTGTCTACTTCCTTATTTGATGTTTGCTATTAGGGAGGTGCCCCAATCCTCTACGGGATTCTCCCCCTTTGAGTTACTGTATGGGAGACACCCAAGAGGGCTGTTGGATATTGCCAAGGAAACTTGGGAAAGTGAGAGTTCTCCCCACAGGAGTGTGATTGAGCATGTCGCCCTGATGCAAGATCGAATTGCACAGGTAATGCCCATCGTGAAGGAACATTTGGCCCAAGCGCAGTTGGCACAGCAGAGAGTGTACAACCGTGGAGCAAAGACCCGTACCTTTTCCCCGGGGGATAGGATATTGGTACTTGTCCCTACGGTTGAAAGTAAATTCCTTGCCAAATGGCAAGGCCCCTACGAGATAATGGAAAAAGTGAGCGAAGTGAATTACAAGGTCAGACAACCAGGAAGGCGAAAGCCCGAACAGATATATCACGTTAATCTGTTGAAAGCCTGGAGGGATAGAGAGTCCCTAGTCGCAGAAACTTGGTCACCAGCTCAAACTGGTTGCGTGATTCCGGAGGTTGGAATAGCAGCCACCTTGTCACAACCCCAACAACAGGAGGTTAAGGAGTTTGTGCTTCGCAACAAGGAGGTGTTCTCTGAGCTGCCGGGACAAACATCTGGGGTAGAGCATGATATTATTACCCCGCCCGGTGAAAGGGTGAAGTTAAAACCCTATCGGATCCCAGAGGCCCGACGGGAGGCAATACGGGAGGAAGTACAGAAAATGCTGAACTTAGGGGTGATAGAGGAGTCCCAAAGTGATTGGTCTAGTCCCATTGTGTTGGTGCCTAAACCGGATGGGAGCTGGCGATTTTGTAACGATTTTCGTCAGTTGAACAAAGTTACAAAATTTGACACCTACCCCATGCCACGTATAGATGAGTTGATCGACCGGCTGGGAACAGCCCGATACATGACGACTCTTGACCTCACAAAAGGGTATTGGCAAATTCCCCTGGCCAAGTCGGCCAAAGAGAAAACCGCATTTGTAACCCCAGACGGGGCGTTCCAATATAAGAGAATGCCGTTCGGGTTACAGAATGCGCCGGCCACATTCCAGCGGAAAATGGACCAGATGCTGAGGCCCCATCGGAAGTATGCTGCGGCTTACCTGGATGACGTAATTGTCCATAGCACAGATTGGGCCTCACATCTGCCAAAAGTGCAAGCAGTCCTGGACTCTGTTCGGGAAGCGGGGTTTACGGCTAACCCCAAGAAGTGTACCATTGGGCAGGAGGAGGCCAAATATCTTGGGTACACCATTGGCAGGGGAGTAATAAAACCCCAACTCAACAAAGTCGAGGCCATCCAGAGTTGGCCACGTCCCAACAGCAAGAAGCAGGTACGAGCCTTTCTGGGAATCGCGGGTTATTATCGGCGCTTCATTCCCCACTTTGCTTCTAAGGCTGTGCCCCTAACCAACCTGACGAAAGGGAAAGGGTCGGTCATGATTAAATGGACCCCCAAGGCTGAGGCAGCATTCCAATTCTTGAAACAAGCCTTATGTAGCCAGCCAGTGTTGTACTCACCCGACTTCTCTAAAGACTTTGTCGTACAAAGTGATGCGTCAGATGTGGGGTTAGGAGCAGTATTGTCCCAGGTCTGGAACGGGGAAGAGCACCCAGTCATTTACCTCAGCAGGAAGTTGAAGTCCCATGAGGTAAATTACGCCACGGTTGAAAAGGAGTGTTTAGCGGTGAAGTGGGCTCTAGATTCCCTTCGGTACTATCTGCTAGGTAGGCACTTTGACATGGTTACGGATCACGCTCCGTTAAAGTGGATGGCTCAAAACAAGGAAACAAATAGAAGAGTGAATAGGTGGTTCCTGGCCCTCCAGGAATTCAACTTCACAGTAAAGCATCGCCCTGGCGTTCAAATGGGGAATGTGGATGCTTTGTCTCGAGTACATGAATGCCTGATTGCTGGTGTTCCAACCCCGAGGTTAAAACAAGAGGGGGGGGTATGTGACAGCAGGAAGGTAAAGTCACCTGGTTGCATCCAGGGGGGTAGATATATTTCTCCCAGATTCAGGCTTTATGCTGACTTATACAACTAGGGTGGAGAGTTGTATAAGCCCAGCTGAGGCTAGTAGGCTCATGGATGACTCATACCTCTAGGGAGAGTGTGGGGCGTCGTACAGACAGGGAGTTGATGAGACCAGCTGAACCTTGTCAGCTCATTTAGGCCTCTATAAGAAATCCCAGCTTCATTAGATGTTAGCTCATGCCTGGAACCAGACCTGTGTGGACTGTCTAGGGAGAGTGAACCCCTGTGCGGTGAGGCAAAGCCTGTGTGGCTATTTGTTTGGACTTTTACTAAACCAGGGACTTAGGGACTAGGACAGCACCAGGCTGATCCCAGTTGTTAGTTTAGGAAACCTGCATGTTTAGTCAGAGGTCAAACTGACCAGGATTTATTTTGTTTGTTTCTTTTTGGCTTTGCTGTGTTTTTGTCACTGTACATAGAGAAATAAACCGCACCTTTTGATTTTGAAAACCACAACCTCCGTCTGCTGGCCCTGTTTTTGTGTGGGGAGCCCAACCAGGGGGTCACACACACCCGCTACCGAGTTAACCCCCCTCACAATGTATATATATGAAAATACTTTTCTACTTGTTTCATACCATTGTTACCAATAAATAATGTTTACCAACCACTCTCATTTCACAAGTCAATTGCCTCATTCAAAGTCCCATATTCCTTTCTTATTTAGCCAGTAGAGGCCCGCGCTATAGCCGAATGACGGCTACAGCGCAGACCTAGAATGCCGGGAGGATGTCTATTTCCTAGTTCCCCGCGCGTGCTCCCGAGCGCGCATCGGGGAACTTCTGTGCCCGCCGTGTCACGCGGGTGCCGATGCGCGTGCCTGGTGGCCGTGATGTCCGCCAGGTACCCGCGATCGGCATTTACAGAGACAGGGACGTGGATCTCTGTGTGTAAACACAGGAGATCCACGTCCTGTCAGGGAGAGGAGACCAATGGTGTGTCCCTTGTACATAGGGACAACCATCGGTCACTTCCCCAAGTCAGTCCCCTCCCCCCCACAGTAAGAATCACTCCCTTAGGTACACTTAACCCCTTCAGCGCCCCCTAGTGGTTAACCCCTTCACTGCCAGTGTCATTTTTACTGTAACCAGTGCATTTTTATAGCACTGATCGCTGTAAAAATGACAATGGTCCCAAAATGGTGTCAAAAGTGCCCGATGTGTCCGCCATAATGTCGCAGTCGCAATAAAAATCGCTGATCGCCGCCATTACTAGTAAAAAAAATAAAATAAATATTAATAAAAATGCTATAAAACTATGCCCTATTTTGTAGACGCTATAACTTTTGCGCAAACCAATTAATAAACGCTTATTGCGTTTTTTTTTTTTTTACCAAAAATATGTAGAATACGTATCGGCCTAAACTGAGAAAAAAAAAAAAATATATATATATATATATATATTTTTAATTGGGATATTTATTATAGCAATAAGTAAAAAATATTGTGTTTTTTTTCATAATCGTCGCTCTTTTTTTGTTTATAGCGCAAAAAATAAAAAACGCAGAGGTGATCAAATACCACCAAAAGAAAGCTCTATTTGTGGGAAAAAAAGGACGTCAATTTTGTTTGGGAGCCACGTCGCACGACCGTGCAATTGTCATTCAAAGCCTGACAGTGCTGAAAGCTGAAAATTGGCCTGGGCAGAAAGGGGGTTTAAGTGCCCAGTAAGCAAGTGGTTAAATTACACACAGGTGGACTCTATTTACTAATTAGGTGACTTCTGAAGGCAATTGGTTCCACTAGATTTTAGTTAGGGGTATCAGAGGAAAGGGGGCTGAATACAAATGTACCCCCCACACGTTTCACATATTTATTTGTAAAAAATTTTGAAAAACATTTATGATTTTCCTTCCACTTCACAATTATGTGCCACTTTGTGTTGGTCTATCATATAAAATCCCAATAAATTACATTTACGTTTTTGGTTGTAACATGACAAAAAGTGGAAAATTTCAAGTGGTATGATTACTTTTTCAAGGCACTGTAAATGTTGAGAACCTCTCAAAGTTAAAGGACTCATGTAAAGGGTAAAAATTAAATAATTGCTCAGTGTCTCAAATAATACTCAAATACTAAAAAAAACAAAAAAAAACAAAAACAAATTGAAAGAACACTAGGGTGTTCATCATTAAATCTTTACACACAAGATCAACACAACCTTTACCCAGAATTGCCAAATTTTTCAATCAAATCTAGATCGAAAAAATATCCCGTATCTGGCAGGGTAAGAAATAACCACCACCAGAGATTTAAAAAAAAAAAAGGCTGTATTATTTATAAAGACCATTCAACGCGTTTCAGGATGGACCTCCACCCGCCACATGGGGGAGCCTGCAGAAAATAACAATTGAGTTTCAATGTGTGCTTTCATGCCCATGGCTCCTCAGCTATTTAGGAACCTCCTGACCTCTTCACCTCAATTGAATAAGGTGATCTGTACCAGCTAAATCCAATGACTGAATGTTTTAAGCCAGATCTTTGGCATAGGACAACAGTCATCCACAAAACACCTTAATACTGAATAAGAAACTGTGTTGCTAAAGCATGGAATTGAAACCAGTGTAAAATATTCTGCGCTGCTTAAATAAAAGCAGCTAACACAACCAGTGGACAAATGGTGAAAACAGACAACACAAAAAACGTGTAGCGATGAATAAATGAAACTGCACCTGAATATAAGAAAATACAATGTGCAACCGTGCTATATGATCAAATGAACACAAATACATATGCAAGTCCAAATGAATGGAGATGATAATATGAATGATCAATGGGCGTATTTCTGAAGTGATACAAGTGCAATGAAAATTATATAGTTCAATAACCACCACCAATGAATAACATATTCAATAATGAATGAAGAAAAAATTCAAAGTAGGTCACAGTGAAGGTGCTCCCAAATGGCTTGAATGAAGCAAATGCAAACTTAGAGTAACCGCCACCAACCAGAAGACAGAAAGGCTTACCAGAAGTAGTGGACCCTAAAGAACGTATGTTCAGAGGGTCGACTAGGCATGGGTAAACCACTGTAACGAATGAATCCTCAGCTGCAGTTCGGACAGAGCATCTCACACATCAATCCAATTTGGAAACACAGGGGGGGCTTTCTGATCTAGATGGTAATGCTTATGGGTGAGGACCCAGTTAGAGCCAGCCGATAGAGCAGTATGAGGTACAAAAATGGGAGAAAAGAGAAGGGCACATAGCGTAATACTGTATGAAAAAAGTATTTAATGTAGGTAAAAACACTTACATTAGAAGAATAAAACAGCGCTTGTCAAATAGCCAATGGCAACAGTGGAGTCTCCACTGTTGCCATTGACTATTTGACAAGTAATGTCTACATTGGACGCTTGCAATTTATTGCACAGTTACTTGTGGGCAGCCACTTCCAGGTTATGACACCCGCCCCTTACATCCCTTGTCATTATGTAGACACAGTGCTCAACATAGGTGTGCGTAGCCTATCGCATTAGGGTGTGCACCCCAAAGCTCAAACACACGTGTGTGTGTGTGTGTATAGTATATATACTGTACATACATACACAGACACACACACACTCTTAAGCAGCCCATAGATTATACAATCTTCTTTTCTTCCACCACAAGTAGAAGGAAAAAATCACTTGACTCCCCCATCATCATAGTGTTGATGGAGGAATACCTCCCACTGCGCTATTGTATTCTGACAGAAGGAGGTTTCCCCACCATCTGCTGGCAGCTATAGTCACAGACAGAGATTGACTTCAGTGTAACCAGCCTGCCAATAGATGGATTGAAATTTGTCCAGTTCCTGCTGAAAGAAAGAAAGAGAGAGAGAGAAAGAAAGAGAGAGAGAAGAAAATAAAGAAAGTGAGAGAGAGAAAAGAAAAAGAGAGAGAGAGAAGGAAAGAAAGAAAGAGAAAAAAGAAAGAGAAAGAAAGAAGAGAGAGAGAAAAAAATAAAGAGAGTGAGAGAGAAAGAAACAGAGAGAGAGAGAGAGAGAGAGAGAGAGAAAGAGAGAAGTAGAGAAAGAAATATGGAAAGAAAGAAGAAAAGAAAAAAGGAAGGAAAGAAAGAGAAAATAAAAAGAGAAAGAGAAAATAAAAAGAGAAAGAGAAAGAAAGAGAGAAAGAAAGAGAGAGAGAGATAGAGAAAGAAAGAGAGAAAGGAAGAAAGTGAGAAAGAAAAAAGGAAAAAAATCAGAAAGAAAGAGAGAGAGAAGGAAAGAATGAAAGAAAGGCAGAGAGAAAAAGACAGAGAGAGAAAGAGAGAGAGAGAGAGAAAAGAGATAGAGAGAAAAAACTAAATAAAGAAAGAAGAGAGAAAGAAAGAAGAGAGAGAGAGAAAAAGAAAGAGAGGGACAAAGAAAGAAAAAAGATAGAAAGAAAGAGAGAGAGAGAAAGAAATCAGAAAGAAAGAAAGCGAGAGAAAGTAAGAGGCCCGCAGAGCCCCCCTTATCAAAGTCCCTCTTACATTAGAGTACTCCTGTAGACGTCAGCACGACGAAACGTACGTTGGGGCGGGGTTACAGGAAGGAACGTTGGTCCGCTGGAGACACCCGCATGTGGTGAAAGACCCAACTGATCGGAGCTACAAACAGGGCTTGCACTTATTATAGTGAAGCCAGTGTTATATGATAAAAACACTACATAACCCGGGTGCAAGGCGGAATGCACAGTTAAATGTGAGCATGATAGCTTATGGATTTTTAAAGTTGTAAATGTCAGTCGCCTAAATAAAAAAAGTTTTTTTTTTTTTTACACTATTGGAACCCTTTATCTTCTCTGATTTCATGAAAACCCTAACCGTGGTGAGAGGAAGGAGTGGTGTTACCTGTTACCAGAATTTGGTTTGCACAATTTTCACGGAGCAATTTTTAAGACAGTATTGCACAAGATAAATGATGGCTGCAAGCAGCACTTAAAGGATGTTATTCATTAATGGACTTGCATTAAGCTGCACTATATGGATTAAGTAAAAGGGGTAATTTCAGAATAATTGTTACTAGTTGTAGATCCCCTTTTGTAGGCTGCTCAGTAGGGAGAGTTTTTTGAGCTTTCTTCGTAGTGTAGATTTATTGCCCTCTGAGCTTCTGGACATCCCAGCCAGCACTGAAATTAACCATGGCCATTTAGGCCCCTTTCACACTGGGGCGGTTTGCAGGCACTATTGCGCTAAAAATAGCGCCTGCGAACCGACCCTAAACAGCGGCTGCTGTTTCTCCAGTATGAAATCCCGAGGGCTTTCACACTGGAGCGGTGCTCTAGCAGGACCGCTCCAAAAGTCCTGTTAGCAGCATCTTTGGAGCGGTGAGAGGAGCGGTGTGTTTACCGCTCCTCCACCGCTCCTTCCCATTGAAAGCAATGGGAAACCGCGGCTATACCGCCGGCAATGCGCCTCTGCAGAGGCGCATTGCGGGGAGTATTAACCCTTTTTCGGCTGCTAGCGGGGGTTAAAACCGCACCGCTAGCGGCAATTCCGATGGTATAGCGCCGCTAAAAATACCGCCAGCGCACCTCCCGCCCCAGTGAGAAAGGGGCCTTACAGATTCCCTTTTTTGCAGGCTGGATAGTATGTAGAGTTTGTTGAGATTTCTTTGTAGTGTAGATTTATTGCCCTCTGAGCTTCTGGTCATCCCGGACAGCACTGAAATTAACCGTGGCTTTTCACAAATCCCCTTTTGCAGGCTGATCAGTAGGGAAAATTTTCTGAGCTTTCCTTGTATTGTATATTTATTGCCCTTTGGCGCTTCTGGTCGTCCCGGCCATCACTGAAATTATAGTAACTGTGGCCATTCACATATCCCCTTTTGCAGGGTGATCAGTGGGGACTCAGAATTTGCTGAGCTTTACTTGTAGTGTTGATTTATTGCCCTCTGAGCTTCTGGTCATCCCGGGCCAGCACTGAAATTTCTCAGGTAGCACAACTACACCAAAAAACTGCATAATATGTTGTGTTTGTTTGCCCTAAAATTAACATTAAGTATTTATACTGAAATTTTGTGTTTCATAAACTGTTGCACTAACATAAAAAAATTAGAACTACCCGCTATTTTATTCTCTAGGATGTCTGTGTTCAGAAAATGTATATTTGAGGGGGTTTACTAATCTTCTGGCCTAAAATGATTTTTTTTTATACTTGTGCAAAAAGGGCGTTGGCAGTGAAAGGGTGATGTGATGAATCTCAGACAGGTGTGGGAAGGTAAATTGCTGGGCGTGGTGAATGATCAGAGTCCGACCAGGAAGTACCGGGAGAGCACAAAGCACAGGGTGTCCCCACAAGGCAGATTGTAGAAGAGGATTGCAGGTAACATTATTTGTTCTTACTGTCTAGGGGGGACACCATGTCCTGGCACTGTATAAAGGACATGTTAGAGACTCGGGGGGAATTTGCATATTGACTGTAAAATAGGGTGACCACATTTTTAAACTACCATTCAGGGACACCCTCCCTTCCCAAAAATCAGTTTGTGCTGTTACGAATCACAGCACAGTGATTGGACACAAGAGGCGGGATTTATAATTCCTCCAATCACAAGCAGGAGGATTGTGCTCCTCCAGGCCTTCCCGGCCAGGACAAGTACTGTCAGTGAGTAAAGCGGTGATGTGGCTCCGTTTTTTGGGGGCATCAGATTGGCCCGGGGGGTAGCTGTGTCAGTTTCATTCCGGGACACTGTATTGTCCTGGAATGAAGGTGCCCGGGACAGATCTGCAAAATGCGGGACTGTCCCGGGCAATCCGGGACACGTGGTCACCCTACTGTAAAACACTCAAACAATAAATAGGCAGAGCAGCAAAGCAGACAAGCTAATGAGATCTAACTGGAGATACAGTCCAGGTGAACTTAGTCTATAGTGGTATGTTGTGTTTATAACATTTTGTTGCTAATAAAGTGTAAATGGACACAAAGGATAACATTAGTTGCTTCTGTAAGGCTGGATTCACACCTATGCAGTTTTACTGCTTTTTGCATTTTGCAGATTTGCACTGCAGTCCACTTAAAGCGGAGGTTCACCCACATAATCGACTTTAAATACATTACTTGCACTTAGCAAGTACATAACCCGATCACTAACCTTTTTTTTTTATCCTTTATAGTTTTCCTAATAAATGATTTTGAAGATGCTTCTTCCGGTATTCACTCCCGCGGGAGTAGGCGTGTCCTTTCCTACGTCCTATTCCCGCAGTGCCTCCTGGGATCAACTTGCCCAGCTTCCTTCAAGTGAGATCTCACGATAATTGTATCGTCACGTGACTCGTCTAGCCGGTCGGTCACGTGACGAGGGGGGGGCGGATCTAATTCCGCCATTTTAGATAAGGGCACGCGGGTGTATTTTGCCATTATACACCTGCGGACACGAGGTTAAGGACGTGATACCAATCATCTCATCGAAAAATTCGATTATCGATTTATCTTTGCCAATTACTTGAAAGGTAAGCAATTTTATTTTTATACATATATGTTCAATGTCTATTTATGTTTTCATTCATTGTAATTTTTTTTTAACTTATATTTTTTTTTTAAAGGTAATTTTTATTTGTTTGTCTTCAAAGAAAGGAACAGATCATCAGTTTCTTCCACGTTTACTTGCATATATTTACAGGTATGTATATTGATCACATTTATATAAATTTATAATGTAAAATGTATTAATAAGTGTTCTAAATTAAGAATTTTTTATGTGTGTGCGTTTATATTCAATATTTTTTTATGCTTAATCATAAAAAAAATTAAAAAAAATGATTTTATTAATAAATAATTTTTTAAAAACATTCTATCCTTCTACATATTTTGTGTTTTTTTTTAAAAAGAAAATTCATATTATTATAGATCTAATTTAACATTTTATTTTTATTAATAATTTTATAATAATTTTTTAGGTCTTTGTCATGTGTTGAATGTTTGCTTGTGTGCATATGTCTTTTATTGTCTATAAATACAAATAACTTTCAAAAAAAAAAAAAAATTTTTTATATACTTTTAGAAGGTATATTTTTGGTGTGTGTGTGTGTGTAATATATATATATATATATATATATATACTTCTCACTTTGTTTCTAATATAACAAACATATTAAATATCACATCTTGTAAAAAAAAAACATATATTTTAATACAACATATCATTTTATTATATTTTTTTTATTATTTCCTAGATTACACAAGACCAGTTAATTTGAATTTTTCAAAGCCATGCAAGATTATATATATATAATTATAATTAATATATTATATATATATACACAAACACACATATCTAATTAAATATATATATATAATTTAATATCATTATATATATATATATAAATAATTATATATATATATATATACATATACACACATACATAATTTAATCAAAGTTTTATATACGTGAAATATATATATATATATATATATATATATATATATATATATATATATATATATACAAATATACTTTAAAAAAAAAAATAATTTATGTGACAATCTTTTTGTTATATATAAATATATACTCTTACACACACACATAATAAATTAACACATGTTTATATATGTATGTGTATATATATATATATATATGTGTATATATATATATTCACATACACAAATATACTCACAAAAATACATTGCTTTTTTTAATATCTATATATATGCTCTGAATTAAATAATACTATTTTATAATTGCTTAGCCAGATAGGGAGGAATAAACATTACCTGCACAGCTGTGTCTCAAGAGTGTTGTTATCCGTTCATGCTGTTTATTTTTCTTTCCCTTGCATCACATCTGGGCGTGTAGTGGGTGTGAACTTTAAATGTTTATGCAGGTTGTCATGGCAACCTGCAAGTGTTGACGGCGCTGCTCGCCGTCAACACTGCGCGTGCGCGAGATCAGCGCTGAATGCCGGGAGAGAGGAATTGTTCTCTACCCGGAAGAATATGCTTGTGGGCTTCAAGATGCCCACAAGTAAAATGGGAAAATAAGGAAGAGTTTTATAAACTGTTTTTTAGACGGAAAAGTGACATGGACTGTTTTAAAGAGCCGCGGACGTGAGTACATACACTGCTAATGATTTGCATTACAATGATTCTAAAAAAAAAAAAAAAATGCACCGCAGAACCTCCGCTTTAACATGGTTTCCTATGGAACACGTTCTGTAGTGCAAATATGCAAAATGCGTGAAAAATGCATAGGTGTGAATCCAGCCTAAGTCGGTGTTTTGTAAGCCAGTGTGCATGGACCCTCATTAAGAAAATGTGAGGTGTTCTCTGAATGGCACCCATACTCAGCCAGCGACTTCCTGTGATTGACCAGATATGGCACATGCTTATTTACATTGGTTCAAGTTGAACCAATGTAATTATGCAAAAATATCTATAACTTAACTTCAGTTTTAACCACTTCACCCCCGGACCATTTCGGCTGGAAGACCAGGCCCCTTTTTGCGATTCGGCACTGCGTCGCTTTAACTGACAATTGCGCGGTCGTGCCTCCCAAACAAAATTGACGTCCCTTTTTTCCCACAAATAGAGCTTTCTTTTGGTGGTATTTGATCACCTCTGCGGTTTTTATTCTTGGCGCTATAAACAAAAATAGAGCGACAATTTTGAATAAAATGCAATATTTTTTACTTTTTGCTATAATAAATATCCCCAAAAAATATATACAATTTTTTTTTCCTCAGTTTAGGCCGATACGTATTCTTCTACATATTTTCGGAAAAAAAATGGCGTTTATTGATTGGTTTGCGCAAAAGTTATAGCGTTTACAAAATAGGGTATAGTTTTATGGCATTTTTATTAATTTATTTATTTTTTACAAGTAATGGCAGCGATCAGTGATTTTTTTTGTGACTGCGACATGGCGGACACATCGGACACTTTTGACACATTTTTGGAACCATTGTCATTTTCACAGCGATCAGTGCAATAAAAATGCACTGGTTGCTGTGAAAATGACACTGGCAGTGAAGGGGTTAACCACTAGGTGGCGCTAAAGGGGTTAAGTGTGCTCTGATGAGTGTTTCTAACTGAGGGGGGGGGGTTGGGCTCTGTGTCACATGACACCGATCTCTGCTCCGAGTACACGGAGCAGAGATCCGTGTCATTGTCACTAGGCAGACCTGGGAGATGCTTGTTTACACAAGCATCTCCCTGCTCCATGCCTCCGTGAGACGATCGCGGGGATCCCCGCAGCGATCGAGTCTGCGGGACCCGCGGTCCAACTCACGGGGAAGGCAGCAGGGTCGCGAGCGCGCCGCCACCGGCGCGTGCGCGACCCCCACGTCAGGCAGTTAAAGGGCAACGTACAGGTACGTTGATGTGCCTGTACGTGCCATTCTGCCGACGTATATCTACTGGAGGCGGTCGGCAAGTGGTTAAAGGGGTTGTATGGCTTCGGTTTTAAATAAATAACATACATGTTATACTTACCTCCACTGTGCAGTTCGTTTTGTACAAAGTGGCCCTGATCCTGGTCTTCTGGGGTCCCTCGGCGGCTGTCTCGGCTCCTCCCCGCAAGCGCTAACACCCTTCATTGGAAGCGCTCTCCCAAACGGGGTTAGCTTGTGAGCGTGCTCCCGTGATACATATAGCCGCCGACTGTATAAGTCGGCCCCGCCCCCTGGCGCGCCGCCTCATTGGATGTGATTGACAACAGCACTAGCCAATGGCTGCGCTGCTATCAATCTCCAATGACGAGCCGCCTCAACCATCGCGGGAACGAGCCCAGGATTTTCGTGGCTTAGGTAAGTAAAACGGGGGACTGGGGGGCCCGAGAGTGCAAGGTGTTTTTTCCCCTTAATGCATAGGATGCATTAAGGGGAAAAAACACAAAGCTTTACAACCCCTTTAATTCTAAGTTGAGTGGATGTTGATAATTCCATATGTACCATAAAAGAACACCTGGTCTGCAGGTAATGCAGTTCTTCTGGAGTGGAAGTGGGTTGAGTAAAACCACAGAGATGTCCAAAAATGGTAGAGACCACTGGAGAAGCAGATGGGGCCACAGAACGTGTGTGTAATGAGACACCTTGAGGACCTTTTGTATTGCGAAATCAGAAGGTTCCCCCAGGATGAGACAGAGGAGGGTGGATAGGTGATCTGCTGTTCACATGGAAGAGGTACTGGTGAAATGTCCATAAGCCTGAGTCCTGGTGATGTCCTATCCATGGCATTCTGGAGTGGCACTAGAAGAAAGCTCAGATGCATGAGGGAATGGAGTCTTGTCCATGGTGAAAGGGATGTTCCGGGCAAAAAAAATAATTAAAAGCCAGCAGCTACACATACTGCAGCTGCTGGCTTTTAATAAATGGAGACTTACCTGTCCTGGTGTCCCTCGATGTCGGCACCGCAGCTGATGTTTCCCATCAGCTGTCGGGTGCTGCCGTCGCCATTGCGGGTAAGGGAACTCGGCAGTGAGGCCCCGCTCCTCTCTCCTATTAGCCTGACGGCCAGGGGGAGGAGGAGGAAGCCCCGCGGTGACGTCACGGCCGTGGCCGGACTCCCGGAATTGGGAAAGAATACCAATTGTGGCACCGGAGGGGGGGGGGAATCCGATGAGCGGAAGTTCCACTTTAGGGTGGAACTCCGCTTTAAAGAAAGTGAGTAGAGTTGAAAACACCAAGAAACAATGTTAAAAGATGCAAACTTAGAACAGGAGGACACTCTTGACCAGGCTAAGCTTCTCTTAACGGTCTTTGTAACCAATGGGAAGGCCAGAACTGAGACCATGTAGGAGTAGTCTCAGAGAAAGAGCTACTAATGGTCCCCAAAAGTAGAATAGTACACAATCACTACATTCTTGAGCGTGGATCAGTACTCACAATTTCCCATGGTATCTGCATACCTGAGGCACTCTTCAATGGGTCCTCCAAACCTAAATCTTTAGCTCCAGAGGTAAATGGAAATCCCCCACCTCTGCTATAGCTGAGACCACGATGACCATCAGCAGACTTCAGCAGGACTGCCTCAAAGGGGCAGCAGCCACTCAGGCTGGAAACTTCTCCAGCAGGACTAGAGCTCAGACTATTTATGTTCTCCTCCAGCCACCTACAGGGCACACCTCCCCAGGGATTAACTGAAAAACACTAAGGCCCCTTTCACACTGAGGCGCTTTGCAGGCGCTATTGCACTAAAAATAGCGCCTGCAATGCGCCCCAAAAAAGCCGCTCAATTATATCCAATGTGAAAGCCCGAGGGCTTTCACACTGGAGCGTTGCGCTTGCAGGAGGGTCAAAAAACTCCTGCAAGCCGCATCTTTGAGGCGCGATAGGAGCGGTAATAATACTGCTCCTATAGCGCCCCTGCCCATTGAAATCAATGGGGTAGTGCCTCCAATACGCCCGCAAAACGCCGCATAGAGGCGTTATTGCGGGCGTTTTTAACCCATTTTCGTCTGCTAGCGCCCGCAAATCGCGGCCAAAAAACCGGTATAGCGGCGCTAAAAATATACCGCCAGCGCATCCAGCACCTCAGTGTGAAAGTAGCCTAAATATTTAAGTCGTCCTTTCGACTTTCCCAGCCCTCTATGTTCTAGAAGACTCCAGAATGCACAGGGAAACAATCAAACTTGCAGCCTGTGAAATCTAGAACAGCCCAAAGAAATCAATAGCTGCTCCAATGACTACAGAGGAGCCAAAAACTAAATTTACCTATCATCTCATACTAGGAGGGTTCTATCTACACATATATTATTTATAATTTATATTTTCATTTTAAAGGTCTAGTTACCATTTTGCTCTGCAAGAACAGAAGATGGGTCAGATGCCTGCAAGATACATTGATGGTAGGTCTTACAAAAAATATATATGTAAAATAAAGCTTCTATATTCTAAAGCTTCTATATTTCATTTTTATGCGTAGCCTGTGTTGATCTCCTGATTTGGCCATCATTATTCTCTCAAAGGCATTAAACTGTTTCTAAAGGCAAGTTTTTTTGTTTTTTTTTTATTAACAAACATAGTATACTTACCTGCTCTGTGTAATAGTTTTGCACAGAGCAGCCGGACCCTCTTCCTTTTGCTATGGGGGCACTCAAGCAGTCTCACTTCTGCTGTGCTCCTGTGAATGGACATTGGCTTGGCCCCCCAACCCTCTCCTCATTGGCTTACTGACTGTGATTGACAGCAGCCAATGGCTCCCGTTCAGTCGTGTATTTAGGTTGTGTGCTGCCCTAGGCCTGACTAAACTCGTGCACCCCCTAATTTAAATATGACCACCCCTTCCTGTCATGGCCACACCCCTTTCTGTTTAAGACTTGCCCTGAAATTTTAGAGTGGGGACACTAGTTCTTAGGGCCTGAAGGGGGAGGGGGGCATTGGATTCCATTAATTTGCATAGATTTCCTCTCACTTCCTGTTTGGCGATGGGGCAGGAAGTGAAGGGAAATCTCTGCAATGGGACAGGGATGGTAAAAAATAAACTGACGGGGGCTATAACCCTCCCTTACTCTATCCAAAATGAAAAAAAAAGTGTTGCCTATAGTTTTACTTTAAGCACAAATTTCTGATAATTTTATGGAGAGGACTAAGAAGATATAATCATGCCAATAGTGCAGCAGAAAACATATAGCACAGTGAGGAAGGTTTGTGGTCCAGGATGATAGGACAGTCAAAATTAGAAGCAGCTTGCATTACACTAACAGTGTAGCGCAAGCCGGCGGGGACTCTTTCCGTGCTGCCCCCCTGCAAAGTGCTGCCCTAGGCCTGCTCTTGTTGGCCTAGGCCAGGATACAGCGTTGCTCCCGCTGCTGTGTAAGCCAATGAGGAGAGAGAGATCGGGGAGAGCCGCTGCTCTCATTCATATTGTTGGATTGCAATGGGGCTCAGGTAAATATAAGGGGGGGAGGGTGAGGGGGAGCTGCACCCAGAAGGCTTTTTACCTTAATGCATACAATGCATTAAGGTAAAAAGCCATAAGCCTGCCTTTAGAACGATTTTAAGCCCTGGTTCACACTAGTGCGATTTCTGATGCAACTTGAGTCGTACAGAATCGAATGACAAGGGATTCACCTTGTTTTGAATGGCGTCCACTTACATCAATGCGACTCATCAGGGAGCGATTTTGGAAAAGGTTCCTTAAGCTACTTTGGTGCATTTCCAGTGTGATTTTGGTCCCTTAGACTTCAGTGGAAAGGCACTGAAATTGTATGTACATGCGATTCTGAGTTGACTTGGAAAGTGATTTAATTTTTTTTTTTAACCCTGAACGTTCCTCCAAAACAAATCCTTGGTCCCTCAAAAAAAGTAGTAGTAGTAGTAGTAGTAGTAGTAGTAGTAGTAGTAGTAGTAGTTCATAAAATTGCCATGAAAAGCACACAGGATTAAAATCTCATCAAAATCACAAAGAAGTCGTATTATATAATTGCACCTGAAATGGGGTCAAAATCGCATCTTACCAGTGTGAACCAGGCCTAAAGAAAAAGTAAAGTGTCCTGCTGATAAACCTACATTTTGGGCTATTAATATATAATGTTCACCTTTAAAGTTATTTTTTAATGCAACATTCATGTACATTTTTTATAAATGCTCGATTTTCCTTATTTTTGCTATTGTATTACATGCAAAAATTGTGACCGCTAAATGGAGATTTGCTCTTGATTCAGCCTTATTCAACCTCCCTGCTAAACTCATGTAGCCACTAGAGGCAGCAAAGACACAATTTCCTCTGATTCTGCTTTTCTCCTTATCAGCTGCTGATATAAGATCTCAGCCATGCAGGGAGTGTGTTGTTTTCAGTGACCCAAAGACTTGCATTGTGAGGTAGAGCAGTAAATGACTGGCTGACCATACATTATACAATTTTTTTTGTACAATTTTCTTTTAGATTTACCACAAACCATATATTACGAGGTCAAACCTAAACAACACTTTTAATTTGCATCCAATCAGGCAGGCCCTTGCACTACATAGTTGATGGTAAATCTAAAGGAAAATGTACATGAAAGTTGTATAATGTATGGCTAACTTAAGCCTCCATTCACACCTGAGAATTTTTGTTGCGCTACAATGCTCAAGATGCAGAATCCTATTATTCTCAATACATGTGTTCACACCTGAGTGTTGTATCGCTTGTCGCCTGTTGGACTCTTTGGGGCAAAATCATGCATTTTTTGCCACTTGGCTCTTTGTATATAGGAGAATGTTGACTCTGGGGGGAGATTTACTACAACGGATGCACTCAGAATCTGCTGCAGCTGTGCATGGTAGCCAATTAGCTTCTAACTTCAGCTTGTTCAATTAAGCTTTGGCAATAAAACCTGGAAGCTGATTGGTTTCTATACAGAGTTGCGCCAGATTTTGCACTCTCCAGTTTTAGTAATTAACCCCCTTTTGTTTCTGTGGCCCATAGACAAAGGCCTCATATGCCTAATGGTAATTCTGGCCTTTGCCACAATGAGACAGAATAATACAATTCCATGCTAAAGCCCTGTACACACGGCCGAGAATCCCGTCAGGAAAAAAACGTTGTTTTTCCTGACGAGATTCCTAGCAAGCTTTTCTTGCCAAGCCGTGCATACGGACAGCCATTCAAAAGAACCGCCGTTCTTTTGAATGGCAAGAACGCGGAGACGTCATCGACTACGACGAGCATGCGCTCGTCACATTCGATGCCGTCGCCGCCATCTTGCTTCACCCTACACTACCCCTGTAAGCTACTGCACATGCGTCAAAGTCTCATCGAGCATGCGCGGGCTTACCGGAGGACAGGTAAGCTTGTAGCCGCATACACACGCACAGTTTTCTCGTCGGGAAACAGGCCGACGAGAATCCCGACGAGAAAATAGAGAGCAGGTTCTCTATTTTTCTCATCGAGATTCCTGGCAGTTTTCTCGACGAGAAAACATGCACACGACCGGTTTTCTCGGCAAAAAGCTCTGCCAGCAGTTTTCTTGCCGAGAAAACCGGCCGTGTGTACGAGGCTTAAGTCCTACTTATGTTGGTGCTTCAGCATTTATCTATAGAAGTGAAAGGAAAAATGTTTTCATTCTGTCCCTTGCTTTATCCAGACACACAGGAAGAGTTCCATCGGCTGCTGTCTCAGTATGACTTCAATGAACTGAAACTAATATATGAGTATTTTAAAAATGACCTGATCTACATTGTGGCGTCCACCACTGAATTCAAGCACCTGCTGGAGTACATGGCTACTCGGAATATCCTTAATAAGCAGGTAACTAGAAAAATGTGCTGACTTTTACAGAAATCAAAGCTATGAACGATAGATCAACAACAAGTATCAGCAAAAAAATATATATTTAAAAGAAAAATACAACTATTACAAATAAATCCCAGAGTACCATGAGGTTTCTAAAGAGAGGACAGCAGAAGCTGCTTTCTTTCAGACTCTCTGTCTCTTTATTACAACTTACTTACAGAGTGGTCTAAGGGAGGATGGGGGAATCCCTCCCGCAGATGCATTGTGTTCTCCCGGCAGGGGGGCAGGGGAAGCCATCCCCTCCGGAAGAACTCAGTGATTTCTGCTAGCGGCCATAATAACTGGTAGCAGTAATCAAATGTAAAATCCCACAGGCTGGTTGTACCCAAGTTGATTGATCGATCAACTTGGGTACATTTAGCCTTCCCATACATAGTTCAAACCGTCTAAATTACATTTTAAGCTAATTAACTTTTTTTAAGTCCCTACCATGATAAATGAAATACATACAAATACCAATATATTTGTAAACTATATATATATACGTATACTGTGTATGTCTGTCTCTGAATCACATGTGTCAAACACAAGGCCTGCAGGCTGAATCCAGCCCTCCAGGCCTTTCCATGTGGCCCTCACACCTCTCCTGCAGCTGTGGCACCCCCTCGTCTCTACCACCACCTTTTCATAGCAGTCAGCAACAGAGAGAAGGACACAGATCCTGTGCTTCTCTCTGCAGCCATAGAGAAGCTTTTCTCTGCCCCCCACCCCTTCCCTGTCACATCAGTCAAGAACAGACAGGAGGGCAGAACTCCTCCTACAGAACCTGTAGCTCTCTCCAGCTGCAGCAACCCCTCGTCTTGGCTTCCCCTGGTCTCAGCATTCAGCAGACTCTGGTAGCTGACTCCAGCCCTCCTCTGGTCTTCCTCCGGACCCCGCACTTTCTGCTTCCCAGCTCTGCCCCCAGCTTCTTCCTGGCAGCAGCACAGGATAAGGGGGTGCACTATGATGTAAGGAAGGTTGGGGGACTCTTGACTGTTAATGGTCTGATGTAGGGGGCAGGTGGGGTGCTCTTGGCCTCTAGTCTTATGGTTACAGCTGGCCCTTTGAGGGCAACCATAATGCTGATGTGGCCCATGATGAAATTGACTTTGACACCCCTGTTCTACATGAATCTTCAATGAAGCCATATGAACATAACCGGTTGGGTGGAGGGAGGAGTCTATTGGGATGATGAAACCAATTATATTCACAAATATTTTGCTTCTGTTTATTTTCCCTGAAATCAGTAACATTGTATTCTAGTTATATCTTCAAATGAGGAGTGACCTGGGACCATTTATATTCTCTGAGAAGCTGGTACAAGATATTCTGGACGCTGGAAAAGAGGCCATCATGGGGTTCTTGGAAGCCATCTACGATCTACAGTTTTTTAATGCACCTAATCATTTGTATGCACTGCGAGACGAATTGGATAACTTCGGTAACTAGAATGTGAAATTCTGTATTTTGAATTAGTATATTCCTTGACCTATATTAAAAAAAAAAAAAAAAAAGCTTTGGATAGAAACAAAAATATAAGAGGCAAGGATGACCTGGATATTATCTAGGGCCTACTCGAATGCCCCTCCTCTCATGGTGTCATCTAATATTTTAAAAAAAAGAAATAAAAAGTGTTCCAGTTACATTATAGAAGCTACATTTGTGAGCCATAGGCACCTGTGTCCAGAGATAACTGCAAAAATAAATCATTACATAACACCAAGCGAAACATATAAAAAAATATATAAAAACTAGATATAAGCCAAAAATGATATTCAAATATCCATGAAAGTTGATCACTCCAATTTGTGCCCGTCTTCTTTCTTCTCCAGATTCCATGAGTGTTTCTGCTTGTAGGTATATGGTGGTATATATAGCACTGGGAAGAATAGTTCATACTATTAGCTTTTGCGCTATTCTGTTTATCATTAAATTTGCACTAACAATGCTACACTAGAAGGACTTTCCTTCGTTTTTCTCCCTCTATTTCTTTATTTTTATGTAAGTCACACATCAATGGCAAAGAAAAGAGACACAAGTGTTAAAATACTGATTACTTATTGTCTCATTCTGTGATTTCTATTTGTTTAGGGGACAGTCTAATGCAACAGATATTACTGGACCGAAATGGAAACCCACTAACTCCAGAGCTGAAAGGTAAATATTAGAGATTGTTTCAATGATTGGAAAGCTAATGCACGCCATAAGGATAGTTTTGGTGTAAAATATGAAAAAAAACAGCACCCTATTGCAAGTCCCAGCCAATGGGTAATATAGGTATCTTGTGTGATGTAATACATAGACACCTACTTCTGTCATCCATAACCTTCCAACAAAGAAAAAGAAGACACACTCCATCATAAAAGCCTAGTATGAAAATGTATTAGTACCAGTGGCATCACTAGGGGGTGGCTTTTGGGGCTATAGCCCCGAATCTGGGGCCCATAGCCCACGAGTCTCTCAGAGGTGGCCGTAGCCTCTCTGCAGCCGGGCCGCCAGTGCAGCGGGCAGCACTGGAGAGTGGGCAGGCAGCATGGGAGAGCCAGCCAGGCGGCGACATCATCTCTCACTGCCTGCCCTCTCTCTGGTGAATTTGATGTAAGGAACGGATCTCTGGGGACCCTGATGTAAGGGGGAGGCTCTCTGGGGAACCTAATGTAAGTGGGGGGGCTCTCTGAGGTCCCTGATGTAAGGGGGGGGCTCTCTGGAGACCCTGATGTAATGACAATATATATATAATATAATATACTTTATATACTCGAGTATAAGCCGGGTTTTTCAGCACATTTTTTTGCGCTGAAATGCCCCCCTCGGCTTATACTCGAGTCACCTTTTTGCGCCTGATCACCTGGACTTTGGGGACCCGGTTCCGGCCGGCCGTAGGTTCCCTGGACTCGAAACTTGGCACACAGGTAGCTCCATTAAGCCCCAGATCTTTTGTAGACCTAGCAACTCCCCTGATTAGCACTTTCCAGTACAGAGGCTGTTGCATCTGCTCCTCTGCCTTCTAACGTGTTTCCCTCTCTTAAGAGCCTAATCATAGAGTAAAATAAGCTACATTGTCACAGTCATAATTTTATTGATATTATGTTTTGCTTTCTTTGCTTTGGCAGAAATACAGGAACATCACAAACAACATCTGCTAGAAACTGCTATACCAAAAACGTCAGAATCTACAGGACAGAATAAGGATTTTTATGTTTCTGATCGTTATATGGATTTAATTGCATCCCACGTCCGCCCCTTTTATAAATCAGCTGAATACAAGCTTATAGAGACAGCAGCAAAACATAAAGATTACGTACGAACTGCTGCAGGAAGTGTTTCCCCTAACAGACTGTTCCGCTGGTGTCAAAGGCTAAAATGTGAACCACATGCGGTGATGGTGACTGGTGTGCCAGGAATAGGAAAGACAACGCTACTGGAGAAGCTGGTTTGTGATTGGGCAAACGGCAAATTCTATCAGAGGTTTTCTTTCATCTTCTTCTTAAGGTTTCGGGATCTCAACAAGCTAGAAAAGATCAGCTTGGAGTCAATGATCCTTCAGAAATATCCATATTTAGAGAATCAACTTGGGAACATTTTAAAGAATCCAGAAAGGCTTCTCTTTATCTTTGATGGCCTGGATGAAAGTGTTCATGAAATAAATTTTAAATCATGCCGCCCATCACATGATATAAAACAAGTAGAAAATGTTGGTGCAGTTGTGGTTGGTTTGACAAAGCAGTATCTACTCAAGGGCTGCCATTTGCTTATGACCAGCCAACCAGACAGATTAGCCAGAAAGGATATTAACATTTTCAAGGGAGTATTGGAGGTCATTGGATTCTTACCAAATGAAAGTCAGCTTTACATTGAAAGATTTTTCATGAACAAAGAAATATCAGACAAGGTTTTGGGTTTTCTGAGGGAGAACGGTGTGCTGTATACTTTCTGTTACAACCCATCGTACTGCTGGATCATCTGCACAGTCCTATCAAAGTTCTTCAAAGGCCAACCAACCAATAATGACCAAATGATGACATTACTGCCGAAAACTCTGACGCAGCTCTTTGCGGCTTTCATTGCTGATGTTCTGTCCAACCATAGTCAAGATAAATTCAGTGCTCGGAGTTTGTTGACCTCTATCGGGTGGATGGCAGAACATGGAGTTATGAACCACATTACCAAATTTGAAAAACAGTCCTTGTCACAGTTCAATGTGGACATGACCTCAAAACTTTTATCAGGAATAATGAAAGAATACACACATTCCCCAAAGTCATCATTCTCTTTCTTACACCCCATTACCCAGGAATTTTTGGCTGCCTTGGTCCATTTTATTGACTATTCTCCCGAGAAGTTACATAGCTCACTTGAAAGAGCCAAGTCCTTCAATAACAACTATGGTGAACTATTTCTCTCATTTCTCAGTGGCCTCTCCGGTGTCTCCACCAGCACCATTTTGGAGCCTTATCTGGGTGACTTGTCTTCTGATGCCGCCAAGGATGTCCTCACTTGGCTTCAACAAGAAGTTACAGAAGTTACAGAATTTAAAACCTTGGAAAAAAGAAGGCTCTTAAGTATATGTTTTAAATTCTTTGAGCTACAGAATAAGACATTTTGTTCAGAATGCCTGGGATTGTTCAGATGTTTTTACTTTGGTGACGTCAACCTGACCCCTCTGGACTGCTCTGTGGTGTCTTTTACGCTTCAGTCCTTTGAAGAGATTGAAGTTCTTGGCTTAGGAGAATGTAACCTTCGGAGGGAGGATGTTGAGAGATTTGCACCTGCTCTACATAACATACGTAACATAGGGTACGATATAAATGCATGTCTTCTTATGTCTTAAGAGCTCATAAATGTCAAAAGTTCTTGATGTTAACCACTTGCCAACCGACCCACGACGATATAAGTCAACAGAATGGCACAGGGAGGCAAATGGGGGTACCTGTACGTCCCTTTAAATTTGCTGCCGCATGCCTCGTGAGTGTGCCCGCGGGTCCCGAGAAATTGATGTTCCCGGGCGGCCAGCGATTGCAGTCGGCAAAGGCAGAACAGGGGGATGCCTTTGTAAACAAGGCATTCCCCTGTTCTGCCTAGTGAGACAACAGGGATCTACCGTTCCCTGTGATCGAGAACAGTAATCGCTGACATGTCACTGGTAACTCCTCCCCCAAACAGTTAGAATCACTCCCTAGAATACACTTAACCCCTTCAGTGCCCCCTAGTGGTTAACCCCTTCACTGCCAGTGTCATTTTTACAGTAATCAGTGCATTTTTCTAGCACTGATCGCTGTAAAAATGACAATGGTCCCAAAAATATGTCAAAAGTGTCCGATGTGTCCGCCATAAAGTCGCAGTCACAATAAAAATCGCAGATCGCCGCCATTACTAGTAAAAAATTAATTATAATACAAATGCCATAAAACTATCCCCTATGTTGTAGACGCTATAACTTTTGCGCAAACCAATTAATATACGCTAATTGCAATTTTTTTTACCAAAAATATGTAGAAGAATACATATCAGCCTAAACTGAGAAAAAAATTAGCTTTTTTTAAAAAAAATTGGGGATATTTATTATAGCAAAAAGTACAAAATATTGCTTTTCTTTTCAAAATTGTCGCTCTATTTTTGTTTATAGCGAGAAAAATAAAAAACGCAGAGGTGATCAAATACCACCAAAAGAAAGCTCTATTTGTAGGAAAAAAAGGACGTCAATTTTGTTTGGGAGCCACATCGCACGACCGCGCAATTGTCAGTTAAAGTGACGCAGTGCCGAATCGCAAAAAGTGGCCTGGTCTTTGGCCGCCAAATGGTCTAGGGTTGAAGTGGTTAAGGAAGGCAATGTGTTTAACTTCCTTTCCCTACTGCACATATGCCAGGTATTGACATCATTTTGGGTTATCCCAAACACTGTACACTCCTAAGAATGGCCCTGGCATTTAGCAACAGTGCTGTAACGCACTGTAGAGAGTACCATGCGTTGCGGTTAAGTGCACATTACCGCGACGCTTAGGTCTGAAGGGGTCCTAAAGGCTAACTATACTTATAGATAAGTTAATCCTAAGGACCTTCTTCCCCATGCTAACTAAATCCCGTTCTACTTACCTTAGATCAGCGGGCAAAGCAGTTCAGGAGACCGGCGCTATATCAGGTGGCACTTAGAGAAGCCTCTCGGCAGGCTTACATATAGACAGCTTTTGAATCTGGGCCTATGAAGACCCAGTGCCCCCCAGAACCCTGCCTCCTGACATCCCCTGCCACCAAGAACCCCTAACACTGAACCCCTGACTATAAACCCCCCACCTCCCTGGCAATGCACCCCAACACCACAGACACTGCACCTTTCTGAACCCCTCACTCTGAACTTCCCAGACTCCCAGCACCCCTGTCACTGCACCCAAAATTACCAGACCCTGCACTTTTCTGAACCCCTGACTCTGAACTTCCCAAGGTCCCAGCGTCCCTGTCACTGCACACAAACATAGCAAACACTGCACCTTTCTGAACCCCTGACTCTATAACTCCCATCCTCATAGTACCTCTGTTACTGAACCCCAAGATACCAAACACTACACCTTTCTGAACCCCTCAGTATCCCAGCACCCATGTCCCTGCACCCCAACTTAATTGACACTACACCTTTCTGAACTGTTCCTGCTCCCCCCATGTCACTTTTGCAGGGACAGGCATAGAGGAGGATAGGCTGAGCGCAGAGTTTCTGGGCTCTCTGCCCACTTCCATCTCCCTCCAGCGACTGTAGAGCCCAGTCAGTCCTCTGGGGGCGCTGTACACAATATGTATGTGTTTCTGGGGGGAAGGAGAAGAAGGATCATACTTTCGGGCTGATAGGAAGAGGGAACACTGAGGCGCTCACCACTTCCATTACTACAGAACTCTTCCAGTGCAGCTGCCATTTTCTATAAGTCCAACATCCAAATTTATTGTTTATTACTTTCATGGTAAGCTTTTTGTGCAACCTCACTGTGAATCACTCCTCTCTCTTAAGCTAGTGAACCTTCTATATTATTATGTTGAACAAGCAATCCCTATACCAGGCTGGAAAAAAGGGGAAACTAAAACTCAAATTTTACTTCTTTTATAGGAGATAGGTAGGATAGGATATGCAATCTTTGTTTTACAATATTGCAAAGGATTTCCAGAGCACTATGGGTTAGCTAATGAGATAGCACAACAGACCGTGCCAGCCTTTAGCTGGCTTTAATTGAAAGCTGGAACTTAGCTATCCAATACTGCTGGGATTGATTAATTTGTGTATGCAGATTTCACTTAAGCTATTGCATCTTGCAAACGGCATGCATTTTTCTACATGGATAGGGATGGCAAAAGCTCTCCAAAGTAGCGTGCAATATATTAATAGATAATATTTTATACCTACCAAAATGAAATAAAAAACATGGTATTTATTGAAATGTGTGGGGTACCTAAATTGAGCGTACTTTAATTCTGTGAACTGCGGCACACAGGCAGAGAAAAGGCGGGATATACTAGGAGCAAATCATCTGTGCTGCATTGCACATGTGCTAACAATGAGCATGCTTAAAGGAGTAAAGAGCAAAATGAGCGGAGGGATGTCTACATCAGTCTTCTGCTACTCCTTCACTGGCCAGTCAGCATGCTGGGCATATGTTCTTGACCAAGCGTTATGCTGTTTCTGTGGAGGTTGAGGGTCCAGCTGTGCTATCTGGCAGAAGTGTCTGGATCACAAAGCTGAACACCATCATAAATTCTCTGGCAGGGAGGATAGTACAGTATAATTGAGTAGTTGCACAACCTATTTTTTGTATATGTTACTGAAATGTATCTTATTAACTCCTAATAGATTCAATGGCAATAAATTCGGAGATGACGGAGTTAAGTTTATATGTTCAGCATTAAAACATCCTGACTGCAAGATACACACTCTGCAGTAAGTTGTCCTATCGTATGTAATTGTATAATTCATGATGTTGTAAAATAGACAGGATATAATACATTTTTTGGTTAAAGCCCAACTTTAGACTCTGGCTCTAAATTAAGGATAGGTAGCAGGAGAGCTGTCAGCTTAGACCAGGGAGAAATAGTGCCTCTTTGTTGGTGTCAGTGGAAGGTATTATGCCTCATCATTGATATCAGTTGGAGGAATAGTGCCCCATCATTGGTGTCAGTGGGAGGAATAGTGCCCCCTTGTTGGTGTCAGTGGGAGGAATAGTGCCCCATCATTGGTATCGGAGGGAGGAATAGTGTCCCATTATTGGTGTCGGTGGGAGGAATAGTGCCCCCTTGTTAGTGTCAGTGGAAGGAATAATGCCCCATCATTGGTATCAGTGGGAGGAATAGTGCCCCATCATTGGTGTCTGTGGAAGGTATTATGCCCCACTGTTAATATCAGTGGAAGACATGGTGCCTCATCATTGGTATCAATGGGAGGAATAGTGTCCCGTCATTGGTATCAGTGGAAGGAATAGTGCCCCCTCGATGTCAGTGGGAGGTATTATGCCCCACTGTTAATGTTAGTGGAAGACATGGTACCTCATCATTGATATCAATGGGAGGAATAGTGTCCCATCATTGCTATTAGTGGGAGGAATAGTGCCCCGTCATTGGTGTTAGTGGGAGGAATATTGTCCCATTGTTGGTATTAGTGGGAGGAATAGTGCCCCCTCGTTGGTGTCAGTGGAAGACATGGTGCCTCATCATTGGTGTCAGTGGGAGGAATTGTGCCTTGTTTGTATGAATGAGAGTACCAGTGCCCTAAGTGCCGATTAAAGGCAAGTAAAGGACCGCATCTGGCCCGATGGCCACATTTTGGAGACAACTGGCATAGACAGTACATTACTTGAAATCTGCACTCCACTAAAAATGAACAGAATAAATAATTTTTTAATCAGATTTGTTTTATATTCCCTTCCTGTAGTTTGGCAGCCACTGGACTAACAGACCGAGCGTGCTCATATTTAGGACCTGCAATCAGTGCCAACAAGTCTCTACGTGTACTTCGGTTGTCTTGTAACAGGCTGGATGGGCCTCATTTTGGTGATCTGATGACAGCTTTGTCAAGTCCTCCCTGCACATTAGAGGAACTGGAGTGAGTAGAACGCATGTAAATGAGAAGGCATTGGGTGGGACTGGTTGTGGATGTTCACCAACATTTCTGATCTGATGGAAAATTCACATCAACTTCTTGGAAAGGATAACAATAATGGTTTTTGGTCAATGTTTTTAAGGTTTACATGTTAAAATTATGTTTTATAACTGATACTCAGGGTGTTATGTCCCTCATTGTCCATCAGTCAGGGAATTGATATATAGAAGGAATAAGATGATGGGCTTTAATTGACACATGGGTATTACAATGGCTTAGAATATATGCCTTGCAGCACTGGGGTCCTTGGTTTGAATCTCACCTAGAACACTATTTGTATAGTGCTTGCATGTTCTGGCTGTGCGTGTGTGGATTCCCTCCTACACGCCAAAAACATGCTGGTAGGTTTATTGGATCCTTTCTTCTTTGGTGTTATCATTCTGCATGCCAGTCCGAAGCCTGTGTAAGTGGGGAGAGCTGAGGTAGGATCTGGCAGCATGTTCTGTAAAATAACCAAGAAAAGTCTATGGAAAAGGCCCTCAACCGTATGAGACATGCTGGCCAAGAAATTTGAAAGGACTGAAGGGATGTCACACACACAGCTGACACATGGTTCATCATTCCCATGCTCTTACATTCTCATTTCTTCCTCCAGTTTGCACTGTAACTGGCTGGCGGACACTTCCTGCTCCCTTTTGGCATCAGGAATAAGAAGTAACCAATCTCTGAAGATACTCGTCCTATCATTTAATCCTTTGATCTGTCCTTACTTTGGTGACTTGATGAAGGCTTTGTCCAGTCCATCCTGCATCGTGGAGCAGTTGATGTGAGTATACCGTCACTGGCATTTAAATTGCTGCCCTTCTTCTTACCGTGATGAGTCGTTGGTTATTGGCAACCAGCAATGTTATATGGGGGTGAGTCCTTCTTCTTCTTCTTCTTCCTATGGGAAAATGGAGCACTGAGGGAGTAAAGGAAATGTAAGTATAGGCAGATGTATGGGCCGTCACTAAAAAAGAACCTGTTACGGGGGCAGGGCGGCGCCAGCAGAGACAGACATGCCCTGCTGAAGCTCCGTGACTCTCAGGACTCCACAGCCGAATAAAGCGCCCGTTCAGCTCGGTTCCCGGTGGAACCAGGTGTGGGAACAGCTGGTGAGACAAAAGAGTCTATTTATGTTTAGAAGGGGTGCCCGCTTGAACAGGAAAACATCTCATTTCAAAGTCAGTCAGCCCAGAGCAGCATTGAAAATGGCACCTCCCCCTTCTCCTCACACAAGCACCTCACAAACTGCTAAACAAAGACAGCAGAAACAGCGGTCCCAGGCTGCTCTTGTGGAGAATGACACAGATAATGATAATGACTATGAATATACTGACCCAGTACAGGTCACCAACACAGATACCATTAACCCAAACATATTAAAGCAATTTGAAAAGATGCTTCAGAAGGCACTTAAGAAAACTTCAGACCACATCACAAGCAGTTTGTCAAAGGAAATTAGGGAATTAGGTCAGCGCACTTCTGACCTAGAAGATAGAGTAGATCACATGGAAATTGATGTACAGTCCCACCTGCATGAACTAGAGGATTTAAAAGCAGAAAATCTCATCCTAAACTCGCGTTTAGAAGACTTTGAGAATAGGGCCCGTCGTTCAAACTTGCACATTCGTGGAATTCCTGAGGCAATTATTGATCTCCAGTCCACAGTAACTGCCCTATTTCAGGAGCTGCAGCCATCAATCACTATTGACCGCCTGGAGATAGACAGAATGCATAGGGCTCTGATTCCTCTCAAAGCTACAGGACCACCGCGCGACATTATAGTGAAACTTCACTATTTCCGTACAAAAGAACAGCTTCTTGCCGCAGCCCGTATAAAAGACTCTCTTATATTCCAAGGCAATCCATATCAAATTTTTACTGACTTGTCTCCAACTACGGTTGCTAAAAGACGGGCACTGAAACCCCTCCTTCAGATCCTACAGCAAAACCAAATATTATATCAATGGGGTTTTCCATTTTCCATACGGTTTACACATCTAAGTTCAAAATATAGATGTAAATCTGCTGACGAATTGCAAAAGGTACTACAGGACCTTCACCTATTGGACAGATCATTCTCCTTGTCAGATACTTTTACTTTACACAAGCAAACTGCATCCTACAAAGCAAATGAAACTTCTAACTCCAAAAGCAATGGAAATCATCACAGTCCTACTAAACGCTTTCGCTTCAACTCGCCTGACAGGAATCCTGCAGACACTATGGACTGAGAAACAACTTTTTCATGTTTTATTTTGGAACTTCTCTCCACGGGAGCTCTGAGATTGCTCAATTTTCCTTCCCCCCCCCCTTTTTTTTGTGAAGGCCTATCGGCCATTATCAGCACTATTACTTATAGTTCATCCCTATTTAAGCAAGTTCGCTGTTACATAATTTTTTTTCTCTTGAATCTACCCTACACCACATATATAATTTTTTTTTATATATAGACGGGTGCTAAAAGTTTTTTTCTTCATTTTTCTTTTTTCAATAAATGATTAAGTGGCTGTTGCGGTCCTGAGAGCTAGTTACTGCTCTCCCCACTACTCTGCCCTGGGTTTCTCCTCCTATCTGTTTTTGGAGGGGCTTCCTTGGATAGATTTTTGGCCTCTGGGTTTGTATTTTCTACTCGCCCAGTACGCCGTATTTTTAATTATTCTCTGCATACTTGATTTATCATTAAATGCTTATATGATTCTTCTTCCTTTCTTTTCTTTTTCCATCTTTTCTTCTAGAACTCAGCTCCTCCCCGGGGTAAGTATATTTAAATATTTTGCATATATATTGTATGTTTATATTGATTTCTTGATATGTGAATGGCCCCCTTAAATGTCTTATCTTTGAATGTGCAAGGCCTCAACATACCTCAAAAGCGCACGAAAGCATTTCGCTCACTAGCTTCAACAAAGGCACATGTAATTTGTCTCCAAGAGACACACTTTACTAAAAATTCCGCTCCTAAATATTTTGGCTCTCTATACCCTCAGGTTTTTACAGCCTCGGCTGACACAAAGCAGCGTGGTGTACTGATAGCGTTTCATCGCACAACTCCCTTCTCACTTCAGACAGAGATCAAAGATCCTGAAGGGCGGTATCTCATACTTACTGGGCATATAACTGACTCTCCAGTTACTGTGGTGTCATACTACGCCCCAAATAAAACCCCTTCATCCTTCCTCTCTCACTTGTTACAGGTAGTTGAAACTCATAAAACTGGCACGCTACTAATTTGTGGAGATTCGAATCAAGTCCTTTATCCATTTTTAGACAAATCCCCTATTCCTAGCACACCTATCTCCCGTAAAAGCACATTTCAACAATTACTCCAGCAACATCACTTATTAGATACCTGGCGAGAAGCAAACCCAGCTAAGCGACAATTTACTTTCTACTCACATCCTCACAATTCACTCTCCCGAATAGACCACATACTTATAAATGTACCTATGGCCCCTGAACTTCTCTCTTCCTCCATTATACCCTTCACATGGACTGATCATAGTGCAGTGTTAACCTCATTCACCTCTGCAATTCCAAAAGCACAAGACCCCAATTGGCAGATAAATAACTTCATGCTATCCCACCCATCCCACTATGCAGATTTAGAGACAGCCTTAAAAGATTATATTTCTTTTAATAAAACCTCTGATATCTCTCCTCTGACATTGTGGGAGGCTCATAAATCAGTGCTCCGTGGAGCATGTATTCAAAAAGCCTCATACCTCAAAAAGGAAAAACGGCTGCTCCAACATAAACTGGAGGCAGAATTTAATTCAACCCATGCACTCTTTCAGGCAAACCCTAATCCTACTACGAAATCACACCTGGATAGAGCACGTCTAGACCTTGACCTTTTTCTCTCAAACTCTGCTGTTAAAACGCTAAGTAAATATAGGCATTCATTCTATCTTAAAGCCAATAAACCTACGACACTCCTTGCCCGGGCCCTTAAAAAATCAATACACTCCTCCAAACCGATACGTCTAAAATTGTCCCACGACACCTACACCAGTAACCCAGTAAAAATTCTTCACACTTTCCAAAAACATCTTGCCACATTATACAATAAATAAGAACCCCTAAATCAGGCCTCTGCAGATTCCTTTTTTTCCCACATCACACTTCCATCTATTCCCATGGTCAACCGGGATAGCCTTGAAAGCCCTATAACCACTGATGAAATTAACATGGCAATAAAATCTCTTAAGCTAAATAAACGTCCAGGCCCAGACGGCTTTTCAGCCATGTATTATAAGAAATTTGCACATATATTAACCCCACTATTGACCGAAGCCTTCAATTCTATACTCTCTGGGCATTCCTTCCGACCTGAAACACTGACAGCTATTATTTCCATGATCCCTAAACCAAATTCAGATGAATCAGCTCCCTCCAATTACAGACCCATCTCTCTACTTAATTTGGACATAAAGCTTTTAGCGAAAGTTTTGGCAACACGTTTAAATAATATAATAGGATCTTTAATCCACAAGGACCAAGTAGGCTTTATCCCAAAACGCCAATCTGGTGATGCGGTACGTAGAGTGGCCTTACTTACCCATATTGCCCAAAAAAGACGGATACCTCTTTGCCTGTTATCCCTAGACATCAAAAAGGCTTTTGATACTGTATCATGGCCCTACCTCCAATTTGTCCTACAACGCTGGGGATTTGGCCCCCACTTCCTTAGTTGGATCTCGTCACTGTATAACCACCCCAAAGCCTATGTGAAATATGCAGGTTATAAATCCAACCTATTTAACATCCTTCGAGGAACCCGTCAAGGTTGTCCTCTTTCCCCAATTCTATTTGCCCTTCTCATTGAACCCTTAGCTCAATCTATCCGTTCTGATCCATCTATTAAAGGCCTTGAGATAGCTGGACATCAGCATAAAATTTGCTTATTTGCTGACGACATTTTACTTTTTATGTCCTCTCCCCATATCTCTGCTCCTAACTTAATACAGAAGTTAGACCAATTTGCCCGTATTTCAGGTTTGCACGTCAATCTGCAAAAATCCTCAGCACTCAATATCTCCTTATCTTCCTCAGAATTACAACAAGCACAGGTATCCCTTCCCTTTTCCTGGTCCACTACGCGTCTACCCTACCTGGGAATCAACCTCACATCTCATATTACAGGACTCTTCTCAGCCAATTACCCACCTATATTACGCCATATCACCTCTTTGTTAACACATTGGTCTTCTCTTCCTATATCGTGGATAGGTAAAATGAATATTATTAAAATGTCTATACTTCCCAAAATTCTGTACTTTTTTCGAGTTTTACCCATCTCTATACCGGCATACTTCTTAAGAATACTACAAAGTAGAATAACAAAATATGTTTGGGGTACATCTAAACCCCGTTTACCTAAACATACTCTTTACCTCCCTAAATGTAAAGGTGGTCTGGGATTTCCTAATTTATCTACCTACTACTACGCGGCCCAACTAGCACAATTAACCAAATACCATGCAACCTCGGAAATTCCTCTTTGGGTAACTCTAGAATCAATAGATTGCGATCCTTATTCTATCTCCAATCTTTTATGGCTGAGACCTTCTGATCATAAAAGAATCACTAACCCAGTTACCAAAAACTCATTAACTATTTGGAACAGATTTAAAATAACAAATGAGCTATAATCTCCTCACACTCCACTTTTATCATTTATTAAAAATCCCCTTTTTTATCCTGCCTGGAAATTCCCCAAATCTTTTAAAGCCTGGACTAACTCTAAATTAATCCATCTTCATGACCTGCTGTCCCAGACTACCTTTATACCGTTCCCAGATTTATGTGAAAAACATGGTCTTCCAAACTCTGAGCTTTTTAGATATCTGCAGATTAAAAACTTTTTTACACCCTGTATCCAAAGCAGAACCAAACTTAATAAATTATCACACTTCGAAACCAAATGTAAAAATGATCCCCATGCAATTGGACTGATCTCTAGCCTCTATGCTCAACTCATCACTAAACCTGTTTCTGACCCTCCTTCTTATGTAGCTAAATGGGAGGCAGATCTCAATCTTAATCTTGAAATATCTGATTGGGCTGCAATCTGGAATAATACAAAATCCTCCTCACAAAACATAACAGCTTTGGAAACTAATTACAAAGTACTCACCAGCTGGTATTTGGTCCCTTCCAGAGTTGCAAAATTTGCCCCCAATTACTCCTCATTATGTTTTCGTGGCTGTGGTGATCTTGGCTCCTATCTACACACTTGGTGGGATTGTCCGGTAGTTCAAAAGTTCTGGAGTGATATATTTCTCATACTCTCAGCCTTGTTTGCAATATCCATCCCTCCAGTACCTTCAATAGCACTCTTAAATCTCAAACCGGCAACACTCACCTATAAACAATTTAAACTTTTATTGCAGATCACAACAGCCGCGAAACAGACCATAGCTAAAGCCTGGAGAACTGACAATTTGGTATTAAATGAAACCAAGCATAGAATTAACCAAGCTATGGTCCATGCCAAAATGGAAGCCATAATTCAAGATAAAATAAATTCCTTTAAAGATATTTGGCAACCATGGATAACTCAGTTTTTGCCACCAAACTTTGATGACACCTTGTTGATGCCTTGATGTTTTACACTCTCTCGCAGTAACTATCTATAAGCAAATGGCTATTGATGCATTTATCCCCGGGGATTCTTCCTGTCACTTCCTCTTCTCCTTCTCTTCTTCTCTTCTTCCTGCTCTTCCCCTTCTTTTTTTCTCAACTTGTTTATATGGTTGTTTTTTTTTGTGTTTTTATTTTTATTTTTTATTTTTCATGTATATATAGGTTCAACAAGTATACCTACATATGCTCCTCTCAATTTTTTTAGGCACAGATTCTTGATTTTTAAGAGTTATATAGTAGCGATCATTCTGTCTCATACCTTTTGAGGCTTTAATACATTTCTTTATCCTCCTTAGGTGTTTACCTTTAAGGCTTCAATTGTATTTCTCATTCTGAGTCTACACATTATTTAGACTAAGTGAAGTAACTCACTCTGATTATTGAGTGAAGCAATTGTCTCTTGATCCATGATATATATATGATTTCATATGCTAATTTTGAACCTATTGTAGTGATTACTGTGATTGTTGCTTTATTTATTTATTTATTTTTTTATTATTATTTCTCTGCAATTTGATAAAATTCAATAAACAAATTTGAACAGAAAAAGAACCTGTTACTTTTGTAGGATGGGAAGCATAGGGAAAGGAGGAAATAAGGGACATAGGGGAAGGAAGAGTGGTAGGAAAGATAGAACGGAGGAAGAATTATTAGGGAAGGGAGAAAGGAAATGGAAAGGGAGAGTGAAAGGAGAAGAGAGGAAAGAGAGAGAAAAGGGAGAAGAGAGGAAAGGGAGAGGAAAAGAAAGAGAGGGAAGGGAGAGGGAAAGGAGAAGAAAGGAAAGAAAGAGGCAAAGGAGAAGAGAGGAAAGTGAGAGGGAAAGGAGAAGAGAGGAAAGGGTGAGGGGAAGGAGAAGAGAGGAAAGGGAGAGGGAAAGGAGAAGAGAGGAAAGGGAGAGGGAAAGGAGAAGAGAGGAAAGGGAGAGGGAAAGGAGAAGAGAGGAAAGGGAGAGGGAAAGGAGAAGAGAGGAAAGAGAGAGGGAAAGGAGAAGAGAGGAAAGAGAGAGGGAAAGGAGAAGAGAGGAAAGGGCGAGGGAAAGGAGAAGAGAGGAAAGGGCGAGGGAAAGGAGAAGAGAGGAAAGGGCGAGGGAAAGGAGAAGAGAGGAAAGGGCGAGGGAAAGGAGAAGAGAGGAAAGGGCGAGGGAAAGGAGAAGAGAGGAAAGGGCGAGGGAAAGGAGAAGAGAGGAAAGGGCGAGGGAAAGGAGAAGAGAGGAAAGGGCGAGGGAAAGGAGAAGAGAGGAAAGGGCGAGGGAAAGGAGAAGAGAGGAAAGGGCGAGGGGAAGGAGAAGAGAGGAAAGGGCGAGGGAAAGGAGAAGAGAGGAAAGGGCGAGGGAAAGGAGAAGAGAGGAAAGGGCGCGGGAAAGGAGAAGAGAGGAAAGGGAGCGGGAAAGGAGAAGAGAGGAAAGGGAGCGGGAAAGGAGAAGAGAGGAAAGGGAGCGGGAAAGGAGAAGAGAGGAAAGGGAGCGGGAAAGGAGAAGAGAGGAAAGGGAGCGGGAAAGGAGAAGAGAGGAAAGGAAGCGGGAAAGGAGAAGAGAGGAAAGGGAGCGGGAAAGGAGAAGAGAGGAAAGGGAGAGGAAAAGAAGAAAGGAAAGGGAGAGGAAAGGAAAAGTAAGGAAAGGGCGAGGGAAAGGAGAAGAGAAGAAAGGGAGAGGGAAAGGAGAAGAGAGGAAAGGGAGAGGGAGAGGAGAAGAGAAGAGAGGGGGAGGGAAAGAAGATGAGAGGAAAGGGAGGGGGAGGAGAGGAACGGTGGAAGGAAATCATAGAAGAATGGGAGCAAAGAAGAAATAGAGAGAAATGGAAAGAAGAAAAGCTAAACTAGTAAACTCTCTATATTACTTTTAAAAACTAGGAAAACCGATTTGGAGTAGACATGACACTTTTCTCTCCTTGGACAGGCTACAGGATATTTTGCTAGATGATGAACACCTCCCATTGATGATGCCTCTGAGTAACAATAAGAGCCTCGCATATCTAGAGCTGAGCAACAACAGCCTTACAGGTGCCTCAACCCCTTACCTCCGAGAGCTCATCCTGAAATCACCCAGCCTGAAGAGGGTCAGGTATGTAGAACCAAGACCAGACCATGATGATGAGATGTAGATTTTTTGATGATTTGGTATAAAGTTTTAGAAATGTCAACTGGGTGGATCTTCTTTGAACATTGTCATATTGTACTAATCCTGTCCAAGATATGATATAAAAGTGAAGGATAGGAAAAAGCTATAGTTAAACTATAACTAGGGGCAACATGTTTTGTGGCTCATGGTAGTTGTGTGAGTCTGTAATAGGGTAGGGTTACTCTAGGTCAGGCTAGAGTGCACAACAGGGCAGGCCTCTGGTACCTCCCCCTGGTCCTAGAAGCTTTGAGAAGTTTCTAGAAGCTAGTGGACGGAGGCCAGGAGGTCCTGATCTGCATACTTGAGGGAAACTGGTCAATCCCCAGGCAGAAGGCCTGGCAGGGTGGCTGGGTCAGCCCTTAAATATTGTGGAGGCTGGCCAGCAGGGGAGTCGGGTGCAAGGTAGAGTGATTAAGTTGTGACTCTAGGCTGAGGCGGGGCTCTGCCTCCAGGCTGGGAGCTGAGAGGGGAAGAAGTACTGAGGGATCTCCACTATCCCATGGTCTCAGTTGGAAAACGCCCTGGCTTACGGAGAAAGACCTGTACAGCAGGAGGCTTGACCAATCGTCTCTTCTAGGGCAGCAGAATTTCCAGAGACAGTGTGAGTGCTTCTACATTCCACCAGGGCAGAAAAGGTAAAAGCTGCCAGATGTAAGCAAGCTTTTAAGGGACTGTGCTAGCAAGCTGTGACCCAATGCCTTGTCTTGGGACATTTCACTAAGCAGCCAGGTGGGCTGGTATTTTCAAGAAAATGGGACATAGGGGTCCTGCAAGTTGAGATTCTGCTAACATTTTACTCTGGGAAACTGAGCTTCTGTAAGGGGAGATTCCATTGCCAAGTTCACAGAGACTGTCGCTGTTCCGGAGGCAGAAGTTGTCCTCATCGTTGCGCAAGTCAAACTAGGTATCCCATACCTTATCCAACTTGTTTTCCCCAATAAAACAAGTTCCTGGACAGTTTCCTTGTCTTTGAGTGAGAGTCGGAAAATGCGAGTTGCCTGGCTGTGCAGGAATAGGGAGACTGGAAGTCCAGCAGGGGTAGCTCTACGTAAAGAAAAAATAGGATTTTTATAACAGCTTACCTGTAAAATCCTTTTCTTGGAGTACATCACGGGACACAGAGCGGCATAGTCATTACTATGTGGGTTATATAGATACCTTCAGGCGCTGGCACTGGCAACTTCCAAAACCGGAAGTACCCTCCCCTATATAAGCCCCTCCCATCCGGGAGCACCTCAGTTTTGTAGCAAAGCAATAAGTGTCCCCAAAAGAGGGGTGGGAGCTCTGTGTCCCGTGATGTACTCCAAGAAAAGGATTTTACAGGTAAGCTGTTATAAAAATCCTATTTTCTTTCTCGTACATCACGGGACACAGAGCGGCATAGTCATTACTATGTGGGATGTCCTAAAGCAATGCCCAATGAGGGGGGGGGTACACCATACATAAGCTGAGCGCTATCAGACATGAGGATCTTTTGCGGCCTGCAACACACTGCGCCCAAAGGCGACATCCTCCTGACTTCTAACGTCCACCTGGTAGAACCTAGTAAACGTGTGTACTGAAGACCATGTTGCGGCCTTACAGATTTGAGCCAGGGAGGCCTGGTGATGCACTGCCCATGAAGTTCCAACTGCTCTCGTGGAGTGCGCCCTAACTTTGAACGGAGGCGGTCTCCTTCTCAAGCCATAGGCTTGCATTATGACCTGTCGAATCCACTTGGCTAAAGTAGATTTTGACGCTGCCTGACCCCTTCTGGGGCCTTCCGGCAGAATAAACAAAGTATCCGTTCTGCGAATCTGAGCAGTGGCTTTTAGATAAGCTTTAACTGCTCTTACTACATCCAAAGAATGCAATAACTTTTCCTCTACCGAACTAGGTTTGGGGAAAAAAGAAGGAAGAACCACATCTTGGTTCAAATGAAACCTCGATACCACCTTAGGAAGAAAGGCTGGATGAGGACGTAACACTACTCTGTCCTTATGGATAACCAGATATGGCTCCCTACAGGACATAGCGGCTAATTCCGATACTCTTTTAGCCGAACAAATGGCTACTAGAAAAATCAATTTCCTGGTGAGAAGAACCAGGGAAATATGCTGTAATGGTTCAAATGGTTGTTTCTGTAGAACCGACAGAACCAGGTTTAAGTCCCATGGACATATGGGAATATTAACCGGAGGGATAATACGCATCACTCCTTGTATAAAGGCTTTGACTAGTGAATGCGAAGCCAAGGGCCTTTGAAAAAATATTGACAAGGCCGAAATCTGACCCTTGATAGTACTCAAGGCAAGCTTCCTATCTACAGCCCATTGTAGGAAGTCCAGAATCCTACCTATTACGTATTTACGTGGATGCCATTTCTTGGCCTCACACCAGGCGATGTACGCCTTCCAGATTCTATAGTAGATCTGCCTCGATACCGGCTTCCTGGCATTGATCATGGTAGATACCACAGAATTAGAGAGCCCGCACTTTTTTAGAATGTGGGCTTCAATAGCCAGGCCGTCAAACCTAGGGCTGGTAAGGAAGGGTGGTATATCGGTCCTTGCGAAAGCAGGTCTGGACGATGTGGGAGGGTCCAAGGACTCCCCACAGACATCTTTACAATCTCCGCGTACCATGCTCTTCGGGGCCACGCTGGAGCCACCAGAATCACTGGTTTATTTTCTACCCTGATTCTGCGGAGTAATCGAGGTAACAATTGTGGCGGTGGGAATGCATATATCAGTTTGAACTGATCCCAAGGGAACACTAGGGCATCCGAGCCGCAAGCTAGGGGATCCCTTGTCCAAGAGACAAACCTGTCCACTTTTGCGTTGAATCTGGATGCTAGCAGATCTACATCCGGTGTTCCCCACCGCTGACATATTGTCCGGAAAACCTCGGGATGAAGGGACCATTCCCCTGGGCATAATTGTTGGCGACTTAGAAAGTCCGCCTTCCAATTCTCCACTCCTGGAATGAATACCCCAGATATGGCTGGGACATATCTTTCTGCCCATTTCAGGATGCAATTTACTTCCCTCTGGGCTGCACGACTCCTGGTGCCACCCTGATGATTGATATATGCCACTGCCGTGGCATTGTCCGATTGAATTCTGACAGGGGACCCTTGGAGTTTGGATGTCCATGCTACTAGGGCATACCGGGCTGCTCGTATCTCTAAGAGATTGATGGGCAGGGCCTTTTCTGCATCCGACCATCTGCCCTGGAGAGACCATTGCTCCAGTACTGCTCCCCAGCCTATAAGGCTGGCATCTGTAGTGACCACCTTCCAAGAAATCGGACTGAAGGATTTCCCTCTTTCCAGATTCTGGGGAACCAACCACCAACGGAGGCTCTTGCGAACGGAAGGGGACAAGGACATTGGTAAGTCTAGGGCCTGAACTTTTTTGTTCCAGGCTGACAGTATGGCCCTTTGCAAATTCCTTGAATGGAATTGACCGTAGGGTACTGCTTCGAATGATGCCACCATTTTTCCCAGCAGCCTCATGCACAGGCGTATGGATGGCTGTCTTTTTGTACCCACTAGGTGGATCAAATCTCTCAAAGACGACCCCTTTTCTTGAGGCAAGAAAAATTTTCTCTGGTCTGAATCCAGCCTTAGCCCCAAGTATTCCAGACTTTTGACTGGTTTTAGGGCTGACTTGTCTCGGTTGATAATCCAACCGTGATATTCCAGATACTCGATTGTCTCGTGAACAACCACTTCTAGTTTTTCCACTGAGTGGTCTATCAGCAACAAGTCGTCTAGATATGCCATTATCGTTACACCTCGTGTTCTTAGATTGGCCAATAATGGGGCCAGAATTTTTGTGAACACTCGTGGTGCTGTGGCCAGACCGAAGGGTAAGGCTCTGAACTGAAAATGGCGCCCTTCTACCGCAAAGCGTAGAAATTTTTGGTGGGCTGGAAAGATGGGAATGTGCAAAGAAGCATCTTTGATGTCGATCGAGGCTAACCATTCCTCCCCTTGTAGGGCAGTGGCCACCGATCGGATCGACTCCATCCGGAAAGTCCTGATATGTAGGAATTTGTTTAGCCCTTTTAGATTTAATATGGGCCTCACGTCCCCATTTGGCTTTGGGACTGTAAAGAGGTTTGAGTAAAACCCGAACCCCCATTCTTCCAGGGGAACCTCTATAATTACTGCTTGGAGCAATAATTGTTCTAGTGCCAACAGGAGGGATCCTCTCTTCTGGGGATCCCTTGGCACGTTTGACCTTATAAAGTGGGAAGGAGGGGAGTCTTTTAACTCCAATTTGTATCCCAGACTTACTGCGGAGAGCACCCATCTGTCTCTGATCGTGTCCCGCCAGGTCTCTGTGAACAACTGAAGTCTTCCCCCCACCCGATTGAGTGGGGGCAACCCTTCATGCATTTGACTTTGGGGGAGGTTTTGTACCTCTCCTGCTCCAGGGCTTCTTGTTACCCTGCAATTGTCCCTGATTTTTACCTCCGGGATTTGATCGAGGAGGCCGTCGGAACTGTTTCACAGCCGATGTCCTAGGGACTGGAGAAGCAGGCCTCTTAAAAGAGGGACCTCTAACTCTGTTTTTAACCGGCAAAAGTGTACTTTTACCGCTGGAAATTTTCTGGATATATTTGTCCAGGTCTTCCCCGAATAAGCGTTCACCATGAAATGGGAAGCTGACCAGCAATTTTTTACAGGGAGCTTCAGCAGACCAGTTTTTGAGCCATAGAAGCCTGCGCATATGTACTACAGACAGCGTAAGGCGGGAGGCCTGATGGATTGAATCCTTTATAGCGTCCACCGCAAAGCATAAGGCTCTAGGTAGATCAGCTAGGGCAAGAGCCTGCTGATCTGGCAAGTCCCTTAAGACCTGTTTCAACTGATCCTTTACTGCTTGGCAGACCCCAATAGCTGCCACTGCTGGTTGTGTCACCAAGCCTGCTGTAGCAAAAGCAGATTTTAATAAGGACTCTAATTTTTTATCTATTGGGTCCTTGAACATTTGGACATTATCCACTGGACATGTCAGTGATTTATTCACACAAGAGATGGCTGCGTCCACTGTAGGGACCCTCCATTTTTTGACGAACTTATCCTCCATGGGATAGATCACCTGAAATCTCTTGGGAGGAGTAAATATTTTATCAGGATGCTCCCAATCCTGGTAAATGAGCCCTTCCAGTAAAGGATGGATCGGAAAGGAACAAACAGTCTGGGGAGCTTTTAGCGACCCCAACAAGGAGACAGAAGTGGATGATGGCTCTGCAAGGGGCATTTTAAATGCTGATCGGACCATGTTAGTCAGGGACTGAACCCATAATCTTTCAGCATGTGATGCTGAGAATGGCTCTTCCACTGTTGATTCCTCTACAACAGAATCAACCTCATCCTGATCCCCCTCAGGTAGGTCGATCCCTGTATGGGACTGTTGCTCCGCTAACAGGCACTCTGAGGGAGGAGACGGAGATCGAGCGCTTTTTCCCTGTGACAGGGAAGCAGCGATCAATGCTGACAATCTCTCTTCCAGCCCTCCCAGAGCTGAGGAAAAAACCTCCTCTGTTACATACACAGGAGCAGGTGAACTGAGGACAGCCACAGTACCAGGTACTCCTGAGGGTGCTCTACCGTCACTAACCTCTGATTCTTCAGGGGAGATTGGTGCAGCCGAAGCATGCCCAAGATCCTCAGAGCCCGATGGAGACCCCCTATGCTTCCTGGGATTTTTAGTCCCGGAGTTTTTAGACGGCATATTCCTAAGCCCAAAGCTGAGGTATTCCAGCCGAAATACACCACTTACTGACAATAGTCTAGCACAAATGCTGCTATAAAAACAGTTGGTGTCTACTAATGTGCCTTTCTATGGGGATGCCTGCATCAACCGCTTGCTGTATGCCTTTTTTAAATGTTGCCAGCTCTGTCTCTGCACTCCATAGCCAGCTCACAACACATAATTGTGTTTTTTAACATGCTGGGACGCCCGCATATGCGCAGAAGCGCTGCGGCGCGCACAGAGCGTCATCCCCCAAGCTCCGCCCCCTTTCCCAGCTCACCTCTATATATAGAGGCGCGTGCACGCGCACGCACGCGGCCACGTGCGCCTTCGGCGCTCTTTTTCGAAAAGGGAAACTAGGGACAAGAGCCAGGGCCCCTTTTGCCACAGGCCGGGGGATGGACGAGCATTGCAACATGGCAGAGGAAGCAGTTTCCCACAAGAGAACTCACCATCTGCCTGGACTTGCTCTGATGAAAAGAAACTAGTCCACATGACAAGAAACGTTCCACAGCGGCCTCTAGTGGATTAACACAGGTACCGCAGTCTATATATTTTTTTTTTTTTTCTTGACCACTATTAAAATTATTACATTTTTTAGTAGTTACAGGCATGCATAAATATTTAGCGGGAATACCGTTAGGTAACAGGCAGAAAGACATATTAGGCTTGGGGGTCCCCTCAATAGAACCAAGTTCCTGAGGGGCCCCCACTTACCTTTTCCCCGCCGCAGGACTTTGCTTGGTCCACAAAAGCCCAAACTTCACCTATCACGGCAGGCATTGTAATCAAACCTTCAGGGACCGGGTTCCCAAGGATTCCACTCCCCTGGACCTGTATAGCACCCTGCACAGAAAACATCTTGGTCGTGGGTATGACCAGAGCTCTGGATCCCAGGGTCCAGCTCTCCTAAGAGAAGCATTACAGGCAGAACCTTGCTCTTCTCCGCAAGGCCCGGGTACCGACCGTTTAGCTATGAAGCTTTTTTGGTCGGATCCGGAATAGCTTACTGAGGCCCAAAAGAACCTGTACGCAAGCTCAGTGAAAAACACATGTTACTTCTTGGCCAACACCTTAGACACTGGCAAAAAACTGAGGTGCTCCCGGATGGGAGGGGCTTATATAGGGGAGGGTACTTCCGGTTTTGGAAGTTGCCAGTGCCAGCACCTGAAGGTATCTATATAACCCACATAGTAATGACTATGCCGCTCTGTGTCCCGTGATGTACGAGAAAGAAAGCTTTGTCTTACGTTGTCCTATACATTTCTTTTTTAAAGGACATTGTGGCTTGTTTTAAAGTTTTTTGCTTTCTAATAACTGTGAAAATATTTTAAGCTCATTTTCTCCTTTTCATCTTTCTAGACTCTGTTTTAGTCCCAGGCTCCTTGAAGACAGGAGTTCATTGCTAGAGCTGGAAGCTCAGAAACCAGGCCTTTATATTTTAGTTGGTTGAACTCAATGGACACGTGAGCAACCGACATTGAGAGTCGTACATTCACCATGATGATAAGTTCACTTTGGCAATGAAACGTGAACGTTCCCTTCATCAAACAACCACCCACCCATCAGTGGCACCTTAAACCCCCCCGCTGTCTGCCGGTCCACCGACACTTACCCCATCTAGGCAGTGAACACATCGGGCAGCGGTGGGGATCGGGCAGCGGCGGGCACATCAGGCAGCGGCAGGGATTGGGCAGTGGTGGGCACACCGGGCAGCGGCGGGGATCAGGCCTTGGCAAGCACATCGAGCGGCGGGCACATCGGGCATCGGCGATCGGGTATCAGCGGGCACATCGGGCATCGGCGGGGATCAGGGCATTGGCGGACATCAAGCTGCGGTGGACATCGGGCAGCTGCTGCTCGTCTGTCTGCTCCTCCTCGCTTCCGCCCTGCATCTCCTCCCCTCCTCCTAGGCGTCCAATTGGATTGCCTGTCCTTTCAGCCAATCGGATGACGGGTATCAGACTCACTTCCCGATTGCCCCGGGAGGAGGATCTGTGTTGCAACATAGCAAATTAATTCCCTGTTGCAACACAACTGGGTGGGCTCCAGACACAATGCTCTGCGCCCCCGAGCCCATCCTATTTTGAAGCCTATTAGAGCCTCTGGCATGTGACAGATACTCTATGGAGAGATCTGGGGTCTATAAGACCCCAAATCCCTTCTCTGCACTTGAAATAGAGCCGCACGATTCTGGGAAAAATGAGAATCACAATTTTTTTGCTTAGAATAAAGATCACGATTCTCGCAGCGTAATATCATCTTTCACATTATACAGAAAAATTGGGCTAACTTTACCGTTTCGTTTTTTTTTTTTTTATTCATTAAAGTGGGGTTTTTTCCCCAAAAATTGCATTTGAAAGACCGCTGCGCAAATACAGTGTGCCAGAAAATATTACAACAACCACCATTTTGTTCTCTAGGGTCTCTGATAAAAATATATATATAATGTTTGGGGGTTCTAAGTAATTTTCTAGCAAAAAATAATGATTCTAACTTGAAACCAACAAGTGTCAGAAAAAGGTTTAGTCTTTAAGTGGTTAAACTTCTCTCATTTACAGACTGAAGTTCATTCCTTTGATCTAAAGAACAAAACGTTGCAATGTTTATAGTTAGCTCAGCGGCTGAGGAATGTTATGAAACTTGGCAGACTGCCTGGTGTTTTTTTGTTTTGTTTTGTTTTTTGATAGCTGTCGGCTTGAGCAGAGAATTCTGCATAGATTCGTGAAAATGCTTTGTTAAGATCACGAGGGGGGAAAGAATCGCAATCTCGATTTTTAAACGATTAATCGTGCAGCTCTAACTTGAAAGCATTCAAAACGCCAAGATCAGCGTTTTTGAATACTTTTGATTTTCAAAAAATGCCACCGATGGCAGCCAGGTAAACCGGAATTGATGTCATGTCATCGCTTACCATAGCGGAGCCCCGATCAAGGCACATTCTGGCTTTGTATGGGTTTCTGGCCAGCCGGCTGATAGCTTGGGTCTCGCGGTGGTACGGGAGAGCCAGAGAGAGCTGCAGGACGTCCCCTCCCACTGCTTGTAATAGCAATCGAGTGGCTAGTTAGTCACTGCGATTGCTATTACAAGAGAGCGGACTGTCCCCTCTAAAAAATGGTACCAGGGTGATGCCTGATTTGGCGGCAAGTGGTTAACCGGACACTTTAACCCCCTTCCTGCCCAGGCCAATTTTCAGCTTTCAGCGCTGTCACACTTTGAATGACAATTGTGCGGTCATGCAACCCTGTAACCATGTGACATTGTTATCATTTCGTTCACACAAATGGAGCTTTCTTTTGATGGTATTTAATCACCGCTGTTTTTTTTTTTTGCTAAATAAACACAAATGACTAAAAATATTGAAGAAAACGTGTTTTTCTTTGTTTCTGTTACAAAATTTTGCAAATAAATTGTCTTTCTTCATAAATTTAGACCAGAAGGTATTCTGCTACATTTCCTTGGTGAAAATAACCGAAATCAGTGTATATTATTCAGTCTGTAGGAAAGTTATAGAGTCCACAAACTATGGTACAGTAATATATATATATATATATATATATATATATATATATATATAATTAGTAAAACCTTGGTTTGAGAGTAACTTGGTTTGAGAGCATTTTGCAAGACAAGCAAAATGTTTTAATACATTTTGAATTGATATACAAGTGATGTCTTGATATAAGAGTAGTGTCATGTCACAACTGAGTATAAAATAGAGGAGAGGTGCCTCTAATGCCTTGTACACACGATCGGAATTTCCGATGAAAAAAGTCTGACGGAATTCTTTCATCGGATATTCCGACCGTGTGTGGGCCCCGTCTGACTTTTTTCCGTCGGAGTTTAGAAATAGAACATGTTTTATTTTTTTCCGATGGAAAAAAAATCCTATCGGAAATTCCGATAGTTTGTGTGGAACTCCGACGGAAAAAAAACCCACGCATGCTCAGAATCAAGTCGACGCATGCTCGGAAATATTGAACTTAAATTTTCTCGGCTCGTCGTAGTGTTGTACGTCACAGCGCTCTTGAAGATCGGAATTTGGTCTGACAGTGTCTATGCAAGACAGCTTGAAAGGAATTCCGACGGAAAATTCCATCGGATTTTATCCCATCGGAAATTCTGATCGTGTGTACAGGGCATGAGTGTAGCAATATGGTTACATTTAATGAAGGTACAACATTTAGAAACTCACATGGCATCCGGGGTAAAGCTGTCCACATAGACCATCCTCTGCACCACCATTGATGTCGTCCGTTCCACGAGCGGTTCAAGCCTCGCTTTCAGATCGCTCTACTGCAGGGTAGTCTTCCTGGTCACGATTGCAGACTCATAGCGGTGAGAGACGGCGGAGAGGAGGATGGTCTATGTGGATCGCTTTACCCTGGATGCCTGCATACTTATGCCCTGTACACACGATCGGATTTTCCGATGGGATAAAATCCGATGGAATTTTCCGTCGGAATTCCGTTCAAGCTGTCTTCCATCAGTCTTGCCTACACACTGTCAGTCCAAATTCCGACCGTCCAAAACGCGGTGACGTACAACACATGCAGGGAAAAGACTCTGCTTCCACTTACCCTCCTACTATTGCTTGTTGTGAGTGATGTTTTTGGGGAATCATCAACAGAGGATCCAGCTCCTATAGTGATATACACTAAAAGCTTGATTTAGCCCTTTATATGTAAGTTTATTAGGGTCCACAGATTCCGGTAAGCCTCTCTTTTATCGGTGGTGGTCATCTTCACTTCAGTTTTTCAAGATTGTGGGATCATCACATATTTGCAATGAATTGGTTCTCATTTCACTTCATAAGAGACTCTTTTCACATGATTTTTATATGGACTATTGTTATTTGATTTTGGATTGAGTATCACTTTCATCCACTGGGTGTTGCTTATATTCACCATTCATATTCATCAGCGCTACTATTTATTTGTTATTCTGTTTACACCTTTTTGTCTATTGGTTTTGTAGCTGCTCACCTTTATAAGCAGCGCGGAATTTTTTGTATATTGTCTCCTCGCCTCACACTGACAGAAGTGCCAGCAATCAGTGCCCACTAGTGCCAGCAATCAGTGCTCACCAACGCCAGCAATCAGTGCCCAGTAGTGATGCCAGTCAGTGCTGGCTTTTAGTGCCTATCAGTGCTGCCCATCAGTGCAGCCCATCAATGCCCATCAGTGCAGCCCATTAATGCCCATCAGTGCCACCCATCAATGCCCATCAGTGCCATCTATCCATGCGGCCTATAAGTGCCCACCAGTGCCGGCTATCAATGCCTGTCAGTGCCCACCAGTGCCGCCTATCAGTGCTCATCAGTGCCACAAGTGCAAAATATTAGTGCCTCCTCATCAATGCCCATAAGTGCCGCCTCATCAGTGCCCATCAGTGTCGCCTCATCAGAGCAGATCAGTGAACAATTTTTCGAAACTTCCGTATGAATGTGAAGCAGAAGTCTAAAGCCCTGTACACACAATCGGATTTCCTATGGTTTTTAAACCGATGGATTTTTCCATCGGAAAACCGATGAAGCTGACTTCCATCAGTCTTGCCTACACACCATCAGTCTAAAAACCGACCGTTCCAAACGCGGTGACGTAAAACACTCCGATGAGCCGAGAAATATGAAGTTCAATGCTTCTGAGCATGCGTCGACTTGATTCTGAGCATGCGTGGGTTTTTTATCCGATGGAGTTCCCCACAGACGATAGTAATTTGCTATCGGTTTTTTAACCATCGGATAACTTTAAAACATGTTCTATTTTTAAACACCGATGGAAAAAAGACCGATGGGGCCCACACACGATCAGTTTGACCGATGAAAAAAGTCCATCGGACTGTTTTCATCGGTAAAACCTATGAAGTGTACGCGGCTTAACTGTGTATGACTAGCACCTCGCTTTCAAAGCGATGCAGGGAACCCACACCCAATTCGTAATAGCAGGAGATTTTGACTGGCTCTCTATGGAGCCGGTTCACATATCTCCGCTGCGGCTCCGGTGCGAATTTGCACAGGAGTCCTGTGCGTCTTTTGGTCCGTTTCAGGTCCGAATGCAGCCCAAAATTCAGGCTGAATTTGGACCTGACACAGTGAACCAGGACTCACCGGACCCCTGCTGTCAGCCGCATGCAGCGATGGTATGACCCCAGCCTAAATCAGTACAGTTGTTCGAAAATACAATACAAATACAATACAACACATGACATCACTTCCGATTTTTTTAATCTGTCGTATGAAAATTTTCGTCACTTTAGTAACCTCTCCATTTTCGATATGAGACTAGCACCTGCAAATAAAAAAAACAGACGATCATTTGTCCGATAATCTCATTGTGTGTACCAGGCATAAAAGACTCCATTCACACAGGGGCAACACAACTTGGACACGACTTGAGTATGAATCACAGCGCGACTTGGAGCTACTTACAAGGCAACTTCAAGTTGCCTCCAGGACAGGAGACATTCGAGTGGCCAATCAAACAATAATCAGCTCTGTGGGAGGGAGGGGGGAGGGAGATGTTTGCCTGAGAAATGTATGTTCTCTTCCTGGAAAGTTGCTTCTGTTAGGACAGGGGATCCGACTTCTGAGCGACTTCCATTGAAATCAATGGGTACAGGTCGCCTAGCAGTTGCCTAGAAGTCGTAATGAAGTAGTACAGGAACCTTTTTTGAAGTCAGAGCGACTGCGGTAGTGTGCATTAAAGCGGAAGTAAACCCATCGATTTAACAGTTTCAAAAATGAGTTACATTCCCGGCAGGCCGGGAATGCCAACTGTCACATTGGTTGTGCTCTCAACCAAACTGTCAAACCATCCAAAGGCTGGTGTCATAACTGATCACATGTGCAGCATCATGGCAGTTGAAGATTAAACAGAGGCCAAGATGGCAGCTTCCTTGCCTGAAAATGATAGGAGGGTTTACTTCCACTTTAAGACGGCTCCATTCACTTACATTGATTTTCTCATGCAGTGCGACTTGAGGCGACTTGGGGCGACTTGAAGTCGGATCCAAAGTTGCCCCTGTGTGAATGGACTCTAACTTTCGGTATTGTTTATAAATAAACATGGTTACAGTTAGAAACTTGTTCGAGAAAAATTTTCTATCCTGCTCCTTCACATTTACTTGTCACTGTGGTCAAAAAGGAACGTCAATTTGACACCGGTAAGCCTTAGAAAGTCGAAAAGGAAAATGTTAAAATGCAGTCCTACTGGTGTAATGTTCCCTTTAATTGGCGTACGTACGCATCTCTGCTGAATCACAGACCAGTTCAGGAGGATACGTTTCTGGGTGTGGTGAATGATCAGCCAGGAAGTAACTGAAGAGCACGTGAATAACAAAACCCAAAGTGTCATCCGAGACCAGATTTTGAAAGCGGATAAACTTTTCAGGTAATAATAATTATCTTTACTGTCTGGGGGGACACCATGCCATGGTACCATGTAATGGATGTGGTAGACACGCGGGAGAATTTAACCACTTAAGGACCGCTCACTGTATATATACGTCATTTTTTTAAAGATGGATATCTCGGTAACGTCAGCAGCTGCTGCCACAACCGAGATATCCATCTCTTCAGTGAGCGGTCCTGTTTACGATAATGGTGGTCTCTGCAGCGGATTCACTGTTATCGGCGGCGGGAGGGGGCCCCCCCCCCTCCCGCCGCTCTCCCGTGCCCTCCGCCGCTTACCGGAGGCGTCGATAGCGGCGCAGGCGATCGGGTCCTTCTCCCTCTGTGGTATGGATAAGAGTGAGGGGAAGATGGCCCCCACTCGTCTCCATACCATAGCAGCATATCAAAACGTCAGCTCCGCCCATACGTCTTTAAGGGACATTTTTTTTTTGTCATTTTTTCAAATGACATTTTTTTTTTTTTATTATTGCATTTTAGTGTAAAAATTAGATCTGAGGTCTTTTTGACCCCCAGATCTCATATTTAAGAGGACCTGTCATGCTTTTTTCTATTACAAGGGAATGTTTACATTCCTTGTAATAGGAATAAAAGTGATCCATTTTTTTTTGTTTTTAAAACAGTGTAAAAATAAATAGAATCAAGTAAAATAAATAAGAAAACAAAAAAATATTTTTTTAAAGCGCCCCGTCCCGACGAGCTTGCGCGCAGAAGCGAACGCATACGTGAGTAGAGCCTGCATATGAAAACGGTGTTCAAACCACACATGTGAGGTATCCCCGCAATCGTTAGAGCAAGAGCAATAATTCTAGCCCTAGACCTCCCCTGTAACTCAAAAGATGCAACCTGTAGAATTTGGAGATTTTTAAGGGTAAAAGTTTGACGCCATTCCACGAGCGGGCGCAATTTTGAAGTGTGACATGTTGGGTATCAATTTACTCGGCATAACATTATCTTTCACAATATAAAAAAAAAATTGGGCTAACTTTACTGTTGTCTTATTTTTTAATTCAAAAAAGTGAATTTTTTCAAAAAAAAGTGCGCTTGTAAGACCGCTGCGCAAATACGATTTGACAAAAAGTATTGCCATGACCGCTAATCTATTCTCTAGGATGTTAGAAAAAAAAACAATATATAATGTTTGGGGGTTCTAAGTAATTTTCTAGCAAAAAAACTGTTTTAAACTTGTAAACACCAAATCTGAAAAACAGGCAAGGCATAATGACTGTAAAAAATAAAAACAGACAAGCTAACAAGATCTAATCAGATGAACTTACAGGTCTGGTAGAGTCCTGGTGCCCAACTTGTGACCCTTTGGCCCTCAGGGTCCCTGCAGACACAAATCTGTATTTCCCCATTGCTCTTTTATTGCAATGATCTTTAGCAGTCTCATGTTATGTCTGCAGTCTATGGCTCGCAGAGCATGTCCCATGTCTCCAAAAAAAATTCTAGCATGTCCACAGTCTCTGAAAGTCTCCTGCAGCATGGCTGCAGTCTCTAACCATTTCCTGCAGTATGTTCGCAGTCTCTAACAATCTCCTGTATTATGTTCACAGTCTCTCACCATCTTCTGTATCATGGCTCTAGTCTTTGACAATCTCCTATACCATATTTACAGTCTCTGACCATCTTCTGTATCATGTCTGCAGTCTCTAACCATCTCCTGTACTATGTCAGCTGTCTCTGACCATCTCTTGCTTTGTGTCCACGGTCTCTGAGCATCTTCTATACCAAGTGTAGGCAGGTGCAGTCTGTAATCTTCACTGTAGGTGGCTCTCATCCTCAGCGGTAATGCTAAGAGGAACTGGATTTCTCTATGATTTGCTCAGGCACATAGGCTAGGGATTCAATTGGAGGCTCATGCCCCATGTGACCCTGGCGACCATCTTGGGTCAGGCATAGTGTCACGTACCTGGTGGAGATGAAACTGGAGAGGGGGTTTCTCTTGCACCTCTTGTCCGACACCCCTGGTAGTGATGACAGGGAGTGAGGGACACAGAGTGGCACGAGAGCCGATGTAGCAGATGGCACTGGCTGAGCCTGAGCAGGAACCAGGTGGCTGGAGAGCGCTGAGCTGACTCTGGAAACTGGAGCTCTGTATTGCTGGATTAGCAGATGGAGGCGTAGCCGGGACGTAAGCCAGGAGGTCATCAACAGCCGGACGGAACAGGTACCGAGACGATAGGCAGAGGCAGAGACGGGACACAGGCCGGGTTCGGTACACAGTCGGGCAGCAAGGTACAGGAACATCAGGCAGAAGCAGAGTCAAACACAAGCCGGGATCAGGTAGGCAGGCGGAGGTCAAGGAGAAGGTTCAGGTGAAGGCGGGTCAGGACACAGGAAAATGGAACAGATTAGATAAACAGGCACTAGCTGAAAGATCACTCAGCAACAAGCAGATATCAGTGTTCTGTTTAAATGGGCACTAACTGGCGCCAGTACGTGAGCGCGCCCGCGTGCCTGATCGCGTCCGTGCGCGCCGGTATGCCTGCTTGCGTCCGTGCGCGTCCGTGCGCGCCCGCGCATGCACCAATACAAGTTATTACTTGTGGATACAAAGGTATGCCCACACATGCGCGCCAATGCGCCTCTGTTGCCTGGACTTCTCTTACACATAGTCTATTTAAGACTCTGACCCCTGGGTTTGGCATGCTTTATGCAGGTGGCTAGTGTAGGGACAGGTTTACCACCTGACAGTGACAGTGCTGTGTGTTAGAGAAAGATTCCAGAGGAGTAGGGAGTGAGCAGAGACCATGTCTACTTCATCAGGAAGCTTCCCTTTTGGGTTGACCAGCCAGGCCACATTACGCTCCTCCTGGCAGATGCTGTTGGCATCATTGGGTCTTCATACCGCTGTTACATCACTGAACAGTTGTAAGTGACTCTGGGCAGTTTAACTTCTTTTACAATGCATTGTTTCTGTCAACAGGGAATCTGTGTGCTTACTGCCCACCACACCATACTGCACCTACCCAACACATCTCTACAGTTTCTGACCATCACCTGTACCGTGTCTACAGTCTCTGACCATCTTCAGTATCATATCTACAGCCTCTGATCATCTCCTTTATCATGTCTCTAGGCTTTGACCATCTCCAATACCATGTTTATAGTGTCTGACCATCGCCTGTATCATGTCAGCTGTCTCCGACCATCTTTTGCTTTATGTCCACAGTCTGACCATTTCTTGAATCATGCCCATCCCTGGATGGTACAAAACCTGACAAGTTTTCTAACCTTTCCCAGCTCAAAACAAATAAGATCTGGCTGGACATGCAGTGTAAAAATTTACATATTTGCAGAGTGCTTGGCATGGTTCTTAGTGCTGCCTCAATAGATACACCTTCCTCAGTTTGCCTGAATGATGTAGTACCAGGGTGCAGGAACTCGACCACGACTTCCCAAACCCCCACACACCCTCCAAACCTCACCAAATAGTGGGTGTCAAATTTTACTAACAGTGGGAGGATCTTAATGCACTCCTGGTATTTAGCGCCCCTTTAGGTACTGTCAAGGTCACCTGTGGCCAGGTGACAGATGCACACCATAGGGGGACAGGAGTGCACCGCAAGGTAGTGAACCCTATGGCTGACTGCTGCGGATAGGAAACTGGGTGGTTGTGGAAAGCGGGACCAGAGGAGCACAACCGGGATCCCAACGGAAGCTAGAGCCAAGATTCCCCAGGGCACGGAGTCTAAGACCCAGCAGGTCTTCTCCAGGGCCTCTAGTGGTGAGGATGTTATGCTGCAGGCTGGGACCAGGTCGCGGCCCCTGGAGTTTCCTAGCTCACGCCCCGTAGGATAAGGGGAAAAGAGGGGAAGCAGCAGTACAAGATATGAGAGAACCGAATAACAAGCTGAAGGTCAGGGGCCACAAGCAGACAAGGATAACGAAAGAACGAGCCGAAGGTCAAGGGTCACGAGCAGACAGGGATAGTCGGGGACAAGCCAAATATGTAACAGAGAGACAGACGTAGCACACGGCAGGCAGGAACCCAAACACACAATGCCAAACAAACACGTTGATCAACAAAGCAGGCTTGCAGTGCACAGGTTAATATAGTGTTCTGTGATAGGGCCTGGGGTGGAGTCTGGCTGGGAGGAGATTATAAAGGAAGCCAGGTGAAAGGGCTCAGGCCTCTAAGATGAACACATGGGAAGGAAGGTAAGCTGACAGACAAACACTACTGCATATCCATGACAGTACCCTCCCTCTTATGGGCCCTCCCCCGCCTGGGCCCAGGCTTAAAGGGAAATCTCTGATGAAACCTTCTCAACAGATGAGGTGCAGCGACATCAGATGCAGCGATCCAAGACGCCTCCTCAGGACCAAAACCTCTCCAATGCACAAGGTACTGAAGAATGCCTCTGCAGAGCCGAGAATCCAGAACTTGTCTAACCTCGTACTTAAGATAATCCTCAGAGACCGAAAACGAGGTAGGGAGATGACAAGAAGATCTATTGAGGACCAAAGGCTCTCTAGGAATAAGCAAGGGCATGAGAGGATCAACAGGAATCTGAGGAGGGTCCCCTAGACCCTTAAAGGGGAACTGGTCATCTTGCACAGGACCATCAGACTGGGCAGATGTCAGTGGAACCCTGAAGTCAGGTTGGTTAGAAGGTGACATGTCGTCGGAGTCAAACTGAATAGCTGAAGGACAAGCAGAATGTCCCGAACAAGAAAAAGTAGGAGGCTCACTGGGCATGGGCTGGACTGGCATAACTAGTACAGAGGCAGAGTGAATAGCTGAGTCAGGTGTAGCGACTACCTGAATCGCATCGCAAGACGTAGCGACTGCAGGACTTGTAGACAAGCTAGCCTGGCTGTGCGTCCAAGGGTGGTTAGGGACAGAGAAATGTAAATGGTTATGCAACCTGGAATGAATGACCGGCTCAGATTCACAGGGGGCAACCTTGGGTAGGCAGGACGAGGAACAGGAGGGGCCCCAAGCCAGGATCTGTCCAGTAGTCCAGTCCACATGAGGAGAATGGAGCTGTAACCATGGGAGACCCAAAATTATAGGCGTTGAGGCCTTGGGTAAGATAAGGAAGGATATCCACTCCTGGTGGAGTGTCCCTACCGACATCTTAACAGGGAGGGTCTGGAAGCGGATAGGTCCCCCTGGGAGAACAGTACCATCAATCGCCAAGACCACAAATGGTGTGGTGAGGGGCAAAAGAGTAAGTCTCCTGGACGATGCGATTTCCCAGTCCATAAAATTACCAGTGGCTCCGGAATCCAGATATGCTGAGACCGAATGAGAAGAAGCACCAACATGAAGGAACACAATAAGCAGAAGACGAGAAGGGGAAGGTGATATTTCTGGGTCCAATACTCCACTTTCCAGATGAAGTGGACCCGAACGTTTTTCTGGACAAAGAGAGCAAGTGTCACGAAAATGACCTTTGCCCCCACAGTAAAGACACAGACCAAGAGTTCTGCGCCTAGCACGTTCCTCTGGGGATAGCCTGGTCCGACCCAGCTGCATGGGTTCCTCAGCTGGTAGGAGATGCTCTACGGGTCGAAGAGAGGGGAGCTCAGGCTGACTAAGAACCAAGGAGTGCTGGCGTTGCTTTTCTAAGGTCCTCTCCTGAAAGCGAATATCGATCTGGTTACACAAGGAGATAACGCCGGCCAGATCAGTGGGGATGGTTCTTCCTGCTAATTCATCCTTCACTCTATCAGACAGGCCATGCAAAAAGGTTGCGACTAAGGCCTCATTGTTCCAGCTCAACTCAGCCGACAGTATGCGGAAATGAAGGGCATACTGTCCCACAGAAGCAGACTCTTGGCGGAGACGTAAAAGGGCGCTGGCCGCTGAAGAGACACGAGCCGGTTCTTCGAAGATATTCCGAAAAAGTTTCAAGAAGCCAGACAGGCTAGAAACCACTGGATCATTCAGTTCCCACAGAGGGGCTGCCCAGGCTAAAGCTTCACCAGAGAGGAGGGAAATGATATAGGCTACCTTAGCCCGATCAGACAGGAAGTTTTGGGGCTAGAGCTCAAAATGAATTGTGCATTGGCTAAGGAACCCTCTGCAAGCCTTGGAGTCCCCAGAGAAACGGGACGGAGCTGGCAGTTGTAGTGAGTGTGTGGCTGCGACTGGTGCAATAGGTGCAGCCGCTGGTTGTATTTGAGGTTGCGGATTCAGGGTTCCCAAGGAGGCCTGAAGCTGCTCAAAGCGAGAAGCCAGATCCTGGAGGAATCGCATCACCTGAGTCTGATTCGATTCCTGGGTTTCAAGTCTGCAAACTATGCCCTGCAACGGATCATCCATGGGTAACGGGATGTCAGCCAGGTTCATGGCTGATCAAACTGTCAAGGTCACCTGTGGCCAGGTGACAGATGCACACCGTAGGGGGACAGGAGTGCACCGCAAGGTAGTGAACCCTATGGCTGACTGCTGCGGATAGGAAACTGGGTGGTTGTGGAAAGCGGGACCAGAGGAGCACAACCGGGATCCCAACGGAAGCTAGAGCCAAGATTCCCCAGGGCGCGGAGTCTAAGACCCAGCAGGTCTTCTCCAGGGCCTCTAGTGGTGAGGATGTTATGCTGCAGGCTGGGACCAGGTCGCGGCCCCTGGAGTTTCCTAGCTCACGCCCCGTAGGATAAGGGGAAAAGAGGGGAAGCAGCAGGACAAGATATGAGAGAACCGAATAACAAGCTGAAGGTCAGGGGCCACAAGCAGACAAGGATAACGAAAGAACGAGCCGAAGGTCAAGGGTCACGAGCAGACAGGGATAGTCGGGGACAAGCCAAATATGTAACAGAGAGACAGGCGTAGCACACGGCAGGCAGGAACCCAAACACACAATGCCAAACAAACACGTTGATCAGCAAAGCAGGCTTTCAGTGCACAGGTTAATATAGTGTTCTGTGATAGGGCCTGGGGTGGAGTCTGGCTGGGAGGAGATTATAAAGGAAGCCAGGTGAAAGGGCTCAGGCCTCTAAGATGAACACATGGGAAGGAAGGTAAGCTGACAGACAAACACTACTGCATATCCATGACAGGTACCAAGTGCAGAGAACATGTGTTTACAAGTGATAGTGGTGAGCAGGGAGCAGAACACCTGAGCCAAAGGTGGTGGAACTGAGTTCCACCAAGTTCCAGCTGAAAAAAAGCCCTGTGTAGTACTATGTTATATAATATATTATTCTATAAAGTGCTGGTTTGTCTTTCTCCTTTGCACTTGGTGGATTTCCCCAGTCAAGAGAGGGCAGGACAGTGTGTGTACCATGGAGTGGCATGTTGAATAGTCCTGGAGGGTGAGAAGAAGTCTCTTGCATCTCTCTGGAGAGCTGGTGAATGGGAAATCACCTTGTAGCCCATAGCCGGGTTCCTCCTAACATAGCTAGTATGGAACCATTGGCTGTGCTCTGCCAGGGTCATTGAATATGCTTGCTCTGGCGAATTAAAGCTTGTACAATTGTGGAGTTAAAGCTAGAAGGATGAGTATTGGTCTTTTATGTGGCTTGTGAGAACATTTTCTTGTGGAAACTTCTAGCATGATGTGACACTTATACATGAACTATGAAATAAAGAATAACATTCTAGTAAAGAAAGTTTAAGTATAAGCTAGGATTTTGTGGACCTTAAACATTCTATACACTTCATAAAAGAACACCTGGCCTGAAGGTAATGCTGTTCTTCCAGAGTGCAAGGTGGTTGAATAAAGCCAACAAGATGTAGAGATAGTCAGGATTACTGAAGAAACAGTTGGAGCCACAGAACCTTGGTGTAGTTGGCCAATTTCGGGCCCATGTATTGTAAAGTCAGAACGTACCCCCAGGAAAGACTAGATAGAGAGAGGGGTAGGTGATCTGCTGTTTGCATGGGAAAGGCAATAGTGGAATCTTCCTTAACCACTTGACCACTGGGCACTTAAACCCCCTTAATAACCAGACCAATTTTCAGCTTTCGGTGCTCTCACATTTTGAATGACAATTACTCAGTCATACAACACTGTACCCATATGAAATTTTTGTCCTTTTTTTCACACAAATAGAGCTTTCTTTTGGTGGTATTTAATCACTGTTGGGTTTTTTATTTTTTGCGCTATAAGAGAAAAAAGACTGAAAATTTTGTAAAAAAATGATTTTTTTTTCGTTTCTGTTATAAAATTTTGCAAATTACTATTTTTTCTTCATAAATTTTGGCCAAAATTTATACTGCTACATATCTTTGGTAAAAATAAGTACAAATTGGTGTATATTATTTGGTCTTTGTGAAAGTTATAGAGTCCACAAGCTATGGTGCCAATATCTGAAAATTGATCACACCTGAAGTACTGACGGCCTATCTCAATTCTTGAGACCCTAACATGCCAGAAAAGTACAAATACCCCCCAAATGACCCCTTTTTGGAAAGAAGACATTCCAAGGTATTCAGAAAGAGGCATTGTGAGTTTTTTGAAGTTGTCATTTTTTCCCACAATTCTTTGCAAAATCAAGATTTTTTTTTCTCTTTTTTTTTTTTCACAAAATTGTCATATTAGCAGGTTATTTCTCACACACAGCATATGCATTCCACAAATTACACCCCAAAACACATTCTGCTATTACTCCCGAGTATGGCGATACCACATGTGTGAGACTTTTACACAGCGTGGCCACATACAGAGGCCCAACATGCAGGGAGCACCTTCAGGCGTTATGGAGCACCAAGGCCAATTCTGACATTTCTCTCCTACATGTAAAAATCATCATTTATTTGCTAGAAAATTACATAGAACCCCAAAACATTATATATGTTTTTTTAGCAAAGACCTTAGAGAATATAATGGTGGTTGTTGCAACTTTTTATCTCGCACGATATTTGCGCAGCAATTTTTTTAACGCGTTTTTTACGGAAAAAAAATGTTTTGTGCTTAAAAAAAAAAAAAACAGTAAAGTTAGCCCAATGTTTTTGCATAATGTGAAAGATGAAGTTACGCCGAGTAAATAGATACCTAACATGTCGCCCTTAAAAATTGCACACACTCGTGGAATGGCGCCAAACTTCGCTACTTAAAGAATCCCCATAGGCGACGCTTTATATATTTTTACTGGTTACATGTTTTGAGTTACAGAGGAGGTCTAGGGCCAAAATGATTGCTCTCGCTCTAACGTTCGCAGAGATACCTCACATGTGTGGTTTGAAAACCGTTTTCATATGTGGGCGGGACTTACGTATGCGTTCGCTTCTGTATGCGAGCTCACGGGGACAGGGGCGCTTTAAAAAAAAAAAAAAATGTTATTCTTCATTTTACTTTATTTATTTTAGTTTGACATGTTTTTCCGCCCTAAACATTTTTTTGATCACTTTTATACCTATTACAAGGAACGTAAACATCCCTTGTAATAGGAATATGGCATGACAGGTCCTCTTTACAGTGAGATATGAGGGGGGGGGGGTGTCAATAAGACCCCACATCTCACCTCTAGGCTGGGAAGCCTGAAAAAAAAACAAAAAAAAAAAACAATCCTGGCTTTGATCGTAGCGGTGAGTCGGTAGAAGCACCGGAGGGCGGCGGGGGGGGGGGGACATCCCCTCTTGCCTCCCGTAAGAATGATCAAGCGGCGGAACAGCCGCTATGATTGTTCTTATGGTGTAGGGAATCGCTGGCTGAAAAAGCCGATATCTGAATGATGCCTGTAGCTGCAGGCATCATTCAGATATCCCCGCACAAAGTCAAGGACGTCATATGACGGCCGGAGGGCGGGAAGTGGTTATTGCGGAGTATTGCCGGGCATTGCGGAGTATTGCCGGGCATTGCAGAGTATTGCCGGGCATTGCGGAGTATTGCAGGGCATTGCGGAGTATTGCGGTGTGTGGCAGGGTATTGCGGTGTATGGCAGGGTATTGCACGGGTATTGCACAGGGTATTGTGGAGGGTATTGCACAGGGTATTGTGGAGGGTATTGCAGAGTATTGTGGAGGGTATTGCAGAGTATTGTGGAGGCTATTGCAGAGTATTGTGCAGGGTATTGCAGAGTATTGTGCAGAGTATTGCAGAGTATTGTGCAGGGTATTGCAGAGTATTGTGCAGGGTATTGCAGAGTATTTTGCAGAGTATTGCGCAGGGTATTGCAGAGTATTTTGCAGGGTATTGCAGAGTATTTTGCAGGGTATTGCAGAGTATTGTGCAGGGTATTGCAGAGTATTGTGCAGGGTATTGCAGAGTATTGCACCAGGGTATTGCAGAGTATTGCACCAGGGTATTGCAGAGTATTGCACCAGGGTATTGCAGAGTATTGCACCAGGGTATTGCAGAGTATTTCGCAGGGTATTGCAGAGTATTTCGCAGGGTATTGCAGAGTGTATTGCACCAGGGTATTGCAGAGTATTGCACCAGGGTATTGCAGAGTATTGCACCAGGGTATTGCAGAGTATTGCACCAGGGTATTGCAGAGTATTGCACCAGGGTATTTTGCAGAGTATTGGCAGGGTGTATTGCAGAGTATTGGCAGGGTATAGCACAGGGATGGCTGAGCAGGGATGGATGGATGGCTGGATCTGTGACTGCAATTGTCACAGATCCAGCCCACAGTGCTGCTGCTGCCATCCGCTCCCTCCCCCTCCCCTCTCACACTGTACCGATCGGTACAGAGAGGGGAGGGAGGAACCGGCGTCATCAAATGACGCCGGTCTGTTTACAAGTGATTGCTCCGTCATTTGACGGAGCGATCACGTGGTAAACGGCCGCTATCAGCGGCGATTTACCGCGATTCGTGATCCGCCGGGTCCAGAGGAGTTTCCCGTGTGCGCGCCCCAGGGGGCGCGCGGGAGCGCGATTCTGGGAGGACGTTATATAACGTCCTCCCAGAGTTAAGCAACCACCCTGCCGCCGTTATTTGTCGGCAGGTGGTTGTTAAGTGGTTAACCTAGTCCTAGTAATGACCAATCCATGACAATCTGGAGAGGCACTAGGACAGGCTTTCTCAACCAGGGTTCCATGGAACCCTAGGGTCCCTCCAGAAGTTGCTAGGGGATCCTTGACCAATTAGCAATTTCTGCCTCTCAGATAAGTTCCCACTGACACCATTGATCTTTTTAGCTATCTGTAAGGGGGTAATTCTTCCCAATGACCACAAGTGTAAGGAGCATTCTTCCCACTGATCATCACACTAACGTATCATAAGTTGTAGATATAGTAAGTTTTAGCAAAGGTTCCCTGAGACCAGAAAATTATTTCAAGGGTTTATCTGTGTTGGAACAGTTGAGAAAAGCTGCACTAGGTCACATGCACAAGGCCTAGTGGGGTCCTGTCCACGGTGAAAGTGGGTAAAGTCAAGCACCCCAAGAAATGTAGAATGATCACTACCTAGAGAAGGCTTTCTTTCTGCAGTATTGCCAATCTCACCCCGTCAAAGAAGGCACAGGTTATTTATGCTAGACGCCATTACATTTATATTATATGTCAATGCTATTTCTGTTTTAAAGGTCAGATTACCAGTTTGTTTTGCAAGAATAGAAGATGGGTCAGATGCCTTCAAGATACGGTGGTGGTAGGTCTTCCAAAAAATGTGTAAAAGAAAGATTCTATATTCTTTATATCATTAGAACAATTAAATGTGTGCACTTTTATGTTAATTAATTTTTAACTGCAACATTCCCATATTTAATTCCCGGATCTTCCATGTTTTTGTTATTGTATTACATATAAAAGTTTGTAACCATTAAAGGGAGCTAAATTCTAATTACCATATATACTCAAGTATAAGCCGACCCGAATATAAGCTGAGGCACCTAATTTTACCACAAAAAACTGGGAAAACGTATTGACTGGAGTATAAGCCTAGGGTGTCCATCTGCATGCCTCACTGTGCCTCACTTTGCCTCACTGTGTACATGTGCATGCCTCACTGTGCCTCACTGTGCCCATGCCTCACTGTGCCCATGCCTCACTGTGCCCATGCCTCACTGTCACCGTTCCCATGCCTCACTGTGTCAATGCTTCACTGTGCCTCACTGTGTCCATGCCTCACTGTGCCTCACTGTGTCCATGCCTCACTGTGTCCATGCCTCACTGTGCCTCACTGTGTCCATGCCTCACTGTGTCCATGCCTCACTGTGCCCATGCCTCACTGTGTCCATGCCTCACTGTGTCCATGCCTCACTGTGTCCATGCCTCACTGTGTCCATGCCTCACTGTGCCTCACTGTGTCCATGCCTCACTGTGTCCATGCCTCACTGTGCCTCACTGTGTCCATGCCTCACTGTGTCCATGCCTCACTGTGCCCATGCCTCACTGTCACTGTGCCCATGCCCCACTGTGCCCAATCTCCCTACCTGATCTCCTGTGCTGCGTGACTAGACTGACGTTTAACATGGGAGTCTATGGAAGGGGTGCCCGGCTTTGAAAAATTGGTGCTCCCCGGCCGTAAGTCCCCTGGACAACAAACTTTGCGCAATTGTATATGAAGAGTGAGTATATATGTGTGCCAAGTTTGGGGTCCAGAGGACCTACAGTTGGCCGGGATCAGGCGCACAAAGTTGAAGATGGACACAGACTCGAGTATAAGCCGAGGGGGGCATTTTCAGCACAAAAAAATGTGCTGAAAAACTCGGCTTATACTCGAGTATATACGGTAACTCAGCCTTATTCAACTCCCCTGCTAAACTCCTGTAGCCACTAGAGGCAGCAAAGACACAATTTACTATTACTCTGCCTTTCTCCTTATCAGCTGCTCAGATGAGATCTCCTCCAGGCAAGGAGTGTGTTGTTTTCAGTGACTCGGATGATTCATTGTGAGAAGGAGCAGAAAGTCTCCATTCACATCTAATCGTTTTGTTTGGGGATTCCCAACGTGCTACAATACTCAAGATGAAGAATCCTATTATTCTCAATGGCCCTGCTGATTTGGTCTGTTGCATGAAGCTTGAAAAATGCATGATCTTCTTTGACCATTTCTTTGATAGGAGCACCTGAAAAATGTCTGAAAAACACTTGAAAAAAATCATCTTTTATGTGCATCTTTCAGGCCTATGGGACCAAAGACACATGATTTTGCTCCAGTATTATATATACAAGGGGGACTAAAGCACAACCTATAGCACTGTGAAGTAGAAAGCAGAGCCTAGATATGTAATGATCAAATATGGCCGACCTCATGTACATATTGTATATATTTAAAATCTATACATAGAGGTTAATCAGCTTTCAGGTTGTTGTTTTTTTTGTCAAAGCTTAATTGAACAAGCTGAAGTTAGAAGCTGATTGGCTACCATGCACAACTGCACCAGTTAACACACTCTCCAGTTTTAGTACATCAACCCCATGGTTTTGAAACCATTGAAGCCCAACTTAGTTTTTTTTAAATAAAGCCCCGTACACACGGTCGGACTTCCATCGGACTTTTCCGTGGTTTTTTGTCCGAACGGAGTTGGTCGGGAACACCCATAGCATACACACACTCTGACTTTTCTGCAAACTTTCCCAAAACTTTTTGCAACATCATGTGGTTTTTCTGCTCTTTTCTGCTCTTTAGCGCCACCCTTTGGTCAACTTCTGCTATTGTTGGTTGATTTTAACATTAGTTGTTTTGTCCATCGGACAAAAGTCCGATGGTTTTCTGTACACACGGTCGGACTTTGCTCCATCGGACTTTTGTTGGGCAAAAGTTTGTTCGTTTGCAGACCCAACTTTTGTCCGATGAAAACAAGAAAAAAGCAAAAAAAGTTTGTCCGATGGAGCGTACACACGGTCGGATTGTTGGTCCAACTTGCTCAAAATGAAGTTTGTTGGCCAAAAGTCCGACCGTGTGTACGGGGCTTAATAAAAAATGAATTGCCTTTGTACTTTTCAATTACTTGTCAATAACAGAATAGGGGTCCCGGTATTGCTTGCTAGTTGGTTGTGGGAGGCTTGGCCCCAACCAGGGCCAGACTTCCATCACTTGGGCCTATAGACACAAAACATTTGTTGCCGAAAACAAACCTCCAGTGCTAGGATTATCCCTCTTCCATAAAACCTTTTTTTTTTTTGGCCCTATTCTTGTCTTACTCTTTCTGTTCCTCTCATTACTCAGACGAACATGAAAATTTTCATCAGCTGTTGTCTCAGCACGACTTCAATGAACTAAAATTAATCTACGAGTATTTTAAAAATGACCTGATCTACATTGTGGCGTCCACCACCGAAATCAAACAACTCCTGGACTTTATGGCCTCTCGGAATATTCTCAATAAAGAGGTAACTAGAAAAATATGCAGACCTCTATGGGAACAGAAGCTAGCAATCAAAGCTACAGATGTTAGGCCAAAAACAAAAGAAAATATTTAAAAGAAAAATTAAATTATTTTATTTAACTTATGATAAATACCGGTAAATCCCAGAGCACCATGAGTTTTCTAAAGGATAGCAGAAGCTGCTTTCTTTCAGACTTTCTCTGGATTTAGTAACGGCAAATAGACTGTTTACTTTGCAAAAAAAGTTGCACTTTACCAAGGAATTGTCTCCAGAACTTAGTAAATGAGTTGAAGCTCTGCTGACTTACTACCATCATTCAATCATGTGCAAGAAAAAACACTGTTTTTTTGGGGGGTTTTTTTGTCCTTGCACGTGATTGCGCATTATTTACAAAGTGAAATTGTACCACATTCATTAAGCTCCAAGGAAAATTTCCTTGCAAATAAGCAACCTATTTGCTTTTAGTAAATCAACCCCTCCGTGTCTAATAAAACATTTTCACAGAGCTATTTATAGAGAAGGAGGACCGGTATAAGTTACAATTTGTGAGTGTAAATTAACGCTTGAGCTACTGAGCTTGTTCAAATTCCATTATAAATCCCTAAGAATTTTCTCCAGAGCTTAGAGAATATGGTAACGTTTCACTTTACAAAGAATACCCAATCACGTACAGGCAAGAAAAAAACAAAAAAAAAACAGTTTTTTGGTTGCTCGTAATTGGATGAAGGAAGTCAGCAGAGCTTTGCCTCATTCACAAAGCACTGGTGCAAATTCCCTTGAACAGTCAATTTGCCTTTAGTAAATCAACGTCGTGGTGTATGTCTGTCTCTGATTGAATTACCCTTATGAATCCTTCTGAACATAACAGGCTGGAGGGGAGAAGAGTTAGTTCGGGTAGATCAGGGGTGTCAAACTCAATTTCATTGTGGGCCGCATCAGCATTATGATTACCCTCAAACAGGCTGGCTGTATCTGTAAGATTAGATGCCCAGCGCATGCCCCCCCCCCTTTACATAAGTTGTCAAGAGCCACCCCACCATCAGAAGTTGAGTCCCCCACTCTCCCTTACATCACAGTGCACCCCCCCCCCCTTTCCTTATGCTGCTGCTGGGAAGAAGCTGGATGCATTGCTTGAAAGCAGAAAGTAAGGGTCTGGAGGAGGATCAGAGGAGGGCTGGAGTTCTCCTGCAGCTGCAGGAGAGGTTCGGGGGCCACATGAAATGGCCTGGAGGGCCGTATTTGGCCCGCGGGCCTTGTGTTTGACACCTGTGGGGTAGATGAAACCAATTACATAAACAAATATGTTGCTTCTGTTTATTTTCCCTGAAATCAGTAACATTGTATTCTAGTTACACCTCCAAATGAGGAGAGACCTGGGACCCTTCATGTTCTCTGAGAAGCTGGTACAAGATATTCTGGATGCTGGAAAAGAGGCCATCATGGGGTTCTTGGAAGGCATCTATGATCTACAGTTTTTTAATTCATCTGCTCATTTGTATGCACTGCAAGACGAATTGGATAAATTCGGTAACTAGAATGTGGAATTCTGTATGTTGAATGTGTATATTCATTGACCTATAATATAAAAAAACTTCCATCAATGAAAAGCTTTCTGTGAATGGAGGAGGTGGAGTTTCTACTCATCTGTCCGTCCTCCATTCATAGATCACCTTTTATGACTGTAAGCTGTAGCACAGCTTCTGTGAATGGAGGAGGAAGGTGGAAGGGGAGGGCATAGTTGGCACTCTTGACGAGTGCCTATGACAGGTGGAGCAGCTGTATTAACCCACTGCAGCGGGATAATGGGGTGTCCAGAGCATGGAAGATTTCCACAAAGATCACCAGCACAATGGACACTTCTCATTGAATGTAAGTACTGTCCCTTGTGCTGATCTTTTTTAACCACTTGCCGACCGCCTCCTGTACTTATACGTCGGCAGAATGGCACGGACAGGCATATCAACGTCCCTATAAGTCCCCTTTAAATGCCCGTCCGTGTGGTCACGCGCTGCCGGCGGCACACTCGTGACCCTGCCGCCATCCCCGTGAGTCAGACCGCGGGTCCCGCGGACTCAATCGCAGCGGGGATCCCCGCGATCGTCTCACGGAGGTATAGAGCGAGGAGATGCTTATGTAAACTAATGACAATGACACTGATCTCGGCTCCGTGTACTCAGAGCGGAGATCGGTGTCACGTGACACAGAGCCCATCCCCCCTACAGTAAGAAACACTATGCAGGGAACACTTAACCCCTACAGCGCCACCTAGTGGTTAACCCATTCACTGCCAGTGTCATTTTCACAGTAACCAGTGCATTTTTATAGCACCGATCGCTGTGAAAATGACAATGGCTCCAAAAATGTGTCAAAAGTGTCCGATGTGTCCGCCATAATGTCGCAGTCACGAAAAAAATCACTGATCGCCGCCATTACTAGTAAAAAAAAAATTTTATAAAAATGCCATAAAACTATCCCCTATTTTGTAAACGCTATAACTTTTGCGCAAACCAATCAATAAACGCTTATTGCCATTTTTTTTTCTACCAAAAATATGTAGAAGAATACGTATCGGCCTAAACTGAGGAAAAATAATGTTTTTTCATATCTTTTTTGGGGATATTTATTATAGCTCTATTTTTGTTTAAAGCGCAAAAAATAAAAAACCGCAGAGGTGATCAAATACCACCAAAAGAAAGCTCTATTTGTGGGGAAAAAAGGACGTCAATTTTGTTTGGGAGCCGCGTCACACAACCGCGCAATTGTCAGTTAAAGCGACGCAGTGCCGAATCGCAAAAAGTGGCCTGGTCCTTTAGCTGCAAAATGGTCGGAGCTGAAGTGGTTAAAAAAAAAAAACCTAGCTAAACTTAGGCTGTAAGGTAATTACATCTCAGTATGATTTCAATCTACAAATTACTACACAATTATAACCAATTTCCTATGTATTTATATAAAATAAACCATTTATTTTCATATATTAAAAGTCAAAACAATAAAAAATGGCTATTAATGAAATAGTGGGATCCGCAAAAGGGCCTTACTGTGTAGATGTTACCAGGCTCTCCCATTATAGTTCAGACACAGACAGGCATGCAGCAGCATTCCATGCACTCCAGCTCATCGATCAGCCTGGGGGTTTGTCTTTTTCTGTATTTTATTGCTTAATGAACTGGGGAGAGGGTCTAGGGTGGTGCCAGATACTCCAAAACGCTGTGACAAAGGTGTCAGAGGACAATTCTTTAAACAACAGCAGCACAGTTTCTTTACACTCACAGCTGGGGACTGTGAAATATTTGGTAAACCAACACACAAGGGGCAGTTCACACCACATGCAGTCCAGTGCATTTTTTTCTGCATCAAAAATGCATGGAAAGTAGGTCATATGGTTTTCAATGGCAAAAGTTCACACCAGTGCTTGCAGATCAAGTGCATTCCTGTTCCAGAAAAAAAAAAAAACATGCTGCATCAGAGGCGGCTCTAGGCTTTGTGAGGCCTTAGGCAAAACTTAGACATGAGGCCCCACTCACGCCCATAATGGGAAAAATTATTCAAGCAAGAAAAATGGCTGCAGAAAATGCACGGATCTAGCACACAGGTGATCAGCACCACTTCCAGGGCACCCTCCTCACCCATCAGACATTTTCAGACAATGCAAGAGGGGGGACAGACGGGGAGGTGAGAAAGAGAGAGGGGTAATAGAGAGATCCGATGACGCCGACATTAGTATTGATCACAGGCAAATTAGGCGGCCACGAGGCCCCTGTGAGTGCGAGGCCTTAGGCGACCGCCTAATTTGCCTAATTAGAGAGCCGCCTCTGTGCTGCATTTTTCCTGCACTGGACTGTACTGGAATGCTGTAAAATGCATCAAAAACGCACTAAAATGCATCTAAAACGCATCAAAAACGCACTGGAATGCATGAAAAATGCATAAAAAACGCAACTGCAGAAAAGCATCTGGGACCCATCTGGACTGGGTTTCTATGGTGTGAACTGGCCCTAAAAATGAAACCGTCTTCATAGACACAGCTGGGGACCATGAAGCAGCTTGTGTCTAGACTGTGGAAGTCTATAGGTTCATAGCTGTGGACCATGAAGTAGCTTGCAGAACAGATCGGCTAGACTAGAACAGTCTATAGATTCATGACTTGGGACCATGAAGCAGCTTGTAGAACAGATAGGCTAGACTGGAAAAGTCTATAGGTTCATGGCTGGGGACTATGAAGCAACTTATAGACCATATAGGCTAGACTAGAACAGTCTATAGCAGGGGTGTCAAACTCAATTTCATTGTGGGCCGCATCAGCATTATGATTGCCCTCAAAAGGGCCGGTTGTATCTGTAAGATTAGATGTCCAGCGCATCCCCTCCCCTTTACATTAGATGTCAAGAGCCACCCCACCATCAGAAGTTGAGTCCCCCACTCTCCCTTACATCACAGTGCACCCCCTTTCCCTATGCTGCTGCTCGGAAGAAGCTGGATGCATTGCTTAAAAGCAAAAAGTAAGGGTCTGGAGGAGAACCAGAGGAGGGCTGGAGGTGCAAGGGCCACATGAAATTGCCTGGAGGGCCGGATTCGGCCCGCGGGCCTTGTGTTTGACACCTATGGTCTATAGGTTCACAGGTTGGGACCATGGAGCAGCTTGTAGAACAAATAGGCTAGACTACAACAATCCATAGGTTCACAGCTGGGGACCATGAAGCAGCTTGTAGAACAAATAGGCTAGACTGGAACAGTCTATAGGTTCACAGCTGGGGACCATGAAGCAGCTTGTAGAACAAATAGGCTAGACTGGAACAGTCTGTAGGTTCACAGCTGGGCACCATGAAGCAATTTGTAGAAGAGATAGGAGGCTCTACTCACAGAACCCTGGAACAGGATCAGTCCATAGGTGCAGCCTCTTGTAAGTGGCTCAGCATCCAGTCCTGGGGCCCCAGGGGCAGGCAGTCCCTCTCCTCCTTAGCTCATTAATCCATCCTCCCAGTGGAAGAAGAGATAATCTTCTCAGGGCTCCAAACTATTTAACAGCTCTCCCAGCCACCATCTGGGCACACCTACCCAGGGATATTGACTGGGCCCTGCTCAATATTCAGGCTGGTCTTTTAAAAGCTCCCTCCCTAAACTCCAGAGATTTGCCTAGCAGTCTAACTAGAAGGCCTCGTACACACGACCGGTTTTCTCGGCAAGAAACAACAAGAAAACTGCCGGGAGAGCTTTCTTGCCAAGAAAACCGGCCGTGTGTACGAGGCTTTCAGGTTTCTCGTCAAGAAAACTGCTCAGAATCTTGACGAGAAAAATAGAGAACCTGCTCTCTATTTTCTCGTCGGGATTCTTGTCGACGAGAAACCCGAGTGTGTGTATACTTACCTGTCACCGTGGAAACCCACGCATGCTCAAAATGACTTTGACGCATGCGCGGTAGCTTCCTAGGCATAGGTAGGGTGTAGCAAGATGGCGGCTACGGCATCGAATGTGACAAGCGCATGCTCGTCGTAGTCTATGATGTCACCGCGTTCGTTCCATTCAAAAGAACGCCGGTTCTTTTGAATGGAGTGCGTGTACACTTGGCCGGGACAAGATTCTTGTCAAGAATCTCGTCAGGAAAAACGACGGGTTTGTTCTTGACGAGAATCTCGGCCGTGTGTACGAGGCTGAAGAGTGCTGCACTGACAAAACATGGGTGAGAAAAGTAAGGCTTAATAACGCAAACCATGAGCACCGCAACAAGAGTATTACTCGGTGGCTACAAAAAAATATATATTTAAGGATTCAAATGTAACTATATGTAACTACTGTCCTTCTGACCATGTATGGTCTGTCTTAGGTAGAGTGTGGAGTGTGGATCCTTGTGTTCAGAAGAAGGAACCTGTTTCAAGATGGACACCACTATTGCCTCCAGGGAGTTGGAGGAACAGACTGTGGTGAACTCCAGCAGTCCCCAATACAGGGATTGGTGTGCAGTAGGACATCAGGTTTGCCTTTGGCCCCTTTCACACTGACGCGTTTTTCAGGCGGTTTAGCGCTAATAATAGCGCTGCTATACCGCCTGAAAAAATCGTGCCCTATAGTCTTCAGTGTGAAAGCCCAAAGGCTTTCACACTGAAGCGGTGCGCTAGCAGGACCGCTCCAAAAGTCCTGCTAGCCGCATCTTTACAGCGGTGAAGGAGCGGTGTGTCCACCGCTCCTTTACCACTGCTACCCATTGAAAGCAATGCAGAGGGGCATTGCGGGCGCTATTAACCTCTTTTTCGGCCGCTAGCGGGGGTTAAAAATAGCGCCGCAATACCCACAGCGCACCTCCCGCCCCAGTGTGAAAGGGGCTTTTCTTATGGGTGTAGCGGGGTCTCCTTTAAGGCCCCGGGACTATGTTACCCAGAACCCCATTCGGCACCCAGAGTGCAATTGGCCACCGCAGAGACTCATGGAAGGGGCTATTTAAGAAGGAGGCGAGGCGGAGCTCGGCCTCTTTGGGACACCGCACTGCAAGCAACAGTTTCTTCCTGTGCGGATCTGCTGCAGTGCAAGGCCTAAAGCCTGGGGCCTTGCGCAACTTCCAAAGAGCCTTCCACCCCACTGCGGAGCCTGGGTGGCACCAGACTTGTCGAGTGAAGACATCAGTTGGATCGGGGACCCGATCGTTGCAGACGCTGTGTGCGGAGACACGGAAGGTGGAAGTCCCGGACTGGGATTGCGTCCTTAGTGGTGAGCGAGCACTTGCTCAAGCCAATAGACTGTACCGTGTTTAGGCCTATAGACTGCCTTGGCCCACCTATCGTTTGTTTGTTGTTCCATTAAGAGACCAGTAGCGGGACAGAGTTAAAGGGTCTCCAGTATAGTGTCCCTCGGGATTGCCTACTTGTGGATTACAAATACTGTTTCATCAAGTGCACCACCGAAAGTTTGCATGCAAAGAAATACTAGGAGAAAAGACTGAGATTTCTTCTATGTCAGGCCTGACCGGGGAGGGGAGATAGAATATTGTTTAGTGCGCCACAGGGCGCGTACACCATAATAGCTGCGCGCGGTGGGTTACCGCGCTGGGCCAATGTTGTGTGCTACACCTATTGCTACAGGGCTCTGTAAGCAAGTTGCATGTGTTCTGTTCTGCCTATGCCTTTTGATATGAAAGTAAAACTATTATATTTGATCTCTCGCCTCAGTGTGTTGTCTTATTGCAAGGAGATTACTCCTTGCAATACTGTTGATTGTGATAAGTATAATCCCTAGACTAGCTGTGCCAGAGTGTGTTCGAGTAGATTGCCGGGGGTTGGCGGTGCTGTATACAGGGCCCGAAATCAAACAAGCGGCTCTCTTAACTGGGGGTAGCGCTACATGGGTTTTTGTGGAACATTTACCTTTAACCACGGGTTAAGGACATAAAGGACAGAAGAAGACCTAACATTGTATGACAGGTGCTTTTGCATTGGAATGATGCTGTGGGTTTGAAATAAATTGTGGTTAGAATATTGAGGAATTACGCTTCTAAATGTTTTTCTATGTGCTTTATATGTGCACTTTGTGGTTTTTAAAAGATTTTAATATATGGAAATAAATGGTTTGTTTTAAAGATGCATAGGAAGTTGTAAACAATTTGTGTACTAATTTGTAGATGTAAACCATACTGAGATGTGGCAACCTTAATAGTTATATTTTTCTGGGTTGCATTCATTTCTAAGATGGAAATTTTCCTCGCTTTGGAGAAATTTCTTCACCTTATTGTTTCTCTGGCACAGGAAATGATGGCCAATCTCTTTGAAGGGAATGAAGAGCTTCTAACCCTTCATCACCTTATCCAAAACAAATAAAAAAATGTTGGCTTGAGTCCTATGTTAAGGACCACCTTAATTATAAAGTGGTTTTCAAAAATTGCTTTAATCTTCTTTGCATCCAGAGTTGCTCAGAAGAATAGAACATAGATAATGACACCCAAAAAATGTTATTGACTCATTGTGATTTCCATGTGTTTAGGGGACAGTCTGATGCAACAGATATTACTGGACCGGAATGGGCACCCTTTGACTTCTGAGCTGAAAGGTACATCCTAGAAGTTGTTTGATGAATAGGAAACATTTGCATGTTATAAGGCTGGTTGTGATGTAAAAAGTAGACATGTGCACACTGAAATATTTTGTTTCGGAATTTCGCTTTCGTCCGAAAAACTTATTTATTTAGCTACTCCCGAAATTATTTTTTATTTATTTAGTTTCGTTAAAAAATGCATTAGTCCGAAAATCCGAATTAATTAAGGTCGAATTTGTGAGTTGAAGGCTTATGGTGTCTGTCGAATCTTCTAAGAAGATTCGACGGAGCAGCTAAACTGTACGACGCTGCAATCGTACATTTCCGGCCTAATGCTCCGCCCACAAGCTATAGTAGAATTCTAATGTTGTATGACTAGTAATATTTATATTTAATAATTATTATTACTAGTCAACCAACATTAGAATTCTTCTATAGTCTATGGGCGGAGCATTTGACCATAAATGTTCGCTCACGGCGATCGTTTGTTTTTAGCTGCTTCGTCTAATCTTCATGTCTCTATAATGCCGAATCTTTTCTCTCTATGTCAAATCTTTTCTCTCTATGTCGAATAATCTTGGACTAATAGAGTTAGGTTAAGCACATTTAACCGCAGGTTCGATAGACACAGATCGCTATTGTCACCGTCATGTCGAATCTTCTATCTGTATCGAAATGTTGTCGCAACAAAATGAAAATAAAGCATTTTTTTATGTTGGATATTTCGTATTTCGGATTCTGCGTATTCGTTATCGCTTGTCAAAACGAATGCGAAAATCCACGAAATTCGGACAAAAATGCATTTGCATGAAAACCAATGCACATGTCTAGTAAAAAGTGATGAAGACAGAGCCCTAACAGTGAAGGCCAATAGGTAATGTAGACATCTTGTATGATGTAGTACATAGACATCTATTCCTGTCATCATAGGTCATCTGAAGCATCATGTTTACATTCCAGATGTAGCGGAGACCCCAAGCCGGTCTCGCTGTTTGTCCCAGGTTCTATTTTTTAAAGGCTGCACAGCAGCCAGGCACACAGCAGTTTTCAGTCTCTCCACACAATAACCAGAAAGAAGTTAAATTTTTTGGGTTTATTGTTTAAGGAACTGGGATCGAATGAGCCTTGGGATACTCCAGATCTAGTGCAACTTGAACTGAGGAAACTCTCTAGTAGAAACTAGCCTCTTCAGGGTAGTCCTTTCATGAAAAAGGGATGTGGATATACAACTCTGGAGGATCCCACACTGGAAACACACTGGAGACAGCACTGAGCCAGCAAAATCTTGACAGACAGGTCCCCAGCTGTCCCTGAGCTTGGACTGTGATGAACCTCAAGAAGACTACAGCTAAATGGTCCAGGAGGGCAGATAGCCCCTCCAGGCTAGGTCTCTTTCCACTCTGCTGTTCTAGGTCTCAGAGTATTTATGCACTCCTCAGCCCTCTGTTGGCCACCCTCTTGACCAGGGATTGGCTGAGGCTGCAAGAATATTCGGCTTAGGCTCCGCCTCTCCCAACCCTCTATATTCCAGAACTTACTGGAATGCAGTGGGAAGTAGCTGAGCCTGTAACCAGCAGAACAGCCAAAAGCAATGAAAACTCCTCCCCTGGCTACAGAGGAGCAAAAAACTACATTTACCTAAACCTATTAGCAACTTAACTAGGAAGATGCTACACAGAAATTGAGATACAGTATAATGAAGCCAGGGGCTGTCTAAGATTTTATTCTGCATACTCATTTAATACTGTTTGTGGCAAGCTTAGGACCTATGACCAAAAAAAAGGCAATAGGTTGGTTTTTCAGGGGTAACATTTTTAGCATATACAGTCAGGTCCATAAATATTGGGACATCGACACAATTCTAATCTTTTTGGCTCTATACACCACCACAATGGATTTGAAATGAAACAAACAAGATTTGCTTTAACTGCAGACTTTCAGCTTTAATTTTAGGGTATTTACATCCAAATCAGAACAGTGTAGGAATTACAACAGTTTGTATTTGTGCCTCCCACTTTTTAAGGGACCAAAAGTAATGGGACAGATTAACAATCATCAATCAAACTTTCACTTTTTAATACTTGGTTGCAAATCCTTTGCAGTCAATTACAGCCTGAAGTCTGGAACGCATAGACATCACCAGACGCTGGGTTTCATCCCCGGTGATGCTCTGCCGGGCCTCTACTGCAACTGTCTTCAGTTCCTGCTTGTTCTTGGGGCATTTTCCCTTCAGTTTTGTCTTCAGCAAGTGAAATGCATGCTCAATCGTATTCAGGTCAGGTGATTGACTTGGCCATTGCATAACATTCCACGTCTTTCCCATAAAAAACTCTTTGGTTGCTTTTGCAGTATGCTTCGGGTCATTGTCCATCTGCACTGTGAAGCGCCGTCCAATGAGTTCTGAAGCATTTGGCTGAATATCAGCAGATAATAATATTGCCCGAAACACTTCAGAATTCATCCTGCTGCTTTTGTCAGCAGTCACATCATCAATTAATACAAGAGACATGACACTACCACCACCATGCTTCACTGATGAGGTGGTATGCTTTGGATCATGAGCAGTTCCTTTCCTTCTCCACACTCTTCTCTTCTCTTCCCATCACTCTGGTACAAGTTGATCTCGGTCTCATCTGTCCATAGGATGTTGTTCTAGAACTGTGAAGGCTTTTTTAGATGTTGTTTGGCAAACTCTAATCTGGCCTTCCTGTTTTTGAAGCTCACCAATGGTTTACATCTTGTGGTGAACCCTCTGTATTCACTCTGGTGAAGTCTTGTCTTGATTGTTGACTTTGACACACATACACCTACCTCCTGGAGAGTGTTCTTGATCTGGCCAACTGTTGTGAATGGTGTTTTCTTCACCAGGGAAAGAATTCTTCGGTCATCCACCACAGTTGTTTTCCGTGGTCTTCCGGGTCTTTTGGTGTTGCTGAGCTCACCGGTACGTTCTTTCTTTTTAAGGATGTTCCAAACAGTTGATTTGGCCACACCTAATGTTTTTTCTATCTCTCTGATGGGTTTGTTTTGTTTTTTCAGCCTAATGATGGCTTGCTTCACTGATAGTGACAGCTTTTTGGATCTCATATTGAGAGTTGACAGCAACAGATTCCAAATGCAAATAGCACACTTGAAATGAACTCTGGACCTTTTATCTGCTCCTTGTAAATGGGATAATGAGGGAATAACACACACCTGGCCATGGAACAGCTGAGCAGCCAATTGTCCCATTACTTTTGGTCCCTTAAAAAGTGGGAGGCACATATACAAACTGTTGTAATTCCTACACCGTTCACCTGATTTGGATTTAAATACCCTCAAATTAAAGCTGAAAGTCTGCAGTTAAAGTACATCTTGTTTGTTTCATTTCAAATCCATTGTGGTGGTGTATAGAGCCAAAAATTTTAGAATTGTGTCGATGTCCCAATATTTATGGACCTGACTGTAGATTGAGTTTTGGGTATCCTCAACTTAATTAATTTTTTATTTTTGTTTTTTTAATTGTATTTCTAATAATTGTTGTTTACTTTGCCTTGACAGAAATACAGGAACATCACAAACAACATCTGATGGAAGAAGCTATCTCAAGAACCTTAGACTCTGTAGGACAGAATAAAGATTTTGATGTTTTTGATCGTTACATGGATCTGATTACATCCCAAGTCCTCCCTTTTCATAAACCATCTGATTACAGGCTTAAAGAGACAGCAACAAAGCACAAAGATTACTTACTGACTGCTGCAGGATGTGTTTCTCCTAACAGACTGTTTCGTTGGTGCAGAAGGCTAAAATGTGCACCGCATGCAGTGATGGTGACTGGTGTGCCAGGAATAGGGAAGACAACCCTCCTGGAGAAGCTGGTTTGTGATTGGGCAAAAGGAAAATTCTATCAGAGGTTTTCTTTCATCTTCTTCTTAAGGTTTCGGGATCTCAACAAGCTAGAAAAGATCAGCTTGGAGTCAATGATCCTTCAGGAATATCCATATTTACAGAATCAACTTGGGAACATTTTAGAGAATCCAGAAAGGCTTCTCTTTATCTTTGATGGCCTGGATGAAAGTGTTCATGAAATAGATTTTAGATTCAGCCGGCTGCCTCATGATATAAAACAAGTAGAAAATGTTGGAGCAGTTGTGGTTGGTTTGGCAAAACAGTTTCTACTCAAGGGCTGCTCTTTGCTTATGACCAGCCAACCAGACAGATTAGCCGGAAAGGATATTAGCATTTTCAAGAGAGTATTGGAGGTCATTGGATTCTTACCAAACGAAAGTCAGCTTTACATTGAAAGATTCTTCATGAACAAAGAAAGATCAGAGAAGGTTTTGGGCTTTCTGAGGGAGAACGGTGTGCTGTACACTTTCTGTTACAACCCATCGTACTGCTGGATCATCTGCACAGTCCTATCAAAGTTCTTCAAAGGCCAACCAACCAATGATGACCAATTAATGCAATCACTGCCGAAAACGCTGACGCAGCTCTTTACAGGTTTCATTGTTGATGTTCTGGCCAAGCACAGTCTGGATAAAGTTAAGACTCGGAGTCTGTTGACATCTATCGGGTGGACGGCAGAACATGGAGTTATGAACCATGTTACCAAATTTGAAAAACAGACCTTGTCACAGTTTAACGTGGACACGGCCTCAAAACTTTTACCAGAGTTTATGAAAGAATACACACTTTTCCCCGAGGCATCCTTCTCCTTCCTTCACCCCATCTCCCAGGAATTTTTGGCTGCCATGGTCCATTATATTGATTATTCTCCCGAGAAGTTACATAACTCACTTAAAAGAGCCAAGTCCTTCAAAGATAACTATGGTGAACTATTTCTCTCGTTCCTCTGTGGCCTCTCTGATATCTCCACCAGGACCATTTTAGAGCCTTATCTGGGTGACTTGTCTTCTGATGCTGCCCAGGATGTCCTCACTTGGCTTCAACAAGAGGTTACAGAATTTCAAACCTTGGAAAAAAGAAGGCTCTTGAGTATATGTTTTAAATTCTTTGAGCTACAGAATAAGGATTTTTTTTTAGAATGTCTCGGATCGCTCAGACATTTTAACATTGGTCTAGCTAACCTGACCCCTCTGGACTGCTCTGTGGTGTGTTTCATGCTTCAGTCCTATGAAGAGATTGAAGAACTGTGCTTAGGTGGATGTAACCTTCAGAGGGAGGACGTTAAGAGATTTGCACCTGCTCTGCATAAAACACAAAGCTTAGAGTACAATATAAACATGTCTTTTTATGTCTTAAGAACTCATAAATTAGTAAAGAGGTGGCATGTGGGAGAGAGGTAAGAGCAGTGGGACAGGATGAGAGTCGGGCACAGTGGTGAGAGTTGGGGTTGCAGTACAGATGTGGAGGGGGAGAGGAGGTTGAAGGTCAGCTGCGGTAGTGGAAACAAAGGTGGGGGGGTGGGGAAGTTTGAGCCATGGCAATGAGAAGAGGAGTGCAGCCACGCTGGTGATGGAGGGTGGGGGGTGCCGAGTCTGCCGACAAAGTGGCGTTGAGGAGGTGGTTGCAGGTGTGGTGGTAACAGGTGCCTCTGTGAAGGGTTGTCAGCTGTGGCTTCAGATGCTGTCCTCCTGGTAGGGGTGTATTTTGCTGGTGCGAGCAGCTAGAGATTTCAATAGCTTTCTAACTTACAGCAACAGCTAGGGGGTAGGAAGATGTTGTGAGCTGACTGGGCCAATAAAATTAATGAATTTATTCTATTGCAACACAGAATTACATACTTTGCAGTTACTCCCAAATCAAAGTACCCCCCTTAGGCCCCGTCTTCAAATGCAGTTATGTATGTCAAAAAAGGATCATTAAAGTATTTTTAAAATCATCCAGTGGGGGGTACCTAATATTGCTGTGGTATGAGCCTCCTTTGTTTTTGTGCACTGCAGCTGACAGGGGGAGAGAGCAGAATGAGCAGAGGGATGTCTTCATCAGTCTTCTGCTGGCCAATCAGCAGCCTGGGTGTATGTTCTTGACCAAATTGTGCTGCTAAAGTGGTGGTTGTGGGCTTGGCTGCGCTATCTGGCAAAAATGCCTGGATCACAAAGCTGAACGCAAGCTGGCGCAGAGAACAGTATAGTATATGTAAGTATTTACACAATGCCTTTTTTGTATATGTTACTGAAATGTATTTTATTCACTCCTTGCAGAATCGCCAACAATAAATTTGGAGATGATGCTGTCAAGTTTTTATGTTCAGCATTAAAACATCCTGAATGCAAGATGCACACTCTGAAGTAAGCTGTATATTTCTTCACAGTATCCAAAAAAATGCTTTTGGCTAGACGAACGTTTGAAATCTGCACCCCAGAGAACAGAATAATTATTTATTTTTTTAAATCAGATTTGTTTTATATTCTCTTCCTGTAGCTTGGCAATGACTGGACTAACAGACCGGGCGTGCTCGTATTTAGGACCTGCAATAACTGCCAACAAGTCCCTACGAAAACTTCTACTGCCTTATAACAGGCTGGATGGGCCTCACTTTGGTGACCTGATGACAGCTTTGTCTAGTCCACCCTGTAAAATAGAGGAACTGGAGTGAGTAGAACGCATGTACTGTAAATGAGAAGGCATTTGTTAAGATTGTGGGTTGTGGGTGTTTACCAACTTGTCAGATCTGATGAAAAATTCATACTTACTGACCCATGAAAAAGCTCCAATGTTTAAAGGTCTTTAATGGTTTTCGGTCAATGTTCTTAAGCTTATGCAATTTTATGCAATTTTAAAGTGATGTTTTAATACTGCTTAGCTACTCTGGTGTATACGTATATAAAAGACCTCTGCTGCATCTGGCAGTAGCTCTTCTGGATAGCAAACTGCCTGATCCCTTGGACAACCCTACTTTCTATCTTGTTTCTTGTGACCCTTGAACTTCTTGCTCCTCCCATGAACTTCCTATTTAAGCCATGCATTTGCACTTTCTGTTTGCAAAATTATTGTGATCTTCTCCAGATAATATGTTGTTCCTTGTGCTCCTGCTGCCAGCCGTATCTCCACTAACACTTGCTACTAACCTTTGGCTTGTTTACCAACTACGCCTCTGCTTGATCCCTACCTGCTACCTCTGCTAATGCACCCTGGCTTGCTTACCTCCTGGTGGGACAATCCTAAGGTACGAGCATGCAGTGCAACCTATCTCCACCATCGGGAGATCTGGTGAAGACCTGCTAGTGCTATAGACAACACACCTCAGATGAGCCTGCATCACCCACTAGAGGGACCCGCTTGTGTATTTATCCTCTTGGTTTTTGTGTGAGCCTTTCTACTGCTATAGCTGTATCCAAGCCTGACCCCTGACTGTGACTTTGCAGCAGTCATATTGGTGGGTGAAATATATAGGGGTGGTTTTGGCTTTCCCCTATTTAAATTATAAATATTATCTTGTCTATTCCTATAGTTAGCTAGTCTATCACAGCTCTAAAAATATTAATGGTGAAGATATAATAACAATATTAGCTATAAGAATAAACACATTGCTCAAAGAAGCAAAGGTCTTATTTATGTATAAAGAAAATAGAATACTAACATGGAAAACTAATACAGAGCATATAAAACAAAAGAGCATAGATTATATGTTACGCAAGTCTATCATCCGTGTTCTGTATCTTAGCTGGAGCTCAATGTGGCCTTTGCCTTTTTTTTTCTTCAAATATAAATTTTTTTTATTGGTCATAGCAACAAGTGAATGAACATAAACTGAGCACATTAGTGTACAGGTAGCGCTAGAGCAGTAATATAGCCAGTGCATACATAATAACAGTAAACAGTGTATTATGTTGTAGAAATACGCAGCAGACACATTAGGTAAACTGTCAAACATTAAATAGGATCTGCCATAGGCCACTACAGGGTTGGAAGGCCTTTGCCTTTTTAAAGCACACTCAGACACAACCCACACAAACACCATCTGCCCGCTCGTGTAGTCCTTTGTCCAATGAGCAAAAAGGCAGTAAACTTTCAGGAAGTGTGTTGCTATCCTCAATAACCACCAGCAGATGGCATTGCTATACTGCCGTTGACCCAAGCCCATGACCCAGGTCAGCATCACAGCCCACATCATGTCCAATTGATGTTCTGTTTGAAAGCGAAGCAATTAGGCACTGTAATCTTCACATCACCAAGAGGTCTGAGCTCATGCTCTCTTATTCCCATACCCCACCGCCAGGAGGTATGATTGAATCCTCTCCCACATGAAGACCTGATATGGAGCCTTCTGCTATACACACCCTGCTGGGTAAAGTTGCTCTGCCGGCATTCCAGGCTACCCCCAACCGTGTCCATATGGCTTCAGTATGACCAGGCCTCAACAGTCCAGAAATATCTGATATTAAAAACATGTTGCCTTTCAACATATGCCGCTTTGGGGCACGCCATCGCCCTTCTTGGGCGACAGCCTCCATGGAGCAGTCCAGAAAGGTCTGACCTTAAGACATGTTGTGTTTCCCAACAGTGGGTCACCTTCTTCACTCTCTTTCCTCTAGTCTCTTTCCAAGCTTTCTCAGATCTTTCTGCTATCTTAAGTTAGAGGCCACGCTTATCAGAGTTGCCTTGATGCAGAAGTATAGCTTTACGTGTATTTGCAAATATATGCAACAAAAGCCTCTGTTTTTAGTAGCTGAAACCGTTAAGTCTTGTGCTGGCTAGCTGAGATGTGTGCTGGGGAACTTTTGTTTATTAATAATAGGAATTTATTTCATAACATGGTCAATTTATCAGTTTTCACCCAAAGGTCACACTTATTCTAGTTTATAAATGTGTGAACCTTGGGTGAAAATTATATAGATCTTGGGTGAAAGCATTGATAAATAGACCTTTATGTGTTATCTAATGGGTTTTCTCCCACATACCAAACACGGGCTGGTATATTAATTGTCTCCTTTCTTGTTTGGCCTAAGTATTATATGTGTACCCATTGGCTATGCACATGTGTTTTTATTCTGCATGCTAGTCCCAAGCCTGTGTAGATTGGGTGGTCTGAGGAAAGACCCAGCAACCTTCTTTGTAAAAGAACTCACCCAGGAAATTCTATGGAAAAGCCCCTCAACATTAAGAGACATGTTGGCTGAGAGGTGGATGTCACTAAAGGGATATCACACACAAACTGATACATGCTTCATCATTCCCATGCTCTTACATTCTTATTTCTTCCTCCAGTTTGAACAGTAACTGGCTGGCGGATAGCTCCTGCTCCCTTTTAGCATCTGGAATAAGAAGCAATCAATCACTGAAGATACTTGTCCTATCATTTAATTATTTGAACTGTCCTTACTTTGGTGACTTGATGGAGGCTTTGTCCAGTCCAACCTGCACAGTGGAGCAGTTGATGTAAGTATACCATCACTGTACAGAACTGAATAACTAACAAAGGAGTTACTGGTACATTTTAAGGCCCAATTCACATCTTATGCCTCGTACACACGCCGGGTTTTCCCGGCAGGAAAAAAAACGACGCTTTTCCCGACAGGATTCCTCTCAAGCCTGCCTTGCATGCACACTGTCACACAAAAGACAGCTGAACTTTTGAATGCCAAGAACGTGGTGACGTCAAAGACTATGACAGGCCGACAAAATGACGTTCTATGCTTCTGTGCACGTTTTTTTCCCCTCGGGAAAGCATACAGACGACGGTTTTCACAACGGGGAAAAAGACCGACGGGAATCCCCACGGGAAAAAAGAGTTCTCTTTTTTTTCCCCACAGTTTTCTCGTCGGGAAAACTGCGATGGAGCATACACACGGGCAGTTTTCCCGGTCAAAAGCTGTCGTGGCAGTTGTCCTGCATGGGAAAACCGGTAGTGTGTACGAGGCATACAAGTATGTTTTTCTTTAACATACATATTTATGTGTTCTAAATTGTGGTGTTAACGTGGGTTGATGCACATTTAAACATGTGCATTAGAAATACAAGTGTAGCGACCTCACCCCTCTCACCCCTTCTCATTCACGGCTTGTTTGTCTCATTTAGGGGTTAGTACTGGGGGGAGGGATGAGATACACCACGGCCCATGTGCTCCAATGTGTAGAGATGAAGGCCAGAACTATCGGGCTTTGTGTGTATGTCTCAGAGTCAAATCCTTTACTTGATGACCCCCCCTTTGCTTCCAGTAACTGAAGTTCCACACACAGCAGGATGCAGATCTGCGGTCTGCTGTCCCTGCCATCCCGAACTCCATCCTGGAGAAGCCACCTACTAAATACTTGAGTTAAACAGTATTCACTGTGTCTTAGGTGCCAGGGAAGGGACCGCCAATCAGCCCCGTGGGATATATCTTTCAAGTATACACTTTTTTCTGGCAAAGGAAAAGATCATGCAGTGAGCCTGGCACCTAAGGCTGGTAGATTTCTATGGGGCCTCCATTCAGCTCTTATGGGACCTGTCACGCAGGACTATAGTAATATAGGGGAAACATCTACTGGAAACCATTTCGCCAGAGTGGGGCCAATACAGCAGGGGCCACCCCTTTCACTTGGTGGCTCTTCACAACCCAAACCAGTCACCAGAGTTTTTCCTATTTCTGGAAGCAGAACCTGTGCTGGTACCAGACTGGTTGGATCCACCTATGGTTTGGTTACTAGAGGCATTTCCATACTTCTGTACTACCCCAGGGACAACTCAAACTGTGACCTAGGCATACCAAAAAAAAGACTGGGAGCTACCAGCTCCAGGAAGCAGCGAACCTTGAAATGTCAGCACCCGCCATACCTCTTGAACCAAGACAGCATATATGACCGTTGGACACAGGAAGCATGCTCACCTAAAGGTACTGCTCCCCCAATGACACTTTCTAAATCTGAGAGCTCCTAGGGAGTTGACTCTGTTCAGTCTGATCTGGGGATATATGTCTTGGTCATGAAGGATAGACTTTATTTCATCTTCCCTAGGTAGACACCAAAATCTTTTGACATCACAGGCTTCTCTAACCATTCGACTGACAGGTGTCCACAAGTTGAACTTGTTATCAATCAGCAAAACTATTCCTTCCATCTTCTAACACCCTGGACCCACATCCTCTTTCATCTATCCTCCAGCTAGATTGAACTTGTCCCGTGGATGCTTCAGCCCTGAAAAATCATCTTCCTAGTGTCAAGAGTCTATATTCCCCAGAAAAAAAGAACAGTGTTTTTACAGACTGAAGCACTCTGGGGTACAATTTGGCTTTATATCCAGAACCACTACTTTTTGACTTCTTATCATTGCCCCAACCCAGATTCTGAGTCTATGGGAGTGAGCATCCTAATCCAGAAGGCAGTCCCATGGCAGCATATGGACACCTAGCATCATCTAGAAAGCAGAGCCTTATTTGTGAAAGGAAAAGCGAGACAACAGTTGTGGACATTTATTAACATATATTCTCCCAAATCTAACCAAATATTAGGGATGAGCCGAACACCCCCTGGTTCGGTTCGCACCAGAACCCGCAAACGGACCGAAAGTTCGCACGAACGTTAGAACCCTATTAAATACAATGGATGCGAACGTTCGAAATCTAAAGTGCTAATTATAACGACTAATATGCATGTTATTGTCCTAAAAAGGGTTTGGGAACCCGGGTTCTGCACCAGGGGACATGTATCAATGCAAAACGAAGTTTTAAAAACGTCCGTTTTTCGGGAGCAGTCATTTTAATGATGTATAAAGTGGGAAAAAAAAGTCAAATATTCCTTTAAATATCGTACCTGGGGGGGTGTCTAAAGTACGCCTGTGAAGTGCCACGTGTTTCCCGTGTTTAGAACTGTCCCTGCACAAAATAAAATTTTCTAAAGGAAAAAAAGCCATTTAAAACTGCTTGCGGCTTTAATGTAATGTCTGGTCCCAGTAATATGGATGAAAATCTTTGAGAAAAATGGCATAGCTACCCCATCACCCCCCCCCCCCCCACCCCAGCCCATTACCAGCCCCTTTGGGTCTTGTATGGATATTAAGGGGAACCCCGCACACAAAATAAAAAAGGCCCTATATACTCTGAACAGCCGTATACAGGCGGTGCAAACAAGACAGGGACTGTAGGTTTGTTCTCAAGTAGAATCTGTTTGTAATTTTGAACAGGTACAGGTACAGGAACAGGTACATTGTTTAAGTGTAGCTCCAGCCAAAAAATCTATTTTTAAGCTTTTTGGAAAACATTGGGAAGGGTTATCACCCCTGTAACATTTGTTTTGCTGTCTGTGCCCCTGTTCAGAACATTTCACCTCACTTTCCGTCCCAATGACAACTGTTTTTGAAAAGTGGGGTTTTTATTGAAACAAGGATTGGTGATAAAGCATCAGTAGAGAGGAGACACCTTTTTCCCATATTAACTCTTACAGGAGAGAATTTCCTGTTGTCTCCTTCCGTTTGCAAGTAGGAGTCTTTTTTAAGTTGGATGTTTGAAAGTAGGGGCCTGCCGTATATACTCTGCAGAAATTTGCCCCTTAGGTGTCGGTGTTGCCACAACACTGTGAGCCCTTACAGTTACTCTTGGTGGGCGCTGGAACGCCCTGCTGTGAACTATTATATCAGGAATTGTATTTACATGCCATTGTTGAACAGTGGTAGGAAAAATTGGGCCTTTGGTGGTGGTGCTGGTGCCACAACACTGTAAGCCCTCACAGTTACTCTTGGTGGGCGCATGAATGGGCCCTGCTGTGAATTATTAGATCAAGAATTGTAATTGCATGCCCCTGTTGAACAGGGGCTGAAAAATTGGGCCTATGGTGGTGGTGGTGGTGGTGGTGGTGTTGCCACAACACTGTAAGGCCTCACAGTTACTCTTGGTGGGCGCAGGAATGGGTCCTGCTGTGAATTATTAGATCAAGAATTGTAATTACATGCCCCTGTTGAACAGGGGCAGAAAAATTGGGCCTTAGGCACTGGTGCCACTACACTGCAACCCCTTACAGATACTGTACTTGGAGCACACTACGCCTGCTGTAAGTGCTGCAGATGCCTGCCTGTGTTACTCAAACAGGAAATCACAGCAATAAGGGCTAGCTTCAGGTGTATATTTTGCAAGAAGCACAATACGCCTGCTGTAAGTGCTGCAGATGCCTGCCTGTGTTACTAAACAGGAAATCATAGCAATAAGAGCTAGCTTCAGGTGTATATTTTGCAAGAAGCACAATATGCCCGCTGTAAGTGCTGCAGATGCCTGCCTGTGTTACTCAACAGGAAATCACAGCAATAAGGGCTAGCTTCAGGTGTATATTTTGCAAGAAACACAATACGCCCGCTGTAAGTGCTGCAGATACCTGCCTGTGTTACTCAACAGGAAATCACAGCAATAAGGGCTAGCTTCAGGTGTATATTTTGCAGGAAGCACACTACGCCTGCTGTAAGTGCTGCAGATGCCTGTTAGTGTGTCACACACGGAAAACACAGCAATAAGGGCTAGCTTCAGGTGTATACTGTGCAGGAGGCTTAGCAAAAATATCACTGACACTGTCCCTGCCTATCCTTCTCTCTCCCTACACACAAGGTTTAGCAGAATATCACTGACACTGTCCCTACCTATCCTTCTCTCTCCCTACACACAAGGTTTAGCAGAATTCACTGACATGGTCCCTACCTATCCTTCTCTCTCCCTACACACAATTTCACTAACACTGTCCCTGCCTATCCTTCTCTCTCCCTGCACGCTGGAACACACTACACAAGGCCGCCGCGCTGGCGGCCTGTTATAGTGTGGGGCGTGTACTAAACCCCCCGAGCTATAATTGGCCACAGGCATCCTGCCTGTGGCCAATTATGGCTCTCCTCGCTGCCAGCGCTGTGATTGTGATTGGCCAAGCATGCGGGGTCACAGTGCATGCTTGGCCAATCACAGCGCCGTGATTTTGGGCCGTTCGCGCCACTCGAATTTGGCGCGAACGACCCAAAACTTTCGATCCTCGTCGAACGATCGAACACACGATGTTCGAGTCGAACGTATGTTCGACTCGAACGCGGAGCTCATCCCTACCAAATATCATTTATGGACCATCTGTCTTCCTTTGCGGAAGGCACTGTCTTCATAGGTGAAGATTTTAACTCCTGCTATGGATGCTTCCAAATCCTCCTTCTGCCTTTCCTACGTGTCATTTAGGAGAATTAAGAGATGCCTGGGCTAATCTCAGTTGGTTAACCCTATGTTTGCGTTGATTTTCTTCTTCTAGTCAAGCACCATAACCTTTCTAGAGCATGAGATGCCTCAATAGGAGGAGTACTCTTGGTCTTCGACAATGCCCCCATCTCCCTAGAAATAGAGCTCACAAACCCTCCGTTTAAATCTTGGTCCTGGAGAGTCAATGATACGTACTCTTTATTGCTGATCCACAGCGGCTCTGTGAGTTTGAAGAAGGGTTACATGTATGGTACTTCCAGGTGTTGGGGAGCATGGGCATTCTCGTCATGATGTACTGTTGGGGATTGGCAACCAGCAATGTTACACGTGGGCAAGTCCTTTTTTCTCCTTCTTTCTTTGGAATATGAAGCAGGATGGATAGATGGAAACAGTACAGGAACACATTCATAGTTACATAGTTACATAGTTAGTCAGGTTGAAAAAAGACACAAGTCCATCCAGTTCAACCGTAAAAAATAAAAAAAATAAAATAAAAATAAACATATATCGTACAATCCCATATACCCAATTCTATACCCACAGTTGATCCAGAGGAAGGCAAAAAAACCCAGAAGAGCATTATCCAATTTGCTACAGCAGGGGAAAAAATTCCTTCCTGATCCCCCGAGAGGCAATCGGATATTCCCTGGATCAACTTTACCTATAAATGTCAGTACCCAGTTATATTATGTACATTTAAGAAAGAATCCAGGCCCTTCTTAAAGCAATCTACTGAGCTGGCCAGAACCACCTCTGCAGGGAGTCTATTCCACATTTTCACAGCTCTTACTGTGAAAAAAACTTTCCGTATTTGGAGGTGAAATCTCTTTTCCTCTAGACGCAAAGAGTGCCCCCTTGTCCTTTGTGTTGACCGTAAAGTGAATAACTGAACACCAAGTTCACTATATGGACCCCTTATATATTTGTACATGTTGATCATATCCCCCCTTAATCTCCTCTTCTCAAGAGAGAATAAATTCAGTTCCTCTAATCTCTCCTCATAGCTGAGCTCCTCCATGCCTCTTATCAGTTTGGTTGCCCTTCTCTGCACTTTCTCCAGTTCCCCAATATCCTTTTTGAGAACTGGGGCCCAAAACTGAACTGCATATTCCAGATGAGGTCTTACTAATGATTTGAACAGGGGCAAAATGATATCTCTCTCTCTGGAGACCATACCTCTCTTAATACAAGAAAGGACTTTGCTCGCTTTGGAAACCGCAGCTTGGCATTGCATGCCATTATTGAGCTTATGATCTACCAAAACCCCCAGATCCTTCTCCACTACGGATCCCCCCAGTTGTACTCCCCCTAGTATGTATGATGCATTCATATTATTAGCCCCCAAGTGCATAACTTTACATTTATCAACATTAAACCTCATCTGCCACATAGTCGCCCAATTAGACAGAGCATTGAGGTCGGCTTGTAAATTGGCGACATCCTGTAAGGACGTTATTCCACTGCATAGCTTGGTGTCATCTGCAAAGACAGAAATGTTACTTTTGATCTCAGACCCAATATCATTTATAAACATATTAAAAAGTAAGGGTCCCAGCACTGAACCTTGGGGTACACCACTGATAACCTTGGACCATTCAGAGTAAGAATCATTAACCACTACTCTCTGAATTCTGTCTTTTAGCCAGTTTTCTATCCATTTACAAACTGATATTTCCAATCCTGTAGACTTTACCTTACACATGAGCCGTGTGTGGGGAACTGTATCGAACGCTTTTGCAAAATCCAAGTATACCACGTCCACTGCCACCCCTCTGTCCAAGGTCTTACTTACCTCTTCATAAAAAGAAATCAGGTTTGTTTGACAACTTCTGTCTTTCATGAATCCATGCTGTCTGTTGCTTAAATAGTTTTTTTCCAGCAAGAACTCATCTATGTGGTCTTTTATTAATCTCTCCAGTATTTTCCCAACTATAGAAGTTAAACTAACAGGTCTATAGTTACTTGGTAAACACTTAATTCCCTTTTTAAATATAGGCACCACATTGGCCCTGCGCCAATCCAGTGGTACTATTCCTGTCATTAATGAGTCCCTAAAAATTAAATACAATGGCTTTGAAATTACAGAGCTCAATTCTTTTAGGATCCGTGGGTGTATGCCATCTGGTCCAGGTGCTTTATCCACCTTTATTCCATCTAAATATTTCTGGACCATATCACTTTTGAGCCATTGTGGATTTGGGGCTGTGTCACTACCACCCCCATTTTGGACATGAGCTCCCCCATGCTCCTTTGTATACACAGAACTGAAGAAAGTATTTAATAAATTAGCCTTCTCTTTGTCCCCAGTCACCCACTCTAGATTATTTTGTAAAGGGCCTACATGCTCAGACTTGACCTTTTTACTATTAATATATTTGAAGAATTTTTTGGGGTTTGTCCTACTATCTTTTGCAATCTGTCGTTCGTTTTGAATTTTTGCATCCTTGATTTCCTTTTTACATATCCTGTTATATTCTTTGTAACATTTAAATGACACTAGTGTTCCCTCATTTTTATATTTTTTAAAAGCTCTTTTCTTATAGTTTATAGCTTTTTTAACTTTGTCAGTGAGCCACATAGGTTTTATTTTTAGCCTTTTAAACTTATTGCCCATGGGAATATACTTTGCAGTGAGTTCCCAAACAGTCTTTTTGAAGAATTCCCATTTCTGTTCTGTGCCCATTGATGCCAATATTCCTTCCCAGTCTAAGTCCTGGAGAGCAGCACTCATCCTTGGAAAATTTGCTCTCTTGAAATTAAGTGTTTTTATCTTTCCTGTATGTGATTTTTGCTTACAACTAACATCAAATGAAATCATGTTATGGTCACTGCTACCCAGGTGTTCCTTTATCTGAACATTAGTAATACGCTCTGCATGGTTTGAGATTACCAGGTCCAACAGAGCATCATTCCTAGTTGGGGCCTCAATAAACTGGACCATAAAATTGTCCTGCAATAGGTTTATAAATTTTTGCCCTTTAACTGTCCCAGCAGTTCCATTACTCCAGTCAATTTCTGGGTAGTTAAAATCCCCCATTATTATCACCATCCCAGCCCTTGCAGCCCTTTCCATCTGTGCAAGGAGCTGAGTCTCTAACTCCTCATTAACATTGGGTGGTCTATAACAAACTCCAATGATTAGCTTTGAACTACGCACATCTGTATGCAGTCCTACCCATAATGCTTCAGACTCATCACACTCTCCATCCACCAGGTCCTCTTTCACACTCGCTTTGAGATCACTTCTCACATAGAGACAGACCCCTCCACCCTTCCTTTTTACCCTGTCTTTCCGAAAGAGTGCATAGCCAGGAATATTAATAGCCCAGTCGTGTGAGGAATGAAGCCAAGTTTCAGCAATACCGATTACATCATAGCTCTCCTCATGCACCAGAGCTTCCAACTCACCTATTTTGCTTGGCAGACTTCTGGCATTGGTGAACAGACACTTTAATGCATTAATATTATTTGACCGGTCACATACTATCCTCTTGGGTGTTCCCAGATTGCAACTAGGACTTGCTACTATACTTACCTTGGGTTTATGTTCTTTGGTTACCCTACCACTAATGCCCCTAATACTACCCTTTAGAATATGTTCCCCGCTGACTCTCACTATCTCTGGACCCTCCCCCCTGTCACCTAGTTTAAAAACCCCTCTAACTTTTTGGCCATCCTTATTCCCAGCTGATCTGCACCCTCCTCATTTAGGTGCAGTCCGTCCCTTCTATAGTACTGGTTATCGACTGAGAAGTCGGCCCAGTCCTCCAGGAACCCAAACCCCTCCTTACTACACCAGCTCTTCAGCCACTTGTTCACTTCCCTAATCTCCCTCTGCCTTTCTGGTGTGGCTCGATGTACCGGTAGTATTCCCGAGAATACTACCTTGGAGGTCCTTTTCCTCAATTTAGCTCCCAAGTCCCTAAAATCGTTCTTTAGGACACTCCATCTACCTCTGACTTTGTCATTGGTGCCAACGTGCACCATGACAGCTGGGTCTTCCCCAGCCCCTCCCAGTAATCTGTCCACCAGATCCGTGATGGGCCGAACCCGAGCGCCCGGTAGACAACATACAGTTCGGCGCTTCAGGTCTTTGTTACAGATTGCCCTCTCTGTCCTTCTAAGAATTGAGTCCCCTACCACCAGAATCTGTCTTTCCTTTCCCTTCGCTTCCCCCCCACTCTCACTGGAGGAGTTCTTCCCCTGGCAGCTAGGAGAGTCCCTCAGCTCCAGCAGTGCTGGTCCCGGACTGGTTTCACCAATGTCACTCAATGGAGCATACTTATTGGGATGCTCCAGCCCTGGATCGGCCTCCCTGGCACTTCGCCCTCTACCCTTCCTGACTGTCACCCATCTACTATTTTCTAGTGCCTGCACCTCTTTGACTCCACCCACCTCTGTGCTGGCCCCTGCCATCACCTGCCGGGTACATATCCAGCTCTCCTTTAGTGTGGAGGGACTTCCCAGTGCTGACAGTTGCTTCCCTAGATTCAGAACCTGGGCTTCCAGGGAAACAATGTGCTTACATTTTGCACAGCAGTAATCGCCCTCGATCAGATGATCAAGGAACGCATACATGCTGCAAGATGTACACCGAGTCGCCTCGCCACACCCGCTGGGCATCGTACCTATTAATTTAATGAGGATTCGAGATTATACCCTGTCCAAATTACCTAACACTAGCTTCCTGACCCAACTATTCAACAAGACAATACACAGGTACTCAACAAGACAATACACAGGTACTCAACAAGACAATACACAGGTACTCAACAAGACAATACACAGGTACTCAACAAGACAATACACAGGTACTCAACAAGACAATACACAGGTACCACGCAGACCCACGTGCACCCACAGACCAACGGACCCGCGTGCACTCGCAGACCAGCGTGCACTCGCAGACCAACGGACCTGCGTGCACTCGCGGACCCGCGTGCACTCGCAGACCAACGGACCCGCGTGCACTCGCAGACCAGCGTGCACTCGCAGACCAACGGACCCGCGTGCACTCGCAGACCAACGGACCCGCGTGCACTCGCAGACCCACGGACCCGCGTGCACTCGCAGACCAACGGACCCGCGTGCACTCGCAGACCAACGGACCCACGTGCACTCGCAGACCAACGGACCCACGTGCACTCGCAGACCAACGGACCCACGTGCACTCGCAGACCAGCGTGCACTCGCAGACCAACGGACCCGCGTGCACTCGCAGACCAGCGTGCACTCGCAGACCAACGGACCCGCGTGCACTCGCAGACCAACGGACCCGCGTGCACTCGCAGACCAGCGTGCACTCGCAGACCAACGGACCCGCGTGCACTCGCAGACCAGCGTGCACTCGCAGACCAACGGACCCGCGTGCACTCGCAGACCTACGTGCACCCGCAGACCAACGGACCCGCGTGCACTCGCAGACCAGCGTGCACTCGCAGACCAACGGACCCGCGTGCACTCGCAGACCAGCGTGCACTCGCAGACCAACGGACCCGCGTGCACTCGCAGACCAGCGTGCACCCACAGACCAACGGACCCGCGTGCACTCGCAGACCAGCGTGCACCCGCAGACCAACGGACCCGCGTGCACTCGCAGACCAGCGTGCACTCGCAGACCAACGGACCCGCGTGCACTCGCAGACCTACGTGCACCCGCAGACCAACGGACCCGCGTGCACTCGCAGACCAGCGTGCACTCGCAGACCCACCTGCACTCGCAGACCCACGGACCCGCGTGCACTCGCAGACCAGCGTGCACCTACAATACACAAGTACTAACGATCCACACACACTACTCAGACAACACCCAGGTACTCACACTACACATCTACTATGACCCCTGTTTTAACCTCCTGTTTTCAACTCTTGATTTTAACTCACCACTTAGTCCAGTTCCACTTGGACGGAGTTCCAGCAACTCAAAATGAGCAGGCTCTAAATGAGCTCTACAGAAATTTATATAGGCCTCAAGCACCTGTGACCAATTAACCACTCCCCTTAATTAGTAGGCTGAAGGAAAAAAAGAGAAAAAAAAGGCTGTTTAAAATGTGCCAGAAAAAGGTGTTAAAAAGCTGCAAGGAAAAAGAGCCAAAAATAACCAAAAATGCAACCCAGCAGTCAAAAGCAGAAACTTCTTCACTCTCCACGCAAGGTCTCCTCCACTGTCTACCCTCCAACCAACAAGACTGGCAATTTCACATGTGCTCTACAGAAATTTATATAGGCCTCAAGCACCTGTGACCAATTAACCACTCCCCTTAATTAGTAGGCTGAAGGAAAAAAAGAGAAAAAAAAGGCTGTTTAAAATGTGCCAGAAAAAGGTGTTAAAAAGCTGCAAGGAAAAAGAGCCAAAAATAACCAAAAATGCAACCCAGCAGTCAAAAGCAGAAACTTCTTCACTCTCCACGCAAGGTCTCCTCCACTGTCTACCCTCCAACCAACAAGACTGGCGGTCATCTAGCACCCAGGGCAAGGATACGGAACTGACTCCCCTACCCCACTGTTAATGCATACCATAGCATGCCCTGTGTCCTATCTTGGCCCCTTTGCTCCTCTGTGCCAAGGGCAGGTGTCCCTTCTGCCCACCCCTTGTCTTTGTCCAAGATGGAAAGGATAAAGAAGGGTGGAAATGAAGGAGGGGGAGAGAGGGAGGTAGGAAAGAAAGAAAGAAATGGTAGACAGGGTGGAAGACAAGGAATAGGAGGAGTGAGAGGGAAAGGAGAGGAGAGGAAAGTAAAAGAAGAAGAAAAGAGAAAAAAGGAAAAAGCAAGGAAAAAGAAAAAGTGGAAGAAAATTAGGAAAATGGAGGGGACGGAGTAAAGAAGGAAGAAATGCTAAACTTGTAAATACTCTATATTATAAATAAAGTAGGTTAAGCTGATTTGGGGAAGATGTGACATTTTTCTCTCCTCTCGGACAGGCTACAGGATATTTTGCTAGATGATGAACACATTCCATTGATGTTACCTCTGAATAACAATAAGAACCTCACACATTTAGAGCTGAGCAATAATAAACTTACGGGTGCCGCAACTCCTTACCTCCGAGAGCTCATCCTGCAATCCTCCAGCCTGAAGAGCATCAGGTATGTGGAACCAAAACCAGACCATGATGGTGAGATAGAGAAGCTTTTTTTTATACTTTGGTAAAAGAAGGTTTACAAATGTCAACTTGCTGGCTTGATGGCCACTGCAAGCATCCCCGATAGTGTTAAATGTTTTTTCCAAACCCTGCAACTGCCACTTTTGCTTGACGGCATGGCCTGGGGGGCCAAACAATGGAAAATACCAAATGTAATGGTTGTCGCCAGAACAGGTCATAAGGGGAAACCTTCCATGGGGGGACACCTGTTCTGGTGTCCTCCACCTGTTCTGGTGCTCCACATACTTCCTCTGAGACAGGAAGTGAATAGAAATCTCCCTGAGTCACATGCATCAAGAACCTGACAGGTGGTTCCAACTATTTTTCACTCTCTCCAAAATTAAAGAAAAGCTTTGACTTACATTATCCTATACATTTCTCTTTGAAGGACATTGTGGATTGCTGAGTGACATTTTATGTTCTTACACAAAATGACAAAATACTCTAATATGTCCTCATTTTCTCTCTTTCGGCCTTCTAGCCTCTTTCTTAATCGCCAGCTGCCCGTTGAAGACAGAAGATCATTGGTAGAGCTGAGAGCTCAGAAACCAGGCCTTGATATTTCAATTGATTGAACTCAATGAACATGTGAACGTCTCTGACATTAAGAACTGATGATACTTTTTCTTTTGGCAATAAAACTCGTACATTTGTAGGGGCGGTGAGAGCAATACATTTGCTTGAGAATGAGACCCCTACATGACCTGTTGATCCATACATGACCTGTTGATCCATACATGACCTGTTGATCCATACAATCGTGTGACAATGAGCTCCGTACTTTCTGTGTGGGAATTAAAGCTGTATATTTCCTATGACGATGAGACTCATAAATTTGCTGTGATATGAGACCAATACGTTTGCCATGGCGATGAGACTAATGCATTAAACTCTCAAAGACCTGAAACCTTCACCTCTACAAACCCAACATTCCAATTTAAAAAAACAAAAACAAACAATACATTGCATAGATGTAATATATTATTCCAATTGCTTACAAACCTTTAAATGATGGATGAAAATATTCAATTAAAGCAGTGGTCTACAAACTGTGGCCTGGGTGCCAGTTTCGGACCTTTGCTTGATCTTATCTGGCCACTGGGGCACTGTTTCATCCACTGATACCAACAATGGTGTATAACCAACCATTGACTCCAATGAAGATGCAAAATTCCTCTCAATGGTACCAATGACGGGGCACGATTCCTCCCAATGACAGCAACTATAGGACACAATTCCTCCCAATGACACCAACCATAGGACACAATTCCTCCCAATGACACCAAAGATGGGGCATTGTTTGGTTCCTACTGACATTGGGACATTTTCTGCTCTCAATGGCCACAGTCCGATCCTCCTAAAAGTCTAAAGGACAGTAAACGTGCCCTTTGTTTTGAAAGTATTGAGACCCGTGAACTAGAGGAATTCTCAAATTAAGGGAATCGTAAAAAAGATAATATAGAGGCAACTGCTCAAGGGCTCATGAGTCAGGGAGCCAGCCATAATTGTTTCTCCTATTACCCGTGTATTCCTAATACATTCTATACCAAATAAAACATATTTATTTATCTATCACATCCAATTTCTATTCGTTTTTCTGCTGTTTAAACCCATAGGTTCCTCAAAATTTCTTTGGGATATTTTATCAAAATTGCACCATTTTAAAAAATACATTGAATGTAATAGGGAGGGCAGCCTTTAACCACTTAAGCCCCGGACCATTTGGTAGCTAGAGGACCAGAGGTGAATTCAGAATTTTGCACTGCGCTGCTTTAACTGTAAATTGTGCGGACATGCAATGTTGTACCCAAACGAAATTTGCGTCCTTTTCTTCCCACAAATAGAGCTTTCTTTTAATGGTATTTGATTGCCTCTGCGATTTTTATTTTTTGCGATATAAACGGAAAAAGACCGAAAATTTTGAAAAAAAATGATATTTTCTACTTTTTGTTATAAGAAAAATCGAATAAACTCAATTGTAGTCATACATTTAGGCCAAAATGTATTCAGCCACATGTTTTTAGTAAAAAAAATGTCAATAAGCGTATATTTATTGGTTTGCGCAAAAGTTATAGCGTTTACAAACTAGGGTACATTTTCTGAAATTTACACAGCTTTAAATTTATGACTGCCTATCTCATTTCTTGAGGTGCTAAAATGACAGGGCAGTACAAAACCCCCCCAAATGACCCCATTTTGGAAAGTAGACACCCCAAGGAAATTGCTGAGAGGCATGTTGAGCCCATTGAATTTTTTATTTTTTTTGTCCCAAGTGATTGATTAATGACTAAAAAAAAAAAAATTACAAAAAGTTGTCACTAAATGATATATTGCTCACACATGCCATGGTTATATGTGGAATTTCACCCCAAAATACATTTTGCTGCTTCTCCTGAGCACGGGGATACCACATGTGTGGGACTTTTTGGGAGCCTAGCCGCGTACGGGACCCCGGAAACCAAGCACCGCCTTCAGGATTTCTAAGGGCGCAAATTTTAGATTTCACTCCTCACTACCTATCACAGTTTCGAAGGCCATAAAATGCCAAAATAGCACAAAACCCCCCCAAATGACCCCATTTTAGAAAGTAGACACCCCAAGGAAATTGCTGAGAGGCCTGTTGAGCCCATTGAATATATTTTTTTTTGTCCCAAGTGATTGAATAATGACAAAAAAAAAAAAAATTACAAAAAGTTGTCACTAAATGATATATTGCTCACACATGCCATGGTTATATGTGGAATTACACCCCAAAATACATTTTTCTGCTTCTCCTGAGTACGGGGATACCATATGTGTGGGACTTTTTAGGAGCCTAGCCGCGTACGGGACCCCGAAAACCAAGCACCGCCTTCAGGATTTCTAGGCACAAATTTTTGATTTCACTCCTCACTACCTATCACAGTTTCGAAGGCCATAAAATGCCAAAATCGCACAAAACCCCCCCAAATGACCCCATTTTGGAATATAGACACCCCAAGCTATTTGCTGAGAGGAATGGCGAGTATTTTACAGCTCTCATTTGTTTTTGAAAATGAAGAAAGAAAATATATATATATATTTTTTTTTTTTTCAATTTTCAAAACTTTGTGACAAAAAGCGAGATCTGCAAAATACTCACAATACCTCTCAGCAAATAGCTTGGGGTGTCTACTTTCCAAAATGGGGTCATTTGGGGGGGTTTTGTGCTATCTGGGCATTCCATGGCCTCCGAAACTGTGATAGGCAGTGAGAAGTGAAATCAAAAATTTACACCCTTAGAAAGCCTGAAGGCGGTGCTTGGTTTTTGGGGTCCCGTACGTGGCTAGGCTCCCAAAAAGTCTCACACATGTGGTATCCCCGTACTCAGGAGAAGCAACAGAATGTATTTTGGGGTGTAATTCCACATATACCCATGGCATGTTTGAGCAATATATCATTTAGTGACAACTTTGTGCAAAAAAAAAAAAAAATTGTCGTTTTTCCGCAACTTGTGTCAACATATAAAATATTCCATGGACTCGACATGCCTCTCAGTATATAGCTTGGGGTGTCTACTTTCCAAAATGGGGTCATTTGGGGGGGTTTTGAACTGTTCTGGCATTTTATACACAACATTAGGAAGCTTACATCCACTCTTCTAACCACTTGAAGACAAAGCCCCTTTTGACACTTTTTGTTTACATGAAAACATTTTTTTTTTTTGCAAGAAAATTATGTTGAACCCCCAAACATTATATATATTTTTAAAGCAAAGGCCCTACAGATTAAAATGGTGGGTGTTGCATTTTTTTTTCTACACAGTATTTGCGCAGCGATTTTTCAAACGCATTTTTTGGGTTAAAAAATACACTTTTTTTAATTTTAATGCACTAAAACACACTATATTGCCCAAATGTTTGATGAAATAAAAAAGATGATCTTAGGCCGAGTACATAGATACCAAACACGACATGCTTTAAAATTTCGCACAAACGCGCATTGGCGACAAACTACATACATTTTTAAAAGCCTTTAAAAGCCTTTACAGGTTACGCCAGTAGATTTACAGAGGAGGTCTACTGCTAAAATGATTGCCCTCGATCTGACCTTCGCGGTGATACCTCACATGCATGGTGCAATTGCTGTTTACATATGACGCCAGACCGACGCTTGCGTTCGCCATTGGGCAGAAGCAGGGCAGGACAGGGGTGCTTTTTTTTTTTGCTTTTTTTTTTTATTATTAATTTTGCTTTTTTATTTTATTTTTAAATTGTTCCTTCCAAGTATTTTTTTTTTTTATCATTTTTATTGTTATCTCAGGGAATGTAAATATCCCCTATGATAGCAATAGGTAGTGACAGGTACTCTTTTTTGAAAAAACTGGGGTCTTCTAGACCCTAGATTTTTCCTCTGCCCTCAAAGCATCTGACCACACCAAGATCGGTGTGATAAAATGCTTTCCCAATTTCCCAATGGCGCTTTTTATATCCGGGGGGGGCATTCCCTCCCACTGCTTGTAAAAGCAGTCCAGAGGCTAATTAGCCACTAGGATTGCTTTTACATGAAAGCCGGCCGCAGGCTGAAAAGAATGATAACAAGATGATACCTAAACCCGCAGGCATCATTCTGGTATAAACATTCAAAGTCCAGCAACATACCAGTACGTTGCTGGTCCTTGTTGGACATGTATTGTAATCTTTTTATTTCATGCAGCCAGTTGGCTGAACGAAAAAAGAGATTGATCGGTGGGTATGCCCACGATTAGAATACCGCCCTTCATCCACCCACTTCCAATGATGGGCATACACGCACCATTTATATATGCCGAAGCATGGGGGCATCCTCCCGCAAAAAAGTTATGCCGCACACACATGGTCGGACTTTTCCACGGGCAAGCCTCCGTCGGAATTTCGACCATATGTACGCGGCATTAGGAGCAAAATCGCTCCTCCGCCCCTGCTGCCCCAAAGCTTCGGCATATTTGCTTATTTTTTTTAACTGTGGTGGTGAAATCACCTCCTACAGCACTGGAGTCGCAGGGATCAGGCCTGTCTCTGCGAACGCTGCAGTTATGTGTGTTTTTGTTTTGTAAGTGACAGTGATCGATCGATACTGCACTTGGGTGGCCTGGGCTGGACGGAGGGGCAAAACGCAGGTGCCAGCAGGTATCTGGGCTGATCCCGCTAACACTGCGTTTTTGGGAACCCTAAACTGCTGGGGACGCTAGTATAGATCAGATCAGATATTGATCTGTTCAGATACTATACCACTAAGGGGGGTGTATGCTTCACGCGTGGGTGTTAGCGTTACTGGCACTAACCTGATGCTGCCTGGGGTGTGACGCAGACCCTCTCTGACGCTAAAACCTAATTGATATCACCCGCCGGGCGATCAGGGGGTTAAACCTTTATTGGGTTATATACACGGCGGGTGCCCTGACACTATAAAAAGCAAACTAACTAACCAGCGTCACCCGTAACACTTATATGGTGATCACTGGTGAAAGGGTTAACTAGGGGCAATCAGGGGGTTAAAACCTTTATTAGATAATATATGGGGGTACCTGACGCTATAAAAACCTGCGGCGAACCTAAAAAAAATTACCAGCTACCGATCTGCATCACCGACACTAAGACAGCGTTTAGAAAAACGATTGCTTAGCGACAGTGGTGATGGGGGTGAAAGGGTTACCTGGGGGGGCGATCAAGGGGGTTAAACCTTTATTAGATAATATATTGGGGTACCTGACGCTATAAAAACATGCGGCGAACCTAAAAAAAATTACTGGCTACGATCTGCATCACCGACACTAAGACAGCGTTTAGAAAAACAATTGCTTAGCGACAGTGGTGATAGGGGGTGAAAGGGTTACCTGGGGGGCGATCAAGGGGGTTAAACCTTTATTAGATAATATATTGGGGTACCTGACGCTATAAAAACCTGCGGCGAACCTAAAAAAAATTACCGGCTACCGATCTGCATCACAGACACTAAGACAGCGTTTAGAAAAACGATCGCTTAGTGACAGTGGTGATAGGGGGTGAAAGGGTTACCTGGGGGGCGATCAAGGGGGTTAAACCTTTATTAGATAATATATTGGGGTACCTGACGCTATAAAAACCTGCGGCGAACCTAAAAAAAATTACTGGCTACGATCTGCATCACCGACACTAAGACAGCGTTTAGAAAAACAATTGCTTAGCGACAGTGGTGATAGGGGGTGAAAGGGTTACCTGGGGGGCGATCAAGGGGGGTTAAACCTTTATTAGATAATATATTGGGGTACCTGACGCTATAAAAACCTGCGGCGAACCTAAAAAAAATTACCGGCTACCGATCTGCATCACAGACACTAAGACAGCGTTTAGAAAAATGATCGCTTAGTGACAGTGGTGATAGGGGGTGAAAGGGTTACCTGGGGGGCGATCAAGGGGGTTAAACCTTTATTAGATAATATATTGGGGTACCTGACGCTATAAAAACCTGCGGCGAACCTAAAAAAAATTACTGGCTGCCGATCGGCATCACTGACGCTAAGACAGCGATCAGAAAAATGATCGCTAAGCGACAGTGGTGATAGGCGGTGAAAGGGTTATCTGGGGGGTGATCAGGGGGTTAAACCTTTATTAGGGGGGGTTAGGGGGCTACACTGGACCTAAGACTAAACTTTGGTGACACTTTTACAGTCACAAATGTCACTGATTGCAGTGATCACTAAATAAATGGTCACTGCAATCAGTGACACTGTGACTGGGGGCTGGGGGGGTGATCTGGGGGGTGATCTAGGGTGTCTGGGGGGGCCTGGGGGGGCGATTTATGTCCCTATGTGTCCTGGTGTCAGTGTAGTGTTGTGTGCACTGACCTGATATCTTCTCTTGTACGGCGCTCGGTATATGTGAGCGTCGCACCAGAGATGACATCACTTCCTCCTGCTCCCTCTGTCTGACACAGACAGAGGCGGCATTTCCATTCGCCGGGAGCGATCGCGAGGGGGTGGCCAGAAACGAATGGCTGCCCCCTCATCCCGGAACGCTCCCGGACACTTAGCCACCACTCACTGTACAGAAGGGGGGTCCGATTGGACCCCCCAACTATACAAAGGCAATCACGTACACTCTACGTGATTGTGCCTGTCGGTGCCATTCTGCCGACGTATATATACAGTGAGCGGTCGTTAAGTGGTTAAGGTGGGTTTTAAAGATGCAGTGGGCTTTAAAAGACTCCTGATAGTTATGGGAGCTCCATTCACTTGTTCTCTGCCTTTCATTAGCCGACATCACTGGGAGACATTGGATGTCTCTTCTGCAATAAAATGCCTGCCTGTCCACATAGCAAAACGTTAGTTCAGCTTTAACTTACATTACAGGCCGTTCAAATTTGGAGGATAATAATTCATAAAACATCTATAGCGACCAAGTACCAAGAAATAAATTATAAAATAGCAATGAGATGGTATTGGAGTCCAGTAGCGCTAAATAAAATAAACAGTGGACAAACAGACATATGTTGGAGATGTAGGATCGAAAGGGGGACCATGAACCACATTTGGTACAGTTGTCAAATGGTGAGAAATTTTTGGGAAAAAGTTCAAGAGATATATTGGAAAGTGTCAGGAGTAAAGATGAACTTAAACATAGACATTTCCTTGTGTACTAAAAAGGGGGGGCGAGTTTGGGACTTTGAATGAAGCATCTTATGGCGTGCGCTGTGGGGAGATTACCCGTTGCTGCGAGCGGCCGGCAATGCTCTAAGCACGGGCTCCTCTCCACCTCAGCCACGCCAGTGTGACGAAGGGGATGCAGCCCTGGGATCGCCTGGGCCTCTCCCCCGGCTCCCGGCATAGTATGGGCGTCCTTGCTGGTTGCTGGTGCCAGTGGTGCTCCCTGCACATTAGCACGCATCTCTCACTTACTTCCACCAGGTAACACATAGTGACCATAGTTGGTGCCTTATGCTCCTCTCCTTTCCCCTGCTTTCCCCCTTCCATCCCCCTTTCCTTGTCCCCCACCCTCACCTCTTGTTCCATCTTTACTCACATTGTTATCCTCACCGCATTATTGTTTTTTCACTTACACATACCATAGACTTACCACCAACACAGCGACTTCAATTGGAGCCTCACGCTCCTATCCCCCCCCTCCCTTCTCCTTCTCTTGTCGTCCATCCCCACCTTGTGTTTTCACCCTTATTTTAACTTCTATTCAATCACCCTTAATCTCCCACTTTCTCCCTCCTTACCCATCCAGCCCCTTACTCCTACCTTTTTTCACTTTCACCCACTTCCCTATCCCTTTATTTCACCACTACTAGCCCCCCCCCTTTTCTCCCTCACCTTTCCCCATTTCATTCCCTTTTCCCATTTTTCCAGACACTCCCCAGCATTTCATCATCCCCAGTGCCAGTGTGGGTGCTCCTGTCTGGTTGGGGGCCTGGTTTTGTCGCCCGGCCTCCCGGGGGGCTCTTTGTCCCCTCAGCTCCCGCTGGGGTGACTTAACATTTGCTGCCGGCGCAGCGCCACCTGTTGACCATATGCTTGCTACATGTAAGTAGGAGGGTTAATCCCCTTCCCTTCTTTTACCTTTTCCTTTTCCCAATATCTAATTCCTCATTTTGTTTTTTATCCCAGTGTCCCTAGAATTTAATTACCGGTCCCCCATTTTTCTTTTTCTTTCAACTTTTTTAGACTAATATGCATCTGCTTCTGATGAGGTGATCAATCGCCCGAAACGCGTCGAGTCAACGAGCCTTTTAGTACCTTTGGTTCTCCTAGATGTTAATATGTTTTTACAACATGCTGTGATCTAATTGTCTTGTAGTATTCTTGTTAACGTATGTCTTTATATGGAGCCTTATGGCCAAGATATATGTATAACTTATGTGGTTTTAATAAAATGTACTTTTTTTCAAAAATTCATTGTTCCACCTATGTGCTTCATTCAAAGTCCCAAACTCGCCCCCCCTTTTAGTACACATTGATTAGGGATGGAGACATCTATCTAGGGTGTCTCATCTAAAGTCCCGCAGTTCCCTTTTCCCCAATTCCCCCTTCTTTGACCATAGACATTTCCTTGTTATCCTTAATTTCAGACTCAATAAAGAGTATTAAAGATATTTTACATCATATGATAACGGCAGCTAGAACAATAATAGCGTGCAAATGGAGAGTAAATAGAAGCCCAAATATAGTAGAATGGATATGTGAAATGAACGAAATACAATATATGGAAAGACAGATAAGAGAAGAAGGATATATAAATAGTCAAATGCCAGAAGTTTGGCAAAAATTGGATGAATTTTGGCTCTTGGAAGGAATGAAGGAATATATATAAATGGAAATTAAGGAGAGATATGAAGGGGAAAGATGAATGAAACATGATAGAGGAAAAGGGGGGAGACGGGGGGGGGGATTAAACCCTTAGTACCTTTTTTTTTTTTTTTTTGTGTGTGAATAAATGATAGGACGAATGGATAGGGAAGGTAAATGTAGTTGATTGACGCAGGGTATATTGGTTTTAAATGATAAGGAATTTATATATACCAAGATTCAGTATATCGAATAATTAATGTGAACAATGTATTTGTAAGTGGAATTTGCATAAATGTAAAAGTTTTTTTTTTGTATTGGAAAAAAGATAAATAAAAACAAATTGAAAACAAATTTGGAGGAGGTGCAAGCTGTCAGACATCCACAGAAGCCTACAGAATTTTTACAGAGAAGGCACCATTGACCATGTCTTGTCATTGGTGACTCCTGTCAATGGTGTCCTCTAGAAATGTGCAGGATGGAAAAATGTCTTTAATTTTGGATTTGTTTGTTAAGTTAATAATTTCGTTTTGTCATATTCATTATGTTAGGAATTAGTTTTGTATTTTCAGATTCTTTCATAAATTAATTATTTTCAAATTGATTCGGAATTAAAAAATTAAATTTCGGAAGATGACTATATTTGTTCTATTTTATTCTGTTCTATTCTAATCTATTCTATTTTTCTCCAATCTATTCCATTTTATTATATTCTATTCCTTTATTTTCTATTACATTCTTTTATTTTATATTCTACTCTGTTCTGTTTTATTCTATTATTTTCTTTTCTATTCTATTCCTTTATTTTATTTTATATTCTATTTTATTCTATTCTAATCTGTTCTATTCCATAAAGCAGCCCAAGTAAAAACCATCATCTTATTTCACTTTTATACCTTACTGTTTTTCTTGCAATATGTTTCCAACTCAGATAATACATTTTGTTATAAATTATTTCTGATTCGTTAAAATTCGTTACTATTGTGACTCAGAAATTCAGATACATCAGAATCTCCAAATAACCCAAATTTTGTCCGAATTCATAAAACAAAATGAATAGCACGTGTCTAGCGTCAGCTCCATAAAAATTGTGTAGTCTTCTGTGGATGTTGGAGAGCCTGCACTACTCCTTCATCAAGAACTTAATGACGGCATGTTGCTTCGGCTTGGAATTCAATAATAACCTGTAATGAAAAAGAAGAAGAGTTTCTATACCAACAAGTGAAATTTGAACGACCTATGATGTACGTTAAAGGAGAAGAACAGCCAAAGCTCATTTGGCTGTACTTCTCCTGTGGATTAAAGGAGTGCAGTTCGTTCTGCATTCCTGTGACCCGTCTTCAGCCTGCTGTCAGCTGACGTCACAGGGCCGGTCGCTACAGTGAAGTCAGGATCCGCCCACATGCATGGATCGGCATCTGGCTCAGCCTCTCAGTGAGCCGCTGAGAGCCTGAGCCGGCTGCTCCCACCCCTTCACAGCCAAGCTCTCCAGTGAGTGCGGGGGTGGGGGGGGGAGAGCAGATAGACGGCGACTAACAGTCAGCAGCTTTCTGCTCGGGAAACTGTGAGAAGTAGCCACAGCAGCGCAATCAGGGGAGGACGTCTATCACCACTTTTTGCTCGGTTCTCACTGTTAGAGGCTCCGGGAGACAGATGCAACATTGGACCGATGCTGCATCCACCTAGTTAAGTATGATTATTAAATTAAAAGAGAACCTAACTTCTCTTTTAATCATCGCAGGCTTCCAGTGCCAGGAGGGCATCAATTGACGTCCTCCCCTGATCGCGCTGCTGTAGCGCGCGAGCGCCGCACTCTGTGATCGAAGAGTTTTTCGGACTCGGCTGATCACAGAACAGGGTAGAGGGCCAATCACAGCGACCCTTTACCACGTCATCAGCTGTCAGCCAATGACAGCTGATCATGGAAGTAAACAGAAGCCAGTTATCGGCCTTTTTTTCTCCTCACACTGACATCGTTACAGGACTTCGGTGTGACAGACTCACCTTGGACAGAAGCTTTTGGAGGGGACTGCAGGGTGGCCTCTTGCTTACTGACTATGGGCCATGGCTTTTCAGGGAACACTTCTCTTTGTAAGGTGTATGCCTGGGGTACCCTTGGAGTAGTGCTACTTTGGATTCAAGTCCATGTCTCCCCAAGACACACAGACTCTGGGACTCTAGGCATGGGGTCCCTATACCTTGCTGCCTCATTACCAATAGTGACTGTTTCACACTGTGAGACTCAAAGCAGATGGTGATGTCATCAACTCAAGCCACCTGTCTGGGGTGCCCTGCTATAATGTGTTTATTTTAGGTAGGTCTCCTGCTATAGTCTGTTACCTACCAGTCTGAGAAGGGGGGGAGATCACTGTTTGCATTGTTAATTGTGCTAATTAACCACTTAACGACCGCCCACTGTAAATATACGTCGGCAGAATGGCACCGACAGGCAGAATCACGTACATATACGTGATTGCCTTTGTATAGTTGGGGGGTCCGATCGGACCCCCCTTCTTTACAGTGGGTGGTCGTTTTACCTTCGGGAGCGCTCCGGCATGAGGGGACGGCCGTTCAATTCCGCCCCCCCCTCTCGATCGCTCCCGGCGAATGAGAGCTTCCCCTGCCTGTGTACTGTTTACACAGGCGGGAGGAAGTGATGTCATCTCTCCTGCGGCGCTCACATATACCGAGCGCCGTACAGGAGAAGATGCAGGTTAGTGCACACAACACTACACTGACACCAGGACACATAGGCACATAAATCGCCCCCCCAGGCCCCCCCAGACACCCCCAGATCACCCCCCAGATCACCCCCCAGCCCCCAGTCACAGTGTCACTGATTGCAGTGACCATTTATTTAGTGATCACTGCAATCAGTGACATTTGTGACTGTAAAAGTGTCACTACATTTAGTTTTAGGTCCAGTGTAGCCCCCTAACCCCCCCTAATAAAGGTTTAACCCCCTGATCACCCCCCAGATAACCCTTTCACCCCCTAGCACCGCCGTCGCTAAGCAATCATTTTTCTGATCGATGTCTTAGCGTCGGTGATGCTGATCGGTAGCCAGTAATTTTTTTTAGGTTCGCCGCAGGTTTTTATAGCGTCGGGTACCCCCATATATTACCTAATAAAGGTTTAACCCCCTTGATCGCCCTCCAGGTAACCCTTTCACCCCCTATCACCACTGTCACTAAGCGATAATTTTTCTGATCGATGTCTTAGCGTCGGCGATGCTGATCGGTAGCCAGTAATTTTTTTTAGGTTCGCCGCAGGTTTTTATAGCGTCGGGTACCCCCATATACTGTATTACCTAATAAAGGTTTAACCCCCTTGATCACCCCCCAGGTAACCCTTTCACCGCCGTCGCTAAGCGATCATTTTTCTGATCGATGTCTTAGCGTCGGTGATGCTGATCGGTAGGCAGTAATTTTTTTTAGGTTCGCCGCAGGTTTTTATAGCGTCGGGTACCCCCATATATTACCTAATAAAGGTTTAACCCCCTTGATCGCCCCCCAGGTAACCCTTTCACCCCCTATCACCACTGTCACTAAGCGATAATTTTTCTGATCGCTGTCTTAGCGTCGGTGATGCAGATCGGTAGCCAGTAATTTTTTTTAGGTTCGCCGCAGATTTTTATAGCGTCAGGTACCCCAATATATTACCTAATAAAGGTTTAACCCCCTTGATCGCCCCCCAGGTAACCCTTTCACCCCCTATCACCACTGTCGCTAAGCGATCATTTTTCTGATCGCTGTCTTAGCGTCGGTGATGCAGATCGGTAGCCAGTAATTTCTTTTAGGTTCGCCGCAGGTTTTTATAGCGTCAGGTACCCCCATATATTATCTAATAAAGGTTTAACCCCCTGATCGCCCCCCAGGTAACCCTTTCACCCCCTATCACCACTGTCGCTAAGCGATCGTTTTTATGATCGTTGTCTTAGTGTCGGTGATGCCGATAGGTAGCTAGTAATTTTTTTTTAGGTTTCGCCGTCAGGTTTTTATATTTAGCGTCAGGTACCCCCATATATTACCTAATAAAGGTTTTAACCCCCTAATTTCCCCTAGTTAACCCTTTCACCAGTGATCATCATATAAGTGTTACGGGTGACGCTGGTTAGTTAGTTTGCTTTTTATAGTGTCAGGGCACCCGCCGTATATAACCCAATAAAGGTTTAACCCCCTGATCGCCCGGCGGGTGATATCAATTAGGTTTTAGCGTCAGAGAGAGTCTGCGTCACACCCCAGGCAGCGTCAGGTTAGTGCCAGTAGCGCTAACACCCACGCGTTAAGCATACACCCCCCTTAGTGGTATAGTATCTGAACAGATCAATATCTGATCTGATCAGATCTATACTAACGTCCCCAGCAGTTTAGGGTTCCCAAAAACGCAGTGTTAGCGGGATCAGCCCAGATACCTGATAGCACCTGCGTTTTGCCCCTCCGTCCAGCCCAGGCCACCCAAGTGCAGTATCGATCGATCACTGTCACTTACAAAACACAACACACATAACTGCAGCGTTCGCAGTGACAGGACTGATCCCTGCGACTCCAGTGCTGTAGGAGGTGATTTCACCACCACAGTTAAAAAAAAAAAAAAACATATGCTGAAGCATTGGGGCAGCAGGGGCGGAGGAGTGATTTTGCTCCTAATGCCGCGTACATACGGTCGAAATTCCGACGGAGGCTTGCCCGTGGAAAAGTCTGACCATGTGTACGCGGCATAACTTTTGCGGGAAGATGCCCCCATGCTTCGGCATATATAAATGGTGCATGTATGCCCATCATTAGAAGTGGGTGGATGAAGGGCGGTATTCTAATGGTGGGCATACCCACTGATCAATCTTTTTTTTTCGTTCAGCCAACTGGCTGCATGAAAAAAAAGATTACAATACATGTCCAACAAGGACCAGCAACTTACTGGTATGTTGCTGGACTTTGAATGTTTATACCAGAATGATGCCTGCGGGTTTAGGTATCATCTTGGTATCATTCTTTTCAGCCAGCGGCCGGCTTTCATGTAAAAGCAATCCTAGTGGCTAATTAGCCTCTGGACTGCTTTTACAAGCAGTGGGAGGGAATGACCCCCCCCCCCGGATATAAAAAGCGCCATTGGGAAATTGGGAAAGCATTTTATCACACCGATCTTGGTGTGGTCAGATGCTTTGAGGGCAGAGGAAAGATCTAGGGTCCAATAGACCCCAGTTTTTTCAAAAAAGAGTACCTGTCATTACCTATTGCTATCATAGGGGATATTTACATTCCCTGAGATAACAATAAAAATGATAAAAAATAAATAAATATGGAAGCAACAGTTTAAAAATAAAATAAAAAAGCAAAATTAATAATAAAAAAAAAAAAAAAAAGCACCCCTGTCCTGCCCTGCTCTTGCCCAATGGTGAACGCAAGCGTCGGTCTGGCGTCATATGTAAACAGCAATTGCACCATGCATGTGAGGTATCACCGCGAAGGTCAGATCGAGGGCAGTAGTTTTAGCAGTAGACCTCCTCTGTAAATCTAACGGGGTAACCTGTAAAGGCTTTTAAAGGCTTTTAAAATGTATGTAGTTTGTCGCCAATGCGCGTTTGTGCGAAATTTTAAAGCATGTCGTGTTTGGTATCTATGTACTCGGCCTAAGATCATCTTTTTTATTTCATCAAACATTTGGGCAATATAGTGTGTTTTAGTGCATTAAAATTAAAAAAGTGTATTTTTCCCCAAAAAATGCGTTTGAAAAATCGCTGCGCAAATACTGTGTAGAAAAAAAAATGCAACACCCACCATTTTATTCTGTAGGGCCTTTGCTTTAAAAATATATATAATGTTTGGGGGTTCAACATAATTTTCTTGCAAAAAAAATATGTTTTCATGTAAACAAAAAGTGTCAAAAAGGCCTTTGTCTTCAAGTGGTTAGATTAGGAGAGTGGATGTAAGCTTCCTAATGTTGTGTATAAAATGCCAGAACAGTTCAAAACCCCCCCAAATGACCCCATTTTGGAAAGTAGACACCCCAAGCTATATACTGAGAGGCATGTCGAGTCCATGGAATATTTTATATGTTGACACAAGTTGCGGAAAAAAGACAATTTTTTTTATTTTTTTTTGCACAAAGTTGTCACTAAATGATATATTGCTCAAACATGCCATGGGTATATGTGGAATTACACCCCAAAATACATTCTGTTGCTTCTCCTGAGTATGGGGATACCACATGTGTGAGACTTTTTGGGAGCCTAGCCGCGTACGGGACCCCAAAAACCAAGCACCGCCTTCAGGCTTTCTAAGGGTGTAAATTTTTGATTTCACTTCTCACTGCCTATCACAGTTTCGGAGGCCATGGAATGCCCAGATGGCACAACCCCCCCCCCAAATGACCCCATTTTGGAAAGTAGACACCCCAAGCTATTTGCTGAGAGGTATTGTGAGTATTTTGCAGATCTCGCTTTTTGTCACAAAGTTTTGAAAATTGAAAAAAAAAAAGAAAAAAAAAATGTTCTTTCTTCAGTTTCAAAAACAAATGAGAGCTGTAAAATACTCACCATGCCTCTCAGCAAACAGCTTGGGGTGTCTACTTTCCAAAATGGGGTCATTTGGGGGGGTTTTGTGCTATTTTGGCATTTTATGGCCTTCAAAACTGTGATTAGGTAGTGAGGAGTGAAATCAAAAATTTGTGCCTAGAAATCCTGAAGGCGGTGATTGGTTTTCGGGGTCCCGTACGTGGCTAGGCTCCTAAAAAGTCCCACACATGTGGTATCCCCGTACTCAGGAGAAGCAGCAAAATTTATTTTGGGGTGCAATTCCACATATAACCATGGCATGTGTGAGCAATATATCATTTAGTGACAACTTCTTGTAATTTTTTATTTTTTTTTGTCATTATTCAATCACTTGGGACAAAAAAAAAAAATATTCATTGGGCTCAACATGCCTCTCAGCAATTTCCTTGGGGTGTCTACTTTCTAAAATGGGGCCATTTGGGGGGGTTTTGTACTGCCCTGCCATTTTAGCACCTCAAGAAATGAGATAGGCAGTCATAAATTTAAAGCTGTGTAAATTCCAGAAAATGTACCCTAGTTTGTAAACACTATAACTTTTGCGCAAACCAATAAATATACGCTTATTGACATTTTTTTTACTAAAGACATGTGGCTGAATACATTTTGGCCTAAATGTATGACTAAAATTGAGTTTATTCGATTTTTCTTATAACAAAAAGTAGAAAATATCATTTTTTTTCAAAATTTTCGGTCTTTTTCCGTTTATATCGCAAAAAATAAAAATCGCAGAGGCAATCAAATACCATTAAAAGAAAGCTCTATTTGTGGGAAGAAAAGGACGCAAATTTCGTTTGGGTACAACATTGCATGTCCGCACAATTTACAGTTAAAGCAGCGCAGTGCAAAATTCTGAATTCACCTCTGGTCCTTTAGCTACCAAATGGTCCGGGGCTTAAGTGGTTAACTAACCTATTGTCTGCCAGCAAACTACTGTGGAGATGTTAAACTTATGATAATGCATAGTGTACTTTGTGAGCTTGGGGCCAGGAAGTCTGACCTGAAGTGGGGACATCTGATTAAGCACAACAGTGTCCAGGTGGCTAGTTGTTTCATTAATTTAAGGTTTATAGTATATGTTGCCTGTTGTTTAGCTATGGTAATTATATTTCTGTGTGCAGTTTGTATTGTTAGGGTAATGTGATCAGGAGGGGGATGTCCTCCGGTGGGGTACATATTCTGTGTGAGTTTTTTCAATAAAAGTTCCAGTTTTGCAGCTGAGCTAGTCCCCACTAGTTCTTGGTTGCAATATACAGCTATAATATCTGATATCTATGTTCAGACTGGAGGAAGCGGTACACTGATGGAAGCACTCAAGCAGAGTGTGGGACGGCTCCATCACAATTGGCCCCACACAGTGCCCATCAGTGCTGCTAATAAGTGCCAACCAGTGCCACCTAATAGTGCCCAGCAGTGCTGCCAATCAGTGCCCACCAGTGCTGCCAATCAGAGTCCATCAGTGCCTCCTCATCAGTGCCCATCAGTGTTTCATCATCAGTGTCCCCTCTCAGTGATGCCTATCAGTGCCACTTCTTAGTGCCCTTCAGTGCCACCTATCAGAGCCCATCAGTGCCACTGATCAGTGCCACCTATCAGTGCAGCCTTACCAGTGTCTCCTCATCAATGCATCATCAGTGCAGCCTCATCAGTGCCTATTAGTGCAACCTCATCAGCGCACATCAATGAAGGAGAAAAATACCTGTTTGCAAAATGTTATAGCTAACTATGAAACAAAATGTTTTTTTCAAACTTTTCAATCTTTTTTGGTTTCTTTAGCAAAGAGTAAAATACCCAGCGGTGACTAAATACCACAAAAAGAAAGCTCTATTTGTGAGAGAAAAAATTATAAAAATTTTGATTGGGTACAGTGTAGAATGACCGCGCAATTGTCATTCAAAGTGTGACAGCGCTGAAAGCTGAAAATCGGCCTGGACAGGAAGAGGGTAAAAGTGGCCAGTAAGGAAGTGGTTAACAAAAAAGTTATTGTCGCTTTTGCATTACGTCCCCAATGCTCTTTGATAGAGTACGCTCTATACCTGCTCTACTCTGAGATTCCACGAAGGATGGTCATTCTGTGTGATCAGGATGTGGAATGTTCTGAAAGTGAAAGTAACAGTTGTGATCACATTGTTGTCCTCTCTCCCTCCTCTTCCCCCTGCTTCTGCTCCTTCCTGCTCCTGACTTCATAGTTTTCCAGAGCCGCCCAGATCTGAGTCTACACAATTATATAAAGGTAAAACAGATTGGTCTGCTGATGTGGTTTATCGGGAAACCATCCGAAGTATATCATGGAAGACATTTCTTAGCTTTCCTCTGTAATCTGATTCTGTTGGATGAAGAATGTTAATCAGTGACTACAATATCTATATCAGCTCATATGGCAGCAATGGAGCCTGGGAGTAGAAGGGGCCCCATTAGGGAGGTTGTTGAGGAGCTGTAAAGTGGTTGTATGGCTTCATTTTTTTTTTGTTTTTTTTTTAAATACCGTATATACTCGAGTATTTAGCCGAGTTTTTCAGCACATTTTTTTGTGCTGAAAATGCCCTCCTCGGCTTATACTCGAGTCTGTGTCCATCTTCACATTTGTGCGCCTGATTCCAAACTTGGCACACATGTAGCCCCACGCTTCCTCTACAAGTGTGCAAAGTTTGTTGTCCGGGAGACCTACGGCCGGGGAGCACCGATTTTTCAAAGCCGGGCACCCCTTCCATAGACTCCTATTTTAAACGGTAATTTCTCCAGTGATTTTGGGGACCTGGTACCGGCCGGCCCTAGGTTCCCTGAACCCCAAGCTTGGCACACAAGTAGCCCCACTCTTCATCTACAAGTGTGCAAAGTTTGTTGTCTAGGGGACCTACGTCCAGGGAGCACCGATTTTTCAAAACCGGGCACCCCTTCCATAGACTCCCATGTTAAACGTCAGTCTAGTCACACAGCGCAGGAGATCAGGTAGGGAGATTGGGCACAGTGAGGCATGGACACAGTGAGGCAAGGGCACAGTGACAGTGAGGCATGGGCACAGTGAGGCATGGGCACAGTTAAGCCCTGTACACACCATCAGTTTTACAGATGAAAACAGTCCGATGGACTTTTTTAATCTGACAAACCGATCGTGTATGGGCCCCATCGGTCTTTTTTCCATTGGTGTTAAAAAAAAGAACCTGTTTTAAATCATCTGTGGGGAACTCCATCGGATAAAAAACCCACGCATGCTCAGAATCAAGTCGACGCATGCTCAGAAGCATTGAACATCATTTTTCTCGGCTCTTTGGAGTGTTTTACATCACAGCGTTTGAGACGGTCGGATTTTTGACTGATGTGTGTAGGCAAGACTGATGAAAGTCAGCTTCATCGCATCCATGGGTTTAAAATCCATAGGAAATCCGATGTGTACAGGGCTTAAGGCGCATTGAGGCATGCACATGGACACAGTGAGGCAAAGTGAGGCACAGTGAGGCATGCAGATGGACACCCTAGGCTTATACTCGAGTCAATATGTTTTCCCATTTTTTTGTGGTAAAATTAGGTGGGTCGGCTTATACTCGAGTATATCTGGTAACAAACATGTTATACTTACCTCCACTGTGCAGTTCGTTTTGCACAGAGTGGCCCCGATCCTTGTCTTCTGGGGTCCCTCGGCGGCTGCCTCGGCTCCTCCCCGCAAGAGCTAACCTCCTTCATGGGAAGCGCTCTCCCAAAGGGGTTAGCTTGCGGGCGCGCTCCCGTGATACAGCCGGCGGCTATAGCCGCCGACTGTATCACTCGGCCCCGGCGCGCCGCGTCATTGGATGTGATTGACAGCAGCGCGAGCCAGTGGCTGCGCTGCTATCAATCTATCCAATCTAGCCAATCAACGGCCAGACTCCATGGAGAAGAGGACGCCGGGGGACGCACACAGCAGGTGAACGGGCTCAGGTAAGTAAAACAGGGGGCCGTCATTGTCAGGTGTTTTTTCACCTTAATGCATAGGATGCATTAAGGTGAAAAAACACGAACCTTTACAATCCCTTTAAGATAACACATATCCATCGCTGTATTATTAGGGATTGCAGTGGTTGCTGTTGATGCTGACCATGTACTTCCTGTGATATTTCCAATCAAGAAGAGCTGACATCAGATGTACAGCAGGAGACTTCAAAATAATTGTTGCTAGTCCTCTGTTGCAGGAGAATTTGTTTATATTTCTTTTAGTGTGATTTATTGCCCTCAGAGCCTCTGGTCATCCCGGCGAGCACTAAAATAAAAGCAGACTTTCATCCCAAAGGTCATGTCATGTTGCCCTTGACCTTATATACAGTACACTATATTGCCAAAAGTATTGGGACACCCCTCCAAATCATTGGATTCAGGTGTTCCAATCACCTCCATGGCCACAGGTGTATAAAATCAAGCCCCTAGGCATGCAGATGGCTTCTACAAACATTTGTGAAAGAATGGGTCCCTCTCAGGAGCTTGGTGAATTCAAGCGTGGTACCGTGATAGGTTGTCACCTTTGCAAAAAGTCCATACCCTAAATTTCCTTGCTTCTAAATATTCCACAGTCAACTGTAATGCCCCGTACACACGATAGGAATTTCCAATGAAAAAAGTCAGACGGAGTCCGTCAGCCGAAATTCCGACCGTGTGTGGGCCCCATCGGAGAAATTCCGATGAATTCCATCGGAATTTTCAAATAGAACAAATAAAAAATTTTACCGATGAAATTCCGTCAGAATTCCGATGGAAGTTTGATCGGAAAAAGGTCCAATCGTGTGTACGGGGCATTAGTGGTATTATACCAAAGTGGAAGCAGCTGGGAACAACAGCAACTCAGCCACGAAGTGGTAGGCCACGTAAAATGATAAAGTGGGGTCAGCGAATGCTGAAGCTCGCAGTGTGCAGAAGTTGCAAACTGTCTGCAGACCTCCGAACTTCATGTGGCCTTCAGATTAGCACAACAACATTGTGTAGAGAGCTTCATAGAATGGGTTTCCATGGCTGAGCAGCTGCATCCAAGCCTTACATCACCAAGTGCAATGCAAAGCTTTGGATGGTGTAGAGCACGGACTCTAGATCCGATAGATGTGTCTGGGTTTGGCGGTTGCCAGGAGAAGGATACTTGCCTGACTGCATTGTGTCAAGTGTAAAGTTTGGTGGAGGGGGGGTTATAGTGTGGGGTTGTTTTTCAGGGGTTGGGCTTGGCCCCTTAGTTCCAGTGAAGGGAACTCTTAAGCCTCGTACACATGATTGGATATCCTATGGATTCTAATCCGATGGTTTTGTCCATCGGAAATCCGATGAAGCTGACTTCCATCAGTCTTGCCTACACACCATCAGTCAAAAATCCGGCCGCCCCAAACGCCGTGACGTAAAACACTCCGATGAGCCGAGAAAAATTAAGTTCAATGCTTCTGAGCATGCGTCAACTTGATTCTGAGCATGCGTGGGTTTTTCAACCGATGGACTTGCCCATAGACGATCGGAATTTGCTATCGGTTTTTGATCCATCGGAAAAAATTAAAACATGTTCTATTTTTTAAAACCGATGGAAAAAAGACAGATGGGTCCCATACACGATCGGTTTGTCTGATGAAAACAATCCATCGGACGGTTTTCATCGGTAAAACCGATCGTGTGTACGAGGCTTTAAAGTGATATTAAAGGTTCCTGTTTTTTTTTTTTTTTTTTTAACAAACATGTCATACTTCCCTCCACTGTGCAGTTCGTTTTGCACAGAGTGGCCCCGATCCGCCTGTTCTGGGGTCCCTCGGTGGCTCTCGCTGCTCCTCCCCGCATTAGATAACGCCCTCTGGGAAGATCTCTCCCGAGGGGGTTACCTTTTGGGCGCGCTCCTATGTAATACACTCGGCGTCCATAGACGCCGAGTGTATGACTCGGCCCTGGCGCCCGCGTCATTGGATTTGAAAGAAAGAAGAGCCCTTTCTTTGTGTTCTCCCCTGGGGATTACTTTGAACCTATCCAGTCTAATAAGAGTTACTACTCGGGGATCTGTATTATATATCCCTCTTGAGTTAAAGTGGAAGTAAACCCATTGAGTTAACAGTTTCAAAAAACAGTTACATTCCTGGCATGCTAACTGCCACATTGGTTGTGCTCTCAACCAAACTGTCAAACCATCCAATGGCTGGTGTCATAACTTGTCACATGTGCAGCATCATGGCAGTTGAAGATTGAACAAAGGTCAAGATGGCAGCTTCCTTGGCTGAAAACGATAGGAGGGTTTACTTCCACTTTAAGGATTCCAGCCTACTGATACTTTCAATTATCACTTTGACTTCCTCTATTTGGATTTGTCGGCTGAAAAGGAAAATTTTCCTCTTATATCCAGTTTCTCTATATGTGACTTTTGAAGTCATACGTACCGTTTACTCGGAAATTACAGCTGGTTTCCCTGTTTTTGCTACGCCAGCATTGCACATTCTTTGAGTGGCTCGTTTCTTTCCTCTATTGGATGTCGGTGTTGGCTACACGCTAACTAAGAATCGTAGTTATAAGAGTGAGATCCCTGTCTTGCTTCTACAACTACTGTTTTCCTGAATTTGCGTCCTGAAGAAGCCCCAAGGCGATACGCATTGATGCATTCGGGTTCTCATCATTTATATGTACTCATATGTATGATTTTTAATTCTTACATTGTCCTTGTATTCTATTTCATATATGTGGTTCTCTTTTTCCATTAAACATTTATATATATTTTATACATCTCTATTGTTTACTGTGCCGCTGAAAGTCCGAGTAGGGCCCATATCCCTATTTTTTTCTTTTTCTTTGATGCATTAAGGTTAAAAATCACGTAGGTTTACAACCCTTTTAAGGTGTCAGCATACGAAGACATTTTGGACAATTTCATGCTCCCAACTTTGTGGGAACAGTTTGGGGACGGCCCCTTCCTGTTCCAACATGACTGCGCACCAGTGCACAAAGCAAGGTCCTTAAAGACATGGATGAGCGAGTTTGGGGTGGAGGAACTTGACTGATCTGCACACAGTCCTGACCTCAACCCCACAGAACACCTTCGGGATGAATTATAGCGGAGACTGCGAGCCCGGCCTTCTCATCCAACATCAGTGCCTGACCTGACAAATGTGCTTCTGGAAGAATGGTCAAACATTCCCATAGACACACTCCTAAACCTTGTGGGCAGCCTTCCCAGAAGAGTTGAAGCTGTTATAGCTGCAAAGGGTGGGCCAACTCAATATTGAACCCTCCGGACTAAGACTGGGATACCAATAAAGTATATGTGTGTGTAAAGGCAGGTGTCCCAATACTTTTGGCAATATAGAGTATTTACTTATTTTACCTAATGCCTTTTATCTGTGCTTCTTGCCTAGGTGAGAAATAGTTTTTTCCTCCCGCCTCCAAAACATGCACGGATGTGCCCCAGGAAGGTGAAATGATTAACAATTAGAAATTTATTTGAGAACATTTTTGAATTATGCTCCTTCATATTTACTTAAAGCGGGGTTCCACCCGCGATTTTTTTTTTTTTTAAAGACAGCAGCTACAAACACTGTAGCTGCTGACTTTTAATAAGGACACTTACCTGTCCTACTCGCCCGGGATATCGGTCCGCCGAGGCCGATCCCTCGATCCTGGCAGGTTCCCGGCGCCGCCATCCTCACTAAGGGAAACAGGCAGTGGAGCCTTGCGGCTTCACTGCCCGTTTCCTACTGCGCATGCGTGAGTCTCGCGGCGCTTTGTGAATGGGCCGGCTGCTCTCTGGGATACACACAGTTCCCAGAAGGCAGCGCGCCCCATTCACAAGAAGACACCGCGAGGAGGATGCGGAAGAAGACCAGCCGCGGACTAGGAAGTGGCAGATTAGGAACATCCGCATAGCAACCGCCATTTCTGGTAAGTTAACCACTTCCCGCCCAGTCAATAGCAGATTGACGTCCGGGAAGTGGTTCTGTTATCCACACTGGACGTCATATAACATCCTGCGGGATAACAGCCGCCGCGCGCCCGGGGGGTGCGCATCGCGGCGATCGGTGGAGCGGTGGGTCAGTCTGACACACCGCTACACTGATCTCGGTAAAAAGCCTCCGTCGGAGGCTTTTTACCACGTGATCAGCCGTGTCCAATCACGGCTGATCACAATGTAAACAGGAAGAGCCGTTGATCGGCTCTTCCTCACTCGCGTCTGACAGACGCGAGTAGAGGAGAGCCGATCGGCGGCTCTCCTGACAGGGGGGGTTCGCGCTGATCGTTTATCAGCGCAGCCCCCCCTCGGATATCCACACTAGACCACCAGGGAAGCCCCCCAGGACGCCCCAGGAAGCCCCAAGCATGTGGATGGCCCCCATGGCCATCCACATGTAATAAAAAAAAAAAAATATGCCAATCAGTGCCCACAAATGGGCACTGACTGGCACTATGATGGCACCACCACAATGTGTGGTGGCTGGCATTGCTGGACATCAGTGTCCATCAGTGCCACCTACTAGTGTCCATCAGCGCCACCTATCAGTGCCCATCCGTGCCCATCTGTGCCCATAAGTGCCCACCTATCAGTGCCGCCTATAAGTGCCCATCAGTGCCGCCTATAAGTGCCAATCAGTGCCGCCTATGAGTGCCAATCAGTGCCGCCTATGAGTGCCAATCAGTGCCGCATACCAGTGCCGCCTATCAGTGCCCATCATCAGTGCCCATCAGTGCCACTTCATCAGTGCCACCTCATTGGTGCCACCTCATCGGTGCCCATCAGTGTCGCCTTATCAGTGCCCGTCAGTGCCGCCTTATCAGTGTCCGTCATTGAAGTAGAAAAGGTACTTATTTCCAAAAAAAATACAGAAACAAAGAAAAACGTCGTTTTTTTCAAAATTTTCGCTCTTTTTCTATTTGTTGTGCAAAAAATAAAAATCGCAGAGGCGATCAAATACCACCAAAAGAAAGCTCTATTTGTGGGAACAAAATGATAAAAAATTTGTTTGGGTACAGTGTAGCATGACCGCGCAATTGTCATTCAAATTGCGACAGCGCTGAAAGCTCAAAATTGGCTTGGGCAGGAAGCTGTATAAGTGCATGGTATTGAAGTGGTTAAAAAAAAAATATATATATATTTTTTTTCAATTTTTTTGCAGGATTTTGCTGTATTTTTTTTTTTTTTTTTTTTTTAGGGTGGAACTCCACTTTAACACTACAGTCCAAACTGATCATCGATTTGACCCATTAACTGTTGGAAAAATGAACAAGGAAAAAAATGAAAAATGAACAAGGATTCTGAAAATGAAAATTTTCAAATGCAATCCTTCTGGTGTGTTGTTCACTTTAACTGGTGTATGTATACATCTCTGTTGAAACACAGACCGGTTCATGAAAAATAAATTGCTGGGTGTGGTGAGTGATCAGAGTCCGCCGCCAGCCAGGAAGAACCAGGAGAACACATGAGAATAACAAAGAACAAGGTGTCCCCCAAGACCAGATTCCAGAAGAAGATACACTTTGCAAGTAACATTAATTGTCCTTACTGTCTGGGGGGGGCATTGTAGTGAAACAGGTGAGGTCATAGTTGGGGCATTGTAGTGAAACAGGTGAGGTCATAGTTGGGGCATTGTAGTGAAACAGGTGAGGTCATAGTTGAAGGAAGAGCTTTGTACTGGGGGTGAGACAGGAGCTGTAGTGGTGTTTCTTCCAGTGACACCACCAACACAGGGACACGTTTTTTTTGTTTACATTTTGCTGCTTGTCACTGTTCACCCTGTCCCAACGAGGGGGGGCGTAGTTACCCATCTTCGCCCAGGGCGCCGGTTGTTATTGTCCCGGTGTTCTGACGAGCTGGTTCCTCCTATCGATATGGTTCCCCCCTTGACTGCGCAGGCGCAATCCGAGGCGACGGAAATCTCAGAGGTTTAACAGCTGTTCGGCAGCTGCAGACGCGCTCGCTCCCGTTGCTTAGTTACACACGCCGCTTTCTTCTTCATGCCGCCGTATACAGCAAAGGGCGGATAAGATGTGATAATATTGAGCAGTGCGATTTGTTTGTTTATACACGCCGCTGTATACAGCAAGGGGCTGTATAGAGCGTCGTGTATAAACAAACAAATCGCACTGCTCAATATCACATCTGATCCGCCCCTTGCTGTATACAGCGGCATGAAGAAGAAAGCGGCGTGTGTAATGAAGCATCGGGGGCGAGCGCGTCCACAGCTGCCGAGCCTATGGTTCCTCCTATCGATCTGGTTCCCTCTTGACTGCGTAGGCGCAAGCCGAGCCGACGGAAATCTCTGAGCTTTAACAGCTGTTCGGCAGCGCCTGCGCAGTCAAGGGGGGAACCATATCGATAGGGGACCCAGCTCAACAAGACACCGGCACTGATGAGGGGACACCATGCAATAGCACCAATTTTCAGCCTGGGGGTCTCATGTGGCCCTTTGGCACCTTGTGAGTGGCCATCGGGGCCCCTACAGACACTAATCTGTGTTTTCCTATGACTGTCTCCTGAAGCATATCCCCAGTATCCAACAACTCCTATAACATGTTCACAATCTCTGAAAAGTATCTGACTATCTCTTGTAGTATGTCTGCATTCTCTGATCATTTCCTGTACCATGTTCACAGTATTTGACCATCTCTTTTATTATGCCCACAGTCTCTGACCATCTTCAGTAACATTTCTTCAGTCTATGACCATCTCCTGTAGTAGGTCTGCAGTCTCTGACCATCTCCTGTAGTAGGTCTGCAGTCTCTGACCATCTCCTGTGTTATGTCTGCAGTCTCTGACCATCTCCTGTGTTATGTCTGCAGTCTCTGACCATCTCTTGTAGTATGTGTGCAGTCTCTGACCATCTCCTTTATCATTTCTGCAGTCTCAGACCATCCCCTGTAGTATGTTGTCTGCAGTCTCTGTTCATCTGCTTTAGTATGCCTGCAGTCTCTGACAACCTTCTGTAGTATGTCTGCAGTCTCTGACCACCTCCTGTAGTAGGTCTGCAGTCTCTGACCATCTCCTGTACCATTTCTGCAGTCTCTGACCATCCCCTGTAGTATGTCTGCAGTCTCTGTTCATCTGCTTTAGTATGTCTGCAGTCTCTGACAACCTTCTGTAGTATGTCTGCAGTCTCTGACCACCTCCTGTAGTAGGTCTGCAGTCTCTGACCATCTCCTGTACCATTTCTGCAGTCTCTGACCATCCCCTGTAGTATGTCTGCAGTCTCTGTTCATCTGCTTTAGTATGTCTGCAGTCTCTGACCACCTTCTGTAGTAGGTCTGCAGTCTCTGACCATCTCCTGTACTATGTGTGCAGTCTCTGATAATCTCCTGTAGTATGTCTGCAGTCTCTAACCACCTCCTGTAGTAGGTCTGCAGTCTCTCACCATCTCTGTACCATTTCTGCAGTTCCTGACCATCTCCTGTATCATGTCTACAGTCTCTGACCATTTCCTGTATTATTTCTACAGTCTCTGACCGTCTCCTGTATCATGTCCACAGTCTCTGACCATCACTGTTATCATGTCCCTAGTGTCTGACCCGTTACTGTATTATGTATACAGTCTCTGACCATCTCCTGTATCATGTCCACAGTCCCTGACCATCTCCTGTATCATGTTCACAGTCTCTGACCATCTCTGTTCATCGTGACCATAGCCTTTGACACTATATATAGCCAGGGGTCATCAAGTATGCCTCCTCTGTGGAGTTAAATGAAGAAGGATGAGTATTAGTGGCCTGTAAGCACAGTGGCCTGTGGAATCTTCCAACATGATGTGAGACAGACTTTTACATGATTTTTGAAAAAAAAAAGTTCTACACAGAATGAAATAACATTCTAGTAAAGAAAATGTGAGCATGGATTAAAGTTGTGTGGACCTTGATCATTCCATACACTCCATAAAAGAACATCTGGTTTTAAGGTAAAGTTGTTCTTCCAGATTGAAAGGTGGTTGACTAAGCCCATCCAGATGTCTAGAGTGTAGAGATAGTCAGGACCACTGGAGAAGTGGTTGGAGTCACAGAACCTGGCTATAGTTGACCAACTAGGGGGCTCTTGTGTTAGAAAATCAAAAGGTACTTGCCAGACACCGACAGAGAGAGGGATAGGTGATCTGCTATATGCATGGGAAAGGCACTAGAAGAATATCCTTGAACCCTGAGTCCAAGTGATGTTCTCTCCATGACAAAGAGGCACTAGGGGAAAGCTCAGATGCATGTGGCCTAGTGTCCTGTCCACGGTGAAGGAAAGTGAGTAAAGTCAGACACACCAAGAAGCGTTTAGTATGATCACTACATAGAGAATGCTATCTTTTTGCAGTATGGCCAATCTCACCCCGCCCCCACCTTCCCCCCTCAAAAAAGCACTGGTGATTTATGCCAGATCCCCTGTTACATATATGATACTGTATGTCATTGTTACTTTTGTTCAGATTAACCGTTTGCACTAAAGGACAGAAGATGGGTCAGATGCCTTCAAGATACAGTGTTGGTAAGTCTTACAAGAATGTGTGAAAGAAAGCTACTATATTCTATAGAACAAATAAATATTTGCATTTTCCCTTATTATTGCCAAATTCCCATATTTAATTCCTCACTCTTCCATTTTTTTGTTATTGTATTACATGTAAAGGTTTGTACCCACTAAAAAGGAGCTTTTACTTAACTCAACCATATTCAACTCTCCTGCTAAACTCCTGCAGCCACTAGAGGCAGCAAAGACACAATTTGCTTTGATTCTGCCTTTCTCCTTATCAGCTGCTCAGATCTCAGCCACACAAGGAGTGTGTTGCTTTCAGTGATTTGGACGGCTCACTTGTTAATAGCAGGACGGGGGTCCCGCTATTGCTTGATAGGAGGTTGTGTGATGTTGGACTCCAATCAGGGCCAGACTTCAATCGCTGGGAGCCTGTAGGCACAAAACATTTGGTGTAAAAAACAAACCTTCTGTGCTGGGATTATGCCTCTTAAAGAAAACTGTTTTTTTAATGGTCCTATTCTGACATAGAATATTGTTACTGCTTTTTAAATATCTATCAAGAGATGGCAGCATTCCTGCTTATTGTGGGAGGAAATTATATATATATATATATATATATATATATATATATATAGGGACTCCATCCTTGTCTCAACAGCCCATAGGTACAGGACTAATATATCTAATGGAATCTGGCCTTAGGTGCAATGAAAATTACATTGTAGTTCTCTAGTATGTCCTAATTATGCTAGTCAGTGCTGCAGCATTCATCTAAAGAAGTTAAAAAATAATCATTTTGTTCCCTTTCATTATCCAGATGAACAGGAAAAGTTTCATCAACTGCTGTCCCAGCACGACTTCGATGAACTTAAACTAATCTACGAGTATCTTAAAAATGACCTGATCTACATTGTGGCGTCCACCACTGATATTGAACAACTGCTGGACTGTGTGGCCTCTCGAAATATCATCAATAAAGAGGTAACTAGAAAAATATGCAGACTTCTATTGGAATAGAAGTTCCAAAGGACATTAGAAGCTGCTTTCCTTCAGACTTTCTGGGATGGATTTACTGAAGGCAAATAGCAGTGGTGGCTGTTGGAATAATTTTTTGGGGGGGTGGGCGGTAAATAGTATGCCAACCCACCAACCACCCCCCGTCGGGTCGGTCGGTAGCACTTTCCCCATCACCGGTGACTTCCCCATGCTCAGCGGTGGCCTCCCATTCTCCTGCTCTCCATCACTGGCAGCTTCCCCGTGCTCGACGGCCTCCCATTCTCCTGCTCTCCACGGCGGCGACGGCTTCCCCGTGCTCGGCGGCCTCCCGTTCTCCTGCTCTCCATCACCGGCAGCTTCCCCTGCACGGCGGCCTCCCATTCTCCTGCTCTCCACGGCGGCGGCGGCTTCCCCATGCTCTGCGGCCTCCCCTTCTCCTGCTCTCCATCACCGGCAGCTTCCCCTGCGCGGTGGCATCCCATTCTCCTGCTCTCCACGGCGGCGGCGGCTTCCCCATGCTCTGCGGCCTCCCCTTCTCCTGCTCTCCATCACCGGCAGCTTCCCCTGCTCAGCGGCCTCCCGTTCTCCTGCTCTCCACGGCGGCTTCCCCCTACTCCGCGGCCTCCCGTTCTCCTGCTCGCCACGGCAGCGGGTTCCCCCTGCTCCTCGGCCTCCCGTTCTCCTGCTCTCCACGGCGGCAGGGGCTTCCCCGTGCTCGGTGGCCTTCCGTTCTTCTGCTCTCCAAGGCAGGCGGCTGCTTCCGTTTCCTCCCTCCTCCTCGGCAGCCAATCAGGAGGATTCTCTTTTCGGCCAATCGGAAAACGGGTATCACACCCTCTTCTGATTGGCTGAATCGAGGATCAGTGTTTCAACAGCAAATATTCATTTGCTGTTGTAACACACCTGGGTGGGCTTCAGGTCGCATGCTCTGCGACCCAAGCCCACCCTATTTTGAAGCCTATTAGAGCCTCTGGCTAATCAGGTGCTTCAAAAAAATCCCCTGCCACTGTAAATCATACGCCCGGTGCCCCAAAAGGGGCCGTGCACATGAATAGGGGGTGGCCGCGGCGACAATGGATAGATTCATGCTATGCCTGAATCTATCCATAATGCATATAGGGGAGTGGCGTGAGAGAGGGGGCGGCACCCGGGCACCCCTAATGGCGGGGCCACCACTGGCAAATAGGCTGTTCTCTTTGTAAGAAAAGTTGCACTTTACAAAGGAATTTTCTCCAGGTGAAGTTCTGCTGACTACCATCATCCAATCCTTGCATGTGATTGGGTATTTTTTGCAAAGTGAAATTGCACCATATTCACTAAGCTCTGGGGAAAAAAATCCTTCCATGGTGCAACTTCCCTTGCAAAGTGAACAGCCTTAGTAAATAATAAAAAATAAAAAAAATGCACACAGCTATATAAAGAGAAGGTGGAGGATGGGTTACATTTGTGTGTGTAAATTACAGCTTGAGCTACTGAACATATTTTTCAGTCCTGGCCATGATAAATAAAACATATTCAAAACTACTATATATCCCTCTAAGAGATTTAAGGATATTCCCATAGGAAAATATGACCTGCTGGGGTTGATTTACTAAAGGAAAATACCGGTAGCTTATTCACTTTGTAAAGGAATTTTCTCCAGAGCTTAATGAATGTGGTGAAGTTTGAGTTTGCAAAAAAATGTCCAATCACGTATAGAGAAAAATTTAAAAAAATGCATTTTTGCTTGTATATGGGTAGCACAGACCCCACACCGCTCTCACTATTTTTTCTCAGGTTCTATTCCCTATTGGGTGCACAGCAGCCAGGCACACAGCAGTTTCCCAGTCTCTCAACACAAAAAAAAGGCAGTGAGTGTCTTCTTGAAGTGTAATGATGGTTAAACTTGGATGGGGTGAAGGGTAAGACTTGGGATACTCCAAATTTAGTGCAACCGAAATAGAGGACACTCTGATATAAGCTACATTCTTCAGGATGGACCTCTTGTAAGAGATAGTGGACAAACAGCTTACGGGACTCCCACTATAGAAGCAGCACTAAGCCAGCAACTCTGGAGCAGTTTCTCCCAAGGTTAAGCAACAACAGTCTCTAAGATCTCTCACTTTCTGTGGCCTCTACTCACTGTGTCCCTGTATACGTGTCCAATACCAGCCAGACCCTGTACCATGAGCTTCCAGGCCAGGTCCTCAGCAGGCTTTCCCTAAACTGCCGCTTAGAGATAGGCCCCCCAGCTCTTCCTGAGCTGTGACTCCATTGAAACTCTTGCAGTCTTCAGCTAATCTGCCCAGAAGGGTAGCAGTCCTTCAGGTTGGGTCTTCTCCTCCAGGACAAGGACCCTGCTGTTCCAGCAGCCAGACTATTGGAGCCAGACTATTTATACATACCACAGCCCCCTGCTGGGCATCCCCTGGACAAAAGATTGACTGGGGCTTTATGAATATTCTAGAATCTACTAGAAACAGGGGAACAGCTGAGCCTGCAACCAGCAGGAGCAAAAAGAGCCAAAAGCAATCAAAATCTGCTCCTCTGGTTACAGAGGAGCCTAAATCGAAATGTACCTAATTCCTACTAGCAACCTAACTAGGGGGGTTTGGACAGGTGGAGTCTGTACTCCCCACTGTAATTGGCGCTCGACCAAAGTGGCAATGCAGAAGGGGAAGGATGTAATGCCTCTATGATTTCCTACAGCAGTCCCCAGGAGATCAGCTATCCAATTAGAAGCTGGTGCCCCTCCTGAGCTTCGTGGCCATCTTGGGTGTGGGCAGAGCTTATTTAAGCCCCTGGCCCCCTGGTTTGGCATGCATCCTGAGAATGGCTAGTGTAGGGCCAGGGTTTCAGTCTGTCAGGGACAGCGTTTAGCACCTGGGAGAGTTTCCAGAGGAGTAGGAGGAGTAGGGAAAGTGTAGGGACTACGCTAACTCCACTTTAAAAGCCTCCCAGTTGGGTCGGACCAGCCAGGCTGCATTTCAACTCCTCATTGCAGATGCTTCAGGCATCATTTCAAGCTACAGAAACACTGCTATTGACTCTGCAAGTGGCTCCAGACGGTTCCTAGTTAGGACATTGTACAATATACGTGTAGCACTACCCCCGTAGGAGCTGCTGGTTTAAGTTTTGGGCCTGTACTCTGCCTATCAACCCCTGTAATTTGGCTTGATTCCCCCTTGGCACAGCTGGACAATAATAACAATAATGTGATTGTGGGCCCCTAAAGGCTATAGAGGGCCACATTGATATCACACAACAATCAATGTACTTAAATATTGTTACCTTGTTGTGGTTTGCCCGCCACACAGCTGCAAAAGACAGAGTCCCACACAAGAAGTAGTTCAACCAAGAGGTAATAGGTTTACTTGGTAAAGAAATAGAGATTACACATATGATATTCGACTCAAACAGATCCCTATGAAAGTCAACTGACATACATATACACAACAGTTCCAGGGTTTCACCTTTAAACTAAGAGACCCGAATTTACTCAACTTAGGGTCTGACCTGAGGAAGTGCACGGTGGAGAAATCTCCCACTGTAATGATATCCGCAGTGGGATACTTCTCCAACCCAGCTCACTGAAACAGCACAAAGACAATAAAGTAAATGCAAACAGTTTATTTAAACATGCAAGTTCAACAAGCTATCTGGCTCCCCCTGGTGGGCAGTTTTACTGGTGCGTGTCCCGCTGTATCAAACCAGTCAGTGAGCTGAACTGATGATTGTTCCTAAAAGTTTCCAGTAATCTTCGCTAGCCTTTGTTGGTGCACTTGAGTATTTGTAATCCAACAAAAAGGGTGAAGAAAGATGAACACTTAGCATGTGTGGTGTAAGGGCAAAGGGAATGCTGATCCTTCACAAAGCGCTAAATCACTCCTGAATATAGCGTGTCTCCGCTTAAGGCACTGCAGCTTCCAGCAAGATTAAGTAAAACTATAGAAGTCACCTTCCTGGGACACAGTTTGTTATGTTGGTGGGCAGGTGCCCTCTCACTACATGAGACCTCACCTCGCCGGAGTGCTCCGTTTGGGCCCTCTTGGTCCTCAGCCTTCTGGACGGGTCGTGGTCCCTGGTCCTCCGCTTAGCCGCTCACAAGGCGTCGGTGGATAGGTGACTCTGGATGCTGAGGAGTGTAGATCCCTCTTCCTGGTCCGAGCAACAGAGCTGTACAGGAATCCCTCCAACAGACGATCCGGTCTCCGTCACTCTAGGCCCAGGCTTCTCCGGCCTAAGCACCCTCGCTGCAGGCCTCTTGCCTGTTGCAGGATGGCGTCCCAAGAGAGTGACCACAAGCCCCGCCTTGTCTTAAATAAGTTCTCCCAGCAGGCTGTGCGTGGCGCAACGCACCCGAGCAGCACAGTGGCGTTGGGCCTTGTAGTCTACTTCTGACCCATAGCAATAGAGTCTCTGTCTCTCTGCACCACAAGGTCCGTCATGCATTGTTCTTATCATAGCTGAATCAAACAAATTGCAGCAGTATGATACAAACGGACAACAAAAGGAGCAAAGTTCTTATAGGCACAAACTGTAGTCCATAAGCTACGTGCAAAAGTGACACCTTGCTACATACGGTTTATATTACTCTGCCTCTGTGTGATCTCATCTGCTGGCACATCATGTTGTGCGCTGCTCACAAGGGTGCTACACATGATTGGATGATGGAAGTCAGCAGAGTGTCACCTCATTCACAAAGCTCTGAGGAAAATTCTGTTCCACAGTCAACAGCTTATTTGCCTTTAATAAATCAACTCCATTGTGTATGTCTGTCTCTGATTGAATCTCCGTATGAATCCTTCTGAACATGACAAATATTTTGCTTCTGTTATTTATCCTGAAATCAGTAATATTGTATTCTAGTTGTACCTCCAAATGAGGAGAGACCTGGGACCTCTTATGTTCTCTGAGAAGCTGGTACAAGATATTCTGGACGCTGGAAAAGAGGCCATCATGGGATTCTGGGAAGGCATCTACGAACCACAGATTTTTAATGTGACTTTTCATTTGTATACACTGAGAGACGAAGTGCATAAATTCGGTAACTAGAATGCGAAATTCTCTGCATTGAATTGGTGTATTCATTGTATATATATTTAAAAAAAACAACCCTTCTATTAATGAAAAGCTCTGAATGAATGGAGGAGGTGGACCTTTTAATCAACTGCTCATCCTCCATTCATGGATCGCTTTTTATTGTTGTAGCTGTAGTATGGCTTCTGTAAATGGAGGAGAAAGGCGGAGAGGGAGGGCATAGTTGGTACTGGGGTTGAACCGATATCGGTATCAGTGCCGATACTAAGCATTTGCATGAGTATCGGTACTCGTGCAAATGCACCGATAACTGAAAACCGATCATTTCAGGCGGTTGATAAGGATCGGGGCTCCCCCGCGTCCTTAACAACCAATGACTTATTCAGCTGTCAGTGAGGTTCCCCTGTTGACAGCTGAAGTGTAAACTGAAGTCAGGCAATTGGAGCTGTCAAACAAAAAAAATTAGCAGCCGGGCAATGTTTATCAACAACATTGCTTAGCCCTCATCCGAAAGATAAAAAGAAACACTGTTTCTTTTTCTATCTTACTGTTTTTTTTTCATCTACAGATCAAAGAGATGAACTTCGATCTGCAGATGAAGTCAGTTTAAAGCAACCTCTCAAGTAATAAAAAAAAAAAAAGGAAAATTTGTTTTTTATTAAATACTTCTCTGTTTAACCACTTATTGAGCCTTAATTTACTCCTTATTCTCCTCCATTTAATTATTATTTTCCTGCTTTTTTTTTTTCACTTCTATTTTATAAACTTCTAATAATTAAAACTTTTTTTTTGTTTGCTTTGTTCCTTAATATTTTTACACCTTTAACATACATTTACACATTTCACATTGAAAAAAGCGCAAAATAAAAAAATATATATGTATTTAATTTGTAAATAACTTTTCAGAGTATTGTACCATTGCTGACAGCTGAAGTATAAACAAAACCGTTGTGGTAAGTATCAGTAATTGGTATCGGCAAGTACTAAAAAAAATAAAACAGTATCGGTACTCTTACTTGTAAAAAAAAATGGTATCGGTGTATCCCTAGTTGGTACCCTTGGCAAGTGCCTATGACAGGTCCAGCAGCTGTATTTTTTGGGGTTGCCAGAGGATGGGAGGTTAATAAGGTGGGAGTTAAGGTTAAGTCAAAGGCCATCAGATACTTCTTATTGGATGTAAGTACTGTTCCTTGTGCTGATCTTTTAACCACTTTTCCACCGGGCCTATTCTGGTACTTTTCTCCTTCATGTAAAAATCATAATTTTTTTGCTAGAAAAAAAATGCATGAATCTATGTATTGTTAAGTGACGGTGCAGGAGAGAGGGGGCGGCACTCCTGTGCCCACTATGGACGCACCGCCACTGCTGTAATCAGTGGAGCAGGGGTTGATTGTTTAGGCCTGCTGATTGTCTTCCAGGCTGCTGCTCTGATTATGTCTCTTTGTATTCTAGAGCAGTGGTCATCAACCCTGTCCTCAGGGCCCACTAACAGGCCAGGTTTTATGTATTACCTTGGGGAGATGCAGACTAGAATACTGCATTTACTGAGCAGCAAATGATATCACCTGTGATGTATTCCAGTTTTCTTGCAAACCTGACCTGTTAGTGGGCCCTGAGGACAGGGTTGATGACCGCTGTTCTAGAGGATTCTAGAATTATAGGGGGAGGAAGAACAGAGTAAGCAGCCTGAATATTTACGGGACTCCAGCCAATCCCTGGATATGTGTGCCCAGTAGTTGGTTGGAGAGCCCATAAATAGTCTGAGGTCTGAGACAGAGAGGGAGAGTTCCTGGGTCCAGTCCTGCTGAAGGAGACCCCTGTGCAGGGTTTCTTCCCCTGGAGCCGGAATGCAAAAAAAGGTGGCATTGACAAGGCATTAAGGCCCCAGCTAAGCTCTTGCTGGGGTCATTTTAAAAAAAGAAGTCTTGGAATCAGGTTGGGTCTAGAGAAGCTCACTGGAGAGAACCAGGAGTAAGTTGGATGGAATACAGTCCAGCTATCTTCTGGTGGTGTGAGCCTGCATCTCCTTCACTGAGAAGAGCCTGGTGGATATCGGAAAGAGGCAACCAATGATCCTGGGACTGTAACTATTTTTTCTTCTCTGGAAGAAGTTATAGTCACCATCAGCATATAAATTATATGGGAACTTTTTCTACAGTTCATCAAGAAAGCTAAGAAGTCCCTGAAAGAGTTCAGTTCATCAGTTTCGGGGTATCCCATGCTTCCCTCATCCTCATCCAAGTTCCAATAAAACCCTACATAGATACCCCTAGACTGTTTCTTTGAGTCAGTGGAGGAGGGAAGAAAATGCTGTGTGCCTGGTTGTGTGTGCTTTGACTGGGGAAGTGGAACTAAGTCTACCAGGGCTCTTTATTGGGGTGTGTTACAATACTAATTTGTAAATGGAAACTATACTGAGACGTGGCCTACCTTAACGGTTATGAGAATACACTACCTGTCTTTTCTCTGGCACAGGAAGTGATGGGTGAACTCTTTGAAGGGAATGCAGAGGTTCTAACCCTTCATCGCCTTATTTAAAACTAAAAATGTTTTTGCTTGAGTCCTATGTTAAAGACCACCTTAGTAATGAAGTTTTTTATAAAGCTGCTTTATAATAATTTCATCCTGAGTTCACAAGAGGCATAGAACATAAATGATGACACTCAAAAAAGTATTACATATTGATTCACTGTAAATTCTATGTGTTTAGGGGACATTTTGATGCAACAGATAGCGCTTGATCGGAACGGACACCCTTTGACTTCAGAGTTGAAAGGTAAATCTTATAGGTTGTTTGATGAATAGGAAGCCCTAATAGTGAACGTCAATAGATAAAGTAGGAATCCTTTGTGATGTAGTACATAGACATCCAATCCTGTCATTGTAGGTCATCTGCATCGTCAATATTACATAGTTAGAGTGATATAATGTTTACAGAGATATAATGAAGCCTAGGGCTATCTAAGACTCTATTCTGCATTTCCAACTTGTCTGATGCTGTATATGGTAAGCTTAGAAGCTATGACCACCTGACCAAAAAAGGCAATAGGTTGGTCTTTCAGGGGTAAGCTCAACTAAATTTATTTTCTTTTTTTCTTATTTTAATTTTATTGCTAATAATTGTTGCCTCCTTTGTCTTGGCAGAAATACAGGAACATCACAAACAACATCTGCTGGAAAAAGCAACCTTAGACTCTGCAGGATGGAATAAGGATTTGTATGATTCCGATCGTTACATGGATATGATTGCATCCCACGTCCGCCCCTTTCATAGATCATCTGATTACAGGCTTATAGAGATAGCAACAAAACATAAAGATTACTTACTGACTGCTGCGGGATGTGTTTCTCCTAACAGACTGTTCCGCTGGTGCCAAAGGCTAAGATGTACACCGCATGCAGTGATGGTGACTGGTGTGCCGGGAATAGGGAAGACAACCCTCCTGGAGAAGCTGGTTTGTGATTGGGCAAAGGGGAAATTCTATCAGAGGTTTTCTTTCATCTTCTTCTTAAAGTTTCGGGATCTCAACAAGCTAGAAAAGATCAGCTTGGAGTCAATGATCCTTCAGGAATATCCATATTTAGAGAATCAACTTTGGAACATTTTACAGAGTCCAGAAAGGCTTCTCTTTATCTTTGATGGCCTGGATGAAAGTGTTCATGAAATTGATTTTAGATCGGGCCGGCTGTCCCATGATATAAAACAAGTAGAAAATGTTGGAGCAGTTGTGGTTGGTTTGGCAAAACAGTCTCTACTCAAGGATTGCTCTTTGCTTATGACCAGCCAACCAGACAGATTAGCGGGAAAGAATATTAACATTTTCAAGAGAGTACTGGAGGTCATTGGATTCTTACCAAAAGAAAGTCAGCTTTACATTGAAAGATTCTTCATGAACAAAGAAATATCAGACAAGGTTTTGGGTTTTCTGAGGGAGAACGGTGTGCTGTACACTTTCTGTTACAACCCATCATATTGCTGGATAATCTGCACAGTCCTATCAAAGTTCTTCAAAGGCCAACCAACCAATGATGACCAATTGATGCCATCACTGCCGAAAACTCTGACGCAGCTCTTTGTGGCTTTTATTGCTGATGTTCTGTCCAAACATAGTGCAGATAAATTCAGTGCTCGGAGTTTGTTGACATCTATTGGTTGGGTGGCAGAACATGGAGTTATGAACCACATTACCAAATTTGAAAAACGTACCTTATCACAGTTCAACGTGAACATGACCTCAAAACTTTTTAAAGGATTAATGAAAGAATACACCCGCTCCCCCGAGGCATCATTCTCCTTCCTTCATCCCATCACCCAGGAGTTTTTGGCTGCCGTGGTCCACTATATTGATTATTCTCCCGAGAAGTTACATAACTCACTTAAAAGAGCCAAGTCCTTCAAAGATAACTATGGTGAACTATTTCTCTCGTTCCTCTGTGGCCTCTCTGATATCTCCACCAGGAATATTTTAGAGCCTTATCTGGGTGACTTGTCTTCTGATGCTGCCCAGGATGTCCTCACTTGGCTTCAAAAACAGGTTACAGAATTTAAAACCTTGGAAAAAAGAAGACTCTTGAGTATATGTTTTAAATTCTTTGATATGCAGAAAAATGATTTTTTTTTAGAATGTCTTGGATCGTTCAGACGCTTTAATTTTGCTTCGGTCAACCTGATCCCTCTGGACTGCTCTGTGGTGTCTTTTATACTTCAATCTTGTGGAGAGATTGAAGATCTTTCCTTAAGTGGGTGTACACTTCAAAGTGAGGATTTCAAGAGATTTGCACCTACCCTGCACAACATACATATCTTGGGGTACAACATAATTCCATATCTCCTCATGTCTTAAAAAAACATTTAAATGTCAAATTTTCTCAGTGTAAAGATGTTTTATTGTTGTGTGTGCCCCGATTAGGGAGATTTACGCAGTGCTTCTGCGCCCCGAGCCGACCCTTTTTGAAGACAGTTAGAGCCTCTGGTTCTAATTATGTGCTTCGAAAAAAAAAAAAAAAACATTGGAATCCATGCGTCCGGCACCCTGCCTGTAGATTAGGGCCCGGGGTACATGGATTTGGGGGGCGGTGCCCCTGTGCCCCATATGGACGGGCCGCCACTGCTTTGCTACAAGAATTAAGATACTGCAGAGGATACAGATGTGTAAAATTAGCGAGTAGAGGGACAATTTTAATCAAGGATACTAGGCCAGAAGTACTGGAGACATAGAGTACAGGCAAGTGTTTTCCTGCAATAGTTAAGAGACCACAGATGACATAGCAGTATAAAATTGGCCAGCAGCTGGACAATATTAAATAGCAAGGCTAGGCCATATTGTACTAGAGACAAAGAGCACAGGCTGATGCTTTACTAGAATATTTAAGACAATGCAGAAGGTACAGCAGTGTAAAAATGGCCAGTAACAGACCAATTTTAATCAGGCAAAATAGGACACTCGAAGAGTCAAAGAGTACAGGTGGGTGTTTTAACCACTTGCTTACTGGGCACTTAAACCCCCCTCCTGCCCAGACCAATTTTCAGCTTTCAGCGCTCTCACTCTTTGAATGACAATTTGCGCGGTCGTACAACACAGTACCCAAATGAAATTTTTGACATTTTTTCCCCACAAATAGAGATTTCTTTTGGTGGTATTTGATCACCTCTGCGGTTTTTATTTTTTGTTAAAAAAAATATAGAATAAAAAAAAAAAAAATACAAAACCGTTTTATATTTTGTTATAAAATTTTGCAAACGGGTTATTTTTTCTCCTTCATTGATGTACGCTGATGAGGCTGCACTTATGGGCACCGATAGGTGGCACTGATGGGCTGCACTGATGGGCACCAATGGGCAGCACTGGTGGGCACGGATAGGCGGCACTGGTGGGCACGGATAGGCAGCACTGGTGGGCACAGATGGGCACTGAGAAGTGGCATTGGTGGGCACTGAGAGGTGGCACTGATGGGTGGCACTGGAGGGCATTGATAGGTGGCACTGGTTTGCACTGAGAATTGGCACTAATAGGTGGCATTGATAGGTGGCACTGGTTTGCACTGAGAATTGGCACTAATAGGTGGCATTGATAGGTGGCACTGATAGGTGGCAGTGATGGGCACTGATAGGTGGCAGTGATGGGCACTGATGGGTGGCAATTATGGGCACTGATCAGCACTGGTAGGTGACATTGATAGGCAGCACTGCTAGGTGGCACTGATGAGGCACTGACTGGCACCACTGGTAGGCATTGCTAGGTGGCAGTGATGGGACATTGATAGGTGGTACTGATTGGCACTGACAGGTGGCACTGGTGGTCACTGTGGGCACTGGCAGGGGGTACTTGTGTCCACTAATGAGGCAGAATTGCCTCTTCCACTGGGGACCGATGTCCCTCACTCAGCAGCCGGTGATCGGCTTTTTTTTCTCCTCGCGCTGTCAGCGCGAGGAGAAAAAAAAACGATTGCCGAGCTTTGTTTTGATCATGTGATCAGCTGTCATTGGCTGACAGCTGATCACGTGGTAAGGGGGCGGGACTGGCCCCTTACTCGCATCCTTGATCACCCGAGTCTCAGTGACTCGGTGATCACAGCGAGCGCCGCGCGAGGAGCGCGCAAAGGGGAGGCCGTCTATTGACGGCCTCCCGGATTTTCAGGTCCGCGCTGAAGCCATCATTTGGCTATAGCGCGGGCCTCAAGTAGTTAATTTAAGAATTAGGAGAAAGCAGATGATACATTACTGTAAAAAATGGCCAGGAAATTTTTATTGAGCAAGACTAGGCCTAAATGTACCAGAGACAATAAGCACAGGGTAGTGTTTTACAGGAACGAATAGGATTCAAATAGGAGTAAAAATCCAAACATACAATAGACAAAGAGTACAGGCTGGCATTTTATTACGCAGATGATACAGTGGTGTAAAATTGGCCAGCAGCAGGATTATTGCATTTTGTAAACAGCAGTCAATTTTCAACACGGGACAAAAGGATGTCAAAAAATTAAAGTTAATTGATAATATTTTATAACCATCTCACAATATATATATATATATATATATATATATATATATATATATATATATGTATATATATATATATATAGTTGTGCTCATAAGTTTACATACCCTGAAAGAATTTATGATTTCTTGGCTATTTTTTAGAGACTATGGAGGTCATTTACTAAAGGCAAATCCACTTTGCACTGCAAACTACAAGTTGAAAGTGCACTTGGAAGTGCGGTCGCTGTAGATCCGAAGGGGGACATGCAAGGAAAATAAAAAACAGCATTTTAGCTTGCACATGATTGGATGATAAAATCAGCAGCGCTTCTCCTCATTTCAGATCTACCCCTCAGATTTACAGCGACTGCACTTCCAAGTGCACTTTCAGTGCAATTTCAAGTTGTTTCACTTGTAGTTTGCACTTGTAGTGCAAAGTGGATTTGCCTTTCGGAAATAACACCCTATGAATGATAACTCAAAAACTTTTCTTTCACTAAGATCCGGTTCACACAGGGGTCATGCGACTCAGCCGCCTGACAAGTCGCGCTCCACTCTGTTCAATGGAACCGTTCTAATAGGAGCGACTCAAGTCGCTCCGACTTAGAAAAAGGTTCTTGTACGACTTTGGGGGCGACTTGCATTGACTCCAATACAGAAGTAATTTTGCAAGTCGCCTCTGAAGTCGTCTTGAGATCGCCTTGCCGAGTCGCCCCCAAAGTCATGCCGCCCCAGTGTAAACCGGGTCTCATGGTTAGTGTTTGGCTGAAGCCATTTATTATCAATCAACTGTGTTTACTCTTTTTAAATCATAATCACAACAGAAACTACCCAAATCACCCTGATCAAAAGTTTACAGTTCTTAATACCGTGTATTGCCCCCTTTAACATCAATGGCAGCTTGAAGTCTTGTGTGGTATTTGTGGATGAGGCTCTTTATCTTCTCAGATGGTAAAACTGTCCATTCCTGTTATCAAAAAGCCTCCAGTTCCGTTAAATTATGGGGCTGTTTTGCATGAACGCCACGTTTGAGATCTCCCCAGAGGGGCTCAATGACATTGAGGTCAGGAGACTGAGATGGCCACCCCAGAACCTTCACTTTATTCTGCTGTAGCCAATGACAGGTGGACTTGGCCTTGTGTTTTGGATCATTGTCATGCTGGAATGTCCAAGTACGTCCCATGCGCAGCTTCCTAGCTCTTGAATCCAAATGTTCCTCCGGTATTTTTTGATAACATACTGCATTCATCTTGCCATAAATTTTGACCAAGTTTCCTGTGCCTTTGTAGCTCACAAATCCCCGAAACATCAGCGATCCACCTCCGTGTTTCACAGTAGGGATGGTGTACCTTTCATTATAGGCCTTGTTGACTCCTCTCCAAATGTAGTGTTTATGGTTGTGGCCAAAAAGCTAAATTTTGGTCTCATCACTCCAAATGACTTTGTGCCAGAAGGTTTGAGGCTTGTCTCTGTGCTGTTTGGCGTATTGTAAGCGGATACTTTGTGGCATTTGCGTAGTAATGACTTTCTTCTGGCGACTCGACCATGCAACCCATCTTTCTTCAAGTCAAGTGCCTCCTTATTGTGCATCTTGAAACAGCAACACCACAGATAGTCCTGTATTTCACCTGAAGTTATTTCTGTGTTTTTCTTTGCATCCCGAACAATTTTTCTGGCAGTTGTGGCAGAAATTTTAGTTGGAAAAAATATTGGTTATTTGCAGCGCTTGCAGAAAAGTAAGTGAGCAAAGGAAATGTGTCACAAATGCTTGTAGCACAAACATCTAGAAGTAAATGACTTATATGACATATCAACAATTATGGTATAAAACAATAATGAACAAACTTAAAATTCATTAAATAGCAGTTATATCACTCCTGGAGAACTGAGTGTTTCCACACCAGAAATCAGTTGTTGGTTCCTAGATGAAAAATCCCTTCTAATGGCCCCGCTCGTCAGATAGGGAAATAATAAGAGATCTCACCAACTAAAGTCCAGGCAGACTTCATCTCATGTAGATAGGCTCCATAGTACCAGCAGCAAAGGCATTTAAATGACCATATGGAAAGAAAAGGAAAACATTCATGTGAAGTACCGCTAGTAAACAGACAGCATGGCGCTGCTCGTAAAGAGACTCACAGGACTGCAGTGATAAACGAGCGTCAGTGTTGTTTCCCGGGTACACAGCGTGCGTTCCACCGAAACCAGAAGTAGCGTCACTGGTTCTGAATTGGCCGGAAATTACGTCAACGCGTTTCGCCCCTCCTCCAGGGCATCATCAAGGACATCACTTCCGGCCCAGAAAGTGAGAATTTATATGCGCCGAGGTCTCCGCCTCTTAACAGACAAACCAATTAAAATAACAACAGAACCTCTAGGCGTAAAAAAACGCCCACTTCCTGATCACATCATTGCCCATCACTTGTCAAGAAGGACAACTTTATTATAACAAAACATTGACAATGATAGCAATAGAAACGATCCGATAGAAGTTCATTTAAACAATAAAATACACTTATTACATTATAAAAATCAATATAAAAAACAATATAAAAGTTATGCAATTAAATAGGGACTGATTGTAAACAAGGTTAATTATATATAATAGACTAGTAGATATTTCGTTGGTGGACATACACATAGACATAAATATAAAAATAAATATAAAAATAAACAATAATAAATAAATAAAATAAAATAAAAAAATAAAAAAAATAAAAATAAAAATAAAAATAAATATAAAAAAAATAAATAAAAAATAAAAAATAAAAATAAAAATAAAAATAAAAAATAAAAAATGAATAAAAAATATAATAAAATGAAATAAAAATAAAAATAAAAATAAAAAATAAATAAAATATGAAAATAAAAATAAAAATATGTGTGTGTCCAGCAACATCACCAATTAGATAAGAAACAATTTAAATCTAGTTCGATGTTGAGGCCATTCGGGCTTAAAGTGCCCAGCCTATGTATCCACTGGGTTTCATTACGTGAAATTGCTTGTTTGAGATTGGAACCTCTCCAATGAGCTTCCACTTTATCAATTCCACAAAATTTCAATCCTCTCGGATCTCTATTGTGGAATAATCTGAAATGATTAGACAGGCTATGATGTTTAAACCCTTTCTTTATTCTATTTACATGTTCCCTTAACCTAACACCTAATTTTCTTGTGGTTCTTCCCACATAGTGGAGCCCGCATGGGCAAGATAATAGGTAGGTTACATGAGTTGTTCCACAAGTAATAAATTTTTTGATTTCATAAGTCTTGCCATGAATAGAAAAATGAGTGGTTTTTCTCACCCTATTTCTGGAGGTGCAACAGATCACACATCTCCCACAACTAAAAAAACCTGTCTGATCTAGAAAAGTAAAAGTTTTCTTGGGGGGGTTTACAACATTACGTGCCAATATTAGCCTCAAAGTAGGAGGTTTAGTATAAATAAAATGGGGTGCAACAGGAAGAACATTTGTTAGATCTTTATCTTTTAGTATCTTTTAGTAACAAAGGCCAGTGTTCCCTAATAATTCTTTCAAACTGTTTATGTTGTCTGCTATATCCTGTTAGAAAAGCAGTTCCATAATCTTTTTTTTCATCACGAGCTTTCTTTTCAAAGAGCTGTTTTCTATCCATATCATGGATATCTTCTCTGGTTCTATACAGAGGCTAACATCAATGCCCTCAAAGCCAAATTAGGGCCATTCATCACCACAGGTGAATATAAAGAAAAAATGAAACAACTACAAGACTTTATTGAAAAATTAGATAAAGAAACGCAAAAGAAAAACATGAAAAAATATATCAGAGACATCAATGATTACAAGTCCAATAAAGTTTATAGGTGGCAGGAATTAGTAGAGGAACAAAATGATCCTGGAGACCTCATTGAAGAAGTAGGAGTAGGATCTGCACAATCTAAAACACCTATCAGATATGAGGGACAGCGGAAAGATTCTGCTAGGGGTGCCCACTATGGAGGTGGGAGAGGTACCCCGCGACCCTCTACTCCACAATATGGAATTCCCACTCACAATCGGTATGAGCCATTAAATTATGACCATACCCAACAAAATAACAAAGGCTCCCATAGTATGAATGGTTATGACCAGAGAGGAGGTTATGGTCAAAGAGGAGGTTATAACCATAGAGGTGGTTATGATCATAGGGGAGGTTATGAATATAGAGGTGGTGTCCCTTGGACACCATACTATTATAACCAATATCCACCACGAGGCAGAGGTGGTTATCCAAATCAAAATGACCATAGAGGGGATTTTCAGAGGAGGGGTTTTGGTGGACCTCCGCGGAGACCCCGAGGTGGACCCAACCTCAGAGGCAGAGGGAGAGGCCAATACCCCCAAGATGCAAGGGAAGAAGAATGGAGACCTTGGTACCCCCAGGAGCCTCCTCCATCCAATCAAAATCAATTGGAAGACGGATTAGAGGATGCAGAGGAGGGAAAAGGAAAAGAACAAGCTAAAATCAGGAATTTTTAATTTGAGTGTAGCGGGGTGTTCCCCTTTAATGCAGAGAGACAAGAAGTTCCAGGTGAGAGGTGAGTCGGGAGGAAGTAAAGTGACATTATGGAAGTGAAAGCAGAGGAGAGAGAGACTACATCTCCCAGTACATCTTGCAGCACCCAGGGTGCATTGCTCCAGAACAGAGACTGCTGGGGCAGACTTTATAAAGGGGAGGCGGAGTTTTGGTCGGGCTCTTTGGACACCCCTCTCCTAGCAAGTGGATGTCTGTGCTGAACTGCTGTGTGCACAAGGCCTGAAGCCTGGGCCGTGTGCTCCTTTCCAAAGAGCCCTCTGCCAGCCTAGCAGAGCCTTAGAGACATCTAATCCTCCTTGCTGCAGTACACCAGAAGGATTGAAGACTTGGATGTCGGTGGATTCCTGTTCCTAGACGAATCGATGGAGGAAACGGACTTGGACTTGTCCCGGTGGTGAGAGCTGTTTAAAGACAGATCCTTTATCTTTACTATTCGTTGGGATTACAAAGTTGTTCTTCAAGTGCACCACCGAAAAGATTGCTAGTGAATATTGTTTCACTGAACTTCCATTTAGATCAGTCAGGCCTGACTGCATAGGTAGACATTGCTGGGTGTTAGTCTACCCATGAGGGGAAGTAGCTGTAAAAGGGCAGCGCTAGAGTTGCATAGCAATACTTTATTATTCTGATTACTCTGTTTATCTTTATTACTGTTTATTGCAGGGATCTGCAACTTGTTATACTGTTGTTTATTACTTGCCCATTAGCCTCAGTAAAATATCTGGGTAAAGTACATTTGGTGTCAGTTCCGCTTACTTTAATAGGAGTTTTAAAGTATATTCTGTGTATGTTTGTTATAGGACTGCGTCACCAACAGTTGCGGTCACGCGGTCCTATCCCTCTATCACTAGCTGTGCCAGAGTGGGTAGAGCCGATTGCCGGTGGGTTGGAGAGCTGTACTCAGGGCCCAAATTAAACCTTGCGGCCCGCTTAAGCTGAGGGTATCGCTACATGAGCAATGCAATTTTTTCGGAAGATGAAAATAAAGTTTTACAATTAGGACTGAAATGTGCTTTGGATAAAGATTTAAATAAATTTGAAGTTTTCATTGACTTCCAGAAGTTTATAAGGAAAATAAACATAAAAAAGACGTATGCCAAACATACAAAAGATATTTCACCAAAAGAAAATATAGAAGAATTTACTCATACTACATTAAGAAACAATTCAATTTTTAATCCAAAACCTAATAATAACCATTTTGTTGAAGTATTCAAATCAGTGGTGGAAGAGGATCTACGAAAATTAAAAGTGCAATCAAGCAGAAAGAAAAAAGACGTCGAACGAGGTTTAGAACTGTTAGAGAAACAAAAAAATATAGTAATTAGATCAGCCGACAAGGGGGGGGTGGGGGTTAGTGATTCTCAACAAGTCTGATTATTTGGAAGAATTAAATAGATTGGTATCAGATACTGCAACATATGAGGAACTGAAAGGAAATCCTAGTAACAAATATAAAGCCAAATTGAAGCAACTGACTAAGAATGCACATCAAATAGGAATATTGAACAAGAAAGAAACTAGATTTTTGGTTCCTGACGCCCCAAGAATTCCGGTAATTTATCAACTACCTAAAATACACAAAAATCCACTCAAGCCTCCAGGGAGGCCGATAGTTAGTGGAGTGGACTCTTTATTTTCAAGAATTGGGGAATATTTGGATAATTTTCTTCAACCACTAGTGCAAAAATGTCCTGCATACCTTAAAGATAGTAAAGATCTTATAACATTCCTTGATCCTCTTTTAGTGGATCAGGACAGTATTCTTGCCAGTGTTGACGTTAATTCCCTTTATACAAATATACAACAACATCAAGCTTTGGAAGCAGTAAAATGGGCTTTGGATACCACCAATATCAAGCCCTTACAAAAAGATTTCCTACTTGAAGCTTTAGAGCTGGCTATGAGCCATAATTTTTTTTGGCACGAGAAAAAATACTATAGGCAAAAAAGAGGGGTTGCAATGGGCGCAAAGTATGCCCCATCAGTTGCTAACCTCTTTATGAGTTGGTGGGAGTCTCAAGCTATTTATGGCAAAGATATACCACAGTTGAGCTTCTATAAACGCTATATCGACGACATTTTTATTATCTGGGCAGGATCAAGAGATTCTTTTTATAGCTTTTTGGAAGAGATCAGCAACAATTCATGTGGTATTTCTTTCTCAGAAGTATCCAGCTCTGAGGCGGTTAATTTCTTAGATCTGGTTATCTTTAAGGAGAATGGCAAGTTACTTACACGTACCTTCTTCAAAGAGGTGGATAGGAATGGCTATATACCACTAGGGAGTTGCCATCATCCTAGGTGGTTGAGTGGAATACCAAAAAGCCAGATGTTGCGAGTACGGCGCAACTGTAATAAAATTGAAGATTATGATATCCAATCTCAGGTAATTCTGAAGAGATTCCAGGAAAAAGGATATAACATCAATACTCTGTATAGAACCAGAGAAGATATCCATGATATGGATAGAAAACAGCTCTTTGAAAAGAAAGCTCGTGATGAAAAAAAAGATTATGGAACTGCTTTTCTAACAGGATATAGCAGACAACATAAACAGTTTGAAAGAATTATTAGGGAGCACTGGCCTTTGTTACTAAAAGATACTAAAAGATAAAGATCTAACAAATGTTCTTCCTGTTGCACCCCATTTTATTTATACTAAACCTCCTACTTTGAGGCTAAAATTGGCACGTAATGTTGTAAACCCCCCCAAGAAAACGTTTACTTTTCTAGATCAGACAGGTTTTTTTAGTTGTGGGAGATGTGTGATCTGTTGCCCCTCCAGAAATAGGGTGAGAAAAACCACTCATTTTTCTATTCATGGCAAGACTTATGAAATCAAAAAATTTATTACTTGTGGAACAACTCATGTAACCTACCTATTATCTTGCCCATGCGGGCTCCACTATGTGGGAAGAACCACAAGAAAATTAGGTGTTAGGTTAAGGGAACATGTAAATAGAATAAAGAAAGGGTTTAAACATCATAGCCTGTCTAATCATTTCAGATTATTCCACAATAGAGATCCGAGAGGATTGAAATTTTGTGGAATTGATAAAGTGGAAGCTCATTGGAGAGGTTCCAATCTCAAACAAGCAATTTCACGTAATGAAACCCAGTGGATACATAGGCTGGGCACTTTAAGCCCGAATGGCCTCAACATCGAACTAGATTTAAATTGTTTCTTATCTAATTGGTGATGTTGCTGGACACACACATATTTTTATTTTTATTTTCATATTTTATTTATTTTTTATTTTTATTTTTATTTTTATTTTTTAATCATTTTTTATTTTTTATTTTTATTTTTATTTTTATTTTTATTTTTATTTTTTTATTTTTTTTATTTTTATATTTATTTTTATTTTTATTTTTATTTTTATTTTATTTTATTTTTTATTTTATTTATTTATTATTGTTTATTTTTATATTTATTTTTATATTTATTTCTATGTGTATGTCCACCAACGAAATATCTACTAGTCTATTATATATAATTAACCTTGTTTACAATCAGTCCCTATTTAATTGCATAACTTTTATATTGTTTTTTATATTGATTTTTATAATGTAATAAGTGTATTTTATTGTTTAAATTAACTTCTATCGGATCGTTTCTATTGCTATCATTGTCAATGTTTTGTTATAATAAAGTTGTCCTTCTTGACAAGTGATGGGCAATGATGTGATCAGGAAGTGGGCGTTTTTTTACGCCTAGAGGTTCTGTTGTTATTTTAATTGGTTTGTCTGTTAAGAGGCGGAGACCTCGGCGCATATAAATTCTCACTTTCTTGGCCGGAAGTGATGTCCTTGATGATGCCCTGGAGGAGGAGCGAAACGCGTTGACGTAATTTCCGGCCAATTCAGAACCAGTGACGCTACTTCCGGTTTCGGTGGAACGCACGCTGTGTACCCGGGAAACAACACTGACGCTCGTTTATCACTGCAGTCCTGTGAGTCTCTTTGCGAGCAGCGCCATGCTGTCTGTTTACTAGCGGTACTTCACATGAATGTTTTCCTTTTCTTTCCATATGGTCATTTAAATGCCTTTGCTGCTGGTACTATGGAGCCCATCTACATGAGATGAAGTCTGCCTGGACTTTAGTTGGTGAGATCTCTTATTATTTCCCTATCTAATGAGCGGGGCCATTAGAAGGGATTTTTCATCTAGGAACCAACAACTGATTTCTGGTGTGGAAACACTCAGTTCTCCAAGAGTGATATAACTGCTATTTAATGAATTTTAAGTTTGTTCATTATTGTTTTATACCATAATTGTTGATATGTCATATAAGTCATTTACTTCTAGATGTTTGTGCTACAAGCATTTGTGACACATTTCCTTTGCTCACTTACTTTTCTGCAAGCGCTGCAAATACCCAATATTTTTTCCTTTTTGAGGTGATAGACCTCTTGTTGCAGCAGCTGCGGAGCTATCAATCTATTTATCAATTATCACTGCACAGTCTGTAAGCGCGGGTTTTAATTTTTATAAATAGAAATTTTAGTTGGCCTACCTGACCGTGGTTTGGTTTCAACAGAACCCCTCGTTTTCCACTTCTTGATTAGAGTTTGAAAATTGCTGATTGGCATTCTCAATTCCTTGGATATCTTTTTATATCTCTTTCCTGTTTTATACAGTTCAACTACCTTTTCCCGCAGATGCTTTGACAATTCTTTTTCTTTCCCCATGACTCAGAATCCAGAAACATCAGTGCAACACTGGATGAAAGATGCAAGGGTCTGTCAGGAGTCCAGAAATTCATTGACCTTTTATACACACACACTAATTACAAGCAAACAGATCACAGGTGAGGATGGTTACCTTTTAATTCAAGCCCCTTTGTGTAAACTTGTGTGCATGTTATCAGGCCAAAATCACCAGGGTATGTAAACTTTTGATCAGGGTCATTTGGGTAGTTTCTGTTGTGATTATGATTTAAAAAGAGTAAACACAGTTGATTGATAATAAATGGCTTCAGCCAAACACTAACCATGAGTGAAAGAAAATATTTTGTGCTATTATTCATATTCTCTAAAAAATGACCAAGAAATCATAAATTCTGCCAGGGTATGTAAACTTATGAGCACAACTGTATGTATTTAAATTACCCGATCATAGTCAATAAATAAAAGAAAGATGTACAAAACTACAAAATATTCCCTTTAGATTTGGTTGCAATCAGCACCTTCAATAAATGCTTTAAAACCACTAAAACTTCATAGTTTGGGGTGCTTATCAGTATACACTATATTACCAAAAGTATTGGGACGCCTGCCTTTACACGCACATGAACTTTAATGGCATCCCAGTCTTAGTCTGTAGAGTTCAGTATTGAGTTGGCCCCGCCCTTTGCAGCTATAACAGCTTCAACTCTTCTGGGAAGGCTGTCCACAAGGTTTAGGAGTGTGTCTATGGGAATGTTTGACCATTCTTCCAGAAGCACATTTGTCAGGTCAGGCACTGATGTTGGACGAGAAGGTCTGGCTCGCAGTCTCCACTCTAATTCATCCTGAAGGTGTTCTATCGGGTTGAGGTCAGGACTCTGCAGGCCAGTCAAGTTCCTCCACCCCAAACTTGCTCAGCCATGTCTTTATGCACCTTTCTTTGTGCTGTATCTTCGCTGGCCAATCAGCAGGCTGGGGGTATGCTCCTGATCAAGTTGTGCTGTTGCTTCAGTGAATATTGAGGATCTGGCTGTGCTGTCTGGCAGAAGTGCCGGGATAACAACGCTAAACAGAATTCTCTGGAAGGGATAGTACAGTGTATATAAGTATTTGCACATGTGTATGTTACTGAAATGTATCTGATTCACTCCTTACAGACTCAGCAACAATCAATTAGGAGATGACGGAGTCAAGTTTTTATGTTCAGCATTAAAACATCCAGACTGCAAAATACACACTCTGTAGTAAGTTATCTTATCGTATGTGATTGTATAATTTATGGTGTTGTAAAATAGAAGATTTTTTTTTTAAATTTGTTTAAATCCCAACTAAGGACCCCAGATTTATCCCACCCAAAAGCCCCCTTTCACCTCACCTAAGGTACGCCAGGCTATATTTAATTCTATTGTCTTTTTTTACTCACCTTTTCTGAGGTCTTCGGCCTGGTCATGTGATCCACATGGTCTTTTTCCTCTTCTCCAGGCTTAACACTGATGTGCCACTCTGCTCTGTTACACAGTGCATGCAAGGTCCCCTTGGGTGGTGGGTCTGTGTAACGCTCTGCACTCACAGTATGTCCTCAGTCTTCTTGGTTGGTATACTGGTGTCATACAATCCAAAAGACCATGAACCTGCAGGGTCAACTCTAATGCCTCATACACACGACCGTTTTTTCCGACGGGAAAACTGCTATGAGAGCTTTTTGTCAGGAATCCCCGGCTGTGTGTATGCTCCATCTCAGTTTTTCCAACGGGAAAACTGCCGGACAAAAAAAGAGAGCAGGATCTCTTTTTTCCCATCAGGAAAAAATCCTGCCGGGAAAACCGTTCGTCTGTATGGTTTTCTGACGGGAAAAAAAATTGCGCATGCTCAGAATCAAGTATGAGACGGGAGCGCTCTTTCTGGTAAAACTAGCGTTCGTAATGGAGATATCACATTCGTCACGCTGTAACGGACTGAAAAGCACGAACACTGAAAAGCGAATTGTCTCTCCCCAAACTTTTACTAACACGAGGATCAGCAAAAGTAGCCCAAAGGGTGGCGCCGTTGGAATGGAACTTCCCCTTGCACTATAAAGTGTTGTACGTCACCGCGCTTTGGACGGGCGGACTTTTGTCTGAGCGTGTGTATGCAAGGCAGGCTGAGAGGAATTCTATCGGGAAAACCATCGGTTTTTTATCCGACAGAAAAACCGGTCGTTTGTACTAGGCATAATAGATATAGCATGCAGAGTTTGTTATTTACTTGTACAATTGCAAAATAAAGTATGTGAACCCTTTTGGAATGATATGGATTTCTGCACAAATTGGTCATAAAATGTGATCTGATCTTCATCTAAGTCACAACAATAGACAATCACAGTCTTCTTAAACTAATAACACACAAAGAATTAAATGTTGCCATGTTTTTATTGAGCACACCATGTAAACATTCACAGTGCAGGTGGAAAAAGTGTGAACCCCTAGACCAGGGATCTGCAATTAGCGGACCTCCAGCTGTTGCAAAACTACAAGTCCCATCATGCCTCTGCCTCTGGGTGTCATGCTTGTGGCTGTCAGAGTCTTGCTATGCCTCATGGGACTTGTAGTTCTGCAACAGCTGGAGGTCCGCTAATTGCCTATCCTTGCCCTAGACTAATGAGATCTCCAAGAGCTAATTGGAGTGAGGTGTCAGCCAACTGGAGTCCAATCAATGAGATGAGATTGGAGTTGTTGGTTACAGCTGCCCTGCCCTATAAAAAACACACACCAGTTCTGGGTTTGCTTTTAACAAGAAGCATTGCCTGATGTGAATGATGCCTCGCACAAAAGAGCTCTCAGAAGACCTACGATTAAGAATTGTTGACTTGCATAAAGCTGGAAAGGGTTATAAAAGTATCTCCATAAGCCTTGCTGTTCATCAGTCCATGGTAAGACAAATTGTCTATAAATGGAGAAAGTTCAGCACTGCTGCTAATCTCCCTAGGAGTGGGCATCCTGTAAAGATGACTGCAAGAGTACAGCGCAGTCTGCTCAATGAGGTGAAGAAGAATCCTAGAGTGTCAGCTAAAGACTTACAAAAGTCTCTGGCATATGCTAACATCCCTGTTAGCAAATCTACGATACGTAAAACACTAAACAAGAATGGATTTCATGGGAGGATACCACAGAGGAAGCCACTGCTGTCCAAAAAAAAACATTGCTGCACGTTTACAGTTTGCACAAGAGCACCTGGATGTTCCACAGCAGTACTGGCAAAATATTCTGTGGACAGATGAAACCAAAGTTGAGTTGTTTGGAAGAAACACACAACACTATGTGTGGAGAAAAAGAGGCACAGCACACCAACATCAAAACCTCATCCCAACTGTGAAGTATGGTGGTGGGGGCATCATGGTTTAGGGCTGCGTCAGGGCTTGGACGGATTGCTATCATCGAAGGAAAAATGAATTTCCAAGTTTATCAAGACATTTTTTAGGAGAACTTAAGGCCATCTGTCCACCAGCTGAAGCTCAACAGAAGATGGGTGAAGCAACAGGACAACGACCCGAAGCATAAAAGTAACAACAGAATGGCTTAAACAGAAGAAAATACGCCTTCTGGAGTGGCCCAGTCAGAGTCCTGACCTCAACCCCATTGAGATGCTGTGGCATGACCTCAAGAAAGCGATTCACACCAGACATCCCAAGAATATTGCTGAACTGAAACAGTTCTGTAAAGAGGAATGGTGAAGAATTATTCCTGACCGTTGTGCACGTCTGATCTTCAACTACAGGAAACGTTTGGTTAAAGTTATTGCTGCCAAAGGAGGTTCAACCAGTTATTAAATCCAGGGGTTCACATACTTTTTCCACCTGCACTGTGAATGTTTACATGGTGTGTTCAATAAAAACATGATAACATTTAATTCTTTGTGTGTTATTAGTTTAAGCAGAAGACTGTGATTGTCTATTGTTGTGACTTAGATGAAGATCAGATCACATTTTATGACCAATTTGTGCAGAAATCCATATCATTCCAAAAGGGTTCACATACTTTTTTTTGCAACTGTATATAATCTTTTTTAGGTTTTTATTTGTCATTATCACTTCTTGGCATATTTCTTTGCTATAATAATGTTACCAATATAAATATGCACTCCACTCAAAAGAACAGAATAAATGTCAAACTTTTTTTTTACTTTTTTCTTTTTTTTCTTTAACTAGATTTGTTTTATATTCCCTTCCCGTAGTTTGGCTGCCACTGGACTAACAGACCGAGCATGCTCGTATTTAGGACCGGCAATCAGTGGCAACAAGTCTCTTCGAATACTTCAACTGTCTTATAACAGGCTGGATGGGCCTCACTTTGGTGACCTGATGACAGCTTTGTCCAGTCCTGCCTGCACATTAGAGGAACTGGAGTGAGTAAGGGAGACGGGAAAGGTATTTGGTGGGACTGGTTGTGGGGTGTTCACCAACATATCTGATCCGATGAAAAATTCTCTCTCTTTTTTTTTTTTTTTTTTTTTTACCTCAGCTGCTGAATCAGTTTAGTTACTTTTTAGGTCTTGATTAGAGTTGAGCGGACACCTGGATGTTCGGGTTCCACGGGTTCGGCCAAACTTCGGAAAAAAGTTCGGGTTCGGGACCAAACTTTAACCCGAACCCGGACCCGAACCCGAACCCCATTGAAGTCAATGGGGACCCGGACTTCTAAGGACTAAAAAGGCTCTAAAAAAGTAATGGAAAGGGCTAGAGGGCTGCAAATGGCAGCAAAATGTTGTTAAGAGCATGGCAAGTGCTCTGCAAATAAATGTGGATAGGGAAATAACTTAAAATAACATAAAAAAAATAAAAATAAAAAATAATAATCTTGACCTAGGTGGCGGTGGATGTGGCTGTGTAGGTGGAAGCGGCGGTGGAGGAGGACGAGGTAGCCAACACTGATTCAAAAATACAACAATGGCTGGGTAAGGCCGGTGATGTGTCGAATTCTGTCCCCCGTTAAATAGTGTCTACCCTGTACTGCGCTTGCTCAGTATGTAGGACAAGGGGATTTCGAAAATCTCCCAAGACGAACGGCGCCTGCGTGGTGAGTTCAGGTGAAGGCCACACCATCCGTGGTTCAAGCCGAGCCAAGTGAGGCCGTGCCCGAAGCGTGGCGATCGAACCGAGCCCATGAGGGGCCCTGTTACTATGTGCTACCGTATGTCCACTTGGATGGTGGGGCTTGAACCTGCACTCACAGCGCAGGCGCCGTTCATCTTCGGAGATTTTGTGAATGTCCTTGTCCTCTGCAAGCGCTACGCCTTCGCAGTATGGGCCGGACACAATCCGATGGCCGGACAGTTTTTGTCACAACACCGGTATACATGTCTATTCTGCACAAGGTACGGACAAGTCCTGTGGGATCCATGCCTGGTTCATTTTAATGAACGTGAGCTTGTCCACATTGGCTCTGGACAGGCGGCTGCGCTTGTCTGTGATAACGCCCCCTGCCGTGCTAAATACACGTTCAGATAATACACTGGCTGCAGGGCAGGCCAGCACCTCCAAGGCATAAAGGGCAAGCTCAGGCCATGTGCCCAATTTGGAGACCCAGAAGTTAAAGGGGGCAGACCCGTCATCCAGTACGTGTAGGCCTGTGGACACATACTGCTCAACCATGTTGGTGAAATGCTGCCTCCTGCTAAGACGTTCCATCTCAGCTGGTGGTGCTGGTTGTTGTGGCGTGCTGACAAAGCTTTTCCACATTTCAGCCATGCTAACCCTGCCTTCTGAGGTGCTGCCGGTGCCCCGGCTGCGTTGGCGACCTCTTCCTCCTCCTCTGCCTTCGCCTTGTGCTTCCACTGTACGCCCGCTGTCAGGTGGGAATGCCACCAGCAGCGCGTCTACCAGCGTGCGCTTGTACTCGCGCATCTTACGATCCCGCTCCAGTGAGGAAATTAAGGACGGTACGTTGTCCTTGTAACGGGGATCCAGCAGGGTGGCCACCCAGTAATCAGCACCAGTTAAAATGTGGGCAACTCGGCGGTCATTGCGGAAACACTGCAGCATGTAATCACTCATGTGTGCCAGGCTGCCCAGAGGCAAAGAAAAGCTGTCCTCTGTGGGAGGTGTATCGTCTGTGTCCTCTGTATCCCCCCAGCCACGCACCAGTGATGGCAACGAGCTGGTCTGGGTGCCACCCTGCTGTGAACATGGCTCCTCCTCCTCCTTCATCTCCTCCTCCTCCTCCATCTCCTCCTCCACCTCATCATCCTCCAGAACTGTGCCCTTTCTGCCGGACAATTGTGTACCTGGCGTTTGTTGGTGCAGGAACCCACCCTCGTAGCCACTTGTGAAAGACTGCCCTGAAAGCCTTTGAAATGATCCCGCTTCCTCCTCCTCCTCCTCATCCTCCTGTGCCACATCCTCTTCCATCATCGCCCGAAGCGTTTTTTCAAGGAGGCATAGAACTGGGATAGTAACGCTAAGAACGGCGTCATTGGCACTGGACATGTTGGTGGAGTACTCGAAACAGCGCAACAAGGCACACAGGTCTCGCATGGAGGCCCAGTTATTGGTGGTGAAGTGGTGCTGTTCCGCAGAGCGACTCACGCGTGATTGCTGCAGCTGAAACTCCACTATCGCCTGCTGCTGCTTGCACAGTCTGGCCAGCATGTGCAAGGTGGCGTTCCACCTTGTGGGCACGTCACATATGAGGCGGTGAGCGGGAAGGCCGAAGTTACGCTGCAGCGCTGACAGGCGAGCAGCAGCAGGGTGAGAACGCCGAAAGTGCGCACACACAGCCCGCACTTTCTGCAGCAGCTCTGGCATATTGGGGTAATTTTTAAGGAACCTCTGGACCACCAAGTTCAGCACATGCGCCAGGCAAGGGATGTGCGTCAAACCGGCTAGGCCCAGAGCTGCTACGAGATTTCGCCCATTATCGCACACCACCAGGCCGGGCTTGAGGCTCACTGACAGCAACCACTCATTGGTCTGTTGTTCCATGTCCCTCCACAACTCCTGCGCAGTGTGGGGTTTTTCCCCCAAACAGGAAAGTTTTAAAACTGCCTGCTGTCGTTTACCCCTGGCTGTGCTGAAGTTGGTGGTGAAGGTGTTACGCTGACCGGATGAGGAGGCGGTAGAGGATGAGGAAGCGGAGTAGGAGGAGTTAGCAACAGGAGGCAAACTGAAGCGCCCTGCAATCCTCGGTGGTGGAAGGACATGCGCCAAACTGCTATCTGCCTCAGGCCCAGCCGCCACTGCATTTACCCAGTGTGCTGTTAGGGAGATATAACGTCCCTGACCGTGCTTACTGGTCCACGCATCCGTAGTTAGGTGGACCTTGCCACAGATGGCGTTGCGCAGTGCACACCTGATTTTGTCCCCCACTTGGTTGTGCAGGGAAGGGATGGCTCGCCTGGAAAAATAGTGGCGGCTGGGCACGACGTACTGTGGGACAGCCAATGCCATCAGGCTTTTAAAACTCTGCGTCTCCACCAGACGGAATGACAGCATTTCAAAGGCCAGGAGTTTTGAAATGCTGGCATTCAGGGCCAGGGATCGCGGGGGGCTAGGGGGGTACTTCCTCTTTCGCTCCAATGTTTGGGAGATAGAGAGCTGAACGCTTCCATGGGACATTGTGGAGATGGTTGGTGACCCAGGTGGTAGTGTTGCTGGCAGATCCTCTGTTTGCGGGGTGGCAGGTGCCACTGTCACTACAGAGGTGGATGAAGAGGCCGAGACTGCAGCAGAAGAGGAAGCAGGAGGAGCCAGAGACCTTTCTTGGTTTTTGAGGTGTCTACTCCACTGCAGCTCGTGCTTTGCACTTAGATGCCTGGTCATGCAGGTTGTGCTCAGGTTGAGAACGTTTATGCCTCGCTTCAGCTTCTGATTGCACAGCCTGCAAACCACTCGTGTCTTGTCATCAGCACATTGTGTGAAGAACTGCCACGCTGGGGAACTCCTTGGACCTGGCTTTGGTGTGCTCGGTCCCTTGCTGCGTTGGGCAGTAGCAGACATACTGTCTAGCGGGCGGACGCTCCGCTTTTGCACCCTGCTCCCTCTTCTGCTTTGCTGGTGGCTCTGTGCGACCACCGCCTCTTCCTCCAAACTACACTGGTCACCTGCATAACGTTGATTCCATGTGGGGTCGAGGACCTCATCGTCCTCCACATCATCTTCCACCCAGTCTTCACCCCTGCCCTCCTTGTCTGTCTGCACAATTGCGAAAGCAGCAGCAGTTGGCACCTGTGTTTCGTCATCATCCGAGACGTACTGCGATGGTCCTCCCATGTACTCATCATGAAACATAAGTGGTTGGGCATCGGTGCACTCAATCTCTTCCACTTCTGGGGCAGGGCTAGGTGGATGGCCCTGGGAAACCCTGCTAACAGAGTCATCGAAAAGCAGAAGAGACTGCTGCATGATTTGGGGCTCAGACTGCTTGGCTGATTTGCAAGGGGGTGAGGTGAAAGACTGATGGACATGGGTTTCAGGTGCCAACTCTGTTCTTTCATCAGAAGAGTGGGTGGGAGACAATGTGAAGGAACCCAAGGCACTGTCAGCAACCCAATCTACTATCGCCTGTACTTGTCCTGGCCTAAACATTCGTACAGCCTCATTAGGCGCGACAAAATACCGCCGCAGGCTCGGTCGCCTACTCGCACCTGAGGAAGGTGTTTCACTTGTGCGTGTATCTGGCACAGATCCACCACGTCCTCTCCCTGCAACAGGAGCTCCACCAGCAGCACCACGACCGGGGCCACCACGTCCCTTTGACCTTCTCCTCATATTTTCAAAATTTAGGATCTTGCCCTAAATGGGTGTTTTTGGAAGAGCAGAACACAACCAAAGTACGTAACCGCTGAATCGCACAGCTACAGAACTGCAGAAAATGCTATTAAAAAAAAATGAGTTTTTTTTAGTATAGCACAGTAGGAGAAAACTATATAGAAATTGTTTATTTCACACACCTCCAAATATGTATAACACACTGCAAACTATTTTTTGTGCCCCTAAACGGCGTTTTTTGGAAGAGCAGAACACACCCACAGTACGTAACCGCTGAATCGCACAGCTACAGAACTGCAGAAAGTGCTATTCCAAAAAAATTTTGTTTTTTTAGTATAGCACAGTAGGAGAAAACTATATAGAAATTGTTTCTTTCACACACCTCCACATATGTATAACACACTGCAAACTATTTTTTGTGCCCCTGAATGGCTCTTTTTGCAAGCGTACATTAAAGTGCAAATTTTTTTTATTTTATTTTTTGCCCTAAACGGGTCTTTTTTTGCACGAGCAAAATAAAATGCACATTTTTTTTTTTTTTGCCCTATGGGTCTTTTGGAAAAGAGCACAATAAAGTGCCTTTTTTTTCCCCCTAAAAGTTAGATTTTCTCTGACACTGGGCTCATGGCAGTGTAAAAAGACTGTGCACTGCAACACAAATAGGTAAACCTATGCAGATCGCTGATTTTAATCTCTGAATCTGGACTCCTATATAATATTCTCTCTCCCTGAAAGCACCAACACAGGAACCTGGCCCTACACTACACTATCTCTCTATCTTTTCCCTCAGATTGTAGAATCAGGACTACCTCTTCTATTTTTCTATCTCTCCCTAAAAGCAGCAGCAGCAGACTAGATCCTCTCCCTATCTATTCTGAAGCAGAGTGACATGTGTGCTGTGTGCCTCTAGCTTATATAGAAGCTGGGTCACATGTTGCACTGACCAATCACAGCCATGCCATTAGTAGGCATGGCTATGATGGCCTCTAAGGGCACACCAGCTAATCAAAAGGTGATTGGCTGGCCCCTGAAGCATTTCTAAATGCGTACTTAGATTGCCGAACCCGGACTACAGTTTGGGTTCGCTCATCACTAGTCTTGATTATTGTCCTGCCCATGTGCATCTTTCTCCATTTTTGCTTGTTTCAGATCAATCACAGTGGCTGCAATGTTTGTGTAGCGGTGGCCCCCCGACCCCTAGAGGCCTAATGGTGACCTCCAGAGTCAGGGAGAGCTAAAATCCTCCTGAGCCCTTCCACAGTTAACGAGCTGTATACTTTGTAGAGTGGGTTACCAGGCATGGTGGGTGAAATGCAGATGGAGTGATGGGCGCCAGACACTTTTTCAATTCAAAAGAGATTTGTCTCTAAAGGCCCGTACACACGGTTGG